>JARWLC010000010.1:59358330-60559580 GCA_033318265.1 Phyllotis vaccarum
TTCAGAGATTGTACATCCCTTATATAAGTATTCTAATTTTTAGTACAGGGTTTATTCCTTAAGACGATAAGATCTGCAGTCAACACTATTTAAGGTATCATATCCCAGTCATTTCAGATACAGGTTAGAATATCATAGATGGACAAGAATCTTCAACCGTTTCATAGACCCAGAGAATATGGCATTTAACATTTAAAATTTGGCCACGAGAGACACGACGACTCCTGGTGTCACTGCTCCCTTCACGAGATGGTGTTGAGCATCAAGGATACTCCATTGGAGTTGGTCCTTTTGGCAAAAAATGGCCGGTTGAGTAAGGAACTGTCCTTACCTTGATTGCTGACAGTACACACATGATGTCAAGCTGGATCAACAAATTGAGATGGAGACTGACGAAACCTGCCTAGACAGGATAAGACAGTCCCTTCAAAATTGTTCTGCTTGTAAAAAGATCTGTCAGATGCCATAGGCCTATAGCCAATCCGATAGATGCTCTAACGGTGCACAAATCCAGAGGTGATTGTCCAGGTAGCTGTGTTGCTGTCCTCTCCCAAATTTTGGAAGTAGCTGCTTCCATGTACTTCTGTCTTTCAGACAAATTTACCTTCCTTCTCAGGTCTTAAAGAGGTTGAAGAATAGATGTTTAAAGTTTCCACTCTAGTATCCCTTAGATAAGAACACTCAGGTGTTAGATTCTCACTTTCCCAGATTAACCCTTTAAAATAATCTATACACCCTACTATATACCAATATTCTAGAACTATTAGATATACCTTATATAAGTTAGGCTTTGATTAGCAATTATACTTTGACCTCTCCTAGATGCTACCTCATAATAATTCTTACTATATATAATCTTAGTTTAGAACCTTCTTAGTTAGACAAAGGGGGGAGATGTTGTGGGATTCAGGTGTCAGCTGACAAGGTCAAGGGACATTTATACAGAGCACCGGGCCCCCCGACCTGAAGGGGGCGGGGGAAAAGCCCCATTAAAAAGGGTCTGCGGATACGACACACTCTCTTCCTGGTTCCTGGCTGCTGGAGGAAGGACCCCTTCGTCCGTCCGTCTGCAGACTTCGGTCCCTATTGTACTTGGTTACCTGTACCGTGAGTGTTGGTTTATATTCTAATAAATATCTATCGAGTATTTGTGTCCTTGTGGGTAAGCTCCGCCTACATTTGTGAAAGTCTAAATGTAATTGCCCCTCATCATTTCCTAGAGAGTGACACTTTTAGGAGGTGTAACCTTGGAGGAACTGTTTCACTGTGAGGGTGGGGCTTTGCATCTCCTATGATCAAGATAATAGTGCCCAGTGTCGCAGTCTACTTCCTGTTGCCTGAATATCAATGTGTAAGAGCTCCTTCTTCAGTACCGTGTCTGCCTGCACGTCACCATGCTCCCTGCCGTGGTGTAAACCTCTGAAATTGTGAGCTACCACCTAAGTTAAATGTTTTCCTTTAGAAGAGTTGCTATGGCCATGGAATCTCTTTACAGAAATAGAAACTCTATCTCAGACACCATTCTACTTGAAAATGAGAGAAGTCACACAACAAACCCAACTAATAGTTATGGGGACATATTGAAACCCAGGCACCAACATTTGTAAAAGCCTTCCTTGTCTGCCACACCATCTAGGTATAACTACAGCCAAGTTAATAATTTTATTTTCCCCTCTAACGTTATTGTAATAATTGAGTATGTCACATGTGTTTGTGATATCAACACTCAGAAGGCCAAGGCATAAAGATTTTTGCATAGTAAGTAGCACCCAGGGCCACTCTGGGATATATCTCAGACCTTGTCTAAAAATATTTAAAAAAGAAAAGGAAAAGAATTGAATACGATGCTACTATTCTTTCATCAAACGGAAATGACACCATGGTCTAATACTTGAGTAGTGGAGATGATCACCTTACCCCTCCTGAGCTTTACTCTTCACTGTCAACCTGACTGAATTTGTAACCCCTTACAAGACACACTACTGTTTGTGTTATTGAGGGAGTTTCTAAGGAAGATTAACTGAGGTGGCATAGCCCACCCTAAACGTAGGTGGCACCATCATATGGGCTGGATATAAAAGAGACAGGCAAAGCAGGCTGAGCATGAGCACTCATCTGATCCTGCTACCAGGACCATACTGTGACAGCCACTTCATCTTCCCACCACTTTCCTTTAAACCGGCAGCCATCATAAAGACTTCCTGAAGTTACTTTGAGCAGGTATTTTTTTTTCCCATAGCCATGAGAAACACTACTAGTATAACATCTGATATTGCATGAACTCTAGTCTTATAATAAAAAGCCACATATTGGAGAAAACCAGGAATACTAGAGAGAGGGAACAAACCATAGATAATTCTTACTCAGCCAACTTCTCAGGCCAAATAGGATAAGCCCTGTCTTCATGGGTCCTCAGCTTTATAGGTTTCTCAGACAGAATGGCTGAATTCCTGCCTACTCCTTCCTTACATTTATTTCCATACTTAGCTATTTGACTTCCTGGTTCAACCAGCTAGAGATAGAATTAAACATGTGAACTACCACTGCCTAGCTGTTAGGTCCTGTCTCCCAAGTGATGGATTAAAGGCCTGGGCCACCACTCCCTGACCTTCATGGCTTGGTGGTGGCTGACTCTGTCCTCTGATATTCCAGACTACTTGTATTAAATATACAATATACTACCACAATCTGAGGTTCACGGCTTAAGTTTCCTATGAGAAAAGTCAAAGCAAGGTCAACAAAAAAGCAAATTAAATTTTTTCATGACACATTGAGAATTGTATGTGTCATAGTTAGCGTTATTCTTGCTGTGATGAAACACTATGACCAAAATAACCTGGCAGAGAAAGGGTTTATTTCACTCACACTTTAACATCAAAAGCAGTCAGGACAGGAACTCAAATGTGACAGGAACCTGGAGACAGCAGCTGATGCAGAGGCCATGAAGGGGTGCTACTTACTAGCTTGCTCCTCATGGCTTGCTCAGCCTGCTTTCTTATGGAACCCAGAACCACCAGCTTAGCGATGGCACCACCCACCATGGCCTCACCCTCATCGATCACTCATTAAGAAAATGCCTTGTAGTTGGTTGTTTTTGCTCTTTGTGGGGGCACCATCCAGCTCTCAAATAAATCACACAAGGGGGTTTATTCTTAATTATACATGCCCAGCCTTAGCCTTAGCTGGGCATGTATCTTGCCAGCTTTTCTTAACTTTAAATTATTCCATTTACTTTTGCCTCTGAACTCTTTCCTTTTCTTATTTCTGTATATCTTACTTTCATTCTTATTCTGGATGGCTGGGGATGGCTGGGTGGCTGGGGATGGCTGGGTGGTGGGCTGGCTGGGTGGCTGGGTGGCTGGGTGGCTGGGGATGGCTGGGTGGCGGGCTGGCTGGGTAGCTGGGTGGCTGGGGATGGCTGGGTGGCGGGCTGGCTGGCTAGCTGGGTGGCTGGGTGGCTGGGTGGCTGGGGATGACTGGGTGGCTGGGTGGCTGGGTGGCTGGCTAGCTGGGTGGCTCCAAGCATCCTCCTCTCCTTCTCTGCCTCCATCTTCCTCTCCTCCCAGAGCCCTCCTATTTATTCTCTCTGCCTGGCAGCCCCACCTATCCTCTCTCCTGCCGTGCTATTGGCTGGTCAGCTCTTTTTTTAGTCCATCAGGAGTTTTAGGCAGAAAACACAGCTTCACAGAGTTAAACAAATGCAACAGAAAAGAACGCACCACAGCTCTGCATCGTTAAGCAAATGTTCCACAGCATGAACAAGTGTAACTATGTCTTACTTACAACTGGATTTTATGGAAGTATTTTCTCAGCTGAGGTTTTCTCCTTCCAGCTAAGTCCAGCTTGTAAGTAACAGTGGCCAGCACAACAAGAAAAACGGATGCCGTGTAACAGCAGAGGTAAAAAGGAATAATAACGGACAGATTTGATAGCACAGAACAATACCATGTGGTGATTCAAAAAATAAAAAGAGAGAGAGGAACGTCTGCTTGCTACACCTCTCACATTCCTGTTTTCATAAGCAGGGCCCTTCTTCCCTGGGAGGGTGGAGGGCACCTCTCACTTGAGGATTTTATGACCCACTTTGGTGACAGCAGGAAAGAGGAGTTGAGGTAAATGAGAGTGACCTGTGTCAGTCAGTGTGGCAAAGTGTTCCATTTTGTGGTAGCAGCTCCTAAGCCATCACCTGATGGTGACCTTGCTCAATCCCTCACCTACATCTCAGCTTACTGAATATTTTCTGCCTTTATGTTTTTTTGAGATAATATATTTTGGACCTTTAAAAGCATAGATAACTTTTACATATTATCCATTATGAAGATAAGAATTTAGCCAATCTCCAGACACTGTCATATTCCATTTTTAGATGAAATATTTTGATTGATGTTCAAGATTTATTTCTTTTTGACGGCAATGATACTTCATGCAATTGACTTATATGATGTACTAAATAAATACTTCTCTATATTTTATATAGTTTTTTCTGTAACCAGTGGGTTACTAATAATGCATGTTTCTTTATCTTTATTCTGTTAAAGCTATATTATTATATGTGAAGTAACATCTTGTTAGCTACTGTGTGAGGTAATATAGCTTGGATATTTCTCATGTATTGATTGTCAGCAATCATTTAAAAGTTTGCTTTCTAAGTTTATTGGCTTTTACAGAATTATTTAATATCTATTATACTTTACATACTTCCCCACCTACTGCTCCCCCTCCTGTGTGTGTTCTTTTCCTTTAATTTAACTGCAGGGAAGTCAAGGACAGGTTTGTAAATGAAAGCAAGGATATGATGGTTCCGAGGTACAGTTGAGTAGAAGGCTTTTATTGTACATAGGGGAAATATAGCTAGGTGCATCTGAAAAATATAGACTGAAGAAGACCATGCGATGTAGGCAAAGTCAAAAAGGAAAGTGTGTACTCAGGAGCTTTACAGAATATAAAATTCAACATATTGCTTGATGTTTGAGGCTTAAGTAATATCTTCATGTGAAAGATTAAATGATTCTTACAAGACATGCATGGGACTCAAGAAGAGAGAATGGCCTGGGTCAACGTTTCTCTGCACTGAGTGTGGGGTTTGAATATTATTATCTCTCTATGTGATGAGAGTCTAGTCTTCTTGGGTTGATAAAATTTAAGTAAGCAAATCACTGAATTCCTAACGGCAGAAGTCTTTGGTGAGAAAGACAAACTCCACAGAAAAACTGAAGAGAGAGAAAGAAACAATAATGAGGCAGAAGAGGGAAGATCCAGAGACAGCGGGGCTGTGTCACTAGGTCATTCTGTCAAAACTCCATCCTGTTAGGTGTCATTGTCAGTGTCTCAACATTAACAAAAGAGAACAATAACAAACCAAGTGTGTGTGTGTGTGTGTGTGTGTGTGTGTGTGTGTGTGTGTGTGTGTGTGTGTGTGTGTGTGGCGTGTGGCACCAGAGCCTTCAGCAGTGAATACCTGAAGAAAGCTATTCTTCATGAATAAGTTCAATAAAACATGGATAGTTAGTTATGTAGAGAATTGAGAGGAGGAAATTTGTTACTCCTTTGTTACTTCTTCTGCCAGTTGAAGAGGAAGTTGATCATCATCGGGAAGACATGATGGTAGAAGTAGCTCATAGGGAGGTAGCAGGGGCAATAGGTCGCTGATTACCCAATGTCATCAGACACTTAGAGGCAGGCAGAAAAACTCAGAACTGGTGCCAGGCTGTAAGCTACAAAGCCTGCTTCCAGTGACCTTAGTCAAGCAGAACTACACCTCTTCATTGGATCCATACTTCTTTAAATGATGTCATCTGCTGAGGACCAAGTGTTAAAACACATGAGCCAGTGACATTCCTTTGGTAGCCACATCAGCTTATGACCATTTCATGCATTCAGTCAAAGTGCAAAAACCCCAGTACTCTTACCTTTTCTATACTATTCAAACAATTTCTGAGAGTCAAAGAAAACTCTTAGTTATGAAGCTCTGAAAAATAAAATAAAAAAACAAACAAAATAACAATATGCATACTTCCAATAAATAGTGGCACAAAATGAAGATTCCATCTCCAAAGGAAGAATGGGAAGGTATCAAAAGAAGGTAAGACCAACAGAAGACCTAAGTCTCTTGGGGAAGACTGTTTCATGTTTGGTATGTAAGATTCAAAGTGGAGTCTGGGCTTCAGTCTGGGCTTCAGTATTCACTGGGTGTCTGCCTAACTGAACTGAGGAAGTGGCTGTCTAAGAGGTCCTGTTCCATCAAGGGTCAATGATTTCTTACATTTTAAGGTACTCTAACTGTAAGTAAAATTCCTTTGAATTCATTTGCAGGTGTAGACCTTATAAGTCTTCCGTGACTGGGACTTGTCCTCAGGGCATCCTTCCCTCTGTCTTATTGCAGACTAACTCTCTTTAGTTAGCTTATCTCCAACAATTCAGTTTTCTTTGCAGTACCACTCTGTCCACATCTTCTCTGCACACAACCTTCAGTTCATTCTCGTTATTGTCTACACCAGAATGTACAGCATGATAGCATTTTGCTCCATTTTCTGCTCAGAAAGTTACTGTGAACCTGGCAGAACTATTGAAATATATGTGCTCTCTGACTTGGTAAGGCAGCAAATCCATGTGTGAAAACTTGGGACACATTTCATCATGGCACCAAAATTGCATTTTTTTTTTTATAAACAAGACATGAACATAAGATTATTACATGATTCATGCAGAAAAGAAGAAACGTAACAGGAAACACTTTACAGTCAGGTCTGGAACAAGGAACATATCTGTGTTTGAGTCTTAGCCTTGCTGTGTGGACTGTTGCAGGCCCAGTTATTTCCTGTGTCCTTTACCTTAAAATTACTGTATTAAAAGTATGGTTAAGGTTATATTTTTAAAAGATGTGTGAAAACACATTGTAAACTGCTAAGCTCCATGTATATTTTTTTTAAAAAAGATGGATAAGCTATACGTTTTTAATTTAGTATTTTCTCTTTTATTCCTTTTCCCTTACAAACCTAATTAAGAACTCAGAGACATTTTATCCCATTTCTTGTCATTTGTCTTGCTTTGATAAAAAATTATAAATAAGGGATACACAGAGGGGACTGTTTGAAGGGATACTCAAGAGGAACTGTTTGAAATTATCTGCATCTGGGCTGCTAGCAAAAGAGTTGTTACTAAGCTTGTCAATTTCCTTCCACACTCCCTCCCCATTGCTATACAGTCAAGGAGAAGGAATATCACATTTCTTGCTTATAATGTAAAACCTGAGAATCAGACTCAGCTAGAGAACATACTACTTTGGTCTTTAAGTATGATACTAAACATATAGTCCAGCGGTTTTGCTTATCATCTTCCTATGTCAAATATCACACACACACACACACACACACACACACACACACACACACACACCCTTAGAACATATGCTATTGCTAAAGTCTCCACTAATCCCATTAATTTTCAAAACTTCTTTCTCCCAATACCTTTGTTTACAGGTTTTTCTATTCACTAGAGTCATTCGAGCAATTTTGGGTATTACTATGTAGCAAACTGTCCCCAAGTGGTGACCTGAAGCATCCTTAATTTTTAATTTAAAGACTCGTGGATTCTGTTTGTCAGAAAGGCACAGCTGGTATGGATTGTCTTGTGATATCTTAATGACTTGTTCATTAAGTTCAAGCCCTTGGGGAAAGTTATAAATGATGGGGTGTTTGGGATAGTGAAAGCTTGGACTCACTTGATTCCTGCAACAAGCATAAAGCTGTGCTGTGCTGAACTGGCCTGCACCAGACCTTTGCAACAGGCTTTTTAACAGTACATCAACTGGGCTCGAATGGCAAGCTTTTGCAAAGCGAACATCTTAAGAAATATCAGGAAATTTCATTGATTTTAATGTCCAGACTTCCCAAATTGATACTTTCTATTAGTTCAGGAACCATACATATTCTTATCATGAAGCAAAGGGCTGAGCTATCTATCGATCTTGCTTCTGATGAGGAAGATGCCAAAATATTTTTAGTCATTATAGAATCATTATGTACACTATGTACTGATGTTAAATGCACTATGCTAACTAATACTAAAAGTATGATAAGAATGTGTGTGTGCTTTATTACATGTTTGTATTCTCTACAACAAAAAGTACATACATGTTAGGACTTACAGACCGATGCTTCAGTGGAGAGAATCTCTTATGTCTGACAGTGGAAGTTTAAGACAAGAGTGTATTCTACTTCTCTAGACCAAATTAGTCCAGAAAAGAGCATGCAGGACACTTAGATCATGGACTTAGAAGAACTTATTTTTGCTTCCTGACATCTGAATACTATTATCTTGATTTTCTGTCACTATTATTTGACAATAACATGAGAAAACTGTATCCTGAACAACCAGGAGTAGAGAGTTACACACAAGCGGAGTCACAGCCTGATGACACCCTGTCTTCCCAAGCCCCTGTTGGAGCATATTTTGATTCTATTGCCCTATGACTCCACACATTTCTTTCTTAACAGATTTATTTTTCTTTAAGAATACATGAATGTGTCTGTGTGGGGGTTTGGGCCTGTGTGAGGGTGAGTGCTCCCAGATTCTAGTAGAAACATCTGATCCCCTAGAGCTGGAGGAGGAAGTAGTTGTGACTACCTGATGTGGGTGTTGATAACTGAACTTGGGTCCTATGCATGAGCAGTATGCCGTTTTCAAGTCTCTTCTCTGAGCCATCTCTTGAGCCTCCTTCACACACCTATTTATTGCTAAGAAACACAGGAGTATAAAGTTGTGTGTTTTGTGTTCATAACTTTTCCTTGGAGGTACCAGTAACTATGACAGTTACTCTTGACTCCATGTGTAATGAACTAAAACCTAAGTGGCTGATATGCCTGTGAGTGATTTTCTTAATTAAATCATTTGAGGGGGGAAGACTCACCTTTAATCCAGATCTTTTGAGGTAGAAATGTTCACCTTAAACCTGGGCCACACGTTTTAGCCATAGCCTAGAGAAAGAACATGGAAGAAGGAAACTTTGTCTGCTTGTCCTCACTCAACAGCAAGCACCTTCTTTCACTGGCATAGAGCCTAATGCTTTGGGATTCTGACATACACTAAAAATAAGGTGAGACGTCAACACTTGTGAACTGAACAACTACTGGACTTTTAGACTTTCCATTGGAATACAGTCATTGCTAGACTAGCTGGACCACAGCCTACAAGCCAGCCTAATAAAATCCCATGATAGAAGGATATGCATATAGTCATATATCCATTAATATATTATATTATGCATATTCATTCTATAAGTTCTGTTCCTTTAGAAAACTCTGTATTAACTAATACTGTCTAAATAAAAAATTAAATATTAAAGAAAGTACTTAAGTTCAAAATCAACTTAATATAATTTCCATGATTTTTGGCTTAAGAATGATGGAATCTGACCAATAAGAATAGTGACTGACCCAAATTACATTTTTCAAATGTACTTAATAAGTAGTGTCTTGATTCATCAACTTGAATTTTAATTTATAAGTGTATAATATATTTTTTTTAAGTAAACAAGAGCAAATTTATAAGCTTCTCAGACTTTCTATGGTATAAAGGAAGGAATTGATGGCTTTTTTTTTTGCCTTCATGATTTAGGCAAAACAAATCCTAGGTTGCTAGAGTAAAGCAAAAGAGAAAAGGTTCAAGAGTAATTTAATCAAACTCTCTTGATTCTGCAGCATTTGTTACAATGGCCTGCTAAATGTATTTTTGACATCATAGTACAATAAAAAATAAAGTTTATTCGAAATGACTGTTTAATTATGCACACTTAAAACATGTGAGGCCTATTTAATAACTATGATATTAAGTAATCCAGATAAAATATGTGACTCTGAATGTATGCTAATTGTGCACAAGGAATATTTTCAGTCTAAGTAAGGTAGTGTATGTGTGACTTATTTCTTCCCCCAACATCTCAAGGCTTCAAATGGTAAAAATTGACTCTTACTACTGTTTTAAGGACAGGTATTAAGAATGCTAGATGCTCTCTATTTTTATCAACAACTTGGAGCAATAGAACTGGAGAAATAGGCAATTTCACTTTGAGAAGCAGGGGTCAACTTCAAGATCATTCTATAACTTCTTAAATTCTTGGAGGATGAGGGTATTCTGGGATAGACTACATACCAGTTACCCAGAGGCAGGGGGCTCTATATGAGTTACAGGGCAACGTGATCTACATTTGGATTTGGATTTCAAAGGCAGCCAGTCTTTGTCTCAAATAAATAAATAAGTAAAGATTTAATGATAGCAAGTCTATTGGAAATGTTGTTAGTTTCAGGTTAACATTGTACAAGTTTCATGTGGATAAATATAGAAGTTGACATTTAGGAATCAGCATTTATAATTTCTTAGTTGGAAAAGTGGTCTTCTGATGTTTTAACAGCATTTTAAAATTTATGTATAATTGAAAGATGGCATGCTTGTAAATGGTCGCCAACAGCACCTTTAGAATTGTTTTTCTACCACTCTTAACATTGCCTCTTCTATTTCAATTTCACAATTCAATTTCAGCTAATTGAAGAATGGAACTTGGGCATTGTTTTAATGTTTATAACTTGCTTCTGATCCCCAAGGGGTAGCTTTAATCTCTACAGAGAGCACTACATTTGAATTAGGATTCATATTTGTATTTCATTTATATCTCTCCATTGTTAATTTCAGCAAATTTTAAATATTGGCTCCCTTATTTGTCCAGAATGATTGAGACTATATACTCCATTCCAATTTTGGCCCAAATTCAATATGATTATATATGTGAGTACATCAGGCACATAGCGAATGACTCATCGGTAATTTATTTATTCAGAATTCAGTTCCCCTAAGGAAGCTATTCCAAAACAGCCTTTATTTTCCTTGTCTTTGCTAAACTCTTACATCATGTTGTATTATTATTTTGAAAACAAAACTTACACAAAAGTCATTAAATTTATTGATCTTTTATTGTCTTCCTACAACAATCACACATACTTTCCTACAGACAAAGGCTCATTTTTGAGAGAGACTTTAAAGATGATTTATGAATAACTGCCATGCTGTGATCAACAAGCCCAAGGTGATGATAAAAGTCCTTACTAGACAATAATTAATATTGAAATTTTTATAAAAAATATACATGGGACTGGAAAGATGGCTCAGCAGTTAAGAGCACTGTTTGTTTGGTCAATTCTCAGCACCCACATGGCAGCTCACAATTATCTGTAACTCTTTGCAGGGGATCTGACACTCTCATATGGACATACATTCAGGCAACACCTCAGTGTACATTAAATAAACAAATCTTAAAAAAATAAATAATGTTATAAAAAGAAATTTAATAGGTTAGTTTTCAGAGAGGGGGGATTATATGCACTAAATATATTACATTAAGGAATATATTTCTAAATCCACACTGTTTTATTTTTAACATATACATATATGCATGCAACAATGGTTAGTTTAAAGAAGCCATTGAAGGAGAATGGGTGGGGCCTCTGGGAGAGTTTAGAGGGAAGAAACGAAAGGAAGACATATTATTAAATCATAATCTCAAAAAAAAATAATTAAAAACAGAGAAGTTAGTTTTGTGCACTGTCTCCAGGGTCACTTGTGTGGGAGGGTCCCATTTAAATAGATAAACAGTTCATTTCTGAGATCATTTGTCTTTTCAGAGACTGGCCATTAGGTGTGACGTATTAGAAATTAGGTTTTATGTTTCAATATAAGGCATTGAAAGTCACTGGGCCAGGTTCTAACCAGTAAGGGGTTCACTGCTAGAGAATGTGGGGGCAGCTTTTTACTTTCTGGCTTCTTACTTTTGTCCTTTTGCCTGTCTCAAAACACTTATATGTGGATAACATGGTGAATATTATTCAAATTTCTTAATGAAAGAAGAGAAAAGTTGTAGTATGAGATTTCTGGCCTGGACTTTCGGGCCTAACCTCAAGGTCTAGACCCGCAGACCCCTGCACAGTCCCGCAGTCCCGCAGAGACACACAGATGCTTTCAATAGTTTTAGGCTGATCGACCTAAGGCCCAGGCATGTAACTTGCTAGCTCTGTACCCTTAATCTAACCCATGACTTCTGTCCTGTTCAGCCATGCGACTCGGTACCTTTTCTTAGAGCAGCATGGTTGTCCTTGGCTTCCTCTGGCTTCTCTCTGGCATTCTGCTCTCAAGAGTTTTCCTAGTCTGGTAGCCCCACCCACACTTCCTGCCTGCCTTTGGCCAATCAGTGCTTTTTATTAAACCAGTGGGTAGGACAATTATTTACTATGAAACAACACAATACCCCTACAAAAAGTCATAGTAGTTAAGTCAAATTCCATTTAAAACTCAAGTTTTATTAGAGAATTCCATTTAAAATTCAGCATTTATTAGGCTAACTTAAAAACTATGATTTTTCCTCTTTAGTTGTTACAGCTTGGCAGCCAGGACAAATACTTCTGGAATGTTCCATTCATATTAACAATCTAATACCTCCAAAACCAGGCCTGTCTATAGCACAGTACAAACTATTCTTTGGTATGAGGTGTCAGTATGATCCCCTAGTCAGGAGCTAATTACAGAGCCCCAGCACAGTTCCCGAGGCTCACATTCACCCATCCATCCATCTATTCATTCATTCATTCATTCATTCATTCATTCACTTCCCTCTACCCTTGCTTTCTTTTTCTCTTCCAGGGATGAAGACAGAACCCAGGGCCTTGTGCATACTAGGCATTCTTTATACCTTTATGCCTTTGAGGTACATCCCATCTCAGCTTTTTGACAGTTATTTCATGTCATTATAGCTCAGAGCGGCCTTACTTACTTACCTACTTATTTATTATGTGGCCTATGCTAGCTTCAAACTTTCTCACTGTGTCTCTCAGATGCTGAAATTATAGTGTGTGCCATCATGCCAGACCTCAAGCAGGCCCTTGTTATGAATTCTGAAATTCCCACATGTTGAATGAGGTTTCTGGCCCAGACTTTCTGGCCTAGTGATGTGGGAATGCTTTTATGTATGCTGTGAATCTCAATCTTTAAATAAAGGAGCTGTTTTGGGCCATGGCGGGCACCATAGAAGAAGTAGGAGAAATCAAAGCATAGGTAGGAGAAGCAGGGCGGAGTCAGAGGCAGATCCAGCCAGCCGCCCAAGGAGCAACATGTAAGGAACTCGGGTGAGCCACACAGCCACGTGGCCAACAGATTAATAGAAATGGGTTGATTTAAGATGTAAGAGCTAGCTAGCAATGTGCCTGAGCCATAGGCCAAACAGCATGAAGTTAATAGAAGCGTCTGAGTCGTTTCTGGGGGCCTGGGCGCCGGTGCGCGGATAAGCGGTCCTGGGCGGCGGGTCTGTGGGTCCCGGATCTCTGGCGCACGGGACCGGAGAACCCACTACTACAGCCTACAGTCCCATTGTTCCACTGAAACATACAGACTCTTATATTAATTGTACACTGACTAACCAGGGGCCCAGGCATATAACTTGCTAGCTCTTGCTTATAAACTAACCCATGATTCTAATCCTGTTCAGCCATGCAGCTCGGTACCTTTTCTCAGAACAGCATAGGTATCCTCTGCATCTGCTTCTCTGGTGTGTCTGTGACATTTCTGCTCTGTTCTTTCTGTTCCCAAGCTTTTCTTAGTCTGATAGCCTCACCCATACTTCCTGTCTGCCTTTGGCCAATTAGCGTTTTTTACTAAACCAGTGGGTAGGACAATTATTTACAATGTAACAACACATAATCCCACTACACCCAGACATTAGCCTCAAGCATATGGGCTGACCTAAATAGGCTTGAGGTTGGTTTTACTGTCACTGGCTGCCTGTGAAGGCCTCAGACACCTGGACAGACTCAAGTTTTAAGGAAGGTGCTCTACAATGTTGGAAATGTTCTGAAATGAATGAAAGAGGAAGCAGTTATGGAAGTCAAGCTGGATATAGACATTGTTCCTTCAGCTAACATTTCACAATTTAAGCTCTGATTCTTTAAAGCTGAAAATCCCAGAGATTTAATGAGGTATTTCTGAATGTTCAAAGGTTGACCTATATGTGGAGCTAGTGAATATGCCGAAGTCCTGAAGTAAACATCTCTTTATTTGCTATAAAAATTTGTCCCAAGGGCTAGTAAGACAGATCAATGTCTTATTCTATTTTTAGAGAAAACCCAAGTTCAGTTTTGTGAAAGCTCTTTACTGGGCTGAGGACTATTGATACCCTGTTGTATAACGTCAGAAAGAAGGGAAAGACTTACTTGTTCTTTCATAACTATGCTAGCCCTATTCTGAGGGCCCCACATTTGTGACCTATCACTTAAAGGCCCCATCACCGAACATCATCACAATGTAGATTATGATTGCAATGCTAAATTGAAAGGAAACTTTTAGTTCACAACAGTAGACACATGTATTGGGATCCCAATAATGTGTATACATATTTCAAAGTTAAAAATTTAATGTTAGAGATTTAAATTACATGCCAGTGCGATCATGCTTCAGAGAGAGTCTTGTAGAACACATTTACTTATGACAGTCTCAACTTTGTTTGAACTTCATCTTGTTCTCAGGAATTCAATAATCTGGCATACCTGTGTGTGTGCCTGTATGTATGTGTGCTTGTGTGTGTGCCTACGTGTTTTCAGAAAGAGCTTTACTGTGGATAATTCTGTTTTAGGCATATGTAGTAATTCTGTAGATTCATAATAAAGTGCACAAGGCTTCCTTGTTATTCGTATATCTTTCTAACTTATTTCAATTGATATAGTCTAAAAATCTTCAGAATGCTAAGATAATTAAAACTCAAGGCATATATGGCTGAAAATAACTGTTTAGAACTTACCTAGTGTAAAAATAAATTGAGTATGTGTGACTAATTTTCACATGTGAGCATTCCTAAACTTTATTTTAAATAGAACAGGGTAAATTGATGATTGCTTGATTTTTTTTTTAAAATGCCATGCTCAAATCCTTTCCAGTAACCGTGTTCTCAGTCAGTAGGTGCCCTTGGGAGTTCACTGTGACAGTCAACTCTTTTGAAATATTGTCTCCGTTTGGCACCTACACATTTCAAACACCTGTCACATGTGGGTGATCTTTCTTCTCTTCCATGTATTCTGATTGCTAGTGCTCTGTAAATACCTGCCTCTGCCAGTAACTTGCATCAGTGAGGCATGAGAAAAATCAGTGTTCAGACTCATGCCCTGTAGGAGAAGATTCTGGAAGAGCAAGGGAGTCCCCTGAGGTGAACACTTCTGCCCACTTCAAATGTTTTACACTGACCCAACTCCTTTTATTCACTTCTTCTCACTCCTATTCTCTGGGATTCAGTCCCAAATAAACTCCTCACATCCATGTCTTTGACTCAGGCTCTGTGGGGGAGACAACAACCAAGACAATCAGTCACCTTTGACCCTTACCAGATTCTCTTGGTATCTTTTTGAGTACCAATTCACAAATAATGAAGGTATGAGACTTGTACTGTTTGAAGCTGGTCATCATTTAAGTACAGGTATGTTGTGCTTGTTCTGTTTCCCAGAAAGGTAACTAACTTAGCAATCTTACTTAATTTTCTTATGCAAGTAGTCTGTAATTGATCCATCTACCAAATGTTTTTTTTTAAATTAATGAGGCAAATAAAGTATGGCACATGCTCACTATCTTCTAGTATGAGATGTGCTTTTAACAGTAAGCAGAGATATCTGCTTCATGATGGTGACTTAGCTGAAAGTGATAATACACTGAAGATTGTAAGGATTGTAAGACCTCCTCTAGCCTTGAATAATATTATAAGAAAACTTACATTTACTTTGTGGATTATTTTCAAACTCTTTTTAGATTATTGGTCTACTTTTTTTTTTTTTTTTTTTAAGTGCAAGAGTGGCCTTCATCTTCTTATACCAAGAGCTATCTCATATGGGGGCACCTGTCTCAGGAGACAGTGGTATCATGTGAGGTTCTGAAGAATTCTGAAGTCTTTGAGGTCACAGACAAACTCACAAACTTCAGACTTCTCAATATTCCAACATGGCATGAAGGAGCAAAGGAACTCTTATCTTTGGCTCCCCTCCTCTTCAACATAATCAGCTATATCAGACATATCCAGACCACATCTGAAATTATCAAGAAAACCAGAGATGACCCAACTGACTCTGGACTATGCTGTATTGCTCCTTCATTCAGATTGAAGCATCCTTATTGAGGGGAAGAGAGAGGCTCACAAGTAAGCTTTTCACAGTCACAAGATTCACAAGGTCTTCTCCAAGGATGTATACACAGGAAACAATTGTTAGGGCTAAGACCCTTTTTTAGCTGCTAGCAAGATATGTAGGCAGTTCAAACAATGCAGCTTCTTTGAGTGATTGCCTATGGTGGAGTCAACATTTTGGTGATGCAGCTGGCTTTGAGTCACCCATATTTCTGTAAGCAACCTGTTCCCTCCCCTGCCAATTCAATGACTTCTTAAGTGTATGGAGTTTGTGTATGGTGTCATTTCATTGATCTGTTGTGGCGCTGTCTGTGGCAGATGGATGAATAGATGTTCACTCAAATCTTCCAGAAAAGTCACACACAGACTAAAATTATATTTTTTGTTACAACACACAATAGCAGCCCCCAGGAGACACTAAATCCATTTATTGAAAACTCAAGTGACATGTCTGTATTACCAACTGTGATAAGAAAGTACCAGAAATACAATTCCATCAGCTCATTTACTGCTCTTGCATCCAAAAGCAAAAAAACTCACAAAAACACCAAGCATTTACTCCACAATGGGGTATTTCACAGTGAATTTTACTTACCAGAAATGGAAGTACCTTCATCCTTATACCACGCTTATTCTTTCAATTTCATGAAAGTTTTTAGGAACAAATCAGGTACGAAGAATGGGGACTGCATGTGCACTGAATTTAAGTCCATAAATATAACATCTTATCCTGTTTGTGGAGTGTACAGAGTCCATAGCAGATACATTAATTCACTAAGTCATGACAATGGCTCCATGAGGTAGGTATTATTGAACTTACAGGTGAAGTACCTGAGATTTGAGGGTAACATGTCCAAGGGAAGAGAACCAAGACATAATTAGGGTTTAAATTCAGGCCCCCTGATGCACAGATTTTTGTGTGTGAGTTGCAGCATGAAAAAATAAAAAAGACAGAGTAGTTTATATGTAGTTTACTCACCTAAGAAAAGAGAAAATAAAATTAGTTCATTGCATATGTCTCTCCAGTCTTTTAAAAAATAGCATAGAAACTGGCTCCTTAACCTGTGGGTCTGTTCTTATATTAAGTAGATATTGATAAATACTTCATTTTTTAAATAAAATTAAATTCCAAACCCACTTCCCCATTGTTCCATTATTTTTTTCTTCAGCTTTTCAAATTCTGGTAAACACAAAAATAGGTTAAAAAAAAATATGCATCACAGGTGTGTGTGTGTGTGTGTGTGTGTGTGTGTGTGTGTGTGTGTGTGTTTGAAAGAGAGGCAGGGGGAGGGTCCAGTCTACAGTTTATTCTGTTGATCTTGACATTTCCAAGACATGGAACCCATCTCATCAGTTCAAGAGAAGTTCTGTAATATGGTAATTTAGCTGACCATAATATGGAATCTGGTATACAACTGGGAGTCCAAAACTTTAACATGGAGCTGAAACTAGAAAGCAGGTGTTTACTGACAAGCAATGGGAGATTCAAACTTTACCAATTAGGTTAATTGTAGGTGAGTCCTGGTAATTTTAGAAATAGGCTAACTGAAATTCAGACACATATCTATACAAAACCAGCACTCTCTTCAGAGTTAGTCTCTAAGTCACATGCTAACTTTGACTTAAGATTTGTCTTCCCTTTATTCCATACAATTGAAATGAGAATGTTTGCTTATAAGTAGAACCTGCATGCTCATAAAACAAATGGAAAACTTTTATTCTTTTGATAATACAGTTGTGAAATGTTAAGACAAAACAACTTTGTGATTTAATGGAATAAATCAGATAATCACACAATGAAAAAATCAACACAAGAAATAATGATGTATTTGAGAACATTTTTAATAAATAATGTGACAAAATTACTTTTCTGATTATTGAATTTTCAGTATGCAAAATTATGGCTAAAAATAAGAGGTTTCTTACATGAACATAATGAAAACATTAATCACATGGATTGTTCCCTTAGTACTGCACACCCTTTCTATGGGACTTTTTCAAATTACCTAAATGCACACACTTAGTTTTTGGTGAATATCAGCCTTTTTTTGTGGTTCAGTTTTGTTTGGATTTGTGGGGTCAGGCCTGATACCTATGTATAACTAAAGTTTCACTTTGTTTTCAAATAGCACCAATTATAAAGTCAATAAAATTCATATAATGTCAGAAAAAAATCATAGAAATCTACAGTCAGAGAGCAACACTTGGCAATTTTAAGTAGGAATGCCTCTGAGGAGCTTCTAAGGGAGTCTTAAAAGATTCAACATGGGCCACAACAAACTTAACACTTCTTTTTTTTTTTTTTTCTTTTTCTTAAAGTCCAGGAAAAATTGGAACCATTTGGTTCACAGCCCACAATAAAGTCCATACATGACTTCACCAGCTGTCATCATTCAAATATTGCAAATACTAACACAGAGCATTAACAAAACAGGTTAAAAAACACTTCTCAACAATTTCTCCAATAAGACAAAAAAGGTTAATAGTTACAATGGTTTACAAATAAAGTTTAGTGATTGTGCTTTTAAAACCAAAAAAAAAAAAAAAAAAAAAAGATTAAAGACAGTGCATTACAAAAACAAAAACAAAAACCAAACAAACTTCCTTAAGTGGCACTTCTGAAAGTCGAACTGACACTATGGGGAGAAATTCAGGCCAGCTAAGAGAAGGATGTCTTGACTCATTGGTCATAAAAACATCCACTTGCTTGTAATAGCCATTTGTAGTCACTTTTTGATTGAAAAATAGAACAGGATTTTTGCTAGGCTTACTTCTGACAATGACTAGGTAACCAGAGATCCAACTGGCTTAGCCCTACTTATCCAAAAGTACATTTCTGAGAAGAATATATGTCAGTGATTGAAATGAAGACAAAATAAAGTACCACCAGGAATTGCAAAGAGTATATATTTACAATGCTTCTACCCCATTCAAATTATCTGTAGTTCTGTATTTGATATATTTTTAGTTTATCCCAGCAAAGGATGATATTAAAACCTGGTTTTAAAAGCATGTAAAATGAAGTACGCTTTAACTGGCATTAGCAGTTGGTCATAGAACTATTGAGATTTTGAGAGCCCTTGGCATGAGGTTGATTCATCACCTTTGCATTTTTGATCAATATTTTGCTATAAATTAGCTTGATAGATAAGCAGTGCAATGCCATATCTCAGGGGCAAAATGCAAAAGAACTGGTCTGTTCTCCTTGCTGGTGGGTAGCTGAAGCAAGCAGTCAAGACACTTCGCTTGCTGGAAGTCAAGTGTAATGGTTGCAACAGCGAGAGGGGAGAGGGAGGTTCATCAAGGGTTAGGCAATCAATCAGCAACAATAAAAACCCAAGAAAAAATTTAAAAAATGGTATCCCAATAGGAGGAATATAAATGACAATTTGTACATTCTGATTGCACTGAACACTTCATCTGGCATTGTGTGTCATCAGACGGGAGGCATCTTCAGTGATGATTTCACATTAATATCATAAGCCTCTCAGGTTGCCTTCAGCTTTCAGTTTCCTATAAGAAATGAATTTTTGTTCAATTCAAAAACAAACCCAAAGGAAATTGTCTTATGCTTATTTATGTTCATTGACTGTATTGTCTTCACTCATTTGTGGGTGTATATTGGAAAATCATCACAGCTAATTCATTTCTTAACTTTAGTTGGTCTTTATAGCGAATCCGACCATCCTCACACAAATACAATTGTGCTGTACCATACCTGGATGTCACAGGTCTGGCACAGGGGTTATGAGCAAAGAGAAGTGCTCTGCCTGACTGCTTCTCCTCAGTGCCATCTCTCCACTGTAATTCTACATGTCATTTTTAAGTACTTGATTTAATAGCAAAATATCTTCCTCATCCTTCTAAAAGTTCTATTTAAAAGGCAATAATAATAATAATAAGTTTAAAAACTAAGTCCGGCAGCATTTGTGGAAGAGCTTGTTCTTCTTATTCCAAACCACAACATTTCAACATGAGATGCACATGGTATTCAACTACATATGATTTCTTAACATTTGATCTTATATTTTGAAGTAAGACTCTCAAACTCATTTAGCATCTACTTGAGATTAAATATATTTATAAAGAAACAAATTTATTTTTGAGTTACTTTACTTTTTATTAGCTAGAGAAAACATACTAAAGTTCAAAGGAAAGAAACTTTTCAACACGACTTCTAACTAAATCTTGTATATTATTCCTAGATTACAAAGAAGGGAAAAGGCATTTATTTGACTTAGAGGCTTCTTTCCAGAACAGTGATGGTGTTAAGAGAGCTGGAAGGTGAGTTAAATTAAGCCTGGTGACAGATACTAGAGGCTAAACACTCATATTAGCTCTCACCTCACTGAGATTTCCTATGATACTATGAATTATACCATATCAGACCAAGGTACTTCCAAACACGTATTCTGTCATATATATTTTATATATGGATATGTGAAAGAATACGAATTTTAGGTCTGAAAAAACATTACTGTTAACGTTTAAAATTATAAAATACATTCTAGGAAAATTCTTCAGTTCTCAGAACTTTAGGTTCCTAGGATACAGAAAGTTTGCGATAAAATAGTTACATGTCTGTTTGCTGACAGGTGTTCATAACTTTAAGGGCTGACATCATAATTATAACTTCATGTTTTAAAACATGGAGAAAATTTTACATACCTCTAATTCTTCATTATTATCATCTCCTCTTTCATATCCCCCAAGAACTTGCATTTCTGCCATGTTTCTTCGCCCTACATTCGCCTGCTCTCTTTGTCGGCTTCCAGATCCTCGTGATGACATTGAGCTTGAGGAACTAGGATCTCTAGGGTTGTTTGACGTAGGGAAGGTAGGTCTACAGTATGGTGGAATATCCTCTGTGTAAAGAAATATAGCAAAGCATGTAAATAAGATGGAATACTTTTACTTTAGAACTTGTCACTCCTGTCTCTGTACTTTAAATAGATAAGCATGAGTGATTCAAAGGCATAAGGTACAAGCAAAATGAATAATGCAGGATTGCCTTTTGAAAATGAAAACAAGTCTTGTTTTATGTGTACTAGGCATTTAGATAGACTCTACTATATTCAAAAGTTTCTGTCCCACCAGAACCTCTCAAATACCCAGCAGCTGCCTCCCAAATAATTGACTCAGAGGCTCAATATCATAGTAAATGCTGGGCCAGTAGCTCAAGCATATTACTAACTAGCTCTTACACCTAAATTAACCTATAATTCTTATCTATGTTTAGCCATGTTGCTTGGTACCTTTTTTTTATTTTATTTTTTTTTTTTTAGCATTCTCATTTTGCTTCCATTGCATCTGGCTGGTATCGACTTCTCTCTTCCTTTCCTCTTCCCAAATTTCTCCTAGTCAGGTTGCCCCACTTAATTTCTGCCTAGCTACTGGCCAGTTAGCATTTTATTAAACCAACACAAGTGACACAAATCTTTACAATGGACAAGAGCATTATCTCAAAGTAGTCTACTCATAAGCCAATGTCCATCTCAAACTCACTTGGGACCAAGGTCGTTAAAGGAGGTAAGTCAAATGTAGAATCAATTGACTTTCATTTCCTTTGTGTATCATGTTATTAGCTAATTTAGGTCCCTCCCCAAAGTGATAGAATATGTTCTTAAAGGAGCTATGATGTGAACAAATATAAGACTGTTAAATCACTGTTAACAAGGTGTTCTTATAAGTAGTTTGTAGGAAGAAGTCATTTCCCAATAAGTGTTAAGCTTGGGGTCAGACTCTCCCTATTGAGAGACCAACCTGAATGTGTTTGTACTATTGAATTCTGAATTTCAGAAGGTGATGTGAAATAATGAGGCACTTGTGATGGTTTGAATAAGAATAGCCTCATACAGTCTCAAATATTTGAATACTTAGTCCCCTGTTGGTGGAACTGTTTGGGGTGGATTAGGAGGTGTGGCCTTGTTAGAGGAGGAGTGACACTGGGGATATGCTTTCAGATTTCAAAAGCCTAGATATTCCATTAGCTCTTTCTTTGCCTTGTACTTATGTATGTGATGCAATCTCTCAACTATTTCTCCAGCACTATGCCTACCTGCCTGCTGCCATGCTCCCTACCATGATGCTTCTGAAGTCGCCCTCTAAACTGTGAGCCCCCAGTAAAGGATTTCTCCTATTAGTTGCCTTGATCATGTGTCTCTCCACAGCAATAGAAAAATAACTAAGCTAGCACATTAATGAGTTATTTCCTGAATTTCTATTTCCTTACAACTTTAAGTTTAATGATGCTAAATTATTTAATTGCTTGCTTTTCTACCATATCCTATCTATACTCTGGACATAAGTCCGTCAAAACAAAACAAAACCAAAAGAAAACCTGTTCTACTTACTTCCTCCCCCCAGCTTCCGAATCTTCCATTCCTTTCTTATCCACACTGCCTGGGTGAAGGTGGCTTTCTCCTGCGTCCACTGACATTCTCTCCAGCAGAAGATAAGGTGGGGATATAAGTCTTTGTCTGACTCCCAGATTGTTCCTCCATCTTTGCATGAAAACAGTCTCTTCCTATGAGACCTGAGACTGTGTACTTAGGAAGCCAGTCACAATCCTCAATGGCACCTTATTATTTTCATCCTTCACATCAAGGACTCAATAGTTTGGACTCTTGGGAATTTTCTCTTCTCACTTTTCTCTACTTAAACCTGTTTCTTGCCGCTGACTTTGATTCTGTCAAACTACAATGCATAAAAATCTCTCTGATTCAGAACTCTGACTTAACCCCATTCTCGGAATCAATGGGTTCCTTCTGTTCCTTCTGAACAGACAACCTTCTTAAAAGGCAAATTGGCTCAAAATTGGCAGTTGTAACTCCTATCCACTCTACTGATAATCATGAAATCTATGAATCATGTTCTCAAATCATGAAACCTATGTGGCCACTATAAAACCGAGGAAGTTGAAGGGTAACCATATTCAGTCTTTACAGCTCCGACTTCTCTCTGCTCCTTCTCAAGTGCAACATTGCTATTCTTTCCACTTTTAGCATCCCTTCCTACCTTATCTGTCTTCTTAGAATATGTCTTATATGTGAGTGTGAAAAACACTGCCTCTTACATGTTAGTGTCCTAGTACTTTCTCCTGCATGTGCGAGCAAATGTGTGTGTATGACAACAAGATTCTTGACATCAAAGTTGATGCTTATAGACATCTGAAGACTTATTACTATAAATATAGCACAATGAGTGTTTGATATTTGGTGAAATAAATCAAATGGAGGTAAATGTCAGCACAAAGGATCAAACCTTCAAGTTTAGAAAAGCACTTTCCTTAATTAAAAATACCCATTTATTACATATGTAAATTAGGGTGCAGCTTTCATTAAATAAATAATGTAAATTGAATCAAGAAGGTGAAAATTACAGCAATGCTTAGCAATGATAATTTAATGATATACACATCTAGGGTTAAGGTTCAAATAAAAATCTGGAATATCAAAGCATGCTAACTGGATCGGCTAAGTGCATTTCCTGAGATAGGCTTTCTTATTTTTAAATTAACCATTTCCACCTTGGTTTTAAAGATACAAATAATTGTATAATGTAACAGCTACTGGGCAAATTTCTGAGAATTGATTTAAAGTCCTGTTCTTTGCTCTGATTCTGTCACCCCTAGATCTTTGTAGCCCTACAGTTTTTCCTTAAAGCATCCCTCCTCCTTTGGAATTTTCTCATGATCGCCAAAGTGGTCACACTTTCTGGCCAGACATGAAGTGCATAACTGACATCATGGTATTCAGTATATGAATCACTACTTGGAACACAGGGCCAGGAGTCAAAAGTATTGTGCTAAATCAGGTTTGCTTTAATAGCCAAAGATAAGCTAATGAGCTGCTATCGCCAAGAACTCTGAGCTCACAGAGAGGAGTGTCTATGTTAAAGGCACAGTTCTTGAGCTGCAGTTGACATCTGAGTCCATGTTTGTAGCTCCAGTCCTGCTTTGGTCATAGAACAGAGAGGAATCGCCCTTTTTTGGTGCAAGGACGTTAGTGAAAACACTCTAATAAGACCGAGTAAAAGTCCTAGTACATTTCTCATGTACTCCATCACTCCCTCTTGCCTCCATCACCATTTTTTGCTTTTATTGTTTGTTGTTTATTTTTCAAAACAGGGTTTCTCTGTGTAGCTCTGGATGTTCTGGAACTCAAGCCGGTAGACCAGGCTGGCCTGGAACTCACAGAAATACACCTGCCTCTGCCTCTTGAGTGCTGGGATTAAGGGTGTGCACTACCACGGCCCAGCTTTTCTTTACTTCATTATCTTTTTGCTAAAACTGTCTCTTGCACGTTTTTGTTTTTTTTTTTTTTTTAAACCCATTTGGCTCTCTTGACAAACTTCATGCCTTCTCATCCTAACCTGAGAAGAACTCCTGCTCATCACCTCCTTTTTGTATGGGACAGGTCTCCCATGATCCTGTTTGAAAGAGGTACTATTGTGGGATGCTTCAGAACCCATAGGAAGACGCCAAGTTGGTAAATTACTTCAACTGAGATGGTGATGGGTATCTTTAAACATTCTACGTGCTCCTGGTTCCTACCATCATTCTTCTGCCATGTGCTCTCTGCCAACGTGAACCAAAATAAATTGTTCCTCCCATAAGACATTCTATCAGATATCCCGGTCACAGAAAAATTGACATGACTAATACAAGTCCCTTTAAAAATTTGTACTCCCTCTCAGTTCTCCGATGTCTGGCTTCTATTCTGACTATTGCAGTTAAAAATAGTAATCATGGATGACATATTCCAAAAATCTCCTTTTCTCATAAGACTACATCAAACTTTCACCCTGTGATGTTTCAGATTTCTTTATTTTTTTTAGGGGTGGTCATAGATTATATTCGCATGCAGCCACGTCTAGCATTTTTTCCTTTTGCCACATTCTCACATGTGATGTGCATGGTTCATATGTGTGTAGGGGCATGTATGTGTTCATTTACATCTCGATGCCTGAGACTGATGTCTGGAATTATCTTCCTTCACTTTTCCATCCTTTTTATTGGGGGTGGGGAGTCTCTTGGTGAAATGCATGGCTCACTGATGGCTAGACTTGTTAGCTAGCTTGCTCTTAAATTTTCCTGCCTCTGCCTTCCAACAGTAAAATTATAAGTGGACAGCAATGTCGACCCAGCATTTATCACTGGTTCTGGGGATCTGAATTCAGGTCCTTATGCTTTTAAAGTACGTCCGTTAATTGCTGTGATATTTCCCAGGCCTCTTTTATTTCTTAACTCCATTTTTTTTTCTAGGTGTGTGTGCATGTGAATGATGCTAATACTGAACTCAAGGCTGTTGGTAAGCACTCTACCATTCACCTACTTCTAAACTTAAAACACTATTTTTAAAATTATTTTTAGAATTTCATATAGAAGTATGACATATCTAATCATCTCCCCCTTCAAACTATTCCCACATTTATGACCTATTTTTCTTTTATTATTATTGTTATATACACACACATATATAGAACCCTCTGAGTACATTTAGTGTTGTTTATTTGTACACTTATTTGTGCATTTCAGGACCAATCATTTGGTACTGGACAATTTATGCGGAGACTCCTCCTTGGAAGAAATTGGTTTTTTCTCCATATAGTCAATGGCCACATGTAGTGTGCTCTCTCTCTCTCTCTCTCTCTCTCTCTCTCTCTCTCTCTCTCTCTCTCTCTCCTTCCCTACCTCCCTCCACCCCTCAGTTTATCAAGACAGGGTTTCTCTGTAATACAAACCTAGCTGTCCTAGAACTAACTCTGCAGACCAGGCTGGCCTCGACCTCACAGAAGTCCACCTGCTTCTGCCTCCAAAATGCTGGGATTAAAGGCAGTGTGCACCACTATCACCTGGCTACCTGTAGCTCATTTTTAGGGGTAGGACCTTATGGAATTTCCTCTATCCATGTTGGCATGTCAACTGTTGGTGCTACTATGCTTGCATTTTTCAAGCATAATGTTGAAAGTTCCTGGGTACATTTTTCTCTTGTATGCCTAGGGGATACTCCTTAGCAGTAGGTATCCTAGTCATTTGGATCTTGCAGTCATTCATCCCCCTCATGTGTGATGTTTCTTCCACTTTAGGTGTAGGGCTAGAAATAAAGATATATCAACTGGGATAGTCCTATCCAGCTGTAATGCTTACAAATCACAATGACTGGTCCAGCAAGAGAGAGTGGAACTTTTATCTTTGGCATAACCAATGGTTGTTAATTTGGATTTAAAAGTCTGCCAGATGGGAGTGAATTCATGCCTGGTACTATAAATCTAGCCAACTGCCTATTACTGGGAAGGTTACAGCTCCTAGAAGAGAACCTACAATTGACATTGTTCAAAGCTAATATAATGTCTAGTGGTGTTTGTATTCATTCTTATATTCACAGATTAATATAGCTCTCATTGCTCTTCAAAGGTGCATGTTTGTACCAGTGATGAAGACAGAGGTCCACAATGGGTTAAAATGCAGAGAATGAAATGCTATTTTTCATGCCTTAGCTGCCATAATTGCTTTATCTCCACGGTGGACAATTTCAGTGTACCTGATATTTACAGTCTCCTTATTTACTCCACTGAAATCATGCTTTCTTTTAAAATCTAATGAAAACCTAAAATTCAATTCATGGGGCATCTCTTCAAAGAAGCCTGTGTGATGTCATGCACTGGAATCAACTGTATTAAATAAGTTGAGCGCATTCCTACTCTACTGCTAGAAAGGTCTTAATCATTCTTCTTTTTATATAGCCACAAAAAGCCTACCCATGGCGTGAAAGCTTATGGGATTCTGTGTTTGTCTGCTGGTTGGAAAATGAGTACCTTGGACCAGGTGCGTCTTTGCCGGAGGAAGGTCTCTCTTTGCAGCCTTGTTCCCCCTTCCTTTCCCATCATTTTGCTGTTCCTGTGCTTCTCTGGGGTCACTTGGGTTTGTTCGCAGGTCAGGAACTTGTCGTCCATCCAGCGCTTCTCTCCCTTTGTAACTGCCCCCTTTTCTGTCTGACGATCTGTCTGTTCTTGCTTCTATCGAAGCCAGTTTAGGCACCATGACAGACCGTACCTCCAGCTGTGCCTTGGACTGGACAGTGGGTGATTTTATAGCAGGCGGTGGTACTGGAGGGGGTGGAAGATCTGAAAGGAATATTTTAAATGTGTGAGCTCTGACATGTCTCAGTTCACCAAAAGTAGGCTTACCATTGGAGTTACAGTCATTTTTTAAAAACTGTACTTTATGTGGACAAGAGAAATTGAAGATAATGAAAATTAAGACACATAACTTTAATATTTATCATCATCCATGCACAGAAAAATTGGATGATAAAATAAGGTCCTGGAGACTACTACAGGGTTAGCTACTACTGTGCATATGCACTATAATTTTCCCTGCTCCAAGCCAGCGCAGCTTCCTATTTGATTTCAGCATACTTTCCCATGTCCTAGATGAATATTTCCTTACATCTTTAAGCAGTCTCTTCAAATTGATTAAAGTTCGCATTTAAGTCTTAATTAGAATCACCAATTTTGCCTAAATCCCTTCTTATTTTGTAGGTAAACAGTTCCGCATAGATTTTTAACTTATTTTCTGATATCAGAGCTGTCTATTAGCTGACCAAAACTAATGCCTTTAGATCTTAATCTCCACTTTACTCTTCTCTATAATATTTCATTTGGACACAGACATCTTTTCACCTGTACCTAGACATTTTAAACCAGATAATTACTGGTAGCAATGTAGGTTAATTTCCTATGTTACATGTACGCCTATATTTAGTAGTTACATTTCAAGCAATATTTTTATATATCATATTGATTTAAATTCTTTTACATCATGAATATTTTTTAAAATGAAACTATACATATAGTTTAACATCTAGAAAGTACATTCTTCTTAAGCAAGACTGAAATTCATTAAAATGATTCATGAAAACATTCCATGAATAAAGAGAAATATATCTTAGCATTACTTGGTAAGTTAACATAATATGAATGAATTTTTAGGGACTTGACTGTGGTCTGAAGGATGGATTACAATGAAAAAGACTTTAGGAGACCAAGAAGTTATTATAATAGTCTATATATGCAAAGATAGGAGATGAAATATTATGACTGTTTAAAGCAGAGCAGAGAATACATCTGAGAGATTAAGGAAGAAAATACTTAATTATTAATGGGAGATTGCACTGGGGAGGTGAAGCAATTCAATTGGTCATGACTCCCAGGACATCAGCCATAGTTTACTAGTGGGTGTGAAAACATCCCTGCAGGTGTTGAGTGTAGGAAAGAGGTTTTTGTAAAGATGTATGAGATCCATTTTTAAAAAGTGAACAGAAGGGGCTTTCAGAGAATCCAGACAGAGATGAAAAATAGTATGTGTATAATGCACATTTCAAGAGCAGACAAAATCAGAGGAAGGGTAACCATTGTTACTATACACTCAGCCATGTCTGTGATAGACCAATGTTCTCCACATTTGAAAGGTAACATTTAAAAAAAAAAAAAAAAACCAACTAAAAGGATTCATAAAATATTTTAAAAACATTTAGTATATATAATTTTAACCTTAAAAAGTATTCATGGAAAAAAAATTATAGAGTAAAAATTTCTAATCACCAAGCAAATTCTGTTTTGTTCAATAAATGCATCATTAGTCAACTGTTCTTTACAAAAGAGTATATAGGTCATTTACAGATATTTTACTAACAATAACAGTAGTCAAGTAATTATTATTTTTATGTGCTTACATAAGAAATTCTTGCATATCAAAACTATACCATGAAGAGGTTAGAGATTAGTTAGTAGTAAAAATCTTTGCTCAACATGTACACTGTCCAGGGTTTGATCCCCTGTACCAAATAAGCTAGGCATGAAGGTATATGCCTGTGACCGCAGTATCTAAGATGCAGATGCATGAGAGAATTCAAGGTCCTCCTCTTCAGCTACACAAGGCCCAGGCCAGCCTGGTCTGCATGAGATCTTCTCTCAGACACCATCACTGTCAAAATGAGCCCTATGGTTCTTACTATGTGATACTTTCAACTGAAGAACATTAGTTTAATTCAGGATCTCTCATTCGTTTATATATTTATGTATGCCATTTATTTACATATTTATAAAAGGAAACACTTCTCTTTTCCCCTTTTAACAAAAAGTAGGTCTTTTCAAACTAATTTTTCTTTGACACTGCAGGCTGAAGCTATAACATCAGTATAAATTGTACTTGGGTCTAGAAGAAAGTTTGAATTTCTTTAGGAATCCATTATAAAAGAAGAAAAAAAATGTTGTAGCCAGGTATGGTGGTTCATGCTTAATCCCACCACTCTGGAGACAGAAGCTGGTGGATCTCTGAGTTTCAGGCCAGAGCCAGTATAGACTACAAAAAAATTACAAAACAGCAGGTGCTGTGCAGAGAGAAACGCTGTCTCAAAACAAAACAAAAACCAACCAACCAACAACACAAAAGTTTTGTTACTGTATTCATGGCTTACTGCGTTATATTATCTTGTTAACAGTCTCAACACATCTGTGTCAATATTATAGACAATAGCAGATTTTCCCACTAATTCTGGAGTCCCGAGTACCTTGGTCATCACATAGGCAGTCATCACTGCATGTATTTTCTCCTACAATGGAGGTTTTGCAGTACAGTATTATGTTATTGCACTAATAGCACACCAACAATTAGGAAAGGAAGAAAACAATAGACTTTAATCAGTGGTTTACACCCTGAGGGGCCGGGCTGGAAGCTGGGGAGAGATTGAAAGGAGGAGGAGGAGCAGATCCCAAACATATGCCTGCAGGCAAAGGGCACAAAGGTCTAGGTGCTCACTTGTCAGAAACATACACCACTGCAAACACTTTATCAAGACTGTCACATTTATTAAATAACAAGATATCAGTGTACGGAAGGCTGTGATCATACATTGTTCTGGGAATCCAAAGTTCAAAAGGAGACATATTACTGGATATTCTGGATAGATGTTGTCTACAACTCCAGTCAAAAAAAGAACCCAGAGACTTTGCTAAGAATAGTGACTTCCGGTATATAATTGCCATTGTACCTAATTGACAGAAATGTTAGCAGGTTTGGTATGTCATATAACAGATTTCTAAATAAAATCTTATTCCTAAGGTATTATGAAATGATTATAAAGTCAAATTTTCACATGAACAATTCTCTTTTTCTCTTATTGATGTAAAGTACTTCACCTCAACTTATGCATTAGTTTAAATTGGATATAAAACTAGGGAATTTGGGACCAAGATTTTTAAAAATTTCTATATAAACTTATTGAAAAGATTTAGCTTAATTTTATTCTTATATGTTTGCCTGCATCATCGTGCGGGTGCCTGTTGTCCTTGGAGGCCAATAAGGGTGTTGAATCACCTGGAAGTAGAATTACAAATTATTTTAAGTTGCCACAGAGTTGAAGAAAACAGAACCTAGGTCCCCGGCAAGAGCAGCAAGAAGCCTTAACCTCTTAGCCATCTCTCCAGTCTCTCTTTGTATAATCTTATTAACACTTTCTCCTCTACAAGGACCCCAGATAAGAAAATGTCCCTTAAATAAAGTAATATATAAGGACACATATGTAGGTAATTCTGCCAGTGCAGCATTAACTTGCTAGACAGATCCAATGCTCTATTTATATAACTGCTTAAAGTACCCAGACCTTGTAATTAATGATAAATCAAGTCAAAATAACATCATTCTAAAGAGGATGGTGAATTTATAATTTATGAAAAGTAGGACTGGAGAAATATTATAGATTTGGTTTTTAAATCAAATATGCAAATGTATTGGGAAGGTTGAAAAGCGGGGGAAGGAAGTCTATTAGAAGGTCCTAGAAATGTACTTTAACTCCACAAGACTTCTGCTGATAAATATTCATATATTTTAATCCTATCCTTCATCTGGGTTATACCTGAAAGTGGCAAACGTGAAATAAATAAATAATCAGTCCTGTTAGTAGGGCTGGAAGATGCAGATGTGATTTGCAGGTAAGTGTTCCCTGGGTGTTCACAAAGCCTCATATATACCTACAGGGCAAGGCGTGGCCACATGTCGGAGGGCTGGTGGGCTCTTGTGCTGTGAATTAAGCCCTTGCCAAACACTACACTCAGAGTCACAACCCCCACTATTTAAGAATGTGGCTGTACTTGGAGTCTTTTGAAAAGCAGTAATATTCTAGTAAACTTACTAGGTGGGGTCCAATCCAGTAAGACTGATTCTCACTCAAAAGAGTTTGGAGAGCAATTGTGAGCAAAGGAGTTTATGGGCAATAAGAAGACAGGGTGACAGCCTCCGAAGGATGCAGCCCTGCTTACATCACGGCATTGGACCTTACCATCCAGAGCTTGGAGGAAATGCGTGTGTGTTGCTTTCATTGGAAAGTCCATAGTATTGTTTTGTGATAAATCAAGTAACAGACAGACCAGAAAAGAAGCATCCTCGAAAGCTACACTTTATTGGCTCAGAAAGAGGTCCTGTTTATGCTTTTAAAAAGGTTAGAACACAACTGGGGAAATTGGAATTTGGGTGATATTTATAAAGCAAAGATACTATAAACTCATGAATGCTATCTATTTTGGACAGTAGTGTTCTCCTAAGTGATATGTAATGGCTAGATTCATCCATCCCAGTCAATATACTGCACTTATGGAAAAGGCAAAAATAAATAAAAAAAATAAAACAAACAAATCAGGAACTCCCCTATACTTTACAAATATGCTTAATTTAGATTTTAAGAAAAGCCATCTCAAATACTTTCTTCTACCCACCAATCCTATAAAACAATCTAAAAAAACTGTATCTGCTGTTTGGATTCTCCATATCATGATCAGCAGATATACTTTGTTTTTAAACATTTTTTGTTTATTTTTATTTTATGTGAATTGGTGTTTTGCCTGCATGTATGTCTGTAGGAGGGTGACAGATTCACTGGAGTTTGAGTTATATATATTTGTGAGCTGCTATTGTTGTGCTAGGAATTGAACCTGTGTCCTTTGATAGGGCAACCAGTGCCCTTGACCACTGAGCCATCTCTTCAGCCCTTCAGATATATTTTCTAAATGCAGTATAATAATTTGATAAAATTGTCTTCAGAGAAAAGTCACTTTTGTCTTTATTTCATAACTTCTATCAAGAGTATATACATACCGATTTGGGATAGAGGGAGCACAAAGCCCTAGATTTATCTGAGTGCCAGAATGGGGGGCGGGGGGAGAGAGAGAGAGAGAGAGAGAGAGAGAGAGAGAGAGAGAGAGAGAGAGAGAGAGAGAGAGAGAGAGAGAGAGAGAGAACAGAGAACTGATAGTTTGTGTTTCTTTTGTTTGGTGCATTAAATGATTTGAATTTTGTGGTTTTAAATAATTATAGGACATGTAAATAACATGTAACTTTTTCAATAAAATTGTCAGAAATGAGTTGAAGAACAGTATAGTAATAATAACTTAAGGATGGATGGTTCTCTATGTTGAAGGGAAGATAAAGCTGTAATTTAAAGCCAGCTTTACTCATTTCTCCATTATTTATTTTCATGAGCTACAGAAAACTATTATCTTTTGCATTGTAGTAAGCACTGATAATTTACATGATCACTTTTGTGAAATGCACTATTTTAAATCCAAGTAATGTTTCACATTAACTTTTTAGCTTTTTACATGTTTCAATATAGTTTTTTGGTACTCCTGAAATTAAATAAAAAAGCAATTTTGGTGATTCACCATTCAATTGAATCCTTCTTATTCAAGGGTTAAATACTATTTATATTTAGTTTTCAAAGACATCAAAACAAGTCCGGTAGACTGCAGGACACAATAAAGCTAACAATTCTCAAGAATGGCATAATATATAACTGTTACACTGTGCATGCTAACCTACCAAGGTTTCAGTATTTAAAGCATTTCTGGAGGCCTCACTCAGTGCCAGACTTCTCTCTAAATACTATAAATAAGAGGTAGAAAGATCTACACAAAGTTTTAGGCCAGAATTTTCCATATGTGTTCAATTTAGATGTGTTTATATCTAGGCTTGCCGCTTAACAGCCTTCCAGTGAGGAGTCCTGTCTTCTAGATAATAAACATTGATAAACAGCAGTAAAACTTGCAAAATACCATTACAGGGGTCCCATAAATGTAAAATTGCCCATATAGTCTAAGGATTTACACCTAGTGTTTGTCCCTTCATGGAGGCGAGCATGCGCAGAGTCACTGTAATAACCCTTCAAAATCAGATAATATTCTGACAGTTCAGTTTCCCTGACAAAGGAGTTCTGGGCAGAAGCCAGGAGGCCCAGGTGCTCTGTGTCATGCCAGTATTTAATGTAGTCTAATATCAGATGGATGCTAGTGAGGAAAAATACTCAGAATAAACTCCAGATAATAGCATGGACAACCACTCATCGCAAAAATTACTTGAGCTCATCATGCTGTGAGCTTTGGATTAAAATTTTCTGTCAAGTGGCAAGACTCACCGAGAAAAGAACCTCCAAAAAGCCCCTCCCCATAACCTTGGATAAGGATCTATAATATTAAGCTTTCATATGATAATAGCAAATGATGGTTTTTATGAAAAATTGCTGACTGCTAAGGAAAGTCCTAATCAGATTGTGGCTGCAGACACCCAGGAGGTGGGGAGACTGCCTGGGACACCCTTCTTCCCCCACCCCCTTAGCAAATTCAGAAAACTTGACAAGATGGGTGAGTCTGAGAGAATTTATCTTACATGAATTTCCAATAATGCCCGAGGGGTTGTTTTATAAAATGAGAAGGTGATGGCGCTTTAATAAACACTGGGCCACCTGAGGCACTTTCATTAAAGGCTTTCTCTAGACAACATCACAATGTTTGTATTATTCTCCTCTGCCCTCGTGACAATACAAGTGTTCTCTCTTCAGCGAGAGTTCATATTGTGTGTGAAGGCATGAAGAAAAGGATTTCAGGGGTTTTTGGTACCCAGAGCGACTGTAAAACCACATGGCTGCAAAAAGCATCCCAGTACATTTATTGCCCTTTGTTTAAGTGCAAAATTGTTTTTAAATAGATATTCTATTTGAATAATATGGGGCTATTCTATAGAGGTTTGACCCGCGGATGTGGCAAAGGGTAATCCTATGTTATGACATAAACCAGAATCATGGCCATTGTGTGAAACTGTAAAATAAACTTTAAAAAATATATTTATTTAATTTCTTAACCAACTGTTTCAAAAACTGCAAAGGCAAAAGATGGTTGACAAGATGTGGAAGGAATTCATTCCTGTAAATTATATAAGCTGCTCTTAATGAATGTTAATATAATTTCTCATGTCAGTGAACACATTCACTAGCCATAGAGAAGCAGGGGAATGGCTGGCCTTCGAGATGTTTTCATCCATTTCAAGGGACTTACCATCTGTGTAGGTTTCTCTGCGCGGATGTCCTGGCTGGTGTTTCTGTTTCTTGGCAGGCCTGGTTTTCTGGATGACAGCAGCACTCATGTTGCTGTCTGTAGACACAGGGCTTGTGGGCCTCGGGCACTGAGAGGCATGAAAATGGCGGCGGCCTGAGGTGGAAAGCAAGAGGTAGGCTTGTCAGTCAACTCCAATGTTATAGAAACAGCCAAAGCAAAATACTCAAGCTAGAAACAATTTCCAATTTTAAAACATACTTAATACCCACCAAATAATGAGCTCCACCATGATTATGCTAACTGGAGAAGACACTCTGAAGGGACTGTTAGTCTTTTTCTTTTTATAAAAACCACAAGATTTATATTCTACTTAAGTCCCCAACTATCATTTCATAAGGAAAATACTGCAATTATTTTTTCAACTATTATCAATAAAATGTTCTTAAAACAAGAGTGTTATTTTCTTGTATCACATATTAAATGCCTGAAGAGCAAGAATCACATTCCTTAACAAATTCATGTTGTAAAAATGTAATTATACCTTTATTTCAATTAAGTCTGTTTATGGCATTCTTTGAAGGTAGAACCCCGGTAACTTAATAACATATTGGGTATTCTCTTTGTAAGTGCTCTAAAATTGATCTAGCTTATGTGAGTAGTCCCATCCAAATGTCCAAATGCTCTCCTGTGGGCTTTTTGTTTGTTTGTTTGTTTTCTGTTTCAAGGTATTTGTGAATCCTCTCTATCCAGTGGCCCCTCCAAGACTCCTGTGTGGGTGATGGTTAGTTTTGGATAGTCAACATTGCCAGATGATATTGCGAACTTAATTTACAAAGCAGACATAGCTCATTTCAGCGTCATCAATTTCCCTGTCCTTATAAAGATGATATAATATAACAGGCACAATGTGTTTCATCCAAAATGGCAATGAAAGGCTTTAAGTGCTATGTTGACCTAAAGTATTTTGGCTTCTAGAAATTCCATCCACAAATCCACTGCTTTCTATTGAACCATAAGAAACATCAGACAGACTCAGAAAACAGACATGGCCTCTGGCTATAAACAAGAGAAGCCATATACATTGAAATAAACACATTTAAAAGTGCTAACTGAGGCACATTAAATAATGGACCTTAATGCAGCCAAGTGGGAAGCAGTATGATTGGGTTATCCATTTATATTAACTTCAAGTCACATGATAAGCACCACCATTTCTTGAAAAAGAATATTGTAATAGGCAGAGGCCAGTGCATGTTTAGTTCATTATAATTATGAGCCAAATGAAACCAGAAGTGCCACTAAATTATAATACAATAAAATATTAAACTCAACTCTCTTTAGCTATGATGGAGACTATTACAATTAAAGTTACATATCCATGAAAATAGAGAATTAGAGTAGAGATGGAAACCATTATTCATTCTATTGTATAAGGCCATCTACTGCTCAAAGACCCTGAGGCATAAGGTCATTTACAGATGAATTTTCAACGTTATTTCTATGTTTCGTTGACTTAATGAGCTGAAACACACCATTAATGCAATCTGAAAATAGTAGTTTGAGATGCTTAATTTCATGTACTTTTTTTTTTTTTACAGAAGATTAAAAACTAAGGTAAAACATATATAATTAGATGTTATTTACTTATTTATTAATAAAGTGAATTAGGTTTGCATATATTACTACATTGAGCTGCTACTGGAAAAATAATTTGATTGAGTTTTATAAAACTTAGGCCTAAAGTAAGTACATATTATGTGATAATGTGCTAATAAATGTTAGACACAATGAATAATGTATAGAGAAGGGCTTGTGTTGCAAGTGACACAGCTATGATTATATTTTATAGTGATAAAGAATAATGACCAATGAAACATCTCAAGAAGCCAAGGGAAGCTACCAATGTGACAGTCATTAAAACTATAAAAAATAGAACAACCAGCAGCAATAACTGACTTATGATCATCCTTTCCTGAAAAATATTCACTTCCTCTTGGCCATACTGCCTTTCTAAACTATTTGTATTTTCCTGACTACCAGAAATATAAACATACAGACACAAGAACACACACACATCCATGAACAATATAGATTCACACACACGTATAAATATTCATTCTACACAAAGACCATATGGTATTTGTTGAAATTTCAATTATTTTCTTTCTCATGCTATTTCTTCTCTATGCAAGAGTTGAGAGGAAGAATTGAGAAAAATGATCTAAAAATAAGTACATTCATTATATGAGGCTATAGCAATTAAAATGGGAAAAATAATATGCATTTAAATTAACTTGCTTTTTCAACAATTTAATTAAAAATTATAAAACATTTATACTTTAAGAGATATGCTCATTTCAGACATCCTTCCAGTTTAATTGAAAAGAGGCACAAAGAGGTGTTACGTTTCAATCCACAATGTCCTTCACAGACCTTCATATTGAGTACAGGTTCCCCTGCTGGTACGTCTGCTCTGGGGACCATGGAACCTTTATAAACTAAGGGCTGCCTGGTAGACCTGGGCCATAAGAACCAGACCTTTCGAGGTTAGACTTGATGCTGGTCCTAGAGGGATTCTCAGCCTCATCTATTCCACAGTGTGAGCAGCCACAAAAAGAAGTTCCTACCAGGAACTGAGCCTGTCCATCCTGCCTTTCTCCTGGGAAGGACTGCAACCAGCTTACAGCAGGAACTGTGATCACAGAGACATCAGAGCAGCTAACATGAGAGTTCAGGGAGCCATTTCCAAAGGTTTGAATATTTCAATTGGCTATTTTCTTAATCCTCTTATTGAAGTGCTAATTAAGTAGAACTATCAAATTTTAGTGACTTTCTGCATAAAATCCATTTATAATATGTACAGTGTAGCACGAAATTCATTTATTGAATAAATTTAAACCTCAGAAATTTAATCAGTTGCCTAAAATGTATATGTACACATGCAGAAATATATGTAAACATATATCTATACATTTGCTATGATTATCATAAATGACAGCATAGTCAGTTTCTCATCAGTCAGCTTATAAAGAGTTTATGAAATAAAAGTTAATAAATTATTTTAAAAGTCTCAGTAACAACTAGAAAATAATCAAAGTAAGCCATATACTTGAACTTTGTTTTCTTTAGGCAGTTAAAAAAAAAAGAGAAAGAAACGCTAAATTTTTTTCCCCCTCATACAGAATGCATGATGGGGACACTTAATGACAAACAGGCATATCTCTTGGTGAAGGGTGTCCGGGACTCACCAGCAGCATCCTGCATTTGGCGACGAGCCACTTTCAGGCCAGCATACTCGGCAGCTGCAGCAACCGCCTGGGCAAAATCAGCATCGGTGAAAAAGGAGCCATCAGAGGAACTGACACTGGAGCGCCCGCTGGAAATGTTGTCCTCTTCTGAGGCTGAGCCCCAGCCATTGATCATGGACCCAGTGACAGAGCTCTCAAGGTCCCCAACACTGGATGCTGGGGTCTGCTCCAGCCCACGTAACAAAAGCCTTCTAGTTTGCATTTTGGCAACTTCCATGTCTGCTTCGTCTTCCTCCTCTTCGGGGGCATCTGTATCCATATCTGACACAAGGGGTCCTGAAATGTAGCCGTAAGTATGAGGTGGGGAAATGGGTCGCGGTGGTGGGGGAGGACTCACGGGCTGCCGCCTGTAGGAAGAGAGAGGAACAGCTCAAGTCAACACTTAAGACAAAAACACTGACTAATTAAGGCAGAAGTTGAAGCTTCCGGTGACTAGCAGCAACTCTTCTTTGCATGCTAGTTTCTCTTTCTGTCACAGTGATAAAATACCCTGACAAAAACGTCCGGGAGAGGGGGTGTACTCTGACTCACATTTCCAAGCTACATTCCATCTTGACAGAGAAGTCAAGGTAGCCTGGGCTTGAGGCAGCTGGAGACACTGTACACAATCATGAAGCAGAGGGCAATGGATGGATGCAGTTACCCAGCTGTTTTCTTTATTTATACAGTCTGGGCTCACATCCCAGAAATGATACCACCCTTAGTTGGTGAGCCGTTCTATCCCAATTAGTGCAGTCAAGATACCCCCATCCACACAAGCCTATTTCCCAGGTGTTCCAGGTGTTTTTAATTTCCATCCATTGACAATTAACACGGTCACATCCAGTCTATTATTTTATTCAAGTCAAAACAAAGATAATCAGTTCTCCAAATCTCTTCATGTTTGTTCATTTAATTATGTGAACTTAAAAAAAGGTGGTGGTGGGGGGTAATTCTTATTTTGGGTCACATTGCATTTGTGCTAATGACTTTCCAGTATTTCCAGTTGCTCATCATTATTAAAGGTAACAGGCATTCATCTTGGAACAGTTTGTTCTCGACACATTTTTTTTCCTTCTCTTCATCGCCACTTCTATTGAGAGCAAATGGAGTCATTCATCCTGATGACATTCAGCAAAATTTCATATGATTAAAAAATACATATTCAGCATATGCCATAATTGCTTTTAGACTTTATTCTATTAGAAAAGCTATGAGATCCAAGAACAATTTTCTCTGATTTAATCACTTAGGAGTTCCACCAAAGGTTATGAACTCCTTTTAAACTCTTCTGCTTTTTTTTGTATTATATTACTTATCTATCTGTTCATGCTTAACTGTATTTCTACCCTTCAACAGTGGTGTTCAGTTGGTCAGGCTTGGGTGGATATATCCACTTGACTATTGAATAAAGTTAATGTCGCTTATTCTAATGTCCCAGAATTTGTTATGAATCAAAACAAGAAGAAACAGTGGGAGTTATAAAGAACAGGCCCTAGCCATTTGTCCAGAAGAACTCCATTTAAAAGTCAGTCTTTCCATAATCCACAGTGAGGATAAAATGACTGAGAGAGTGGACAGGAATGGAAACAACACTAGGCAAAGAAGGTATCACTACCGAAGAAGAACGCAAGAACATGGCTTTTTATTTGGAGCATGCCTGCAAAAAAGTAAGGTGCAGGTAGTTCTGTTTAGTGAAGCTGCTCCAAGCCAGATAGAGATGCAATGGAGGACACCAAGTGGGATGACCGAGGATTGCAGCTCATTAAAGTCCACACTCTTCAAAAGAAAGGACTATAAATCCTGACCAGCTGAGCACTGCTGTTAGAAGGTAACTGTTATTAGGATCCAGCGTATCACCTGGTTCCCTCATTACGTGGGACGCTGGCTGAGATGATGCCTGAATGCCAATCCACATAAAGATGTGGCATGATTGGTTAAAGACTACAGGTGTTTAGAGATGCTGTCTCAAAGCAACGTTTTCCTCCCTGAGATGAGTTCTCTTCTCCATCATGACAATGCTCATTGAGTAAGGTAAGAGGGAAGAGCATCTAGTGCTGGCCCCTGAGGAGACCAGCTTGCATGTGCTGCTGATGTTTTCTCAGGACTCAAGAGGCAGGAGGACAAAAGACGAACAATAGTGACAGAGAAGTGCCACTACTACATGCTGCCAAAGCCCTCTACAAAGGATGTCTAGAATGCACCATTAATGTATTTAAATGACAGAGCTGGATCTGAAATGAAAGGTAAGCAGGCAGAACTACATAGCAGGAGGTCAAATCTACTTATAGTCAAAATCAACCAGGTTCTGATGTGGCTGTCTACTATAAAGAGAAAAATGTAAGTTATAGCGTGGCCTGGCCGTTCTTTGAAGTAAGCTATTTTCTGCTCTGGATCTCAATAAATGGAGACACCTCAATAAACTTACTTTATTACTTAAAATTGAAAACTATAAAAGAAATGATTTTTGAAACACCAGAGTCAACTCACCAAGACACTGGCTATCATATTTTATAATATCAATTAATTCTTGTAACTTGCTGGTTTGCTTTTGTAAACTTTTGTAAGTTATCACTTTATACAAATGTATACTGAAATTCAAATGCTGCAAATTTCTTATTCTTCTTATATAAAAGTTCAGAATTGAAAGCAGATCACACATCCAAGGCTACACTGTCCTTCTAGGATGGCTCCCTTCCCTACTTCCCATTTTTCATATAGGTCAAGAAGAAACGTTTTATAAATAAATGTATAAAAAATCAAACTGAAAAATGAAAATTAACACATTATATATAAAGGAATTACATGCATGGAAGAACATGCTACACAGAGCAAGTCCATTTTTACATATTTGTATATAAACATACATATACAAACATATATACACACACACACATAATCACACATACACAGTCCTACAATATTGTAGATTAATTTTAATTTCTAGTTGGGTTTAATTTATCTGCGTGTGTGGCACCAGAAGAAATATGAAAAATGTGCCAAAGCTGAAGTTATTTAAAAGATTAGAATGGGTAATTGCTTCAATATGGAATGTGTTACACACACAAAAGAAAAACTATTGTTTAATTTGGAGTGTAATAAAATTGTGTACTTAAAAGTTAATTTACAGCCTTTGTCAGCATGTATAGCCACAAGAGCAGGCAACTTTTGTTTTGTTTTAAAGACATGTTAGGGTTTTAAGCACAAAGGGGACTATTTTGACCATTAGTAAATTGCTGTGGAACTGCTAACTCCAGTGGTAAAGGATGCCAATATTGTTGTGCTTGGAGAATTTACATTCTGGAGAGTAAAAATACCTTTATATTAAATAAAGGCTGTGTGGTTTTTGTTTTTTTTTTTTTTTGTTTTGTTTTGTTGGTTTTTTTTTTTAAAAGAAAAAAAAAAAACCAAAAAAAAAAAAAAAACCAAAAAAAAAAAAAAACCAAAACTACAAACCATGCAAATTCTGAGAAAGGCAGAAAAATTTTATTCAAACCATCTGTAAATAAGGCCAGCCCAGGGAATGTGTGATAAACACATACAGTTTGAAATATGTAATATATTCTATTGGTGAACAAAAAAGCTGTTCCAGGATGCTGCACTCACATGGTGCTAGTCGCAAATGAACCTCAACCTCTCAATTCTTCCCCTCAGGGGTTTCAATGTCTCATGAAATAATGTAAAAGTATATGTCTGCAATTCACATCACTCTAGGCTGCTGCAAAATGATGCCTCCATAAACACGTTCAAGAGGAAGGGGAGTGATCCATTAATTTATGAAAGCAGGTGTATCTATAGAACACCGTACGACACTTAACAACCAAGACACAAAAAGGAAAACCTTTGAGATTTTTTTCAAACACTAGCATAGCATAAATGTTCTGTGTAATTAACTTTCTCCTAGCTATTTATAAAATGAATATTTAATTTTGCTCTGTCATTTGAATTTTTTCTTCCCAGTAATACAGATTCAAGTTGTTTATTAAAAATACAAGTAGTTGTCCTAGCCCATAGAGAAATGTTATTTTCATTGTTCAGGACATTTTTTTTGTTAAATATTAACTGTAGCAAGGCAACATCACCTGATACCTTTTGAAATAACAGATGTGAACAAAGTTTAAACATTTTTATTGTAACTGACTAAAAACTGGAGATTCCTACTATATTATTAAGCTACTGATTTTTAGAGCTAAGTGGAATGTCTTGGAAATTCATTGCACAAATTGAAAAATTCATAACTCAAGTCCCCCACTCACCCTCCTCTACATGCATGTATCAAATATGGAGCCAGATGACAATCTTAGGTATTGCTCCTGAGGCTTCATCCACCTTGGTTTTTGAGAATCTCACATGGGTCTGGAGTTTGTAAAATAGGCTATGCTGGTTATCCAGGAATCAGCTTGTCTCTACTTCAGCAGGGATAGACTAACAAGAGGAATCCACCATGCCTAACTTATTTTTACATAGATTCCTCAGATGAAACTCAGATCCTCATGTTTGCAGGGTAAGAATTTTAACAACTAAAATATCTCCTCAGTTCAACAATGTGAGCCTTTCAATTCTTACTAAATATCAGGATATAATTATGCTTTGACTTCTAAAAGTCTCTTCACATATATCATAGTATGCCCCTAATCAATAGACATAAATTAATGAACACATGTATTTTAACATTTACTATATCTACTATGATAAATGTGTTAAATATTTAAATCCATGAGAACATAACTAGTAAAAAAAATTAGAGACATATTTTAAGACACATTATAATTTTAAACCATCTATATCAAATATAAGTAAAATGTGTATATTGTAGACTGTAGTATTCAATATGTCCATAACAATATCTTCTACTCCAAGTGATCTTTTAAAATGAGAGTTGATTACTCTTCCATCAAGAAAAAGATTTTAATTTTGTATCTGGACAGGCCAGGTGAGTTCTTTGAACAATACAATATAGCAGAGGTTAAGGTTATGCCCAGTTCTGAATGTGGTACTTTCTTGCCTTGCCTTGAAGCCAATTGCTATCTCAGAAGTGCCGATTTCATGAGAAGCATAGTCTGTGGGGTGAGAACCTGGAAGCTAAAATTAAGTGGCAACAGAGGGAGTCACAGAGCCCTGAGACATCATGGATATGGGATGAGAAGCAAGTCATTTGACAAAGAAAGTGTCCAACCCCAACAGCTAAGTTGGAGATGGAGATTCCATGTAAATATTTTCAAAATTCCTGACCTAGGAACCCTTTAAAATGGTTGTGACAGGTTACCAAATTTAGACAACAATAGAAGAACACCTTCAGTGTTATCTTATAAATTCTGGTGAATGAAACAGACATGGTAGCTCAAACAGCTTGGAAGACACTAACAAAATACCACAGGCCCAGAGACAGCTGCAGCATTAAGAGGCTCCATGATAGAGGTTGTATGTAGTGGGATTGTGTTGTTACATTGTAAATAATTGTCCTGCCTACTGGTTTAATAAAAATGGTGATTGGGCAAAGGCAGACAGGAAGTGTGGGTGGGCCTGCCAGATGAAGAAAACTCTTCTCAAACAGGAAGAGCAGAGTAGAGATTCCAAAGAGAAGCCAGAGAGACACCACAAAGACACCACAATGAGATGCCAGCAGATGCAGAGGAAAGAAGTTGAAATGCTGCTCTGAGAAAAGGTACTGAGCTGCATGGCTGAGCATGATAAGAATCATGGGTTAGTTTAAGAGTAAAGAGTTAGCAAGTTAGATGCCTGAGCCCTAGGCCGATTAGCATAAAATTAATACAAGACTTTGTGTGATTTTTGGGACTGCTGGTTCAGGATCTTGAGGCATGTCTGGGCCAGGAACTATCACTACAATTGTAAAGGACTCAGAAGTGTCTAAATCCATACTGAGGTAACAGGGAATGAGGATATGATATTCATTCTTGAATCTAAAGGATACACGGGTGTTACAGACACATGATGGTGTCCAAGGAGGATGGGTTAGAATGTGCAGTGAGTTCATTCCTGAAGTGAAAGTCACATTAATGATGACGACAAAGGCATTGATAGTTGTTAAGGACAAAGTGGCTGAAGAACATGTCACAAGCATTCTGACTGCTCTCCTGGGGAATGGTGTTTCTTATTTTAATGGAGATGGGAAGCCACTGAAGGACTTCAAGCAGTCTGAACCAGAGGAAAAGGCCTCAGCAGAGTCTATAGTAGAGGGTCTCACTGAGCAAGGGGCAACTCCAATGTGATAAGTGGGACACGACCACAATGTAGTCAAGGGAGAATGGCTGTCAGAAGAGAGGATATTAGGACCGGTGCACTGTGTATCGCTTGTAACACACCAGAGTGGTGTTTAGGGAGTAAAAGCTTTCAGGAAAGCAAGTACTTAGATATATGGAGCACGTGGATATAAAGTGAGACCTGTAGAGAACAGCCATCTCTAACCAGTACAAAAGCAATGACGTAGTAGGTGATGCAGAACAGAGCACATCTGTTTGACAGACACACATTTGAATGGACAAAGGGAAAAGAAGAGGCCACATTCAGGATTTAACTGCTAAAGAGAATCCAGTTCACTCACAGAACTTACATCCTTCACTCTCTGAAAAGGCAGACACAGTGTAAACACTAACTAACGTAAGGGAACAGGTTAAATAAATTGTAAGATATATGTAACACAAATATCTATGCTAAAGATGATCAGCATAGAAAACTCACTGCGAGGGAGACAGCAGCTTGTAAAATAATGCTAACAGATGGCACTTTGAAAGCAATATGAAAATATGCAGAGATAAGGGCTTCCGAGGGTCCTTTTTGTGTAACTATCTGATTTATTTTATTTTCTGAGACTATAAAATAATTACATCATTTCCTCTTCTTTTTCCTTCCTCCACCCTCCTCCCTTCACTGGCCCTCTTAACATGATTACCTGATTACACAGATTATTGGTTCTTTTCTATTTTCTATATTGCAAAAGTGAACCTTTATTTTGAAAACATCTATAATAAGCATATAAGATATGTTTGTTCCAAAAGCAACAAGCAATGCTAATTTTTTAAACTGCATTTTCATTGTCTTTATCAATGTCCAGTGTCCAGTCTCGCTATGCTCCTGGGAATCAAATTTATATATCTTTATGGACTGAATATAATAGCTCTCAAGTCATTGAGTAAAATGAAATTGATTGTAAGTTCGGGTATTTAAATGAATTTCCCAACCATAAAGTTTTTCTTTATCAAATGGTGGGAAAAGCACTTAGGTATTCAAAAAGACTCAGGAGTTCTCCTCTCAAAGAGGAGAATAATAATTCAAATAGAGGAACAGATATAAATGCCAAACAAGTAATCGGATCAGCATGGCAGCAGAAGTGTGAATGAAGCCTTGCAGAGAGCATCAAAAGCTGCTCACTCCCTCACTTCAGGCTCAGGGACAAAAGCAAAAGAGGGAGAAAGACTGTAGGAGCCCAAAGATAAGGGAGTTTCCTTGAGATTTGTGTTTCTAGAAATGCTAGAAGCTACACCCACGCCATGCCAGCATGGCTACCTGAACAGTATCTGAAGGAGAATACCAGTAGATGGTCTAAAATGGACTGGGAAAGCTGACCGGGTCTCCACCCTACACAAAGAGGTTCAGGGAACTGGAAGAAATATTCTTCCTGGGGAAGAACACACCTGATATCATCTATCCAATACCAAATGGTCACCTCTGAAAACATTCATATAGTAACATATAGCCTGAGCAGGGTATATTTATGTACATACACACACACACACACACACACACACACACACACACACACACACACACATATGCATGTAACAACAAGTAATAGAAAAAGAGGGCATGAACTTGCAAGAAGGGATCTCTGGGGGGATTTCAAGGGAGGTAAGAGAGGAGAAATGATGTAATGAGATATTGTAATCTCAAAAAATAAGACTAATTTGAAGGGGGAAAGTGGCTTGGTTTTTCCCAGACAACCAGAGGACGGCTTTTTTTTTTTTTTGGAGGGGTGGGGCCGACTTGCAGGGATGAGACATGCTTGCCAGGTCATAAAATAACAAGACCTGTGCTATGACCTTAAGACAAATTCAGAGAATTTCTAACAGCCGAAGCAGAAAAGAGAGTGTGTTCAGTGGCTGAAGAAAAGGTGCGCAAAGGGGAGAGACCTAACGGATACTGTGTTAAACTATAATGGCTGACTTAATGGGAGAAAGATCCGGAAGGGAGGAGGGGTGAAGGGAAGAAAATGGAAGAGATGGGAAGATCATTTCAAAGATGTTGAGAGATTTTTAAAATGTTTGTTTGTTTTGCTTTTGTTTGGGGTCGGGCTGAAACCTTCCTGTAAATGTGGAAACTACAAATATATATTTACAAAGAGCTATTCAGAGTTAGCATTAAAGAAAACAGGTAAGTTTTGAAATTATAGAATGGTATATAAACAACAGAGGATAAACAAAGATCACTGATATCAAATGGTCAGAAGATTTTGTTGTAACTTAGTATATGACCTTAGATGTTATAGTTTTCATACATTGGCTAAAATAGTATGGTTGATCATTAACCATAAGCAAGTCTCTAAGCTTATGAAAAGTGAAAATATTTTAACACTCAGCAAGAAAGTCTGGGTTGGTTAAGTAAATTTGACAGTTATCAGAATCTAAATATCGGGTGAATCAATGAATAGGGTAAAGACACCGTTTGTCCTGGACAGCTAGCTTACAGTATCATATTTGACTCACAGAATAACTCAAAACGCTGTCCCTGTGGGAGCTAGAGATGGATAGTGACTAGGGAGGCAGATGAATGGAGCAAATCAGTACAAGCCAAAAGCAGAGGCCTAAGGTGCGAATGAGGAAGTAGGAGGTGGAGGTGCAAGTTAAAGCACATTAAACAGTGGGACCATGAAACAGAAGAGAGAGTCAGAGAGTTAACAGTAAAGTCTGGAATTGGAAGATGAAGGGAGGCAGAGTCAGGACAGGGGAGAGGGAACTCTCTTTTGTTTCAAATGAAAGTAGAAAGGATTATGTAGGGAAGAAAAAAGGATATGCTAGCCAGAACAGGGTGTGGAGGACCACACCCATAACTCCTGTACTAGGGAGGTATGGAGAATCAACTCAAGTTCAAGGTCAGCCTGGGCCATGCACAAAGATCCCATCTCAAAACAGCAAAATATAAGCAAGTAACTGAGTAAAAGAATAAAGCACCGCCAGTGACGAAGGAAATGAAAGGCTGGAGAATAGTCTGGAAGACAGTGGTTCCACTGGCAACCCCAAGGGTGGTAGCTAGGCAACAGGAAATTTAGGTAATTTAGAGAATGAAAGAATGCTGGAGTATATCAGAGCTTAATGGGGCCTATTAGCGCCTCGTTTGCTGTTAATAGGAATAGCAGAGATAGTCTGTGACCTTAGTAGGGAAAAAAGATGCCTTATTTGTTCTCTATCTTCATATAGTTGCAAGGATTAATACTATTAATTTAAATATATGGCAACCTAGTTCTACCAACATAGAGACCTCCAGAAGAAGGTGTAAAAATCTTCTCTAGAGAAACCATGCAATTTACATTTAGTAATAAGTTCTTAAGATGCTTAATAAGTACTATACATTGCATTTTAATTATCTACAAGGCTAAATTCAAGCAGCATATGCTAGAATTTGTTTTATTCAAGAATACTGAAAAAAAGTCTTCTGAGGCAAATAGTGTGTTCAGTTCAAAGGATCTTAGGAATCAGGGAAGCAACAAATACATAACATAAGATGTCAAGGGCAATAAAACAGTACACAGTCACCAACGAGAAATGCTAACGAGACTCAGCAATAAGTCTTATGTGGTAGAAAACAGCTGCATATTCATTGTGTGTAAGAAAATGGATTGATGGAGATGCTCATTAGATTATAAAACAAACAGAAATAAAAATGCCTAAGCAGACACACTGATGTTTCTACTTACACACATGTCCTGTCCTGTTTGTAGCCTGGACAGAACTATTCCAGACTGATATTTAAACCCAAATAAAGATATCTGAAGTCAACATAAAAAAAAAATACCAGGCCTTTTTAAGTCTTCATGAACTTAAAATGAAAGAAAAAAATTCCTTTCTTCTATACACCAAAGAGGCATCTCGTCCATGTAAAGGAAAAACCACAGTGTGAAACACTCACCACCAAGAACATAGGATTCACAATGAGACAGGTGATTGGGAATATAATTAATTATCATAAGTGGGTGAATGTTGACACATTATCTTCTGGTTACTACTTCATGGGTTCAATTCAACTAATTCGAGAGTCAACGGTGTTATTTGTTGTCTCCATTAACTGCGCCAGACGATAGCCCAAGAAAATGCTCCTGACTCAAAAATTATTTAATGGCACAACGTTCAACAGGTATCTCTGAGGAGTAGAAATTCTGAATGGCCATCAAGGCAGCTAATGAGAACATACCTTCTGTCTGGCTGGTGGGCCATGTGTCCAATGTCCTCTGGACAATCCTGTAACATAGGCTGGAGTTCTTCCTGGGGTGAGGGGGTGAGAGTGGCTGTGGACTGATGGCTATAGGACACAGCAGCTGGAGAAGAAGCTGCCCCCCGGACAGGGGGTGTGGGGCCCCTTTCCTCCTCCTCCTCTTCTAGCTCATCCTGTTGCAAATACATCCTAGCAGGCAGCACAGGACATGGCATTTCTTGGTCATAGCTGCAACGAAGTATAAGAACGTGCAGTAAAATATTTGTATCCAAGAATGCTGGGACTAAATTACTTTCAGATCTGTAGTTCTGGGTCTCATTAAGGAATCCTTGTTAGGAAGCAGCTCATTCTTACAAGTTATCAGAACATACAATAACGTAGAATAGTGGTGGGAAAGTCTGACAGTAGGAAATAGCTTTGCACAGTTGTTCTAAGGCATCTCCAACTTACTTAGGGAATTCTGGCTCTGTCACTCACCAGTTCTTTGCAAAGGGCCTAAGATGATGCTCTCAATCCTTTGGAAGGGACCAAAGTGATTTAGTCCAGCACCACCCACGTTTCCTCTGACATTACAATGAAGAAGTATTGTTTCTTTAGTTGAATACAAGGTTGTTTGGTTTGTAATTGGGATTTTGAATGTAAAACAGAATGGCCTTGAGCAATCAAATGCCTTTCCCACTAAGACAGGGTTGCAAATGGCATCAGAATGCAGACAGAGAAAGCAAGTTCTCATCCTCTCCTCCAGGGAATGCTCATTCCTTCCAATGGCAGAGACAGACTGTGCTGTACACACTGCATACTTTTTTTTTCTTACTCTCCGTCCATTTCTTTTTTTTTCCTAGGTAGGTATCAGGGCTTGCTTTACAGCCTAGGCTAGCCTCTATCTCACAATCTAGCCCCAGCCTCCTGACAACTGGGGTTCCACGCATGCACCAGCAGGCCTGCATCTGCCAGCCTGCACTTTACACTTCAGGCTTCACTCCATCAGGAGAGCTGATGTTCAAATACGGTGGTTATTTTGTGTATTCTTTTCCTTTTCTTATTCTGATGAGTTACCCTTTGCCCCTCTTGTCCATCACCTCCTTGAGAAGCGCTGTAATTTGTTCTCATATCTGGACCGTCTCACAGAGTAGTCTTCATATTTTCTCTCTTCCGCATCAGCTCATCACTATCCTCTGTAAAAACTCCAGAGTCTAGTTCTTTGCCTGTGTTTGCTGCGTGAGGCACTTCATTAACCTTTCAGTTCATCTCTTTGCTTCTGAACACACCCTTTTTCAGTATCTTCAACTTGCTCCAAATTTGCAAAATTAATTGCACACAACTCACAGATCATCCATTGACTCCAAAGCAATAAACTATTCTTTAATTGCTTAAACAATAATAATAAAAACATACCAAGGCCAAGGCAGAATACTTAAGTATCTGTGGATCTGGATTACAGCTGCCTTCCCAACTTCCTCACTCCATTCCATGTGTTTCCTGTTAGCTCTCCAGGAGTCCACATCTCTTGTGTGGTCCCAGTGTCCATAAACCCCTGTTCTTTATTCAGAACCTTCTCATGTGTCAAGGTTAAGAACAACTGCCATTTGATCAGGAAGCCTTCCTTCTTCCCATTCAAAATCATCCTCTTTGGGGTGCCACTGGAATGCCTAAAAGTTTTCTTTTTTCTTTCTTCATATAAACTTCATGTTAATGTGTGTGTGTGTGTGTGTGTGTGTGTGTGTGTGTGTGTGTGTGTGTGTGCGCGCGCACAAAGCAGTAACCACCATATTAAAATAGCAGGGACAACTAACTTTTAAAAATAACAGCTGAACAAATTTTTGTTACTTGCACATTCTGTGCCTGCAGACTTACTGACTCAGTAAAATTTATATGTAAGCACAGAACAGGTCTTCATGACGTTTTCATGGTCATTCTCACATTTGCAAAGAGGTCCAAATCAAGCCACCTGCTTTGTATGTTCCTAGCTGAGGTTAAAAAATACATATTTATAAGTAAATAAATGACCTGTTTTCAAGAGTTCATGTTTATATCCTAAATAACTACCCCCTATCAAATTTTCATAGTTCCAAGCTTCTTTCTTGATTTCTTTTGATTTTTATAGAATGCTGGTGATTTTCCGATTTTCCTGTTTAATGTGACACCCAACGAAGGTGCCAAAGTACCACTAAACTAAGGGAGGTAGTGATGGGCCTTATGTTCCTTAGAGGTGAATATGCTCAGAAATGATCTAGCGCTGTTGTCTGGGAGCATCATGTTAGGAAAGAAGAACAGATGTTAGCTAAAGCATCTTAAACACCTATAAAATAAGAGGATGCATTGACAAAAATTACCAAGAAGGAGGCTCTTAGGAAATCCTTCCTGCTTCTCTCTAGGTTTTCATATTCGGTAATTGAGCAACACCAGTAAATTAGTTAGAGATAATGAGAATTGTCTGTACATATTTCTGTATAAGGGCTTTATTTAAACCAAGTTTAAGTATTATTAGAAAAGAGAAAGGTGGGATCTTTTTTTTATGGGCAAAGTTGAACTTGTTAAAGGCTTTTTGTAGAGAATAATAATTTATTTTAGTTACTAAAAAATACATTTTCAGATAGATCACACTTTCTCTTATGTAAGTTTTCCTTTGATGCCAATGGTGAGGTTGCTTTTTATTTTGTCTGATGTACCGTGTTCAGTGAAAGATCCTGGAAAATGAAAACATCACACTTGCTTCCTAAATTTTACCATGTGGTTTATTTATACTCATTAAATGCTTTGAGAATCAATTCCAATTTAAATTTCTAAATAAACTGTTTATAACACAATGAAACATTATTTGAGTGCTTTTTCATATACTGTGAGTTGTATAGATTGATGTTATAGGGAAACTCAACATGTGACAAGGACATTCTAACATTATCAGGTATGGCTTAATGTCAGGGATACATTCTGAGAATTGCATTGGTAGAGAGCTTCCTTATTGCATGAACATCACAGAATACACTTTCACAAACCTGGATTTGAACCTACAGTTGGCTTCTTAGTTGTACAGCCTTCTGTACTTAATATAAAAGAAAAGAGAAACACATGCAAGTATTTGCATTTCCAGAGACACAGAAGATAGAAAATATACAGTGAGCATGCACACTTTTAATCCCAGCACTCGGAAGAGGCAGAGGCAGGAGGATCTTTGTGAGTTCAAGGCTAGCCTGGTTTACAGGCAAGTTCCAGGATGGCCAGGGGTACACAAAGAAACCCTATCTTGAACCCCCCTCCTGATAAAAGTATAATGAAAACACTATTGGATAGGGATTTTTCCATTCCATTATAATCTTATGAAATTAATATCAAAATGTTTTGATACTGACTTCAGTGGATACATGAGTATATGAATTTATTTAAAATATCAGGTATGCATGGTTTTATACATATGACCTTACATAAATATACAATATTTTATATGTGCATATATGTACACATGTATGTAATTATATGTGTACACATGTAACTGATGCACCTGTGTGAATGTGTAAAGATATAATGTGTGTCAAAGAAGTTTCCTAAAATTTAATTCATATTTGAGATAGCCTTAGGAAGAGCTTCTATATGTGTGTGTATAAAACGTGTATATATAACACATGCGTCTAATTTTCAGATGCTAAGGAATTTTTCTGAACCTTAATTCCTGTTTGAGAATTCCCTGAGGAAGGTGGTTAAGTCCTGCTGTTTGATTTAGAGGCCAGTGTTCATGAACCTGAGGAATCTCATTTTGGCAATACAGGTGAACCCTGACTTATCTGCTCTGGTCATGTAGGCTGCACCTCTCACCATGACAGCCCCTTACCTTTCATCTACTGACAGGCCGTATTCTTCACTGTTGCTATGTGGGGGAGGATGAGCCGGGGGAGGGGGAAGCAAGTCTGCCCAGTTCATTCCACCCTGCTTGGGTGCCTTTGGTGTCCGTGCCCCTTTCTTGTGCCCCTGACTCCCTAGAAAAGAAATGAAATACAGGTCTTTTGTTTCTGACCTTTACATTATTTTTTATTATTAAAGGGTTTAATATATTCTCCTACACTTCATCATATACACATACACACAAACACACACACACACACACACACACACACACACACACACACACACACACACTTTTCTTCATTAAGCAGAACTTGATACAAGAGAAAAGGCCAAATACTGCCAAGTTCAACTGCCAAGTACATAGCAAAGGAAGCAACATAAGCTTAAATGAATTTTACAAGTCATATCATTAATAGCAATCTTCCTACAGCAATTAATTGCATTATGGATTATCATCAGAAACAAATGAGCTGTGGATATATTTTCTGGAGTGCCTTTTTATTATTTAATTGCTGAATCCTAAAATACAATAAAATACAGATACGATCTATTAGTATTCTATTGTTGCATTAAATTACTGAAATATATATATATATATATACATACATATAATTTGTACTTGTCCATTGGAATGTTCCAGGCACAATGAAATTTCTCCTTTTCTTGGGGAAGGGAGGTAGGGGTAAAATAAATTGCCAGAAGAACTAATATATTAATGACAAAATGACAAAAAAGGCAAAAAGTGCATTAAAAAGTACTTTTTTAGCCATCATTTCTGTAAAATTATGACTTATAATAATAAGATGGTATTCCTGAATATTTAGCATAGACTGAAATAGCCCAACTATTTAATTACTATGCTGTTTTGATTTTAGAACTGACTTATTTAAACATTGGTATCTCAACTAATTTTTAGAGAGTTTTAAGTCAAAAGATATGGTGCAATGAAACTCTCCCACTTATGGTGTTTCAGATCCACGTGTACATCATGTACCCCAAGTCTGTAATTATTTTTTTCTCAGATGAGCCCCCAATATCACAGAATTACTTTAATTTTTCACTCTGACTCTGTAACAAGTCCCAAGGGAGATGAAGCAGGCCTTGGCTTATTCAACGAGTGTTTAAAATGGCTTTGAGTCCCTGGGGACTTTTCAGGCTCAGGAACTGTTTGTCATGCTAGCTGTTCTTGGGCTGGCCCTTTATTGCATCACGTGTGGGCTGAAGGGCAAAGCAGCTGTTAATAATAAAGGTGGTGACTGTCAGTCACATGCCTGTGCCTCTGGATCACAGGGCAGGAGTTATGGAGCTGGCATTCACCTAGGCCTTCTTCCTCTTGGTTACCTCAGACATTTCTTCTGCCCTAAGATGCTGACAATGCAGCCCTCCCTGAATTTCATTCACTTGCCTTGCTCCCCTCCACCTGTCAGAGATCACGTCTTTAGTAGCCTTTCCCCAAACACCCATAGAATAACCAACGACACCAGAAGTATCAAGATGGGGAATCTAAAGCAAGGATGTAGGAGTCAATGGGGAAAAAATCAATAACCAAAAAATAATGTTCTTCCCTATTGATATATGGTTTTCTCTAAATATAGCTAGAAATAAAAAAGATTAAATGCCATATAGTAACCAAATACTTAAATATTGTATATGATTTCCCCAAAAATAAAACTTGAAATTTTATTCTCAACATGGAGTTTAGTTACTTTAAAGAAGAGAAGGAAAAATAATGTAATACTTGGAAAAAAAAAAGAATATTCAGTACAAGCTCCTTATATTCACATAAGAACCCTGTCGGCAAGGCTAGAAAATGCCAGACCATCATGCCTTAGTTAAGGGAAGATAGGAAACTGCAAATGTGAAGCATTGCAGCAGAGGACAGAGGCACTGGGCACAAAGACCCTAGCACAATGGCTCCAGTCCCCAGGAAGCTCCATTCTTGCCTGTCCTGGAGAAGCGTGCTCCACTTAAGATCAGTCTTTCTGTTCTCACCACGGTGTGACTGCCACATGTTAGTTCTAATAATGAGCCGCCTTTAATTACAAAGACAGGACTTAACTGCTAGCAAACTCCCATCTGCAGCCCTATCAGAAAAACAGCTGGCGGACAGATGCAGCCCCACGGACCCACAGGGAAGACTCACTGTGGCTTCCGAGGCAGGACAGGCTGAGACTGGGAAGAAACTTCGAGCTTTCCAGCAAGAACTGGGAGATCTCGGAGAGACTGTGAACTAAGACAGGTTCTTAAAACTGAAGCTAGGTTCCTGCTGTCCCTCAAGCCTGGATTGCTGTTTCTCAGGCTTTCTTCTCCATAAGTGTACCAAGTGGTTACATAGTTAGCAAACTCATCGCATATGTACTGTTTGGGGCTATATTTTGGCTAAGGGATGAAAAAGAAGTTTAACTGCCTTGAAAAATTATTTTATACTTTTGACTCTGCTAACTCAGTAACAAAAAAGGAAACCTGATGCTTATATGTGATGCCAAGTAGGAAGCAGTTTATTGAGCGGACAGGGCTTTAAGCTGCAGACCAGACATGTGTCTGGGACTCCTAGGATGCCAAGTGATGATACAAGTGACTTCAGTGCAACACTGGCACTCGGTTCATCATTTCTTTTTAAGAGAAAGGCTGCCATTGTCTTCTGTCTTTGTTTTTACTTACCAGATGTACTACTGCCCCGATCTGAGCTGTTATAAGATCCTCCCGTATTCTGGTCATAGGATTGGTTGTACGGAATGGTTGGGGGGATTGTGTCATTTGCCCGATAATCTAAACATTTCAGATGAAAAAACAAAACACAAAACAATAACTGTTTGTTTCCCCTCAGTCATTTCATGTTTGTCTGTAACTGAAGAAACCAGCTGGACCGTTTCCTCGTCTGGTTTCATTTTGTTTTTCTCTTCAGATTATCAGGATAGAGAAAAAGCTTCTACTTAAAGTGGACACACAAACACACACACATATGTTTTTGAATATAATAACAAGGAATGTAGACACAGCTTTGTAGTACAGCGCATGTTTCACATGCATTAGGACTTGGACTCACTTAAATGCCCAGAACAGTATACTTGTAAATTATCCCTCCCTCCCTCCTGCAGAGAGTAGAGGCAGTGTAAACCAAGACAGATGCCAATTGTACCCAAACCTAAATCTTTGTTCATTCTCTTAGGCAGCCTGTCTGCTTAAAGCACACACCAAGGCTGCGCTTTATAGCTGAGTTTCAAATGGTAACATATTTAGCAGATTCGCTACATATGCAACTCTAGTTATATTGTAACAAAACCGAGACAAGTCAGCAACATTGTATCTAGTAAAAATACATCCCCAATAAGAAACACATCTTGATCCAGCCCAGCAACGCTTCTGCTTGCTTGGGCAGAACTGCCATCAATAAGCCTGTCACTGGAACACAGGCAACACTAATTTGTCAGTCTATTTACATTCCAGGGTCTTTATTATATTTTCACATACTCAAGTTGGTTTCAAACAGTATAGATGAGCACAAGTTCTAAACTATTTGTACACAGGACTTCTAGACCTTTCCAAGGCTCACAGTGAAAGCACATAATGTGGCAGAAAAACATGACAGGAGCCAAAGCCAACACAGCGAAATTCATAACTATAGATACTATCCTATACTTGTCAGGATTTGTCATGAACTTATGTGGGAGTCTTAGTGAATTTCATTAAATTGGATTATTATATCAATCGTGTCCTTCCTTAGACTTGAGAAAAGGTTAAATGATTTTATTATGAAGTTAAAACATATAGTATGGAATTAATGAAATATAATGAAATACTTAAATTACTCTTTGGCAATTTCAAGTTGTAAGCCCCAAGAAAAATAAATCCTTGCCTCTAATTACACAGAGTAAAATGCATCCTTTACCTGTGTGTTTGCACAACATTGTCCCATCTATTCAAATCAGAGCAATATTGTTTTTCCTAAAGGTTTGACTTTGCAAATCACGTTATCACAGCAGTAGCCCGAAGAACTACAAAGAAATCAAATACCTATCTCTTCCAGTCCACAGGCAGTAGCCTGAAGAACTACAAAGAAATCAAATACCTATCTCTTCTGACCCACACGTTACAATACAGAGACATTCCCCCCAGGCCATACAATACCATTCCAGTGCTTTAAGTTAATATTAAACTCAATTTATTTTAGGTTCTATACTGATAGACTTCAATCAGGTCAACCACAGAAATTTAGGTCCTAGAATTATACATTATAGCAGTCAGAGGACCACATGAAGTGATACAAGAAATTGAACCACTTCTCCGGTTCAAGTTTAATTTAATTATTTTTCTTCAGTTTGATAGAAAAATGCCATTCGTTTATATGACCATGTAGAAGCAATTATCTTCCATCCTCAAGTGGAAAGGATGGAATAGTCTATTTATTGAGAAGGTAAGGTATTGTGATAGCTGTACATCTGCCTTATGAATAAAAGATTGCATGTCCTAAGCAATCCCTCACCTACTATTAAATTTAAATTAATCTCAAAACCATTTGAAAATACTTATATATTATTATAAAAATCAATTTTCCAAGGTTATTGTTGTGCTAATTAACTCTTTGACACTGGAGATTCTGAAGCCAAAGAAACAAGAATAATTTCAGTCACCAAAGGAAAGATTTGGCTTGGTAGTCACAGAGAAGCCTGCTGTTAGTACCGGGGTTAAGGGTATCTCTACAGGAAGGGGTGGGAACAAACGCAAACTCCTTCACCTTTGTTCAGCTTGTTTTGCTCCATGATGTTGTACTGAATTGGTGCCACCTCCTGTTTCTGCTGACCCGGAGGCTTCCAGTGTTTCTCGCTGGAGTCCCCGCCGCCATTGTTCATATTGTTGCTGAGGTTTGCCTGGATGAGCTGCGTGGTGGCATAGGGAGTGGGCTGCCCTGATGGATTGACAAAACGCCCGTCCTTCAGATTTGGGCTATTGAAGGTTTTCATCTCATTGATTTTGTTACTAAGGTCCACATCACCATAAACAGTTGACTCAGGGAGCATCAGATTTGTCTGTTTGTTATCCAGTTGGTTGTTATAATTTGCTATACAATCAGCTACGTGCAATGAAGAGGGAAAAGGAAAGGTCATTCTGCATGAGTATTCGTCTCCATCTTTTTTTCTCTAAGAAGCTTCCTGAGTTATAATGAAATTGGTCTATAAAGTAAAGTGTACCTAAGGTGAACAGAAGGACTGAAATATTCACAGGGCTTTTCAAAGGAAACCAAAATTTGAGGAGATAAAAATAGTCATAAGTTTTTGTGTAGGAACAAATGGTTTGGAACCTGTCAGTGTCATGTCTGGTCCACTTTCCAACAGCTTTCCTGAAACAACTCCATCAATAGGAATTCCACTACAATATATAAGCAGATCTGCTTGTGTGACTCTTATGTCACTTGGTCTCAGGTTAGCGACCTATTTGAAGCTACTAGTTTAGCTATTGAAACAAACAGAACTAAGCAATAAGTTGAGGACTCAGACCAGGGCTAAATACACCTTCTAACTGCACTATCAAAGACCCGATATTTCAATGTTTTATAAAATGCTTCAATTCAGAGCCAAGAGGAATAGGGAAAACTAACAGTAAATAGTGCTCAGGAGGATTTCATTAGTTCGTTATTTGGACAAATGGGACAGTCATTATCAAAGAAGGATGGGACAGAAACACTGTTCATGGTTTCATGATACCCCACAAAGTCCTAACATGACAATAATGATGACAAGATGAATCATGCTTAGCAGGGTCATTTAATCAAATAAAGACAGAAATAATATTAGTATGTCTAACATCTCATTTCCATGCTGATTCTACCACCACTGAGTTAATTAGAAACTCGATAACCTATGAGTAGATGTATTTAAAGCCTGTAGTTTCAATTCCATTAAAAGAACAGGGAGAGATAAAAGTTATATTTTTAAGTTAAAACATTTTAAATTGAAAAGTTACCATGCAGGAATAACATTATTTTATTCATGGTGCCCAAAAGAGACACCAACATAAACAGATTTCTTGGAGAATTAGCTTTCAATGGGACATCTTTAAAAGTGATAAATTAACATGCTTGCTACTTACAAGGCAATCAGAAGTATAATCTTAAGAACTTGCAATTTCCCTATTCTACTGAATTCAACCACTCTGTATTATCTGTTATACAGCGTGGAGCATGGATGTTCAGTTCATCTGGCCTGTAGTAATTCTGTCTTTAATTTTTAGGCATTAGGTTCTGCTTAGTAACAAGTAAGAAATACAAGGAAAGCAATATGGTTTTGTAAACCTCATCATATTTTGGCAGTCTTTCTATATGAGTTTTATTAAATAAGTTGTTTGTAATCTTGGTCTCTCTTCTCTACATTTGCAATATAGCAGTCACTGGTCACATTTGAGTTATAAAGTGCTTCAAATGTGGCTAATACGTCTGAGGAAACATTCAATCAGTTTGAATTGTAAAAGCCATCTGTGGCTCTCCTACTGGACAGCATAGCTCTGTGTGCTACTTTACAGAGTTGCCAGCATTTATTCCTTCCTGTTAGCGTCCACATGGTCTTTCCTGTAGGGTTGAGGGGCCATCAGAGTAGGCCATTTGAGCATGGAGCAATGGAGGACACAGTCTTGTCACATGGATAAGAGACATCTACACTCAGTGAATGAGACCCTAGGATTACTTTAAGGACAGACACAGAGATGGCTGCTTCATTTTCCTTAAAATATATAGCATATCCATCTCCAGCTCATGTTCTCTGTATCCCTTCTTTTAATCCCAGGCAGTTTTCTGCTTCCACAATCATATCTTTTGGTTCTTTACAAGTATTTTAGTTTCAAAATTTCTGAATATTGGGATTTCTTTGTTTTGTTTGTATATGAAACAATCTTATCTTTCCTTCTTTATCTTGCAAATTTCACCTCCATGTGTTCTTCTCGGATGTTGTAGGTAAAGATTATACAGTACACAATAACTGTGGGCAGGCATTGCTGCTGTGTGTTATATGTGTGTACACCAACGAGTATCCTTGTAGTCTTAGGGCTCATTTAAAATCTATTATGAAATTTGATTTAAAAATTTAGCTCATCAGAAGGTTTTATCATTACTATTGGAGATAATCACAGTTGTGGCCACTAAGAATCTGGTTTTCTTTACAGATTCATTGGCCTTTAAATAGCCATAATAAAAAATTAGAACTTTAAATACTCTAGCTTTTTCATAATTTCATTTTCTCTTATCCTAAAATTTGTACATTCTATTCTCTGGAAATGGTAGACAGAGGAGTATGGATGTTCAGGGATGGAGAAAATATTTGAGCAGGCTGGATTCTTTCATATTTATTTATGACTTCCTAAAATTGTTGACCAGTTTCCTTCTTACTGCAGAAGGACACATTTTTTTTTTCCTAGCTAATTCTTTGTGAGGCTGATATCTTTTCAGCCCTAGCTGTGTCCCTAACCTGGGCGACTGTAGGTTGTCAGGTTGCTGTCACTGTTCCCATTGGCCGCTGTACAACAGTTGATGGAGCAGTCATTATGATTGTTACCAGTGTTGGGCCATGTGTCTGCCAGCCAAGGCTGTGTGGCAGGTTCGCTAATGTTGAGAAGTCCTGGCCTAAAGGAAAACAATACAGAAAGGTAAGTGCTTAGAAAATGATTCTTATCCAAGATTCCAGCAAACATTTTATTTCATTAATCATAATAGAGTAAGCTATACCAAATGACACTTTGATGCTTTTTATTTGACAGACAGGCAATTGTAATATTATGTTCTATGAGGTATCTCTGTGGACACACCCATAAATCTGTATTTCAGTGTTAAAATCTTTACTGTCTGTAACTTTCACCTCACTTAAAGTCATGGTGATTAAAAATCAAACACAGCCTCTAAAATTATCAGTGTCCAATTTTGAGTCTTGAAGGTAGGGCCCATTCCTTGATTTTATTTTGACCCATTAAAATTGCTTTATTATAAAACAGAACAGTAAATACTCTGGACAAGTAGATCTTTCTTATAAAGCATGTTTGCACAGTTTTCTTCCAAGTCATACTTCTTTCAAAAAAGAGTGTGGGGTCCTGGAGTATCTTGTACAATGCTACATCCGTGGTACAGTGGTACATCAGTGTATCAGGGTGCTGCTTTGTCAGCTTGTCAACTGTAGGGTAAGTCATATCATCCCACAATGAAGCTTAAAGTGCCCCAGTTCCTGCATGATGGAAGCTAATGAATAAAATCTGATAAAACAAAGATGTTGACAAAAAGAAATATCAGTGCCCCCTCCGCACTAATAATGTCAATCTGCTTTCACTCTGGGGAGGCAGAGGGCATGTGCAGTAATGAATGGATGACCCAGAGCACTGTTGCCAAGGAATCAAACAGCAGTCTGTGTGTTTTTCCAAACACTGACTCCACTTGAACTCAGCATAAGAGATAAAGGGCATAAGATTTGCTGTGAAAACCACAATGGAGCAAGCTACACTACAGATGATTCTATGATTTTTTTATTGTCATTACTGAAGTACAACCAGCATACTTCTCATTTAGCTGGGAAGCATGGACTTCATATTTCCATCTCCATGGCTTGTTTTTATTCAGTCATATATGTTGTTAAAGGTATATAACTTGTTATGCAAGTGATGGTTATTTGAAGCCTAATTCATTTCAGGTAAGGATTATGAATTGATAATTCTTATAGCTGTGTCATATGGGAGTATATACTTATTCAGTTAAAATGACTACCACTTATAACATGTAAAACATTGTTCTGAGTCCTTTAAATGCAGTCACTCATTTAAATACCACAATTTTATGGGTTCAGACTGCTATTATGCAGATTTTGCAGAAGAGAAAACTGGGTCATGTGAGAAGGGTTTGGATACTTGTGTGCACAGTCAGTGAGTGGCAGAGGTGAGCTTCGAACATGGTCAATGGCTCCAGTGTCCACACCCTGATGTGGCAAGTTATAACCACACCCCTCCAATACACACACACACACACACACACACACACACACACACACACAGAAACCTGTGGGGATTCTCTCATATTTCCAAACACTTAGTAACAGGAAGAATGAAGAAAGTGTTTTATAGTCTCTATAAAGATGTTAAAATTGGGCTGTTTAACTATTAAAACTGTTGATAGAAACATACTCTGAAGAGCAATGTTGCTGGACCATTGAGGTTTTAAACATTTAAACATAAATTAGGGTGTGGCTATTTGGGGATTGCAATAGATGTTAGTTATAGGAAATCTGCATCAAGTAATCTTTAACTTTCTTAGCTTACTAATTTTATTTCATCTGAACTTAAGCTTAAAGAGTTATCACTGTTGAAGCTTACGACTAAAACTGTATTTGGTACTGCAGAGATATTATGGTATACATGAAGTATACAGATCAAGTGGAAAATTCCCAGACTGCCTTGCGTGTTTCAAAAGGAACAGACAGTGTTTTCATGCTACTGTGATTCTCTCTGAAGAAACTCTGTTCCAGTGAATGCTTTGATATCATCACAGGCTTAGAGAACTTTTCATATAGATGGGTGATTTCCAACAGCAAGTAAGATCAACACATCACACCTTGGGGCTTCTGTTTAGACTTGAGTTTGGAATGAAAGCTCCTCTCAGGGCGAAGGTAAAACATGGCTATTGTCCCATGATGAAGCTCAAAGAGCCAGGTGTGTATTCCAGAAGTCTTAGTGGAGGCGATCAAGTGCACAGCTGCTCTCAGAAGGGCATCTAGCAATTCTAAGGGCTTTGCTTGTTCATTTAAGCTCATCGATCTAATGGGTAACTTTAGTTGCCCAACAGAAACAAAGCATGCAGTATCGACTGGCTGAAGCATGTTAAAAATAACTTTATATGATTGCACCGATCCATAGATTAAGGGGATTCATTTGAGACACATCAAAATAAACAAACAAACAAAAACCAACAAGGAAATAAACAACCCAAATGTGCTCTAAAAATTATATGCCAATTGCTTCCCGGTCTTCCTTTTTCCATTACTTCAGATATTCCTATCTCTCCTCTCACTCCAAGAACACTTATTTGAATTGATAAACCACAACAGAAATACCACAGAGTCTAGGAGCTGTGGAAAAATTATACAGAATTCCAGTAGTGAAGGCTGTCAGCCCATTGGTTGGGCCCTTTCCCCACTGACTCTCTGAATGAGTTTCAAAGCCCTAGGAAATGTGTAAGAGTTGCCAATGTTTTTAAGAGAAGCAAGATGTGGGTTCTATCCACTTCTCTGTGTTCTTCCCCGACAGGAAATGTGGTATTAGCGTGCTTTACCAGGCTAGGCTGACCTTCACACACCTTCTTTCCCCCCGCAGGTTTCCCTAGTTTTTCCTAGTTCATGCTGTGGTTTGGAATTTAAATAGGTTTTCTTGGAAGAGGCAACTGGAATGTTTGAGGCATGAGAAACACATGAGAACAGCTATTTAATATTGCTATGCTCTTTCTGGATTGCCTCACACTCTTTGCCCTTTGCATCTCGGGAGTAGGTCTCTTGGTTTAACCAAAGTGACACTGTTAAAATACAGCCACCTCATTTACTGATGTCATCCAATGAATTAGCTTGATTACATGCTAAAAATTCATTTATGGAGCTGGGTAGAGAAAATCATTAAGGAGTGTGTTGCTCAAGGATGAGTTTCTAAGTTCGAGCACCCGAATCCAGGTAAAAATCCAGTGTCATGATGGATACTTACTCACTATCTCTGATATTCCAGCTCTGGAGAGGCAGCGGCAAATGAGCCACTGGGGCCCACTGGCCAGCCAGCCTAGCCTACCTGGTGAGCTCCACGAAAGTGAGATACCCTCTCTCAAAATCCAAAATGGATACATCCCGAGGAAGGACAGCAGAGGTAGCTTTTGGTTTCCACAGGCCAAGCTCATGCCTGTATATACAAATACTCCCTCCACAAACATACACTCACATCAGTTCATGTACTAATCATAAACTGCATTCACCACAGACCAGGATTTCACATTTTATGGTCACATATAGTCAGAGACATCAAGCATTAATATGCTTTTCTATCAAAGTTTAAAAAGTAGCCACTGGAGGTTTTGTGTGCTCTAGAATTTCTGTTGTGACCACCCAGTTCTGACACCGACTCAGAAGCAGCTATAGACAGCATGGGAAAAATGCACTTGCTTTTTTCCTTTTAACTTTAAAAATCACATGTGTATGTATGTACCTCTGTGAGAGTGTGCGCACCACACCTTCAGAACCTAGAAGGGGATGTCTGTCCCTTGGAGCTGTAGCTATAAGTAGTTGTATAATACCTGGAGTGAATTCTGGGAACACAACTTAGCTCTTCTGCAAAAGCAGTGTGTGCTCTTAACAGTGGACCCATCTCTGCAGCCCCAGCAGACGTTGGGTGTGGTCTAAAAGCTTCAATTTAGAGAGGCTTGATTAAAAAAAAAAATTAGCTGTTTTACCTCATGCCTACCTGAGTTAGTTCCATGGTACCTATTTCATGGGGCTATCAAAAAGCCAGAGTGGATAAACTGACAAGGAATGGCAGGTAGAAAGCCATCTTTAGACTAATCCAATGAACTGTGTGCAATGTCATGATCTGTGTGCACAGAAGACAATCTGATACGGGCAGGCTGGCATGGCAATAAAAGAATCTCTGGGCTTTATATGTTTTGCTGAATTTGGGTTTGATAAATTACATGTGGAACCAGGGTCCTGCTGGTAACAGTTTCTTCAGGAGTGCAGACATGATTAATACACATCCCCAAGATCATTCTTGACTAAGCTGGCAGGGAATTTGCAATGCAGCTGAACTCTTCATTTAACCATTGCCTCACCAACATTCCTACACCTTCCATCATTTCACGGGGACAATGAAAGCTTTTACTGAGGACCGGAAATAAATCCACTTCATGGCCAGTCATCTGCTTTTAAATGTAAACAATGATGTCTTCATTACTAGCTAATCTTAAAATAGAGAACTTAAGAACCTTACAATTCTTCATTCCCACTGGAAGAGCCATTTAATGCTTCTTACGCATTTCAGCTAGTTTCCCATGTAATAATTTCTATAGGTTCTAAATGTTTTAGCAAAGAAATTAGTTTTTTAAATGCCCCTCTCTCTCTCTCTCTCTCTCTCTCTCTCTCTCTCTGTGTGTGTGTGTGTGTGCATGTTTATGTGTGAGCATGTAGACACATGTCCATGCACAGAGGCCACTGCCAAGAAAACTGAAGTCTGTAGTCTTAAGTATATACATACATACACAAAAGGTAATGGCTAAAATAATCAGGCACTCCAGATTTACCTAAGAGGAAATGTTCTTATGCCAGAGGCTCATTCATGAACGCCTGGGCTGTGCCTTCCATGGAATTCCCCAGGATGCAAAAACATGCTGTGGTTTGATTCTTGAATTTAGTGGATTTATTTTTTTCGCCAGCAGACTTCCTAGCTTTGAGAGTGTTTTGGAGGCTGGCTTTGTTTTACAGGTATGAAAACAAGAAGTTTATGGTATCCAGGAATGAAAAGACCAGTGTCTATTGCCACATTTGCAAAGCCTTAGTTAGAGGCAGGCAACCTCTTCTTCCAAATCACTCTTTGTTATACAGCAAGTTCAGTAATGTTCCTATCAGATGCTCCATGGCTTCACGAATAACAACTTATTCATTCTTTACATTATTCAACTATATAGAAAGGTATTCAGTAAGTAAGTTAAACTAATTTGAATTATGAAATAATTTTTGTTGGAAGGGTTTTTTATTTTCCTTTTCTCCCCCACTCCCCATCATCTTGATGTTACTGGATTCTTGGGAGTGAAAAAAAAAATCACCTTATTGTGGAAAATACTTAAGCCTGTCTCCTGTGATTTATACCGTTTCAGACCCTTTAAGCTTTCTGCCACCTCAATTTGTGATTTCTCTGTGAATATATTACAATTCACTGAATAATAATCACCAAAAACCATAAATGTGGAATTGAGGTTCGTTTTAATTAGAGGTGAAAAAATCTCTTTGTTAACAAGCTACCTAGGTTTCGCCTCTTAAATCTATTTCCTTCTAAATGTAGATGTGGATTGTTCTATATTTCTACCAAGAACAAACAGCACCCACAACTTCAAGCAACTGCTGTATTCAGCAGGTTTTCAAGAGAATGCATTTCTTTGATAGTGCCTGTTAACTAGCTATATTTCTTAATCTTCATAAGTGCCACAGCTTAATCACTTTACCTCCTCGTGATCATCTGCTAAATCAGCAAGTCTGTTTTTCTTGGGCAAAGTGCTCCCTCTCCTGGCCAAGCATTAAAATGCACCCACTCATATCAGTAACTGCAAACCCCTTGGTTTAGAGTACAGCTGAATGGAAGAGATCGCTTCAAAGTATTTGAACAAATTTCACATGGAATTTGACTCTTTGAACAAAGGAAGCAATGTCACAAAGAAAGACAAGAAAGAGTTGGAATACCTCTTTGTTTCTAAAAATATAAGTAAGATAATTACCTCCCTCCACTGCTGACGGCTTCGCCTCCTCTTTGGTAAGTTACTGGAATATTACAATCAAGAGAAAGAGAGAGCAATTAACAGACATGTTTATATAGCAGCAGCCATCATATTCATGAACTTTCTAAAATGTCACTCTGTCTTCCTTCCTAGAAACTCTGTAAAAGCCATTGCAAGATGTAGCAGATTCTTGTTCCCTCTAGGAATATTTTAGAAGACAGTTTTGAGACTAAATATATATCTGAGTGTCCCAATATGATTGTAACTGACAAAATTAAAAAGTCAGTATACTATTACTAAGCACAAATCATTCATATGTGCATATTAGTATCCCTATAGATATCTTTAGAATTTCTTACCAGATAACATAATTCTATAATTTCTGTATGTATAATCTTAAATTCAAAGTGCAAAAAAAACCCATTAGATTATTTTCCCAGAAGGCACAGAAATAAAGATACATACTCAAATAAACCCTCTTTCCATACACAAAGACTTATGCCAAGTTGTAACAATTAATGTGACCTATTTTACATATATGGCTTGTGAAAACCCTTTCACATTTCTATCAGACATTATATTTCCATCAGATATGATGCAAAAATATTTTAATGCCATTTAAGGATTAATCCATTTTGTTTTGGCCAGAACAAAAACAGACTTATAAATAGTTAAGCAAGGAGTTAAGAAGATTAGCTTTCCTGTAAATACAGACACATTTTCTAAGAAGAGATGTGTTTTTAAAAGCTGCCAAGTTTCCGCTACTTAGGAAAACTCCAAACTGGAAGTCTGCTAGGGAGAGATAACTGTGCCCAGTGATCCCAATAACTGGATTAAACTGAGGACACATAACTACAGGGACATCTTTGACTGGAGGTGACATGAGAGGAAGGTTTGTTCTTAAAGACTGAATGAAAGCAGAGGACTATAACTTGTGGGAAATGAAGGATATCGCTCATGTGGGATGGAGATTCTGGGTGCCTCTGAGAATATTAATTCTATGGACAGAGACCGACAAAGGAAAGAAATTTTTCTATTGTTGGAAAACTTGAAAGTTGAAGTCAAGGGGAGGAAGATGCATGACCTAGTGTGAACTAATCAGTAAGACGATTAGTGAGTTAAATCATGCCAAGCGGGGGTATGTGCTTGTTTGACTGAGGCACATGCACACAGGCCGGGATGCAATGTGGCGTGCAGAATATGTAACTGCATTAAGTAGATGAAAGGCAACAGCAACCATCTCTACTTGGAATGCATGCCTGGCACGAGGGAATGAAAGTATTCTACGTGAGCCCTTTCCCCATGTTATCGTTCAGAGGAAGCCGAAACCAGACATAAGAGCATTGACACACGTTAAACTAACAAACAGAAGAAAGGGGTAAGTACAAATAGATACCTGTTGGTGTGAAGGTAAAGGACGGGACTGAAAAATCAAAACAAAATATAAACTAGTTATTAATCTGAAGAGAGAAGGGGAACATTATCACATTAGTATAAATCAAGCAGACAGCTGAACATAACACAAATGTAAATAACCAGGCCAGTAGGCCTGACACTCTGATATATGAATAACACCAAATCTGAAGTATAAAAAAAAAGTAGCTTGTCTCTACAGGTACCATTCTGAAGTGTCTGACGTTCTAATACTTTCAGGAGGGGAATTGTCTGCATTAGCCTGCAAATGACCTTGCATTTAGTAACACAGAGTCTGCCCACGGTTTTAGTACAAACAGGAATCCTCAGCTATTAATCATTTCCAAACACTGGATGATGGATTCTTAAACAAGTATTATCAGGGCTGTGCTGGAACCTTATCTAGTCATGTGAAAGTAAATGCTTAGTAAGTGGAATAATAGGTGGAGGAGAGTGTGCATTACTGAAAGGGGGAAGAGGAAGGAAGGAAGGGAAGAAGAGAAAGGGGGGAGAGGAGGGAAAGATGAGTGATAGATGGAAGAGAGAGAAAGAGGGAGAGATTGAATCATATAAGTCATACTGCTTTACTATTGAGAAATGCCTGGCAGCACAGAGACAGAGTAACATGCTTTGTTTTTATTTTTTTAACATCTTAAAATTTGTAAATGGATAGGAAAAGATGTGAAGCTAAAACTCCAATTTCTCTGTCATACTTTACATTTAGAAGCTTCCTAGGAGCAGAAGGAAGATTTTTAATGCCATCCTAGAAGCTGAACAAAAGAACAATAACACCCCTCTGAGCACCTTCACTCTCTCTGCAGTTATAAATCTTAATCTAATCAATAATGCCTGAAATTGAACTGCAGACCTCAAAAGTAGCAGCCTGGCTCCCCCACGTTCCCTGTCTTCTCCCTCTGCTGGGTGTAGGCAAGCAGCACAGCAATTTCCATGCTATTTCATAGAGGAGAAGACTAAAGCACTTTCCAATCTCTCCCCTTCAATTTAAAGTAAATGCAGGCCTAATAAAGAAAGCGGAAAATTCCTCCCTTTCAGATTAAAGACTGCTTTCAACAATTCTTTAGGGCAAATAAGATGGAATATTGATTATTTATCATATATCAAAACCACTAAAGTATATTTTCCATTTATATATCAATAAGGAATTGGTGTTAGGATCTGAGCTTTGACAGGAGAATGCTGGAAGTCTGTAGCAGGCCCACTTCTTTGCAAACCACTTAATACTAGCATATTAGAAGAACAAAATCCTCAATGCATCCTCAATTTATACACTGGCCTTCATGTGCAGCACAGCAGATCCATCTTAAGAATTCTAGTGTAACTTTTTTTTCCATTCAGATCTTTTCAAAGTCTATATAATTTAGTTACATAAAAAAAAGTAACAAGTCCTCAGAAAATACAAAAGAGGAGGTGCATTTGCTGCTAAGGCTATTCAAGCAAGAACGGAAGCCTGAACACTAGTTTGTGAATACAAGGACATGGAAAACAGACAAGGCCAGTGTGGGAACATTTGCTAAGCCGCTGGGAAGACAAAGGACACTGAAACAAGGTGAGTTCAGCAGAATTTTATCCATCCAAACCCAACTTAATTCCCAAATCTTCCAATAACACAGCTGATACTCTGTGAGCTCACCAAAGCTGGGGATCTGTGTGAATGGATGTAGACTGGTGTGCAAGATCCCCTGTACATCACACTGACACAATGCAGTGAGACCATACCAAAAGTCCTCACTAGCATCCAAAAGTCACATCGTGGCTTGATATTGTGTAGACAAATGGGCACTACACACTGATTTCTTTAAAATATGCCATGTCTTATTTCATTAAAATCCCTGGCATTATTGTTTTGGCATAGAAAATTTAAGATGGCACAATGTGATTTAAAAAAAAAAAAAAAAAACATAGAAAAAGAATTACAATCAAAAAAAGCCAGAGAGGAAAGCAGAATCAAGGGCCCAGGAAGTCACATTCATAATTATGTTCCATGATTTCTGTCTCGACAGAAGCTAACTGAGAAGACAGAGACATTAGTTGGAGAGCTTCAGGGAATGCACGTAGCTGTTTATGGGCATGCTCAAAGATCGTTAGTATAGGAAAGGGATGCTTCGGAGAGCAAGAAGAGTTTTGGGGATCTCTGAATCTGGAGACAATAGACTGCTATAGTTATACAGCAGTTACACTCTTAGAGTTACACATCGCTGAGACCAGAGACACTAGAGCCCAAGGACTGGATGCATACATAATCAGGTTGTTGATAGAGTTCCCCCTACCAGAAAGCACCAGGGACTCCACTGTTAAATATTACTTAGCTATGATGTTTCCTAACTCAAGTCAGATTTCAGAAACAGTCTCCAAGGACATGTTCCTGCCTCCACAGGCCACCTCCCACAAACCTTTTCTCTCTCTACATTGATCTGGAGTCAAAGGTTCATATGGTCAACATGTGCCTGCGATTGTTCCCCTTTTATACATAATGAGCCGGACTGTCTTTGCTCTGGCCCCAAGCCCCTCTTTGCTTTTTCACAGGCAGGGCCACTGGCAGAACACATGTCTGGGGGGTGGGGTGTACAGACAATACCTAAAAGATTTACATATGGAAGGAGGTTGCAGGGCTAGTCAGGGATTCATTGTCATAGGACTGGTGACAGTCTAATGCAATTCTTTTGTCAGAATCTCTTGTAAGAAAGAACACAGAAAGCTGCTGGCCTAGAATTCTGTCTAAATGTACAGGGTATTTGAATCCACCTAGACTGACAATCCTCACTGAGCGACACAATTAGTCAGCGGCAGTACTTTGCCAGAACATGTATGAAGGGTTTGCTTAGGAAACATGTGCCCAATTGGAATAAATAGGAGGTAATGATTGGGCAATGAATACCCTTGTTAACAACCTTAATAAAGTCGGCTTTACAACAATGTAGAGCTCTTATATCAGGTTGACGTATGGACCCTAGATCTAGGGTGGATCCTAATCTTACCATCCAACATGGCAATTTTGAAAACAAAAATTAGCATTATAAGCAAGGACAGAAAAAGTGGTTATCCACTAAACACTGTGACTTATAGCTGACATGTTATAAGGCAGAGTTATCAAATACATGGGAATGGAGAGGATAGTTATGTAGCAGAGTAGTCAGAAGTGACTCAGATTAAAAATTAAACATTGGCATCACAAAGATCTGAGGTGTGTTGCAAAGGTATGCTAGTCTCTCATACCTGCCTCAAAGCTGTGAATCATAGCAAGAAAAAGGTACTTTCTAAACCTGTGTATACATCTTCATATATGTGTACATTAGTTAAGAATATATAAACATTAAACTACATGTTAAATCTATGAATGGCAAATAAATCTTAACTTGCTCCTTAAGGCAGCCCACACACCTATCATTTATATTCACTGAGGGTAATTGTTATAAATAAGCAAATGGCAGTAAATGCTCATCCATAAAGATAAAACCTCAAGAAATGACGGCAACCCAACAAAATAAGCCTGAGTTGAAAGCCCAAATTTATAATTTCTGTAACAGTTGATTTCAAATTTCCCACAAGAACTTAACCTAAAACACTTGTCTAAAAGAATAGAGGCAAAGTCTAGACCTTGAAGAAATCTAGCTTAGAGGAAGAGGGTCCTGAGAGGCTGGAAAATTGTTTTGCTGTTCTACTACACAAACAAGTTCCTTGTGTGGAGAGATAACAGCACTGGGAAGAAGCTTCACTATTAAAGCACTTTAGCTAAGGCTGCGCCCCGCCCAAGAGTAACCCGCTATCAGTTTAAGTAAGATAAAGGCTTTTCTAGCAGTCACACCTTTCCTGATGCCCGCGTACGTGCTGGTGAGCCCGTTTCTCTTCTTACGGTGCCTGTAAAGCCAGATACTAAAGACCATGAGGATGATCCAGCAGGCTGCCCCGATGCCTGCGATGAACGCTGGCTGCTTCACCACGTCCGAGATCTGTTGAGCTAGGCTCACTTGGTCCTCCGGAGACACGGGGTTTCCATGGGAATCTGAAAAGTCATCTCCTGGTTAATAACGGTCAACATCTTCATATGACAATACTACACGTGTACACATGCCCTCTGTTGTTTTATGTTAGAAAACTGTACGGGGGTTTCATAGGCCAAAACTAACTAGATCTACCAACGTACCTCTAAAATATGGCATAATTTAATGCATTCATAAATATAGGGTGTTGAATGAATAAATACAGAAAAGGTGTATACTTTCTCAGATTTTTGCAAGAAGCCTCAAATATTTGCTTCAAAATGGTAGAAATGGATTAATTACAGTGGCCCACTGCTTTAATCACGGAACCCGGGAGGCAGAGGCAGGTGGATCTCTGCAAGAGTTGAGTCCAGCTAGCCCACACAGAGAATTCCAGGCCAGCCAGGGTTATACAGTGAAACTCCTGTCTTAAAAACGGTGTGTGCAGCAGAGGTGGGGCGGGAAGTTGGAATTGCAATTTTACTTCTTCTATAGATATTGAAAAAAAAAAGTGTTTGTTGCCTTCACATAGCTATTTTGCAGGGTTCTCAACTGTCTTAATAACACATTATTTGAAACTATATTCAGAAGGAATTATAAAACTGAAGATCGCTAAAAAAAACTGTAAAAAATCAGCAATGCAAGAATTATGGATAGTCTTTTAAAATAATAATAACGGTGAACTTAGATAGAAGAAAAGAACATTAAATATGTAAAAGAATCAAGTGCTATGAATTGCCAAAAGGACTTATACTTTCTGTTAGACGTTTTGATTCAAAATTTAAAATTGATGGAATATATGGGTAATAAAATGTACTCATTTCACATTTGTCTTAAGCCTATGGAGACGTCACTGAAGCCTGAAGTCCTTAGTTCCGGTCCTACAGAGCTGCCTGGAGACTCTAGGAAATTGACACTGTTGCTCCATCAAGGCAGCCCATTTCGCTGGCCCTAGACGAGGCCCAAAGTGCAGAATTCAAACTCAAGACAAGAGTCTTAATGTCTTCCCATACAACATCCAGTGAGAAGAGAGGTGCTTACCCATTTTATGATGACTGGTGTTTTCTTGCTATCATTAAATCATCTCACACAAACCATTGCTGTCCTGCATTCTTACAGTTTCATGTTGAATTGTTATTCAATACATGCAGTGTATTCATGTTTATCTTGTTCCTATTGCTATCTGCCTCCCTGGATGCTGGCACTTCCTTCTCTGACTATGTCTTTTGTGACTCATTTAACTTAACTAGGGCCATCTGTATTACCCTCAGATTGGATCTATAGTAGAGTCTGACACAGCCATCAGTGGGCACACAGTGAAGGGAATGGTTCCCTCTAGTCCTAAACCTATTAGTAGCAAATAGAACTTAGTCCTCCCCCCGCCTTTTTTTTTCTCCTGTTGTAACAAAGTCAGAGCCATCTTTATTAAATACAGTACTAACATCACAGGACCTCTCTCTAGACTCACACCTGCAGGATAATCAGGTGTTCCTGTGGCCTTCTCTCTGATCCTTGACTGTACCCCCTTCCTTTGCAGACCTGTGTGTAATCAATTGCTTCTGTTATGTCACATATTTTGTCCCACTGTCTCCTCCATGTCTCCTTGGAGACACACATACCTGTCCCTCCCTCATCCTGGTCAAAGGTGTCCTACAGAGGGATCATGCAGAAAGGTTACATAAAAAGTAGAGGGCACCTGCCAGTCTATCTAAGTTCTTTGAGCCATGGACACCAGGTCATGGCCTAGATGCTTTGGCATTCAAACACCAACAACAAGATCCTTGGAGACACTCTGCAGAAAGAGACCTCGAACCCAAATCAAAGAGAATATAACAGTTCTTCCTATGAAATCTGCTTTAAACTAAAAACATTTTCCAGTTCCTAAACAGATTTTGTCTAGAAAAATAATCAACACAATTAATTCTTCATGCATAACATTTCTTAACTTGAAGGCTGCTTTTGTTCTTATTAAATGATAAGACAATGAGCAGGAAAAATGAATAGCTCTCAATGTGTGCTGCAACTGCTTCAGGAATACAGTGCTCCTCTTCATATGAAATGTCTAAATTCCTTTTCATGCTCTGTGTGTGTGGTGTGTTCACATGCATGCAAGGGAGGGGTGCATGCATCATTTCCTTGAACACAACTTTGAATTCCATTCTAAGAGGGTCAAGGCTGGAAAACTATTTCACAAGCAGTCACCTGCTTTCAACCGTTTGTTGACTGGAAGTTTTATTTCTTGTCCCAGACCCTTTTATCTGTGGCCTAAGAGCATTTCAACCTCTCGGCGCTCACTAAGCAGATCTATTCTTTCCATTCTTAATTCACCCTTTGTATCTGCTAGGTTTATAGATCTCCTGGCTGTTTGTGCAAGGCTAAATTGGGTAGCTTCAGATTTTATAGAAAGGGCCATGGGAGGTTCCAATGCAAGCGGCCAGATGGGCTTAACAGAATAAAGTATAGTGTGACTAATGAATTAAAATGGCCACGTGGCGTGTCAGGCTTTGTCTCAGAGCAGCTGAGGCTATAGGAAAATATGGGAACCTAGAATACCAACCTATAATTCCAAGACAACCAATTTGACTTTAAATTTCTTCATACAAATCTTAATAAAAAAATAACTCTCAGTTCTCTTTTCAAACTCATCTTCTAGAACAAGAAGGTGAAAAGCCAGTGTGTTTTAAAAGCAAATAACACCAAAAGGATCATAGCAATGTAACTTACAATGTTAAAAAATAGATATTGACATCACACAAAAGTGGACAAATGTGTGTCAACTTATATTTATTCATGCATGCATGTTATAACATTGTAATAGATGTATTAAGCAAATTTTCAGTTTCCTGTATTGATTGAAATAAGTTGTGAACCTATTTTTATCTAAAAGATATGCATATAATAATTACTTTCAAAGTTGGGACGTGGAAACAAGTTAAAAATTATTAAACACTAGCCCATCAATGTAATTAAGTGAGCAAGTTTTAAATGGGAATCTCATAGTCACCATTTAAATCTCCACTCGGAGGAAGGTGGCTCCCCACCCAGTGACCTCATTCTGACTGACCTCATTACATATTAAGTGTAATCACAAAAGTGAGAGCAATATGCACCTTTCTTAGCCTCCGGCATTAAGTTCTCCCAGAGAATATGTTCTCTTTCCTCTCTCGCCCAGGCCTGGGGAAAACTCTGGAAATGTCACTTTAAAGATTCAGTCTCCCCATCCTGTGACCCAGAGTGCCTTTTACTCTTAGAGTTTATATAGAACTGAGTCTTAACCAATAGCTGAGTATTTGAGATACTTCACTGTGTCACATCACAGGTTATCTGTCTTAGAACTATTAGCTTTATCTTAATAGGAAATATGAACAATATTCCAGACTAAATGTTTCTTCATTTTCATTTTGGCACAATTCGAGGATGGCAACACTGTTAGTACATTAAGAAGGTGTGTACAATGGCTGGTCTATGATCAAAATAAAAAGAGACAAAGTAGAGTCCAGTGAGAAAATTATAGATCAGGTGATTCTTACCCAGCTGAATGAACTGAGGCTCACTCTTTACCCCAGGACCAGCCCCAGTGCTTGCTGCCACCTCCACACTGTATCGGACTCCAGGGACCAGAGAGGGGATGACCACAGAAAAGGTAGAACCATCGACTGTCTTGTTTATGTGATACCTAGTTTCATTACCTAGACACCAAACCTGTAAAAAGCACATATGGAAAGTAAAGCTGATTATTTATCCAAGTTAATGCAAAGTTCAACAGAAATCATATATAAGTTTCAGACTTACACAGAGTTCATATCTATTTAGAATCCAAATGAAAAATACTTTAAAAGTCATTCTTTGCCTTGACCTAATTTTGAGATTATTCTAGTCTGTTAGATATAGTCATTTCAGAATCTATCAGATAGGGCAGCGGTTCCCTTCTCAGTGCTGTGACCCTTTAAGACAGTACCTCATGTTGTGATGACCACTAACCATAAAATTATAATCATAATTTTGCTACTACTATGAATCATATTATAAATGTATGCGTTTTCTGATGGTCATAGTCAATCACTGTGAAAGAGATGTTTGATCCTCCAAGGAGTCATGACCTATAGGTTGAGAACCACTGATGTAGGGGCCAGTGATGTCTCAATAGTTAAAAAGGTTGAGTTTAGATCTCAACACTCATGTCAGTTAGTCTATTAACATCTGTAACTCCATTTCCAGGGGATCTGATATCGTTCTCTGGCCTCAATGTATATTCACACACAGATAAATAAATACATAAAACAAATAAATTATGAAAAAATTTATCATATAAATTGGTCAACTTGTTATATATATTGGTTATTTCTCTCTAAGGCTCTCATTTAGCCATTTCAATGGGCTTTTGGGGTTTTTTTAATATCAATAATTTTTTATGAAGAAATTAAGAAGTATTCTTTGGAAGGCTGTGACTATTCACATAAAGAGTAATAATGTATCTGCCATCATCTGATAATTATACTGCATGAGTAATTCCCACATATGACCAGATGCCACAAAAAAAGGAAGCATAGGAAGCACTGAGCATGATACTTCATGGCAGAATTAACCAGAACTAACATACCAGGGGAACATCAAAACCAAGATACAGTTGTCTGAGACGGCAGCGGAGCTCCTGAATAATCCCAAATATTGAATATTGATTTGGTTGGTACTGAAAATAAATATTACTAAGGAGTAAGAGTCACTATAGGGTTTATCTAGAGTATGATATGCTGACATGTGACCAATAAGCAATATTAACAATCAAGGCTTCCAAAAAATTGAAATAACAATTTCTGTTTCATAATACACTGGGAATCAAAAAGAATAACTATATACATTTGATATAAGAAAATAATTATAATAAAAAGGTAATTGTGTAGTCATGAACTTTGATAGTGACATACAATAAGAATCCATCTACTTAGGAAATTGACTACTCTCTAAGTTAGCTTTAAGTATCATTAAAAGATTGTTAGAATAACGTTTCTTGGCCCTGGGCACCAGAGGTCCAGACCCACAGACTTGCTGCCCCAGACCCCTTAGCCGCCCGCCGCCGCTGCTTAGGTTCCCCCACCACCACCACAATGACTCAGACACTTGTATTAAGTTTATGCTGTTTGGCCTGTGGCTCAGGCATATTGTTAGCTAGCTCTTTAGTCTTAACTTATTTATTTTTATTAATTTGTTTTGCCACGTGGCCCGTGGCTCACCTGTGTTTCTTACAATTAATCATAGAATAATAATTTTGAATAAACAGAGAAGTCGTATCTAGAATAGTTCATAATCCTCTGGGTTTTCTGAACTACCCTCCAGCGGTAGAGAGGAATGGCGAGGATGAACAGTATCTTAACTATACTAGGAACACAGGCTTAAAGGGAATCAAAACACTGATGTCCTCTATCACGTGGCCAATAAACTTTAACTTTTCCTTTGAAAGTTTTTATTATGGCAGTACAGTTTGAATGCACATGCCCACAAATGTGAGACATTCTACCCGGGCCTGACCATTAGAAAGGACTCCGTTGTGATTTTTCCCCAACAATTACATTACACAGCTGAACCGAAGCCACAAACTGATTTTGTAGCAGTCAATCAGGTTCTGAAAGGCATTTTATTATTTTAAATTGACCATGAAGTTAAGTGAAATCCATCCTTGCACACTTCTTCAGGGGAGAAATGAGTTCTGGCTCTTAGGGGAAAATATCCACGTTATACAATTTTCCTTGGGAGCCAAGACATCATCAAATTTTAGGTTTTTTTTTGTTTGTTTGTTTGTTTGTTTAACAAATGCTTCTACAACAGTCTGCTTCCCTGGGCTGAAATACAGTGTCCTGTTATACCCTAGTACTGAAAAGACCCTTAGACCTTATGAGAAAGAATTTAAAATGACATCAATTTTTAGCTTTTAATGAACCACTTACAAGTGAAAATTTTATCTGAAATCCTTTGAAATATCTATAGTGTATTTATAGAAGTCTTTAAAAATACTTTGTGTCTGAGCATGTGTATGTGTGTGTGACTGTGTGTGACTGTGTGTGTGTGTGCATGAGAGCATGTATGTGTAGGTCTGAGTTTGTCTATCTCAGTCACTCTCCAAGTCACATTTTGCTACACTATCTCTTAGTGAACCTGGAGCTCACCACTGGGCTGGACACCTTCCCATCAGCAAGCTGGAGCTCCTCTGTGCTGGGCTTACACACATGTGCCATTGCTGCTACTTTTTCTGGTGGCTTCTGGGTCAAACCCGGGCCTTTAAGCTTAGTTATTACACATATTTAAAAAATGATTTATTTTGTTTGCGTCCTGGAGTGTTTGTGTGTATACCTGTGTATGTGTGCCTGTGTGTGTGTTTGCGCATATGCCTGTGTGAGTGTGTGCCTGTGTGTGCGTTTGTGTGTGTGCCTGTGTATATGTACATGTGTGTGTACATGTGAGTATGTGCCTGTGTGTGTGCCTGTGTGTGTGTTTGTGCATATGCCTGTGTGAGTGTGTGCGTGCCTGTGTGTGTGTTTGTGTGTGCCTGTGTGAGTATGTGCCTGTGTGTGTGTGTCTGTGTGTGTATATGAATGTATGTTTTGCATGAATAAAGGAAACTCAGGGCCAGATCTCTGAGAAAGGCAGAGATATCAGAGAGAGAGTAAATACCACAGTCAGATCCCACCCAGCTGTCTTCCAGCTTCCTCAGACTCTTCCCTTGCTCCTCCTGGCTTCTTCTGCCTGCTCTGTCTTTCTATGTCTGCCTTAAAAACTTTCTTCTCTCAGTTAAGGTGTGGCACCACCACTGCCTGCCTGGGGGTGGAGAACTCCTGTAAACTAAAATGACCTGGAACTCAGATTGGATTAAGGGCGTATGTTCTAGACTGACTGTGGGTAGATCTCTCTGATATCTCCGAATGTTTTTATTATATTTGAAAAGATCCCCAAATATTTGTGCCTGTGTGTGTATGCCTGTGCGTGCATGTGTGTGTGTCTGTATGTGCATATGTGTGCCTGTGTGTGTCTATGTGTGTGTGCCTGTATATGTGAGCGTGCCCATGTTGAACTTCTCATTCTCCTGTCTCCATTTCTTAAGAATTATAGACACATATCACTACTTTATGAATTAATTTAGTACTAAAAAAAAATTATGTTCCAAGCGAGTAGGATGATTCAGTGGATAAGGCACTGGGCACTGAGGCTCACAATCTCAGTTAGATTTCTAGAAGCTTCAGAGCAGAAGGGACAAACAGAGTCTTGGGCTCTCACTGACCTGCTTTTCTTCACTGTAACACACACGCGTGCACACACACACACACACACACACACACGTGTAAATAGATGACACACATACATGTAAATAAACAATAACAGAATTATGTTCCCTAGTTCAGCTTTCCTTTGATATCCATCAGACCACCAGAAGACTTACTAAAACAAACATAGAGTGGTCCTTGTAAGACCATGAAAGTGCTTCTAATGTTAGCCTGTAGTTCAAAGTGGCCGACTTACACTAAAGAAGACAATGTATCTTAAGCGCAGATTCACAGTCACAGATGAAAAGTCAGATGTATTCATGTTCTAGCCTCAGTAATGGATATGAACCTAGCTAAAAGTCAGAACACTATGCAGGCACTGTAGGAATGCTAAGTACAGGATGATGCATGATTTACAGTTGAGATTTGTCTGAAGATAAAGTTTATTTGCAGAAATGTTGAAAACTTCTTTTTATTGAGATGTTTCTGTTTTAATACACTCCTATTTATTTACAACTATACTAAAGTCCAGATTTCATCACTATAGTATAATACAGATTTATTACTAGGCTAAGTTCACATTCTGTTGAATAAATCTGAAGTTTATAATGATGTTTTTAATGAATGTGTTCACATAGAATGAATCCTAATAAGAACCACCCATATTAGGGGGCAGAGCTTTTACTCCATAGGTAAAAATAATTATTCAGAATCAGTAGATAAAATCACTTAAAAATACATTACATATCTCAAAAATGTATGGAAGACAGATTTCCATACATAGAAAAACAATTTTCTCAACATAATTGTAAAGTTCTAAAGTTTTCAGGTGTCAAAAGAAAAAAAAAAAAAAAACCTTTAAAAAACTTGTGGTTTAACAGAATGTGCCTATGTTTATAGCCATTTCCCTAGAGTAACACATTCTGGGGAAAAAATAAAATACCATGAGCATTTAACTTTTTGAATTGATACATAAACCAATATTAACTGACCACTTACAACATTTATTTCCCTTTTTACTTATTTATTTTCCAAATAGCTTTTCTAGTGTGGACAATTACTCTGAAAGGACTATGCATAGAATTTCAGAAATAATTTTACTTGTCAGCAGCTTGGCCAGCAGATGGCGACAAAGGACGACAGACAATTCATACAGGCTACTTTCTCTGTTAGCCATGAAGGCGGCCAGTGAATTTACTAAGCGTGTTTACCTTATATTCTTGAACCATTCCATTCTGAGTATCTTCAGGAGGTGGCTGCCAAGTGACAAGAATTGCAGTCCCATTTCCCTCACTCTTTGACACGGTGACACTTTTGGGAGGGGCACTCGGTGCTATTAAATGGTAATAAAGAGTAAACTGTAAGACTGTAGTATAGAGCTCCAAAGCTAACTACTTAAAAACACACAGATGCTGCATGCTTTCAGTCTGAGGATCAGGCAACACTAACGGGCTACAAACCACAAGTTTTCTCCAAGATGTTAAGTCACTGATACTGTGAATTTCCATAACTACTTACAGTGAACAGCATAAAACATCTTAAGACAGAGTAGTGAAGTGGATCAGCAAGCAAATGCACTGCCCTGGTGAGCCTGTCTACCTCAACTACAGCCCTGGATCCCAAGGTGGAAGGAGAAAAAATACTCTCTCCATGTCTTCATTGTCATTTACCTACACACATGCACATATAAGTACACTAGTAATACATCTCTAAAAATTATAATCATCCTTAGTACATCTGTTCGTTCTAGCCTGTCACCCAAATCTTATATTTTCTCCTTAAAATGTACAAATATAGAAAAAAGAATGCTAATATTTCAACCTTTAACTATAACCAATCATTTACAGATTAAGTTACACTTAGAGAAAATTCTCCTTAAAAAAATAAAGAGTATAAATGAAACTGTTTATTTGAGTACTGCTTTCCAGTCTTCAGTTATAGGGTAAAAATACTGGTCTGCCAAGAACTAAGGGATTTCCTAGCATGAGGTATGAGGAGAAAAATGCAGACTCTGGAAAGTCCGGGCAAACCCAGATATTACTCAGCGTATCTATACCCAATTAACATAAGCTCCCATGAATAAAAAGTTCCTCTGATCATGAGAAATTCCATCTTTAAATATGAATTTTAGTAATAGTGTTAACATTTGCACATATTCTGGGTAGGTCACCACTAAAGACAGTCATTTACTATGGCCTTTTGTCTCTTACTTGCTGTCAGTAAATGAATTCCCATAGCAAATATTTTAATGTACCCCAAATTCATGATGACCATCACTGCTAACTTCTGAACAACTTCCCTTAATTCAAAAGCACAGGAAACATCTTGTATGCCCTGGAAACCCAGCCCATCATACTTACCTTCTTCTAGAGTTTTGGCAAATTTGATTTCACTGTCTGCTCCTTGGAACTCATTAAAAAATGGGCGAGCCTTAATCTCATAGTTGACACCTTTTTTAAGATCAGGGATCACCACACTATTTTTGGTTGGGGTCCTCACTTCAAAAGCTAACCACTCAGATTCACCATGGTTTGATCCAGATGGCCGGTAGAGAATTTTATATCCTTGAATATATTGAGATTGTTGGTCCACCTATTACGATGATGAATAAAAATAGTTGATCACACCATTTTACTGTTTTGCTGCAAAGTAATAAAAAATGTAACAAGTAGGAAAAACCCAATGGGACCCCACAGTGTGGATAGCATAAGGAACCAACATTTTCTAAATACTATTATGTTTCCGAAGAAGCATGAGGCTTCAGGATGGGTATAAGAGACACCTGGGCATGTTAGAGAAGGTGCTGTTTCCTTATTTCGTTTTGGAAAACCTACTAGTATGAATTTGGAAGTCAATGGGAGGGTGGAGGTAGATCTGAAATGCATGAGGGGAAGGGATGGACGTGAATATGACCAATACACATTATATATATATATATATATATATATATAATGCATAAAATATATATGTATATGCATAAAATTCTCAAAGAGTTAATAAAAGCATATTTCAAAACTCTCTCAATACTACTTGGAGTATTCCAAATTAAAAAAAAAAAAGCAAAAAGTGGCAATGTGCATGTCACATGTCATGTATTCAAATACTTTGTGATTCCATCCTTAATACTGGTAGGGTTAATTATTTTAGCATATATATACATATATACATACACACATACATATATATTGATAGAGTTGAAAGGCACTGGAATAAACAAGGTTTGCATAATAACATTGGTATGGAAGTGAAAAGCAGTGATGTAAGTTCCTTATGTATAATAATTTCACAGAAATCATCTGCTTATTAAAAGCAATACATATGTTATAACTCACTGTCCAGTGTACTTCCACTGAGGAGGAGGAAAGGGTGGTGGGGTTGTGGAGGTGCAGGACGACATTCCCCAGCTCTCTCTGGACCTGCTTGTGGTCCACGCCTTGGCTGGTAGGTGGGACATCTGTAACAATTTAAGCACACTGTTAGGCCCAGTGCAATGCTCCTGCATCAACAGTTACTCTCAGAAAAGGAGCAACAGCAGCAGTGTGAAGTCAGCCTGAAAATAAAGGCAAAAAAGCACACTTACTTTCTCTCTGTGTGTGTTCATTGCATGTCTGTGCACACATGCATGCATCTGCAGGGCCAGAGAAGGACATCCAATGTTCTGCTTTATCGTGCTGCCTTATTGCCGTGAGACAGGATGTCCCCAGTGAGCCTGGAACTAGGCTGACAGCCAGCAAGCTCACAAACGAACCTCACGTCTCTGCTCCACCCCCATAGCACTAGTGTTACAAACTATGTGGTCACGGTTGAGTTTTTATGTGGATGCTGGGATCCGAAGGTTGGTCCCCATGCTTTCAGAGCAAGCCATCTCTCCACTCATTACAAAGGCGGTGTGTGTGTGTGTCAGAACAAGCAGAAAAACTGTGTCAGCTAAAAAGGGCAGGAGGCAAAGATAACAGTGGCAAACAGTAATTTTTAAGAATTTTTAAGACAGCCTCCTACCATGTAATGATCATTTTACTGCTGAGCATGAGAGCGCTGGTACAATTGTCTCTGAGTGTGCTACACCCTGCTGCAATGATGCTATTAGAAAGAAAGAAAAGAAGGGGAGTTTCAGGCAAAAGGAGAATGAATAAAAGGCTCACAATCACAGTGAGGGGAAAGTGGGTGTAGAGAGCAGCTGACTAGCCCATCTCCTAAGAGAAACCTGAGGATTTTCTCAGCTAAGGTGGATGGCAAGGAACTGGCAATACAGTGAGGGTCACAGGAGCTATAGTTAGGGTCTGGCAAAATAAATCTGATTAGGTCTATGAGATAAAAACACTTACCATCATTTAATTGACTATTGGTTTAGTTAACATTACACGGAGGATTTAATAATTTCTTTTCGGTCTCATGAATACTAAAATGTTCACGAAGAAACCAGGGAGACAAGAAGAATCAAACAGCCCCTAGTGTTTTTATGTTATACTATTAAGGGTTTTGCTACATTTGTTAAACTCTATACTCAACAAAAAACTGCCCACTGCTAAAAAGGCTTTCTTTTGTGTAGATGAATTTCTTTGTTCCAAGTAGTAAAAAGAATGCAATGTAAAGAACAATAATATCAATAAGGGAGGGCACTACAGAACTATTTATAGACTATCATATTGTGACACATAACATTTAGATGTGTTACCAACCTATACAAACAAAAAATAGTTTTATTTTATTTTAAAATGATTGAATACTCCCTACCATGGGATAAGAAGCAAAACCATGAATGTTTACATGAGACCCGTGACTCTCTGATGGTTCAGAGAGCCAGGATGAGTGGATGAGATGACACGTCACCACTGTTAAACAACTGTGCTATCTGGATGTGTCAGCCCTACCTAAAAATTAAGTATATAAATAAACAAAGTGCCTGGGCATGGGGGTTCACACTTTTAATCCCAGCACTGAGAAGGCAGAGGCAGGTAGATCTCTGTGATTTTGAGGCTAGCCTGGTCTACATAGTTAGGACAGCCAAAACTGCATAGTGAGACCCTGTCTTGGCAAAACTAAAACATATAAATAAATAAACAAAATGATAAAAATATAGCTACATTCCAATAATTACTTTTTTTTTTCTTTTGTAAAGATAGGGTTTCTCTCTATAACAGCCCTGACTGTCCTAGAACTGGCTTTGTAGACCAGGCTGGCCTCAAATTTCACAGCGATCCACCTGCCGCTGCCTCTGTAGTACTGGGATTAGAGGTGTACACCACCATCTCCTGGATATAGTAGGATAATTCTTGACCCTACACTTTTCACATTTCTACAGCATACCTAGAATCACAGCCTAGAAAGGAAACACTCAGCAGTTGCGTGGCTATCTCAGGCACATCATCTCCTCTCTCTGCTCCTCATGGCTGCTCTGGATTTAGCTACCCACTCTAAAGAAAGAAGGAAGCAGCTGTAGCAGGAAAATAGAAACAAAGGCTGAATTTGGATGAGCCCCTTCCCCTAGGAAACAAAAGCTCATGGAGCTTTGAGAAGACATCTTCCTCCTGTCACCCCAACCCAGGGCAGTGAAGAATTCTACTGAGACCTTGCAAGGGAGATGGCCTAACCCCAGTTCCTTACATGCCAAATTATAACAGACTGCAAACATGGCCTCTATGGAGAACTGGCGAAAAATGTATCGTGGAAAAGCATCAGAGGCAGGTTATAGTTGAGCAGAGGTCAGGCCCATCTTAATGGATTCAGGGTACCTAACTAGGACACATGATGTCTTCAGTTTACATCTAGTTGCCTCATATAAAAGCTCCCATTCTCAAAAAAAAAAAAAAAAAAAAAAAAATCACTGGCATTTCAGAAAGTCTGACCAAGTAAAAAATGTATTAAAGGTTAGTGTGACAGTTTGAATGGGAATGGCCCCCATAGGCTCATATATTTGAATGCTTAGCCACCAGGGAGTGTACTGCTGTGGAAGGGTTAGGAGGTACAGTCTTGATGAAGGAAGTGTGGCCTTGTTGGAGTAGGTATGTCATGGGGGGAAGCGTTTGTGGGTTTTGAGGTTACAAAAGCCCATACTTTTTGAAAGATCACATAAATCTGTGAAGTGAACCTCACATGTTGGTTCTCAGGTACCATCTACTTATATTTTGAGTCAGCATAATTCCCTGAGACTTGGGGCTCACCAATTTGGCCAGGCTGGCATGCAAGTAAACCTCAAGAATCTTCCTGTGTGCCTTACAAGTGCACAGCACTGTGTCTGACATATCTTCACATGGATGCCAAGGACTGAACTCAGGTCCTTGAGCCTGAGCAGCACATACTTTACCTATTGATCTTTCTTCCCAGGATCATAATCAGTATTTTCTGATGAATCCTATATACATACTGTAATATTCTATATATGTGTTCATTTCCATTAAAAGCTCAAGAATTGTTCAGTGTTAGGGTCTGAGTGTCAGGATAGTACCTGAAGTGACATTCTATCCTAATAAAACCCTATCTGAAACCCACATAGCTGATGTTCCTTGCAAGACCAAATTTTGCCAAGGTCATTCCCATGCCATTATCCTGAGGTAGGCTATCATGTGTCTCAAAAGCAGACCAAGATCTAAGCAATGAAACATGACTTAGCTACTTCTCCCAACAGGTCCTTTTCTATTGCCTAGAGTGAGGGTAAAGCATGACTTACACAGCACAGTCACTTACAAAGATAACAGGGAGATCTCCTCATACTCTTCCTGTGTTTTGGTTTTGGCTTAGTCATATCAAGATTCTTGAATTTCTTTTATTCGAATCAGTTTTAAGCTATTCATTCAGTTCTACCAGCTACTATCACTGGTCTTCTCTTAGGAGACTTAAAAGTCAGGGCTGGGGTAGAGTTCAGTGGTAAGACACTACCCTGTGAATAGGAGGCCCTGGGTTTGTTTCACACTACTTTTCCAACCAAAATAAAACAAAGTCTTAAAAGTCCATCTGAGAATGTAGTTCTTACAGACAACGTATTATATAATTCATGATCAACCAATTCAAAATAAAGGAGTAAAGATGACTATATTCAGACATAATTCTGAAAATCCCAAGAATGGTGGATTCTACTCATTGGCAAATACAACACTTGGAGAACTCAGACAGATCTTAGAGCTAATTTCAGCTGGAGTCTGCACACTTCACTGAAACCTGACACATACCCTTCCATAAGCTATTCTGCTTATTCTATTTTATAGTTAATTTTTCAAACTACAACTCAAGAACCAGATTTTTTAATTTGCTCTATTAATTTTAATCTTGTTAGTGCTGGCTCATCATTCCAAGCTGTCAAGATGTATTTAATTGATTCTCCCATTTGGCATACTTGTGCTTTTCACAGTGTTGTGATAGCTGAATTTTCTATGAGTCCTCTTTATTCTTATTTTAGACACTGAATGAAGCACAAGTTTGCTATGACATGAGATAGAAAAAAAATACCTTGCACATATTATTACTAATTAGTTAATAATGATCTTTGTTAACTCTGGAGAAGCCAGCTCACTTAGCTTCATTTTATACTCCAGGAAACTGGATGCTCAGGAATGACCAACTTGCTAAGAGCCACACGGCTAGGTTGAGATAAGATGAAAATATCATTTATTCAAAATGGTATGCATATTTCCCTAGAAACTCAGTCTCCACATGACACAGATTCATTTTTATTATGCTGTTTTACTGGCTATATATCTGAAGGAGGCTGTTTTAACCCAATTAAAAGGAAAAATGATATTCATTAAACATATGAACAATATCCTCATTTACAAATGAGAATGTCACAAAAGCATTCCCATGAATATGTCAGAATAGCATTAAGTCAGCTATCAAAACTTTCATTTAGATTTAGTGAATAGAGACCCTGCTAGTGGGAGAGAAGTGTAATTCATTAGAAGCTTCCACAGTTTCTACATTCTTTCCAAATGCATGTCTAATATTGCAAACCTCACACTATCTAGGCACCAAGTATATTAAGGCTCCTGAGCACGTGACTCAACAATAGTAAATATGGCTAGGCAACTGGTTGTGTTGAACTCATACACAAGGAACAGACATGGAAATTTTCTGCAATTCAGCTTACTCTCTCTGTGAGTTCTAAAGCAAGATGTCCTTAAAAGGATACATAGTCGTAAACTAGGAGTTACCAGAATGTGTGGCACTGCTGTTGTCTTTTAGGCCCCTCATACATGACTTGCTTCTCTCATTAAAACTAGTTCACAGTTTTTGCTTTGGAAATGTTAACTCAGAGTCAATGCTTCTGTGTGTGTTGAGGGGAGCCAAATAATTCTACATTTCTAACCATCTTACTAAGATAAGTGCAAGAGTATTTTAATTATGATGGCATTAGGTTTAAAGAAAAGGTGATGGCTGGCTTAAATAAGTGTACATTTTTCTTCTGTAAGAATACTAAACTAACAGAATAAGAAAGAGGGGATACAGAATATAATCTGTCAAAAGAGAAATAATTTCAGTTCACATGAGATGAAAAATAACACACTGAAAAGAAAGCCTTCCGAAACTGTATGTGTTAAAGCCAACTTTAAATGTTCCCGGCCTTATTTCTCACTTCCATCAAAACATATGTAATTTTCCATTGAAATGTTTCATATCATGTCCTACACAGTGAGAAAAAGAGATGAGAACTGAAGACCCAAAGTATGTCTGCCGTGGCTCGCAGGATGTTAGCTACAAAGAGGTAAGAAGACAAAGTTTCTAATGATTAACTACTACTGTGTGATTTTTACAGGACATGCTTTAACTAGAGTGAGAATTCTGAAAATTTAACTTGAAGGTTATGTGGATGAATTTTGGCACCAACAAATTGACACAGTTTTAAATACAATTGTAAAAGGGTTAAGATATTAGACCTTTAAATTTCACAAGATTGTAAAGAATATCCAAATAGCCACAGGGTATTTGAAGTGGATTTGTGATCTTATGAGAGGTAATTGTCAATCTTTATAGTCTCAGTCCAGAAAAATATAGTTTGTAGACATTGTATTGTGTAGCAAAAAAAGGGACAATTTGCAGATGTGCAATCTTAGCATGTAATACACATATCACACCAGTATAACTGTAACATCTAAGGATAAGTAGGTATTTCAAGTTTCAGTTTGCAGATGTGCAATCTTAGCATGTAATACACATATCACACCAGTATAACTGTAACATCTAAGGATAAGTAGGTATTTCAAGTTTCAGTTTGCAGATGTGCAATCTTAGCATGTAATACACATACCACACCAGTATAACTGTAACATCTAAGGATAAGTAGGTATTTCAAGTTTCAGTTTGCAGATGTGCAATCTTAGCATGTAATACACATATCACACCAGTATAACTGTAACATCTAAGGATAAGTAGATATTTCAAGTTTCAGCCCACCAGTATTTACCTTGTGTTTTCACTGGATCTGATATTTGGCTTGGATCACTAATTCCATATGCATTAGCTGCCCTCACCAGGAAAAGATAGATTGCATTAGGTTTGAGTCCTTTGATGGCAAATGTCTCTGTTTTCACATTTTCTGCCATGGTCTGCCAGCTGCTACCAGATGCGTGGCTAAGGATGGATACAGACATTAGAACAAGAACCTCAGATCAACAACAACAAGAGTCTGCAAACCCCCCTTTTACCTGAAGGCTTCTATAATATAAGACGTTGGGGTTGCTCCTGAGTTCAAGTTTGGCTGCCATGATAAAGTTGCTGTGTTTTTGCTGACATCCGTAACTTCAGGCTTTGAGGGGGCACTGGGGATTAAATTGGGGTCGGTGGGTCTTGGAGGTTGAACTGGAACCCCAAATTCTAACAGGTGTGGAGGAAGGAAAACAAAAATTTACACATACAGGAATTGGCACCTGAGTTTAGATGACACATTAACCCATCTTCCATGGACAAGGAGATTGGCTTTATTCATCAAAAGAGCTTTAAGACAAATGCACGGACTTACCCTGGACCTCAATGTACGCACTCCAGGTTGCTTCACCACTAGGGGTAGATGCAGTGCAGGTGTACCGGCCAGTGTCACCCAGCTGTGAAAGCAGATGGAAAAGAAATATTTGGAACAATCAAGGGCTTGTTGGGCTGGAAAAACAATTACAGGTTTGTCCATGAATATAGATAACTATATTAAAATCTGCTAACCAGAAATGTCTCTTTAACTTAATACATTTTTTTTTCTTGAAATGTGAAGGAAAATAGTACATGATTACAGTAATTAAAAGTCTTTATATGGTTTCCCAGTTGCAATGACAATAAAAATCTGCAATGTCTTAACAGACTAGGTTTAGCTTCAAAGATTAGGGACAAACAAATTATACTGTATCTTTTTAAATTACTCATTCTACCCTACCTCTTGCTATAAAACGTAAGGCAGTCTCAGAATTAAAAACAAAACCCTTAATGGAAAGAAGACTCTTCTGAAAATTGAAGCCTAAAAAGTAAACCCTGGTTCACTTAAAACTCAGGGGCAGCATGTTAAAGACATACACTTCTGCTTAACTGAACAACTCTTTTCTTTAAATAACACTGTAATCTGGCTCTGGCCACGGCAACAACAATATGCAACAGTTACCACAAAGAACTACAACACAGTAACCTCTGTGGTACAAAAACCCAACAGTGATGTTGATCCAAAACTCCAAAGAAGTCCCCCACAACACAGGAAATTGAAGTGACTGTTGACTGCAACCTAATACTGTCGTTTCATATGTCTCAAAAGCCTGACTGATCTAGACCACAAAAAAAAAAATCAAAATCAAAACAATATAAGGACCGATATGAGATGTAATGTCCTGGGAGGGTAAATCCCTACATTTGTTTCCACAAATCTGTGGGCTTTTCTTTGATTAGCATTCTGATTTGAAATGCATATTAAGTTAGTCCATAGCTTTATAAGCATTATTCGTGTGTATGATGTTCTGTAATTGCAAAATGCTGAACCAAATAGTCCCAACAAAAACACTGCTCCAGCCCAGTAGGGATAAAACAGTACTAGAAAACTTTCTTTTCTATCATACCATACACTTGGAGGGCATACCACCTCATAGGTCCACAATCACTTTCCTCAATGTGTCTTCCAAAGCATTTTCTCCACAGGACCTTAAATTACTTGCCATAGCTATTTGTCAAATCACCTCAAACATAAACAGTGGCATGTTTAAGCAAATGATGCATCACAATAAAATATATTTTATTTGGTATTTCATCTAGGTTATGACACTTCATCACTAGTTGCTGCCATTAAAAACAAAGTGGAACCAAGCAGGAAGTCCACAATGTCTGTGTAAGTTACCTTAGCATATCGGATCTGCAGCATGCCAGTCTCCAGCTGTTTGATCCGAGAATCTTGGGTTGAAACAAGGACTCCATCCTTCTTCCATAGAATTGTGGGCACTGGGCTGCCTGTGGCCACACAGCTGAGGACTAAAGTACCATCCACTGCCACAGTCTGATTCACAGGACCTTGTCGAATGACTGGGGGAGGCCGGTCTGCAATCACTGCCAAAAGAAACAACAGGAAATAGATTTCTGCAACTGGAAGCAATTTTATAATCATCCAAGCAACAGCAATTGCTGTAGGCTTTGAAAAAAAAAAACCTAAAGATAATTAAACAAGTAATTAAAGTGGAGACATGCATTATTCAGAATGCATTTTCATGATGCACTGATTAAGAATATTAAAATGAGATACAATGTACGCCTTTCAAATGACCAACTAGGCTTAAGCATGTTGCATTATCTAGGGACTGAGCTAAATGTTCAGAAATTAAATAAGAGCTGTGGCTGGTGAGTGAAGCAGAGAATGGTTAGAATAGAATACTGTAAACATGAAAAAGCACAAGAAATAGAAACATTTAACACATTTATCCCATAGAAACTTTTGAGATAGATTTGAATGAATGAATCAAAGCCAACTTGATTTCATAATTGCTTTGTCTCCAACAACCACCACCATCACCATGAAATGAAGCTGCATGCCAAATGTTTGACAATTTTGGATTTAAAAATGTGCTTTGGGCTTTCATTTATAGAATTAATCTTGCTGTCTTAGATCCCACATTGGCCTTCCTTCCTTCCTTCCTTCCTTCCTTCCTTCCTTCCTTCCTTCCTTCCTTCCTCCCTCCCTCCCTCCCTCCCTCCCTCCCTCCCTCCCTCCCTCTCTCCCTTCCTTCCTTTCTCTATTTGGGAAGTATGTGTATGCACATGTGTGTGGATGTGTTTGTGTGTGTGTGTGGTGAGGGCACATTCACATATGGGGCTGGGTGTGTGTATGTGCCTATGCATGTGAGCACAGAGCCCAGAGGCTGACGTTGGGTGTCTTCCTGCACTGCTCTCTGCTTTATTTGGGAAGTGGTCTTTACCTCAACTCCTAATTTCAGGTTTGGCCAGTCTAGACAGCTGGTTTGTACTGGGAATCCCCTCTCATCTCTTGAACACTTAGATTATGGATTCACCACCTCACCCACTCAGCTTTTATGTTTGTTCTAGGGACACAAACCTCATTCCCCACATTTATGAGAGATGTCTTTAGGACTTTGGAATATGGTGATGTGTGTGTGTGTGTGTGTGTGTGTGTGTGTGTGTGTGTGTGAGAGAGAGAGAGAGAGAGAGAGAGAGAGAGAGAGAGAGAGAGAGAGAGAGAGAGAGAGAGAGAGATATCAACAGATATAATGGATCCACAGTCCCTGGATTGCTGGTAGGATAATACAGAAAGATAACTGAGGATGGCATCCAAGCATGGTGACCTGCACTATCCCATATCAGAATGAACACAAACGGCAAATGAACTCAGTCAGCACTGTTTCTCTTTCCATTGGAAACAGACTTTTCCCATACAATATACTCAGCTCACAATGTCTCCTTCTTCATCTCCTCCAGACCCTCCCCACTCCCCACCCATCCAATCGCATGCCTTCTTTCTCACTTGCTCTACAAAACCAACAGGCAAGTAAAAAGACGAACCAGGATGGGCAAAACAGAGAAAAGGTACAAGAAGCACATGCATACACAGAGACACATCACCCAGCAAACTCAACTGTTTCTAATATTAACTTTAACCTACTTTGAAAAAGGACCAAGGAAAGGATTTTTAATATGGGTAGATAAAATTATCATAAAATATAAAATGCCTGAAAAATCTTATGTTTTAAAGTGAGACTCTAACCCAAGTATAGAGGAAGAAGAACAAAGTTAGGAAAATGTTCCCATCTCGTGACTGAGGCAGCTCATCCACCTCCACTGATTTCTTTAAAATAAATAAAAGTTGTTTGTTTAATTTCAAGAAATTGTCTTCAATTATGAAGCTTTTAAAATTCTGGATTTCAAAAAGATTTAAAAAAGAAAAAGATGCAAATATATGAGAGAGAGTTCTAACAAGTTGTCTGATTAAAGGGATCTGGCTGCCAGAGGAACTAAATTTTGGATGCAATAATTTGCGAATCTGGATGTGTCATGTTCAAAGTTTTATGCACCAAGGATTTTCACAAGCTGGAGTCACACTTCAATTTGTTCCTCGTTCATCATGCAATAATTATTAGTTTTACGCATTCACATTAAAAAAGTAATTAAGTGAAACCATGAACTATGCTTTGCACTGCAGTCTCTGATTCTCTCTCATGCCATCCTTACTGGTGTGAAGCTTGCCAGTAATGTGAGGAAATTAGAAGGCTGGAGTTTTAACCTTGGCAGGAATGTTTCAGATACTACGCTGTTGGAAAATGTAAGCCAACAACTCCTTTGCTTAGAATTTAAAAAATCTTCTCTGTACTATGTGTGAAGGCTTGCTATAATCCAATTGCAGATTTCTTCTGGTAAATCCATTGGGGATTTATAAGAGCCTCTGTGTTCCACTGATTATCAGAATGAATATGTATTTCCAGGCATTAATTGAATTAGTAACAGAGGTCTTGCTCCAATTGATTATCATTACGTCTAGTACTAGGATGGCTTATATTTGGTACTCTTGTTATATTTAGAAACCATCAAATGTCAAGTTCTATTATAATTTATATCTAATTACTCACAGAGGTTTTATAAGGCATCATGTGTGCCTCCCCAATTCTATCCTAACCCAGTTCAATGATAGTTACGTGATCACAGTCACCTTTTTCTGCATGATTTCTACTACGAAGTTAACAAAAATAAGGCAAGAAAAAGACAATTCTACCATCAGCCAAGTGTCTTTTGTCTAGTTCTTTATACTCTCTAATTCCACTTTTTGTGTGTGCTTGTTTGCATGTGTCCATGTGTGGTATGAAGCATGCATGAACATGTGCATGCATGTTCATGGAGACCAAAGGCTGATTCTGGTCTCTTCCCTCATTGTTCTCCATTTTATTTATTGGGTTAAGGTGTCTGTTGAGTCAGGAGCGCCACAATATAGGTCATTCTAGGCTCCGGACTTGCCCCAGGGGTTCCATGTTACTGCCTCCTGTTTACTGGGACTACTGGTAGCTTTTGCATAGGTTCTAAGGGCCCAAACTCTAGTCCTCATATTTGCAGGGTCACTTTATTCACTGAACCCTCTATTCTTACTTCTCTGTTTTTAACTCTATAAATTGAGAATTGCTAATATTTGTTCAAACTAGCTTTGGAGATCTCAATGGGCACTGAGATGAAATAGTAGTCATCAATGTGCTTAGGTAATGGTAAATGGCCAGACATTTGTGTGTACTATACAATGTCATATATCCTTGTCTGACAAAATCCAGTGTGGACATCAGAACTGAAAAATGTTAGACTTCATTAAAGCACTTGCAGAGTTTTAGGTATAGAAAATAAAACTATAGTGGTATCATCAATAGGTATAGAATATAAGGAAATTTTTTTTATGTTAACAAATATGGTCCCCTTATAAGTAAAATCTAAATTTACTGTTTGTAAGACAAATTAAAAACCATTGTCTAATATCTTACACTGGAATTATAAGAGAGAAATATCAGGCAATAGAACAGAGGGTGTAAGAAACAAATATGCTTAATGAAGTGAATACATATGTGGATTTTCAGGAAAAGCTATACAGATACTGACTGGTTCACATAAAAAATTCACATGTGTTTGTCAAGGAACAGAAAAAGAAATTACAATTGTCATCTATTTGCAGGTGCTCTGAAAGGCTGTAGATTCAAATTTAAGATTTAGGATATAATGGATTATAGGTATATTTTTGTATCAGCATCTCTTTCTAGGAATCAGGGGCTGAAACTCTGAAGTTCAAGTATAAATCAAAAAGGAGCTGGAGAACAGTCCCTTTACACTGTACCAGGTTTATCAGAGATAAATACAAGTGGGTTTAAGTTATGTTTGTTGCTTAGTAACTTTTACTTCTAACCTATCAGGAAGCAGTTGTAAATGTACACATTCTCTAGTCAGTGTTAGGAAGGCTGGATCGTAGGGACAGGCACTGTTTCACAGACAGCTGCTACTCCCATGTCTTATTCTGCCTCTCCCTTTATTGTGTCTGCTGACAACACAGAAGGTCAAGAAGATAAAGTCAAATAAATAATATGGAGAATAAACTCACTCCACGAGCTACCAGCTTGACAGAGTTTGTTGTATAAAAATATTGACATTGGCAGCACTCACTAGGAATAACCCTAGCTATGAAGAACAAGTTTATAGTGTCTTGAATAATATCAAAGAACAAACAAACCAAAAGGCTAAACTAAAAAATAGCACAAAACAACATGTAAAATAAGCCCTCAACAACATTCATATACAAACTACATTAAACCTCCCCCACCCAAAAAGTAAAGTTAAGCAATATATTTACTGCTGATAATAAACTGGCTTCTAGGGATGAATGGGTTATGTTGAGATTAATTTATTTTATTTTGTGTGTATGAATGTTTGGTTGCATGTATGTAAATAGTTGCCACTTAAGCCAGTGGAGGTTCCAAATGCTCTGGAACTGGGATCATAGACAGTTGTGAGCCACTGTATGGGTGCTGGGAACTGAACCTGGGTCTTCTGAAAAAGTACCATGCGCTCTTAACTGCTGAGCTGGCTTTCTAGTCTCAGGATTAAATTCACAAATGTAGAAGCTTCTTTAAAGTGTAAGTAAAAGTTGTATATTTGACATTAACATCAAAATATAAGGAAATAATAATGTCCTATCAGTTGCCATATATAATTGTTTTTATAGTTTTATATTAAGTTTGACTTAAGTTTATGTATATTTTAAATGATATGCTTCCTTTATTCTTGAGAATTTCACACATGTATACAATGTAAAAGTGATCATGTTCCTCCTTTCCTCCAAAGGCTTCCATTTCACCTCTTTGTTGTCTAGTTTTTATGACAATTCTGACACTAGCTAACGTCATCTGAGAGGATGGACTCTCAACTGAGAAATCGCCTCCACAAGACAAGGCTGTAAGAAAGCCAATCGAGCATTTTCTTAATTAGCAATGGTGTGGGAGGCCCAACCTATTGTGGCTGCTGCTGTCACCTAGGCTGGTAGTCCTGGGCTCTATAAGAACTGGCCTTCTCCTTCAATCAGATTGGTGACTACCCTAATTATTATCAGAGAGCCTTAATCCAGTAACTGATGGAAGCAGATGAAGAGATACACAGCCAAGTATTGAGCCGAGCTCTGGAAGTCCTATTAAAGGGAGAGGGGATGGATTGTATGAGCTGAGGTGTGGAGGATGTGGCGGAGGGGGTGAGGGTGTGTGTGTGTCAAGATCATGATAGTGAAACCCATAGAGACAGCTGACCTGGGCTAATGGGAGCTTACAGACTCTGGACTGACAGCTAGGAAGCCTGCATGGAACTGACCTTGGCTCTCTGTGTGTGGATGACAGTTATGGAACTTGGTCTGTTTGTGGGGCTCCAACAATGGAATCAAGGACCTATACCTGGTGCTTGAGCTGAACTTTGGAAACCTATTCCCCAAGCTGGGATGCCTTGCCCAGCCTTGATGCAGGGGAAGAAGCTTGGTGATGTCTCAACTTGATATGCCATGCTTTGTTGACTCCCAGGGGAACAGAGAAGGAGGAGAAGTGGATTGGAGGGTTGGGAATTGTGGAGGGGGGCGTGGAAGGAGTGGAGGGAGGGGAAACTGAACATTTGTGCTGAGTATGCAAAATAAAAGAAAAATTGTTTTTTCTTCTCGACACTTAAGACTATCTTCTGAATATTTATCACATTAGGTCTGGGGTGGATACTAGGCAAAGAGTGAAGGATCGAAACAGAAAATGGCTAAAATTTTATGGAGCTTGGATTGTAATGAATGGCAGAGGAGTGATTAAAAAAAAGAAACGGAGAAGGATAGAGTAAATCTGTGTATAGATAGCAGGTATGGGGGCAGAGGACTCAGATTTGGTGGGTTCCGGCAAACTCCACAGAAAGTGAAACTCAAGTTAGTATAAATGTACACAAAGACACACAAGCAGAATGACAGAGTGAAGCAGGCACTCATCATGGCCATCAGAACAGAGACTGCAGACTGTTGACTGTGCCTACTCTACAGCACGTTCAAGGACAGTAAACACCCAGACCTCCAGCCCACTCTTCTAAAACAAAGTAAAAACTGTCCTTAAGAAATCTGCCAAACTCAATGTTATCTCCAAAAATCCAAGTCAACACTATACTGTGAAAACAGGAATGCTTTCCTTTGATGTTAGAATTAAGAACATGTCCACTGTTCTGCTCACTCCACCATGAAAACATGAAAGGGAGACAAAGGTTTCTAACATATACGTATCTACATACAAACTATGTGTGTTGTTTATATAAACTTTCCATGTAGAGGAAACAAAAGTCAGGCTATTTTTATTTTCAGTTGCCACATCTCTGTACATAAGAATTTTGGAATAATTTACATTAAAAACATTAGAAAAACTGAAGGAATCTATCAAGGTTGCTTGATGAAAAGTTCATACACAGAAATCAATTGCAAAATTAGGCACTTTTCTCAATTATAAGAATGAAAAGTTTGAATTCATATATAGACACACCAAAAAACTTAGGTATAAGTAAAAATATTTGCAAAATTTATATCCAAAACAATACAGAGGAAAATATGAAAAAATTGAGAGAGATATGTGGGATATACATCCTTTCTCTGTGTTCAAAACTTTAGATTATATATATATATATATATATAAAATGTATATATATATAATATATATACACAAGTAATAAAAAACGTACAGCTTTGTTTACAAAGGGTACAGATTCTTATGTAGAATTTTTAACCAATTTAGAAAAACTAAAATATGGAATTCAAAGTTGAAAACTTACATCCAGCTTTAAGCTTTATTAGAAGTTACAATAACCACATCTATATGGAATGCAGTAAGCAGATTTGTGGACGAGAACAGAGGCTATATGTACTGTCCAGGAACCTATGCGCATTTAAACTTAAATAAAATGGTAATGTGTTTAAACATGAAAAGTATGGTCTTTTCTAGAAAGAACCACTGCTGGGCACTGAATCCTAGCATGGGAGAGGCAGAGACAGTAGGATCTTGGGAGATCCCTAAGCATCCAACCTAGTTTATCCAATGTAAGTTCTTGGTTAATAAAAGAATCTGTCTCAAAAACAAGTAGAAGGCGCTTGAATAACAAAACCTGAAGTTGTCCTGTGGCCTTCACCTACATCACACACATCCATACAACGAACAGAAACAAACACCACAGTCAACCATGGAGAAACAACAGTTTACATCTTTTATTCCCAACTTCCTTTATTCTGATCCCATCTTTCTCCTTGAAAGATGCAAAGTCCTTACATTTATGCTCTTTAATCTACTGCTTGAAATTAAAAATGTAAAATAATTCTAATTTGTCAAATGAATCCAGTACAGAAAACAACAGGCATGTCACTGTTTGTAATTTCAAATCCTTTTGCAATGTTTTTTTTAATTACACACACACATGCTCAAACATACTACATATATTATGTATATTGTATACATGTTATAAACATATAAATATATTTTTAAATATCTAAAATATATTTATTTAATATATGTACGGGTATCTTGCCATGTAAGATAAATACATGCACATACATATTTATTTCACATATTTATAGGCATTTTTCTTTAATGAAATAAAGAAAAATATATCTAAAATATATGTAATAAACCAAAATCTTATATCATAAATGTACATATATATGTGCACTTGTATGTAAGTAATTTATATCTTCTTCAATTTTTTCAAAAATCATTACTTTATATTTTATAGGTTAGATATTTTTTTCAGTTGTCCTGTCTTTATAATATTTGCCAGCAGCTGACCATGTTTGGGAAATTATAAACAGAAAAAATAGACTACCAGTAAAAAGTATCATATTGTTATTTATCAGATTCTGGATTCTTATTATCTCAAAACATTGAGAAAGATAGATACGAAGGATATACATCATTTTTCTGACTTCAAAACAAGATTATTAAGAATCAAAATAAAAAAATTATTGCTTTGTAAGTTCTTATTTTTATTCTTCTTAGAAATGGAGATTTATAGTAAGAGACTGCCAGGTTACTTTGTCTTGTATTTGTGTCTCTAAAACATGAACACTTTCTGTGTTCAGCTCTTCAGAATAAACTTATTCATGGGAAATTTCAATGCTTTTAGGAATCTGAATGGGTGATAGAGAAGTATAGTATCTGTTAATTAAATAAAAACAATAGAGTCACTGTGGTTTACTTTACACTGAAAGGACTGTGAGAAAGAAGAAGAAGAAGCTTGCATAAGAACATCCACAGGCTCTTTCAGACCCGAGGATACTTGGAGATTTTGAAAGAAAATGTTTTACTTTACCATCGGTAACTTCCAAATATGCCTTTGTGATGATACTTCCAGCAACATTTAAAGTCTGACAGATATAGTAACCAACATCAGACCGCTGCACGTTAGTAATAGTGAGGTCCCCAGTCTGGGACACTGAAAACCGGCTGGATGACTGTGGTGGCTGGTATGAGAAAAGCAGATTCTAAAACCAGAATTTGGGAGGAAAGAATAGAAACAGGTTAACAGCTAGGTTCGAATATTTTGGCACATTTATATGTATATTTGCAAATATATGCATAAATATGTACATACATATAACTAAGTATTCTTCCACCACAAATCCACATATGTTGATGTGCACATGTATAAATACATATTATTAAACATAGTTTAATAATACAAACTATATGTAAACTGTTAAATTCTCAATATCAACATGCATTTTCATAACCATCAGTTTGAGATTAATATTGAACATATAAGACAATCTTGTATTACATGTAAATGGCTAATGGCACTATTAACTCTAAGACCTTTAATACATGAACAAGATGAAATTTAAATTCATTCCAATAAACTATGTTCAAGGATGTCATTTGGTTCTATAATAAATAAGCAATTCTTCCAGCTGTCAATCACTAATGTTCTGGAATATTTATCAATCACTTAGCCATGGCACATCTTCTTTTTCCTGTTAGGAGATAAGAATGCATGTTATGGAATTTTAAAAATTTATGTAGAATTGAATAAAAAGATCCAGTTTCTGAGAATTTGTATTTCATGGTGTTGTATTTCAGGAAACAAGAAATATTGACTTTTACACAACCAGAAAAAAATATGCTATTGTTTCTGTTTTTAAAGTTTCGGTGCTATTTAGCAAGAATCATTTTGTAAAGGATAGCTAATGCTCTATGGATAAATTTTAATCTTGTAAAACAATTTGTACTGTTGAACAAAGTGAACACAAATTTTGCAAATTAATTGAGCAAAAGTACCATCTACTAAAAAGGTCATTTAGTGAATTGTAATTTTTGCTACAAAGATTTTCTTCAATAATTCTATCCTAATTTTTCTTGTTCTATTAATTTTTTTGTCTTTAACTTATTCCCAGCAAAGTTAATCTTGTGAGTTCCAATAGAATACGTTAGAACCCACCAATATAGTGGAATCCAAATGATAGCCTACATCATATAACGCAGGATGTCAACCAGAGTAAAATCAAAATAAGGAGTTGGTAGTATTGCTCATAAAAGCCCATGGAGTTCAGTCTGAGAGGTAATTCTTACTCTTTGTATATTCTTGCCTTTAGAAGCAGCACCATAAAATCCCTAATACTGAGTCAAGCAGCAGTAAGATAGGCCAAGAAATGATTATCCAAAAATGGGTTAGATAATTTACACAAGTATTTCACCTTATTTAACAAGAAAAATGACAGAGATGAGATTTTAAAACAATGCAACTGTTTTATGTATCAAGCTGAAGCCTAATAAAACAGGAAGTAATGTTCAAGAGCAGCAGTTCTCAAGCTTCCTAATGCTGCGATCCTTTAATACAGTTCCTCATGGTGGTGACCCCCAACCATAAAATTTTCATTTCACTTCATAAGTGTAATTTTCCTATTGCTATGCACAGTAATGTAAATATTTATGTTTCCTGATGGTCTTAGACACCCACTATGAAAGGGTCAATTGCCCCTTGAGAGATCATGACCCATAGGTTAAGAACTGCCGTTCTAGGTTATGGGATGTTTAGAAAATAGAATATACTTGCTCGTGATGAGTACATATGACAGTTTTAAAGACTGGAAAGGACTGTGTTTTGTGGGGCATGGTATTGAGGTAGAGAGAATTTTCCTCATTTGCAGCTTCAGAAGGTATTTTAGACTCCCAAGTTTCTAGGGAGCTCACACAAAATAATCATCTCTTTCTCAAATATACTTAAGTTTATTAATTGGATATTTGAATAATGGAAAATACAATTGAATTATATAGAGAGAAGAGTTTAGGTTTTATTTAACATGATAGTTTCAAAATAAAAGGTACACTTATATGGCAAAACAATGGCTTAGCACACCACCGTGTGCTAAAACAAGGTATAAAAATAGCTTTGAGAATTGAAGAAGGGGTAACTCTTCCCTCGTAATTCTAAACATTTTTAAGATATCTGGGTATCTGCCTTCCTCATTTCCTGCTAATATGATTGTTAGATTATTTCATGATTCTTGGAATTTTCCTCTCAAATTTCCAGTTCCCATATTTTCTTTAAAAACATAAAAAGTAGAAAACATCGTACCTGACTCCCCTCTCGCCTCCAAAAGATAGCAGGTTGAGGGTTTCCAGTTGCTTCACACTGGAAAGTCACAGTTCGTCCCAAAGCAACAACCTGGTCTCGAGGCTTCACAACAAAATGTGGAGGCTCTGAAGACACAAAATACACTTAATCAGATCATGTCACCACAGTCCCACTCAGTCTCCTGGTGTCTCTGGTGCTGCCTTTTATTGTCTACAATACATTATAATAATCGACTATTTCCCACCCTTCATTTAAACTAAAATTGCTAAGTGCACATCTATATGATAGAATATAGTCATATTGTGAAGAGCTTTGTTACTTAACCTAGACCTGGAACTAATTCTCACATTTACAAGAATTCTTGAGCTACAAGCTGACCCTTTACGTTCAACATTCAAATCATACCTGAAAATTGTATGAATAAATATTATCTTTTCTTACTTAAAGCTGCTTCAAGGTGAATGAACTCTAATCACACTTACACAAGATCTCCTGATACAGGCAGGGACTGAAATTACTTTAATTCACCTCAAAAGCTCCTGAAATGCTACCATGCAGATTAGAGCCATTAAAATCTTCAGTCCAATTATTTGAATAGAAATGGATTTAAAGCAATAGCGGAGTCACATGCCTCCTTCATTTACATGGGCAAGGGCATGTTCAAACAGAATATATATGGAAATGAGGGCAAATTCGAAACATCTGCTCACCCTGACATTAGAAATACTGCCAGCTTTGTCCAAACTGTTTGATTTATACAGACATGAATGGCCACTTCATCCAGCAGTCAATAGAGTGTCAGAAAATTGCGTCAGTTACATTGAGGGCAATGGCAGTTGACGGGTAGGTGTGCTGATAGAGCAGGCCCTTGGGTGTGGAATTAGGAACCTGCTTTCAGGCTTTACACAGAAAAACACTATGTACTGAGTAAGTCCTTTTACCTAATGTGTACACTTTCCAAATCCACTTCTTATCAGCTGTCTAGAAAAGCCAATGGTTCCCTCTCATCTCAGTTCAAGCCAGACTGCTAAGAGCTTACACAGGGCAGGGTTCTTCTAACCCACTTTGCAAGGCTTGGCCTTCACTTGGCATTGTTCCCTTAAAGTATTTTCAGTTGCTACAGGACACTCCCTAAAGCAAATCTGAATCCAAACTCACATTGAGATTATATCCAGGAATGTTACTGCACTGCTTACAAAAGCAAGGTTCCTTTTCTTTTAAAAGCTTTCTTATTAGCATATGTGACTTAAACACAATAATGGGGTTTATTTACTCTGACGCTTTTACACATGCATATGAGATGTTTGACCATGTCTGCCTCAGTTACTCTCTGGTCCCCCTCAACTCTTGGTGGCCTGCTTATGCATCACAAGCAGAACTCATTCTACATTTATAACTTAGTTTTCTTTTCTTATTTTGTTTATTTATTTTTAGTAAAGCAAGGAGAATGAATCCTTTTTTAAAAAAGTATTTGGGAAGACAATTTTCTTTTTCATTATATTTTCAGGTCAACTGTATTCAATGTATCTTTGTATGTATAACAAATATTACATATGTGACAAAATTACAAAAAATATTATAAAGCATATTAAAACCTATTTAATATGTCACTATATGTATAATCATAAATATATCAATATAAAAATTCTGCATAAAAGAAAATGCAATGTGATTTGTTCATGGCTAGCATCATTACACAAAGTAAAAAAAGCAATTGGGTGTCCTAACTTCTAGATAAATGTACATTCTCTTGTGCCCGTTTTTTAAATTGAATGTTAGCAGAAACACTAACAGTTGGCTAGCTTTCTAGAAAATTATAGGATACCTGCAACATCAGGTCAAATGTTTTCAAATGTTCTCTAAGTTACATAAGGTAAAATATAAAGTCAGGAGATACAGCTGAAGCTCAATGTGCTCAAACTGAAGCTCTAACTTATAATTTTTTATAGAAAACCTGTGATTGTAATTGAGTGGTTTACTCATGAATGCAGCAAACGCTGTCATTACTCATATATAATAACAGGCATGTGTCCCCTCTTGTACCAAGCCAAACAGGAGCTTTTTCCTCCTTAGAATAACTGATGCAGAGATGAGACTACAAGACTCAAAACTGGCTGGAAAATAAATGAAATACAGTCAAGAGTTTGGTTTCTTTAAATAAAGGAAAACAAAATGATTAATTAGATATGTGGGAGCAGCAGATGACTTTCCAATATGAAGGGAATCCAAGTAGGAAAATATAAATGTTCAAACCACTTAGTCAAGTAAAGCCTTGGGGTGGTCTCCAGCCCAAATCTCAGGAGCTTGCCTAGGCATGTGTGCCAGAAACTGTTTCTTTTATAAAATGCCAGCTCTTCTCAGACCTCAAAGACTTATTTGGGAAAAAGGAATACAAACCCTTATGCTAACTACATTTATCCTGAAGCAATCCTTCCACACAGGATATTTGCTTGGAAATGATTTACTATATTCTGTAGGCCTAGACTCAAGCCAACATCAACAGTGACATCAGCCACAAGAGACTTCTTAGAAATAAACTTTAAAAATTTCTCCTCTGAGCAGTGTGGTGGCACAAGCCTACAGTCCTAGCTACCCAGAGGGTCTAAGAGGAGCATTGTTTGATTCTAAGAATTTGAAACCAGTAACACCTTGTTTTTAAAAATAAACACAGGAAAAAAAAATCATCTTCCTATGTATGTCAGATATCAAGTATAGTTATATCTTTAAGGAAAAAATAGACACATTTCTTTTAATATAGTTAATTAGAATGAAGATACTCACCAAACACAGATTTTGATGTTTTATGACTATTTTATTCCAATGGCTTTTGAAATCTAATATTTGTTAGTTGTGTTCAAAGTGCATAATGATGTAACTAGTACAATAATATATTAAGTGCTGTAAATGTGGGAAAATGGACAAGAAACAGAAAACTGCCAATAATTCTGCCATACAAGCTAGACAATTTCCTTAACAATACATACTAAAGCACCACTTCAGTAATTATTGAGTAACTGATCCACCATCTTAACTCACTTAATCAATAGGTATTGCTTTAATATTTTTTTATCAGTTGTGAATAATAGCTCACAGGGCCAGTGTCTAGCACACTCTACTAGTGAATAGTTCATCCTATCTATGTGAATATGAATATGAAATAATAAATAAATAATAATGAGTGAGATTTCTTTGAGGTGAAAATGATGCTCTGGCCTGTCTTTTGGTATCTCAATTTCTCTCAGTGTGGCATTCTGTCAAACCCACTGAATGAATAAATATTCTTCTAAACTAAGTGCAAAGAACATTGGTCCTCTTTACTAATAGAAAGAATGTAAAAGCAAACTTTGGATATTTCATGTGGTTGTGTTGTATGTAAAATGAAATGAACCTCATACATAGAAATGAAAAGGAGCACTAAGAAGTTCCAAGCAGAAGGAGACTCAGGAATAGGACTTTAAGGACCCCTGAATTCTAATAACAAAACAGTCCATAGATAGGATCTTATGAATGTACTTGAAACACAGACAGCCAAGTTGGTCTCACTGCATGTCTTTTTGTCATTTAATGATGTAGAGACATAAAATGAAATTGTTCTTCATTTTCCAAGATACAATCCTGACTTATCCCTTATTTCAGGAAGGAAGAAATTAAAGGGCTCAGATCACATATGACTTAATAAGACAGAAAGTTAGCAAACCCATTACCTTTACTCTTTGTCCCAGTTACCCATACTTCCTGCAGATTTATTCTGTGCAGTCTGTCTTTGTGGCCAATGACAAGTGAAACATGGAGGCTGATTGGTTGAAGGACATGGAAGGGTATGGATGGAAAGGGGAAGAGAAGGTCCAGTCACAGTGACACGGTGATTAGGAGATGGCCAATAAAATGTCAACTTACCAGACCCAACTAAAATAAAAACAAGAAAACATGGAGTAAATAAAAATAAGGAGGCTAACAAACAAAACATGAAACAGAAAAAGTAGTAAGATTTGACTTAACAATGATTTTACTTTAAACTAAAGAACACATTAATATTTAGATATACTGGTCACACTGTCCATGAATGAATATTTGTTAGCCATTCAAGCACAATCAGGAATAACTTAGAACAACAGAAATGAATCTTGAAATCTCTACTGTGAAAAACAATACAGCTACAATGGATTGATCGTTATAAAATTACAAAGTATCTTTCAATAATTTTATGTTTTGCTACTAGGTAATGTATTCTTTATGTAATGATTTTTAAAAATATTATAAATATTAGTTGCTAATAATACACAAAATAGAATAAGCATCATTTTAAAGATAAAGAATGTTAAATTCCAAATAGATCTACCAATATGTTTAACTTTGTAAGTTTCACACTGGCAATGATATTCCACCCAACTCATGCCATGCACACTTGACTATATATACAAATTACCCCACACGAATAGATAATGACTCTAAAAATTGGGCTATGGACTAAGAATATTTCTGATGAGCACCAGGTAGGTCATATTGGTTCATGACCTTGAGTTGAAAGACTATTAAAATAAACTGAGCTTACATGCTTGCATATTTTTCATTGAGAATATAGACATAAAATGAAATGATTATGAAAGCAGAAAAACCACATAACTATTCAGAAGTCACAATCACATTATTTTCAGTGCTGAAGCAAGAAGTATTTTAATGAATAATGTTGATTTAAAATAATAGAAAGCAAGGATTCTCTTTCTCTATTTTAGACGTAAAGGTCACTGCTTTCAAGCGCAGATCTTCATATATCGCAATAGAAACACACAATCTAGTTTATTCAAATCAACAGTTCTCAACCCAAAGTTAATTTGATCCATGTCTCTGTAGTCAAAATCAAGGGCAAGGACGGCTGCTCCAAAAGAGTGCAGTTACAAGTAAAAGAAGGTTTTGTTGTCTATTATTACTGTTATTATTATTTTTATTTTTATTATTATTTTGGTAACACATGAAGCATTTTAAAAGAAGTCGGAAATATATTAACATGTAAAGATTTCATTTTGTTTTAAAAAAGAAAATAACCATTATTTAGAAGAGTTTAAACTTGTACAATCAAAAAAGGTGGAAAGGTCAATAATGTATTTCTTTTCTTTCTTTATTTTGGGTTTTAGTTTTCAAGACAGGTTTTCTTTGCAGAGCTTTGGAGCCTGTCCTGGAATTCACGCTGTAGATTAGGCTGACCTGGAACTCACAGAGTTCTGCCTGACTCTGCCTCCCTAATGCTGGGATTAAAGGCATGTGTCACCATCAACCAGCCACTATTCTATTCTTAGTATCTTAAAGAGATTGCCTTACATGGCAGGAAGGTATTCTGGAGCTACAAACGAAGGGATCTGAAAAACTGTCAGTCAAATTTTCTTTGAAACCACAAAAAGTTGTAGAATTGTCTAAAAGATTAAGCTGAAAATAAACTTAATCTTATCAGAATAATGTAGTTAAGTTAGGAGAGAAGACAAATGATTCCTATATTTACTTATATATTTCATATATTATAAAATTATTTATATTTTAAAAAGCTTAATAAGAGTATAACCATTTTTGGAAGCTACTCATTTAAAAATATAAAGTGCCCTTTTTTTTCCCTGTAGTTTTATTAGCAATCCATAGGATTAGAATAGACCACATGTAAGAACTTCATGCTAAAACATTTGCCTATTGAAACAATGGTAAATGATGTTGTCTATTGTCTATTGAAGACCTGAAATGTTGTCTAAGAACATCCCCCATCATAACAAACCAAAAGGATCGAAAATCCTTGAGAAAACTCTATCTGAATGATGAAACACTTAAGTTTTTAACAACCATGGTTATTAGGAAATGGTTCAAATTACCTTAATGAAAATCCACCATAATTCTCACCACATTTCACTTGTTCTAGTGTCAGTAAATAATAAACTAATTCTTACATTTCTCTCCTAAACATATTCATTATGCACATTTCTTTAAGACATTCATGCATGTCTTTTTTCCTCTACATTTCTCTTAAGAGTCAAGTCAAGCAATTTTATTTTTTTATTCAGAGAACAGAGATCTTTCTATAAAATGGGCAGTGGCATTACTGCTTATGCAATATGTCAAAAGAAATCCTCAGAAAGCAGAGTGACTTGGAGCCCATCACTCATCATCTAACAAAGTTCACATGTATGGGAGGCTTCACTCTTACCTTCCTGATTTAAAGGCTCAGAGTACCCAAAGTTCCACTTTCTTCCTACTAACAACACCATAAATTTTTGGCACAAAACCAAAAATGTTGATCAATGGAATCAAATTGAAGACCAGACATAAATTCATGGACCTATGGACCTCTGAATTTTTGATTTAAAAAAAAAAAAGGCAGAAATACACTGGAAAAGCAACCTCTTCAACACTGGTGGTGGTCAAACTGGATGTCTGTGTGTAAAAGGTGAAGAAGAATCCAAAGAGATCTACACTTCTCACTACGAACAAAACTCAACTGAAGTAGATCAAAGACCTCACCCTAAAGCCAGATACACTGAATATGATGGAAGAGAAGGTGGGGATAGCCATGAACTCATTGGCACAAGAAAGTTTTTCTGAAAAGAACATGATTAGCACAGACACTAAGATCAACAATTAATAAATGGGTCCTCACGAAACTGACAAGCTCCTGTGTGGCAAAGGACATGGTAACTAGGATAATAGCATAGCCAGGAAAGCAACCAATCGCAGTACGGGCCAGTGAACCACAAACTGGCTGCAGAGTTTGTTGTCTTTAGGATCTGAAAAGGTACTTTCTTCCTACTTGCCTACCGCAGTTTCAACCTAATGCTGCAGACAGCAAAGCAATGGAGACTGTGAATCTTACAGAATTTGCTATGCTGTGATTTTGAAGTGGCCATTCAGAGACAAAGCAAAAAAGCTAGAGAGATCACCCTGCCTTTTGTGGTTTCCAAATAGACCACATTTATTCACACATAAAATCACTTTTAAAAGGTCATCAGAAGATTCTTTATAGTGTCTGAAGATGTAGCTCAGTGGCAGCATGCATGCATAGCATGTGTGAGTCAGTGGATTCAAATGCCAATTGAAAAATATAAAAATCCTGTCCTAATAATATCATTTTAATTGATGAATAATTTTACATAAATAGCTCCTATACTAAATTTATAAAATATTGGAAGAATCAAAGATAAAGTATTTATGTATTACACTATGATTAGATTTTTATATTTTGAATTAATATCCATTACCTAAAGCCTAACAACAAACATATTTTAGTGTATCCTTGTAAGTGAAATAAATTATTGTGTATTCATCTGTTAGCCGCATAATATACAGTTGGCCTAAGCTCTCTCCTACCACTGAGGAGTTGGTTTGAATGAAGAAGAGAATGAAGAAGACTGCCATAGTTAACTGGAAAAACATTCATGTATATATAGTTCATCAGAAGGTTGTATAGTACAGCAGGACCCATGCTGTTAGTAAACAGAACAGTAGATTTCTTCATGTGGCTATAAGTGAAATTATGTCCACTCTAAATTCTTCTAACTAATAGTACTGATTTTTATTATTATCAACTAATTTCTTATGGGTACTTAAATAGGTGTGTGTGTGTTTTTCATAATCTTCTATTGTGAATTAGGGCTCAGTTAACAAGACTAAAAGACAACATGGTTTAAAAAAAATCTTCCTCATTGTGGAGGGATATGAATGGGTTGGAAAGTTACAGGGCTTTGAAGAAGAAGCACATTTTTGGCCACACAGCAAAACACTGGATTCCAAGTAATGATGCTATCTTTATTTGAACCAAGGACATCCCATGTTGGTTTGTGAGAATTATAAGCACAAACCCACATGAATGATGATATCGTTAACAATCAGAAGCCCTTCAGGTACTCCAACACGAGGTATTATTTCTTCTGGGGAGAAAGGATTGAGTTTAACATAAAAGCCTGTCATTATGTCTTTCAATGTTGCAGACATAAAAATAGAGAGAATAAAAGGGATATTTTAGAATGTATTTAATGGATACATAAAACACTGTGAACTTTTTGCCTCTGATCAAATACCTCATGTCATTCTGTAGAACAATGGCTCTGGAGGCAATTTTGGTTGTCAGAACTGACATGGAAGGCAGGGCTGAGGCAGAGCTTCCAGCCTTCAGTGGACAGGATCCACAGATGCTTCTGATCCAGCCACAGCACATAGGACAGCCACCAAAACAAGGAATGATGTGTCCCAAGATACCAGTCATGCCAGACAGAACTGAGAACCTTTGCTATCAGATGCTGTTTAATTTAACTTTTATCTGAGAATGTTCTAAGAAACCACAAACCTGACCTTGGGCAATGTCTGACATGTCTTAAATACTGGGCCAAAGTTTATATTTTTCTTTTCCTCCAGAAACTACCCACATTCCTTCAGAGCAATAATTTAAAGGCTGCCCTTGGTGTATCTGTGCATTAGAGAATGCATAATTCAAATGTATCTATCTGCTAGGCTATTTACCCACTACAATGCAGATACCACAAAACACAGGTTCTCAGGGTCATAGTTCAAAGTGTAAATACCCTGATGCCAGGTTTTGAGATATTTCTATTCCTTCCTTAAAAATACAGAATCCTTTACAAAATTTGTCTCTTGGCATTTTTAATTTCACCAACTATTTACTGCTACTACTTTTAAAGAATGAAATTAATTTTGGCAGTTTCTGCTTTGAATGCAGAATGTTATAATCACATTCTCCCACCCATTACCTTCTGTTATTTCCTCTTACTCCTGCTGAAACGCTTCTTCCCAATTAGATAACCCCACCCCTGCTGTCACCACCAGTCTTAGGTTTTCACACCTGCTGTGGAGTCACAACTGCTTGACCAAGTCATTTCCAGGGGAAAAACATTTCTATAGTACTCCGCCCTATTGCCTGGCTCTGACAATTTTTCTATCCCCTTTCTCACAATGTCCCTGGGCCTGGGCATGTGTGATATAGATTTCCCCTTTGCAGCCAAGCACTCAGGAGTCTATCTCTGTAGTATAAGTTGCATGCACCACAAATAAAGTAGGAATCTCCTTTTGACTATAACCTGTAGGGGCATCGTGTTGTTTCATGGTAAATAATTGTCCCACCCACTGGTTTAATAAAAAGCGCTGATTGGCCAAAGGCAGGCAGGAAGTGTGGACAGGGCTACGAGGCTAAGAAAATCTCTGAGAACAGAACGCCAGAGCAGAATGCCAGAAAGAAGCCAGAGGAAGCAGAGGACAACTATGCTGCTCTAAGGAAAGGTACCAAGCCACATGGCTGAACAGGAAGAGTCATGGGTTAGGTGAAGGGTAGAGAGCTAGCAAGTTGTATGCCTGGGCCTGAGGCCGATCAGCCTCAAATTAATGAAAGCATCTGTGTGTCTCTGTGGGTCTGTGGGTCTTAGACCTTGAAGCTAGGCCCGAAAGTCTGGCCAGAAACCATATACTATAATAACCTTTTTCTAAAAGAGGTCTCTCCGACCTAGGCCAAGAGTTGAAACAGTCTCCCTGGTCAGTACAATTCCCCCAGAGGATCCACTTGACACCGCCAATGGTCAAACTAACCAAACTTCTCACCTGAATCTTTAATAAAACCACGTTGATTAAAATAAAAACAAAAAAGATAAACAAGATGCATCTTGTAGTACTTTTTGGTATTAAAATCGTTCAATATATTCTCAATGCTCTTAAAATGCTTATGTGACACTTTGGTGTCTTTTTATGTCACTTGCCTGTTGCTCTGACACTTGGGATCTAAAGTGCACCACAAAGTATCACATCTCCATCGCTGTTCTTGGAGTGCCTTAGTACTCCCTCCCTCTTCAATTCCTACCCACTCTTGGATTTTAGCTCAAGATTTAAGAAATACTTCAAGATACTACCTGATTTTACATCCCAGGAGTGCTATATTTTCCCACAGCAACCTTGCACATATCCAAGTTTAAAACTACACATTTGTGTGACTACTATGTCTGCCACTCAAACTAACCTGCCCTCTCCATGGAAACTAGAGTCTAGCAAGTGTTCCCCACTTTAAAGATGAGCAAATAGCAGCATCTCTAACATGCAGGGGAAGTAAGTTCCTGATACACTTACAAACTGTTCTCATACTCCATGGGTTCAGGAGGGTGTATCGATTTCTTCAGCTTCCCAAGGCCTCAGTACATGGAAAGGGCTGAGGGACATGTTCACACAACAAATGATGAGACCTTTCTTTAAATGTCCTATTTCCTGGAAGGCCTGGTCCTTGGTGACCTGATAACTTTCTCCACCTGACAGGAAATCCACTTTGGATGGAGATGATTTCCACAAGGTATCAGATTTGTAATCTTGTGAAAATTGTGTAAATGTCTGGCTCCGAGTTTAATAATAAAGTGCCAGCTATGTGTCTGACAGCACATTGGAAGCTTCTGCAGCTGTCAGAAACAGGTCAATATCTCCACTGTGCCAAAGGAATAAAATGAAGACTCCACTACTTGGTAAAGTTTCTCTGTTGGGTAAAAGAAGGACTGGAATTCAAGTCTCTCCAGCTCTTAACATTTTTGCTGTTTTAATCACATTGCACATTTTGTTTAAAAAATGTTAAACCTTACTCTGATATAAATTTGCTCTGGAATATTTTTGTGTCACGAATGACCTAAAACAATATTTTAACAGAAAAATTAGGACCTACATACTGTTTTAGATGCCAAAAGACTCTATAAATGTAAAAAAGTATGGGGAGAATAAATGAGTTGTACTGTGTCATTTTATTCCTAGTAAAATGTCCAGAGTCAACGTCATCTTCAAAAAGTAGAAGAATATAGCCATCCAAAACAATCATCTTAAGTGACTAAGCTATGCAGTCAAAGATCAAATCTTTATCATCCAAGTCTTTAACTTGATATAAAGATTATCAGGCCCCAGTTCCCTAATTTTTACACTAGTACCAAAGTAAATGATTTTCAAGTATGCAAACATTGCTACCATTCAGTTTCCTGAAACCCAGCACAGAATTACATTATTTAAAGCTTTACTCCCTAGAAATATAAGTCAAATCAACATTGATCAGTAGTTATACTTGTGCAAGGTAAAAAAGCATATGTCCTCTCTGCACTAATGGCTTAAAAGGTACTGTTTGGAATAACTGCTCCACTGTGCACAGAGTGGACTTTCTCAACTGTCTATGTAAACTGGCCCATCTATCAGGTTTAATTATGCAGCATTCCAAAGGCTCCAGAAACAGCATCGACCACACAAAATGAATGTCCCTAAGCTAACTTTAATAAGCATTTATGGATTTTCCTACTCGTATAAATCTGTTACAAAGCAATTACTCAGCCTCATTTTGTCTTATACTTATTTTAGCATATTTTGCAGGTGTGTTTTTGCTGACACATTAGCTATCAAGTCATAAAAAGTTCAAAAATCAGATGAAAGTGCTCATGGCATATTAATCCATTTTTGCAATGTTTAGGTAAAGTACTTTGCAAAGTTCATTTAAAATGTATATAGAATCCTTTTAAGTATGGAAAATTTAAACTTCTCATTTTGAAATTTCTGGAATAAAATTGAAAGGACACCAAATACTATGAAGTCACATGGAACTGTTTTAGTAATGATTTGCTATTTGGAATGTGCTGAAATTTCTTTTTAGGCCTAGAAATAAGGAATGCTTTTTTATTCTTAATTACTACTGTGTATATCTGTCAAAATAGCCAAAATCATAGCAACAAATATAGTTAATGTATGGATTAAAAATTTCAATCATTTAGTATAATAATTTTATTCAACATTGCTCATAAGGAAGAAATGTCCTTAATGCACCCAACAATTATTTTCTTTGTGAAAATTTTCTTAAGCAATGAATAATGTCAATTACTTTATTTCCAAAGTATTCTAAAGCACACTAAGTCAATCTGAATTAGAGAATTAAAATTAATGATATCAAATAATACATAACCTCACTGACTTTAAATATGAAATTGTTTGCAAGGAATCAATCTTGTGTGTGAGAGAGGGTTATTTGTCAATGACTAGAGGGAAAAAGTAATTCATTTCCACCACTTCCATTCCCAGACTCTGAAATTTACATTTTATAGATCCGCATGACCAATTACATATTTCCATGTTGACAACTTTATTAGTGAATGCTGGTTGCTAGAAATAGTTGCTCAGTTATATATCCATACAGCCAAGACTGGGGAATACCTACTCCCATGTTATTTGGAAGAGTGTATCACATGTGAGACTCAGAACACAATCGAAGGCCTGGGATATGCTCTTCACCTGGACAGCGCTGAGTAATGATAACCTGTCATAAGACCATCTCTTATCTCCATTATTTCTCCTTTCTGACTGTTCTACTTATTTCTTCAAATATTTCCTGGCAATATGCTAAGAGTGTTTCAAATTATCTGTTGTAAGGCCACTGGCAAAAGCTTCTTCTTTTGATAAGTTTTTAAGTCTTACATCACTTTCATTTAAATAGTTGACATGAATCCTGTACTTTTTCATGTGAATTAAAGAAACCTGAGAGAATATTACATGATCAGCCATCATTAGGATAAAACAGCTATTTTCTTTACGGTTTAAGAACACAAGGAACACTTCTTTCCTCCAAGAAAGGATAAGTTTTTTAAAAAGTTCCTCATAATTCAAGATGTTTCTGGGTCTCAGTCTCATGAATGGTGTTAGAAAATAAATAAATAAGCAAAGAACAGAAGTGGTTGTTCAGCATCCTACTTACTACTGGGTCAGAACAGTTAGGTGGAAGAGTTAGTCTCATAAATCTTTCCCTTGTTAAATTGTATGGAGACTTTAGTTAAACCTCTGATGATGGGATTTGTTTCTAGCTTCCTCACAAAGGACTCACTAGCAATATAGATTTTGTACAAGGTGCTGTCGTGTTATCTTTTGAATGTCTTCATTATATAACACAACCTTCTTAATTTTGTTGTATTAAAAAATCTTTAATACAAAACAAGTAAGAAAAAGTCATGATAAATGAATAACAAATTACAAAGATGGTACTTAGAACAAGATTCATAATTTCATTATCTTTAAGAATAGCAATACATACAGGAGACATTGCTATTGTTGAGGTAGTAGTGTATGTGTGTGTGGGTGTGTGGCTGTGTGCCCCCTCTGATGCCCCCAAACACTGTTTATTACAGCAAGCTAAGTTTTCTGCACTTCTGTGAATCACCACAATAAATAACAGATTATTAAAAATAATTCAGTCACAAAGCAGTTTACTGTATCTTGTCAAAATATAGCAAAAATGTTCTTCATTTATCAAGGTTCTTACAGTCAACAGGTAATGTTTTGCAGGGTTCATAGTTAATTTTGCCAAGATGTTGATAAACTCACAATTCTTAACCAGGATCGTGTATTCTCATAAACCTAACTTGAACCTGCAAAACGGCCCTTTGACACTATTAGTTTTGGCTTTGGCTCAAATAACTACATTAATGGTCAGACACAATGCGCTATTATGCTGCCAGCCTTTGTGAAATCAGCAATTTAAGGGGACTATTTCATCAAATGATTTAAATTAAGTCTACATCAAAGAAAGGGAACTCCAAAATGAAGTCTTGCTTTAGATTTTTTTCTTATTACTTTTTTATATTTAGAAATCATGAGGTCCAAAGGAAGCATGTGACCCTTCCACAAAGATCTCATGTCTTGCTAAAGCTACACTCAGTGGACTTGGTGATAGAGACCTCACATTTAAGACTTAGGTCTTCCTTTCTCCAGATTTGCTGCGGTTTGTCATGTACATAGAGAACTGCTCCTTGCTTAGTTAAACATTGACTTGATTGTTTTTTTCCTGTAACTTTGTATTCTGAGATAGCCAGCCACCTACTGGTTTATCAAATGGCTATACGTGCACAAGACATGATATAAAACACATTATCTTATTTTCAAAATGATTATTTTTATGTTACAAAATGATTAAGTTTAGGGATGCTGATGTCTTTTAATGGAATATACCTCTTGATCCGATTTTTGAAGTTACATTATATGGTGGTCTTTTTGGCGGGGACTGTTCTTCCAAGTAGGGACCTCTCAGTATATTATGACATTGGTTCCATGAACTGCACAGATTTCAGATCCAAAGGTTCTCAAATTCCTTACAAAATTATGTGATATTTGCATATAACGAAGATTCATCTCTCTATTTTCTAATTCTACTCTACATTACTTATAATACCCATTACAATATAAGTACATTTTACTATTAAATAATGGGTAACAATTATGCCTACACATATCCAGCACAAATAACTTTTCTTAGCAATACTGCAGATATTAAGAATACCTACTCATTTTTAGTTCCTTAAGTTGTTCTCATATTATAAATAGATTGAATTTATGAAACAAAAATGAAGAAATTCAGTATTATTCATTTTATCTAGAAAACCGTCAGCACTGAAAATACCAGGAAATCTAAACATTATCCAACATGCAAAAAAGAATCATATTTACAAATTTATCTAATCAAAACCATTAAACTACCCTAACCGTCATCATAGAGCCTTCATCCAGTGAGTGGTGGAAGCAGATGCAGAGATCCAAAGCCAAGCACTAGGATGGGCTATGGGAATCCAAAGAGAGGGAAGAGGGATTATATGAGCAAGGCGGTGGGGGCAGTAAAGATCATGATGGGAAAATCTACAGAGACAATTGAACTAAGCTAGAGAGAATCCAGGAACTGGGGACAGACAGCTGTGCCTGGGACTGGATTAGGCCCTCTCCATATGAGAGACAGTTGTGTGGCTTGGTCTGTTTAAGGGGTCCCAGGCAGTGGGGTCAGGTTCTATTCCAGGTGCATAAGCTAGTCTTTTGGGGCCCATTAACTATGGTGGGACACCTTGCATAGTCTTGATGAAAGGAGGAGGGGCTTAGACCTGCCTCAACTGAATATACCAGGCTTTGTTCCCTCTCCATGGGAGGCCTTAACTTTTAGGAAGAGGGGATGGGTGTGGAAACTGAGAGGAAGCAGGAGAAGGGCTGAAAGGGGGATCTGTGGTTGCTACATGAAACGAATTTAAAATTTTCTTAAATAACAAAATCTCAAGCTTCAATATTTATTTTTTATTGAGAAGTATTTCCTGTATCTCTGACTACACAAAATATTTTTGTAGTTGCACAATGACTCACACTTTAATTATTTCATACAACTACTGGTAAGCAGCTGGGGACAGCAAAGATGGGCAAAATGATGAATGCCATCCATTCTGATGCACCAGAGACAGGACAATTTACTTCCCACATGCTGTTAAGGATCCAGCTTTCACTGCTTCCCTCACCTCCCCAGCTATCCGGCCAGAGAAACAATGCACCTTCTTCTTACTGATGAGAAGAAATATGAGACTCAGAAATGCAATAACCCATTTAGTCAGCTTTCAATACAAGTGCAACGTTCCAAATGATGGTGCAATTAATTTCCCCTGTCCACTGTTCACTGCACCCGAGACAAACAAGGCACTGAAAAGTCTACCAAATACATACTAAGGACTAAGTGTCAAAGATTGAATACGAGGCCAGAAATTATGCTCACTAAAGAAAATATAAGACAATGACCACACTCTCTTAATCATCTACAAGAGTTTTAAATCTCTATGCACATAGGGTGAAAATTGCAAGAAAAACGAAAAAAAACTTAAGAAGTTTTTGTTTGTTGTTTTGTTGTTAGAAATGTGGGTGGCAACCATAGAAACTGTTTTTGCCTCAGTAGGTCCTAATCCACACTGACTTTTCCGGGAATTTCAGTGTTAATTATCTTAAGTTATTTTATCTGGTTTGCAACAGATGAGAAGACTAAAGGCGAGTTACCTTGCCCGGGTGGCAGCTACCAGAGCGTGCACTTGGTTAACAGGCACAGATGGCATTTCTGTAGCCATGGTGCTGAATTTCTTGTGCCAGTTTGACTGGGTTAAGGGCCACCCAGCTATCGAGTGAAAAGAAATGTGTGTGTGAACCTCTTTCTAGAAGAGCTTGGCATTTAAAACTGTACCCAAACAACAAAAAACTGTTCTCACTAATGCCATCAATGTAGCGCGCCGTTTCTCACTTTATGCTGTAATACTTATGACTTACTATTTATTTTACTTTGTGTGTATGTGAAAATGATGCTAGACTAATAGCAAATGCAAGTTTTGTTTGTTTTTTGCATTCCAGTTATGACATCAACAAGGCACTTGGCTGAGTAACTGCCAATGCAAGCAGCCTACAGTGGTGGTTTGTGAAGTCTGCGCTGACAAGGAAAGCCATGAAGAGAAGCGTAGAGGAGAACTTCCCTCAGACATTGACAGGAACCAGACGACATCGCTGAAGCTGGATCCTCTTATAAATATACAAGCAGTTGCCAAGGAGTTGAATGTGGACCATTCCATGGTTATTTGGCATTTTGAAACAAACAGGAAAGGTGAAAAGCCTGCTATGTGGGAGCCTCATGAGCTTACTCAAATTTTTCCTTAAAAATTGTCCTTTTTAACTGTTGTCCCCTCTGATGCTATACAACAGCAATACACTATTTCTCGATGGGATTGGGACATGCTATGAGAAACGAAGTGAGTTGTGTCTAATGAGTGGCACAGTGATTGACCTGAGAAGATACTCCAAAGCACTACTCAAAGCCAAACTCGTACTCAAAAAGGTCATGGTCACAGTTTAGTGCTTGGCTGCAGGTCTGGTTCAGCACAGCTTTTGAGTCTGAGAGAAACCATTACATATGAACTATGCTCAGCAAATTGATGAGATATGCCCCAAACTGAAATTTCCACAGCTCACACAGCTCAATAGAGAGCATTCAGTTCTTCAGGTTGATGCCCCAGAACTCACTATACAACCAGTTCTGCAAAAATAGAGTAAGTTGGTCCATGAATATTTGCCTCATCTAACATGGTCCAGTGACCCTTTGCCAACCAACTATTATGTCTACGAACACCTTAACAACCTTTATGTCAGAGACAATATTTCTACAACTTTCTAAGAGCCCATCAAATCCCAAAGCATGAATGTTTATGCTTATAAGAATAAGACAAATATTTCTTATAGATAAAAATGTTGATTGTAATGGTTTCTATTTTGATAGATAAAGATGTATTTGAACCTAATGATTATGACTTAAAAATCATGGTCTGAAACTGGAATTCTTTTTGTATCAACCCAAATAATATATATATTATATATATAGTAACTTTTATTGACGGGAGGAGCAAGTAGGTGGTTTGGCCTAATAAATGGGCTTAGATCTTATTACAGAGAAATGGAGACATGGTAAGTTTAATGGGAGTTATTAACATAACGGGAGCTGTGCTTTTGGATAGGAGGATCTGAAGAAGATAAAAGAGTCTATAGAATCAAGTAGAGACAAAGAAACTTGACAGAGACCTGCAGTTTCATGGAGAGATGTCAGATTCCTGCAGTAGAGAGAATAAGAAGACCAGAAAGAAGGGAACAATATTTAGAAACATTTACAGGGCAAAGGAAGAATACAAGTTTGTGGTACCTGCTTCAAGGTAAGGACATGAGAAAGGTGGAGAGTTAATGGGTGTTGACACTTTTCTAAACTGTGTTCTATATGGAACTGTAAATTGCATTCCCAAGGGAAGTGGAGGATCATGGGAAGTTGTCCTTTGATGTTCACATCTTTACTGTTCTATTGTTCTTTGCTAAGACAGAGGAAACTCCAAGGCCCCTCTAAGCCTCTGACAGTTGCACCTCCGTTTACTGAAAGTTGAAATTGCTCACCAGTTCGTAGTTCACTGTGGCCCTAAGTCGGGGTCAATCACAAACTGTAGCACTTGAGACCCTCCCCAAAGCTCCTTGTCTGACACATGCAGCTCAGCATCAAGGAAGATGCTCTAGGAAACATCCCATTAGTAGCAATTAAGTCAGCCCAAAGACAGGCTGGACCTCCCCCCCCTGCCTTTATGTCTCCCCCATTTCATGTCAATCTCATACTCTAAAGAGCAGCCTTCCAGCAGCTGTCACGGGCTAATCAATCCTAATGAGGATGTACTTTTCTCCTTCATTATATACTTGCCATAAATACCTATGAGAGACAAAAGACAATATAATTCTATGGAATAGAATAGAATAGAAACTCCTTTGACAATTCATTTTAGCATTGCTCTTATGTGCTGGTAGTGAATTCAGAGGAATAGCAATGTAATTTGTGTTACATTTAAAATTAAACAGTAAATTTGAGAGAACAGCATGATTTTAGATCAAGGTAGAAAAATGGCCAGTCACTTTTGAGATAGGAGCTGAAATTTTTCAGAATCCCTGCAAATAATCACAAAGTATCACCTGGCTGGGCAATGTTTAGTAACCTGCTTTTTGTTCTAACACAAACTGAAAAAAGGATAGAAAGGCAGCCGAGTCTCGGCCATCAGAGAGAACTGGTTCCTGGGAGAAGCCTGCGAAGTGTACAGTGGGGCAAACAGAGATAACATATAGCTTCCTGCATCTGAGTAGTTCAGCTTTCAGCCCTCAAGAGAAACAGGAGAACTAAGGATCTTTTAGTTCCTATTGTAAGAGAGATGCACAAAAACGGGAAAGATTTTCCTAATGGTCCAACTCAGGGAGATAAAAAGTGATTGCTTAGGAAATGGCTGGTGTGTGGATGTCTAGAGTTCAGCTTCCTGTGACTGATGGGACACAGTGATGGGAACATGATCATTTTGCTGATAGAGTCATAAATTCACTATGGAAATAAAATTGTGACAGTAATAAGGGCTGCTTTATCTGCGCAGTTGCGAAGAGAGTGGAGAGATTAATAACGCTATCTCGGTTGCCCTGTTTAAGTAATGAGTAGCTCAAGCAAAAGAATCTTCTTCCATGCTGAGGGCAAAATTGGAAATGAGTGAATTAAGAGTTTAAATTCTAGACAGTCTTGTCTATCTTTTGTTTGCAATAGTAGTTATCAAAAGGGGGGCAATTTGGAAAAGCTCTCTCCATAATTGCCATGCCATTGAAATAAGTAATTTACAAATCTGATAAGGTTTGTTAGAAATAATATATTAAAGAGAAATATTTCCTCTTGATGTTTTAAGGAAACATTTTGAAGATGTACTCATGATGAGTAACCAAAATTCTAACTTTAAACAAAGGGGGAAAAATCACCAGCATTAAAAATAAAGCTTTGGATTCTGACTGAAAGATAAATAAACCAATTTCACATGAGTGTCATCTGAGTCTAAAGAAAACCCCAAGGCCTACCTGACAAGCATCCACTAAACACCGTAATGCATTTCGATTAAGATAGAAAAATGGTAAGACACAAAAATCTCACCATTTTCAAATACCAAAGGGAAGCATAAACTTTAACAGTTTAAGTGACATATCGTTTAAAAGCTTGGCAGAGTGCCTTGATGCATCTATGTTTTTTCTGGTTAGATTTTACATTTTACAGATATGTCACAGCCTATAAAGTTGTTATAAATACTGCAGTAAATATAATTTCCTTTAAACGATGGGGCTATTATGCGATATTAAGCACTTGTTTAAAAAATAATTCATTCCTACTAAGACAGACCTAGCCATTCTAACACTCGTAAATGAGACATTAGAGTTCAAACATAACAATAGCTCAAGATTGTAGTGAACTTTACCTTTTGTTTAAAAGGTACTAGCTTTCATTTGGGGTTTTTAAGATTATGAATTAAATTCTTGAAGAAGTGTGTAGATTCATACATGTATGAATATATATGTATTTATAAGAAAACATATACACATTTATGGAAAATTAGAGGTGTAGACAAACCAATTAAAGAACTGCTGATTTAAAGCCACAGGTAGTAAATGGTAGATAACCCCAGAAATGATGGAATCTGGAGTCTTCATGACTGGATTTTCTAAGTAGGAATTCAGCAGAAATTCTTTTCTACTTGAACTACTCCACTCAGGGTAGTTTCCTCATTTTAATTAGTCACATTAAGAGCATAACTAATGTAACATAATAAATATTGTTGTTCCAAATTACTGTTGAGCCTTGAGTCATATTCTGCCAGTGAGTTTCAATGACATATACAAACACATATACACATACATACAACTTGATTTGCAAATTAAAGGAACTGAGATATTCTTGATTCTTGATATTTCTTGATGGATAACTTATAGAGGAATGGCAGAATGTATTACAGACTGCAACATCCTAATGCTACCAAATTTTATTATAACTTTCTTCTTTTTCAAGTAAAATATGAAAATATATAATAAATAATCTATGTTTTGCTTTAGTACAGAATTGATTTTGGCCTTAGCGTGAAACTGCTACACTAGTAATATTGCATATGGACCTCAGGTGGTGTGGCTGTCAGGGAACAATGACATGCTCTGAAACAGAATGACCTGAGCAGACCACCCAAGTCGGAAGCAGTCATGAATATTAAGGATTTTTTGAGATTGTTTATTCATGAATAATCTTATTAGCCTCTGAATCATACAGAAACACTCCAATAACTCGGAGAGATGGATAGAGGGGCTGAGAATGTTAAGATGTGTAAAGTAATCAGCTTGATCCATTAACAGAGTCAGGGTGAGGTCAAGCACCTTCTGAGAAATACTCAGAAAATTAATAAGTTGTGTCCCCAAATGGTCTTGATACTTAGTAATCCACCCTGCTTTATAGAGGTTCATCACAAGTGTAGGTCTGGCTGTGGTGGCTGGAGTACAGTCTTAGTTACTATTTTTGTGACATACAAGGTCTCAAGTTCTGAAAAGACCAGAATTGTAATGAAACCCTTTCAAATATTTTATGATTTCGGCCAATTTATAGAGTATTTCCTTATTCTTTTTAACTTCTTTGTCAAAAAATAGTATGGAGACAAATTTCTGTGCTCCATAGGAGGTCTCAAATCAGGTGGAGCATACATTTCAAGACACAATTAGACACTCTATTTCTACATGTTTCTATTTATTTTCTTAGTCTGTTTTATTTTATGCACTTAAAATATTCTAAGAACTATTCAATATGGTGTTATTAAGATATGCAAATAGTACAATGATTACAACTTTGCCTGCTTCCAAACACAGACCACAGAAAGAATGAATCTCACCTCAGGGCCTCTTTGGCTCTGATCCAATACAGTGGACTGTTGGCAGTTAGGGTCACAGGCACAGTTAGTTTTTAGGCACTGCTTGGGTTTTCCTCATGATGCAGCCTTGCAGTTTTTACCACTAATCAGAGATTAAAATTCATATTCACCTTTCAGTTTCAACAAGTATTTATTAAGGAACAGTGGAGAATATCTATGTAGAAAAGCCAAGAAAGGCCTGGGGGACTCAATTTAGTTCTGTGAAAACAACTGCCTAGTAAGTACAAAGCATGAAGATAATAAACAATAGGGTGCACACACACACACACACACACACACACACACACACACACACACGCGCGTACACACGCGCGCGCACACGTATACACACGCACATGCACACACACTTACAAATGAAGAAAAGGAAGGAGGGAGGGAGGGAGGAAAAGAAAAGCAACATAAAGATCCCACACTCAAGTAAGGAATGTCTGAAAGTGCCCTCTAGATCCCATCTGAAACAGGGCAGAACTGGGTGCAAGGTGTGACTCAGTGGTGAGGGAGGTACTGGGTTCAATCACCCACACCACAAAACATTGAAAACTATAAAGGGATTTAGCTTTCAAAAAAGAAAGAACAAGGAAAAACAAGAGAAACAAATCTCAAGTTAGGTTTCCCTTTATGAGATTGGAATTACCTTTGTCTATATTGAAGTTGGAAATGAAATCACTACTCAAGGTAATTTTACCTACAATTTTAATATGCAGTTTTCCTGCCTGAATTCTGTGAATAAAATACTCACAGGTTGACTAAGTGCAAGAAGATCACTTTGGTTTTTAGTTTCTTTGTTTTGTTTTTGTTTCTTTGTTTTCAAGAGAGGATTTTTCTGTGTAACATCCCTGGCAGTCCTGGAACTTTCTTTTGTAGACAAGGCTGACATCAAACTTAGAGACCTGCCTCTGCCTCCCCGATGCTGGGATTAAAGGCCTGTGCTGCTGCCAGTACTCAGCCAAGAAGTTCCCTTTTAAGTGCAAACTGACTACACTCTACCCTCTAAGGAACCACATGGGGAAAAATTTACACTGCTAAATTCTTTGGTGTAACAACCTCCTGCTACCAACAGGGTTCAATTTTGATTAGGTCTTTTTGTAACTAATATTTTTCTATATTTTTAACAAAGTAAGAAAAAACAAATGTCTCAGGTTTCTTGTGAATGCTTCTTAGCTACTTTTAAAGCAGAATGTTGTGTTTCTTCAGTACACTGCTTATTACTCTAACTAGTTAAGGCAACTCAACAGTGATGCTAATGTTCATATCTAATACTGAATGAAGTAATAGTCTGGGAATACTCACAGATTCCCTTACAACTTCATAGAAAACCAAATGCATGTGAAGTGAGAATATCTGGATCTGGTCATTTGTAATCATTTCCACTGAATAATTAGTTTAGGCTTGAGAGCAAAAACTCTATATGGAAGACTTAAGGCTCACCTACCTTTGGACCGGAGTTAAACTTTCAGAAAAAAATTATCAGTGCCCACTGCATATGGGACAGAATGACTGCTCCTTATATTAGCATCAGTCTACCAGGGCAGAAGGCTCTGAGTTTGTAGCATGAAGTGAGACACTTTTAACTGACCGTGATATTCCATCAGTGTTCCCATCACAGTAGCCTGGAGACAGACACACCTCTTCATGTTTTGCATTCATCCTGAACACTTGCTCTGCCCCCGTTGGGCTTTTGAACCTGAATTTGACATCTCTTGTACTTCTGCTTTTTCTAAATGTAAAGCAGCTTGTTTCGTTTTCACACAGTTTTAGCCTGGATAAGAAGTTCAAGTTTAACTCCGATTAAGGAGAAGGAATGAGGCCTTGGAAATTCAACGCCTGTTCTTGACCTTTCTTTTTCCTTTAGATTTTGGGAGTTGAACTAAACACCCCAAAGTGGGATACAATGGCTTTAGAGATGGGAAGAAAGTAGTCTTCCTTCTTCCTCCTTCTTCTTTTTCTTTCTTTCTTTTTTAATGTAAAATGTCTACAAGGCTCTTTTGTGGACATCCACTCTCTCAAAAGCCAAGTTTTTCTTCCTAATAGCGTTAGAAGAGACAGCATTCAGACAAGATGACAGCCCTGAGTGCCGCTAATGTTAGCCCCAGAAACAGCCTAAGTGGTTTATGGTCATATCCTCTGTTTACTATATATACTTGTCGAAAAAGGGAAACCCTTACAGCAGCCAATGTACATAAAAGGTCATTGCCTCTCAAATTCCACAACAAAGAATTTCTCCCTAGGAGAAAAGCAAAAGTTTTCAGGTGAGAAACAATGAGAAATAATCATTACAGCATCATGGAGAGAGATGTAAAAGGATTATGGGAATGAAGAAAACCCGAATTCTGACTAATGGTAAGCAGAGGAACATCTGTAAACATCAGCATAGGAGACAAATGATTTTCAAGGTATTTCTGCCATTGATATCCTATTCATTTTAGCTTATAGACTCAATAAGAACTCTCCATCAATATCAGCTAGAGAGAAATGGACACTCCATCCGTTTATCCTGAGTATTATGTGAAAGATGCCACAGTCCTAGTCTGTGAATAAATGTTACATCCTGAGGGTACAGAATCTACCTGCATTGTCCTACAGTTTACACAATGCTGATCTGAAACAAAAGCCGAAACAATGTAAAACTTATTTTCTTTTTACAACAAAGATTTCATGGAAACAGCTACCATTTAGTTAAAAGTTACTGTATTTCAAGATACAGAGATTAAAGTTTATTTTCCTTTGAGATTCAAGTCACCATAATTCTGAAAATTTAATTCAATCTCTTCCCACACTTGTATAATATATAGACAATGTTCGATTTAGATATTTGACATATTTATAGTAATAAGGTCTATATTTATAAAAAAACAACTTAATAAATAGTGTATTCTGCAAATGCCAACATTGTATTTCTCATGGTAAAACAATTACACACACACACATCTCCATTGACTACCTTGAACTGTCAGAGTGGCTGAAGCTTCAGCTTTCCCAACCATATTTTCTGCAACACAAGTGTACGATCCCATGTCACCAGCCATCACCTTCCGAATTTTCAAAGTATGATCATCTCGGATTTCATATCTGATGATATAATAAAATAAAGCGAACTTATGTTGTTTTCTTTTTAGACGATCACACCATTACAACTATGTACCCAATGCTAGGTACCAAGTAACAAGCATCCCATCCCTCAAAACAATTAGAAACAAAGTATTTCTGATATAATAATTAATATAACGTATTATATGAAAATATGCATTATTATATAATACTCTTATTCTAAAGGAACAATTATTCACTGATTTCCTCACAGTACTATGCTCAAATGACTAAATCCACATTTTATTTTTATAAATTCTAACAAGAAGGTTATGACCCAGCAGATAGCATTTTGTAGATGGGGAAACTGAGGCATTAGAAGATGAGGCTAGTTGGTCTTGCTCCTAAAATGCTTAGTGTTAACATTGGAACTGACACACAGACATGCCATCCAATGTGTTAGTTTGCTTTCAATTTTTCTCCACTCAGGAGCCTCAGCTTCATTCATCTGCTAGATCAACAACAGAACGTGCTTCTCTTCTTTTAAACCAGAGCAACAGGTTAGCCTCTCTCCTTAACAGAGCAACACCCACCATTCTAGCCCATTACTAAATATTAACCCGGTCCTCCCTAACTTTGTGTGGCTTAGCAAAGTCATGTGATGTGAGCCGAAACTCTTCACTGAAAGAATCCCCTCATCATTTGGTCTCAGAATCTCCAGTCTGACATCAAACAATTAATATATATATATAATATATATATAATATATATATTTCAGCCTTTGCATATGGCTCATTTTCCTTTAGTAGTTTCTCCTATTTTTTCTTGTATGACAAAAATAGCTTAACAATGTTTTTCAAGTTCCTTAAGCATAGACTATTCATCCTAAAGCTACAATGTTGTCACTTAGCAAGGACTCAACACACACTGCTGACTGAGTGAATACCTGAGAGACAAGAGTCTGGTGACAATACCCAAACGTTCTAAATCACTGTCCCATCAGCAGTACTTCCTAAGTCTTAGATTTCTATTCCTCTCCTATTTAAAGATTTGACAAATACCACGAAATCCTGACTCCTTAGCCTTTCCAGATTATACTACAGCTAAGAAAAGAGAAGCCCATTTTTTCAATTGGTTCACTGTTACATGTTTAATGCTATATCCATTTTCCTTTCCCAAGTACTCCTTTGCACAAAGTTAATATTAAATTTGGCTGAGCAGAAGAGAAATCTGTTTAGGGAACACTGTAATCACAGATGCATGCTTCTGAGACAAGATAGTACCTGTCTGATTCTTATGATCTCCAGGGTTCCATCCTCACCCCGGCCACAGGCTCTATAGATGTTCTTGTGATTCAAAAACCTCATAGTAAGTATATTGTAAATTGACAATATCATGAATCCAAGAGTTACTTTACCTACTTAATTTCCCATATCCCTGCTTGACAACACAGTGATTACAGAGTGACTGTCTTAATTTCCCATATTCCCGCTTGACAACACAGTGATTACAGAGTGACTGTCTTGGCTTTGTTTGTTTCTCCTCTCTCATGGGAACTGGGGCTCATTGCTGCAATCCTGGATTGAGGGCATAACATCACGTATCACTAACCCTGAAAGAGGTTATAATTGGAAATATGGGTCGTTCAACAGTTTCATGAAGTAAAACCTGAAAGTATTTGATTAGAAGTGAGAATTATGACGCAGACCAAGGACATGGGTGACCTGACTCAAAAGACAAATTTGACACGGATGTGCCACATTGTTAGACCCCCACATGTACCTGGATTTGGGCAGCTCGCCATCATCCTTCCTCCACCGAACCGTAGGCACAGGGTCTCCTCGGGCCTCACATTTAAATTCTGCACTGTCATCCACAGTTACCGCCAAATTGCTGGGTCTCTTCACAAACGATGGTCTCTCTGGAAGATCAATGAATGAAAACCCCTTACAATGTCCTTAGGCACAGCCTTCCTGTCAGCCCACACAGTTGCCCAGTTCTGTAGACCCCGCACCGTGTTTCACATTTATCTAGTCTCACATCTTTGACTATTTTATTTGAAGCTGCTTTGCTGATTTCTTCTGATCTCTCGTTCCTCCAAATATTAGGTGACCAGTCTTCCTTTCTCCCTCGTGTAAAAAAGGTCATTCATATACTTTTATGGAAGTTGATCTTTTTCCTTTTTATGAAGGTACAAAATGACAATGATGAGACTGTTCTACTGAGATCAGATAGAAACACACTTACCTAAAACGGTTAGCTCTGCAACTTCACTTTCTCTTTCCCCCACCATGTTGGTACCAACACAGACATACTTGCCAGCGTCGGTCTTTCGGGTGTAGGTGATCATGAGCTTTCCTCCTCGTATCTTCAAAAAACAAAACAAGACAATCAAAATGAATATCAGTAACAGTGCTGAGATCCTCATAAAGAAAACTTTTAAACAAATAAATCAAAGCATAATTAAGCTAAACAGTTTGTGTATACAATTTGCAATATTTATTAACAATGTCCTTAAACAAACTTAATTCCAAATATACAATATGAAGGAAGAAAAACATGTTATCTACCTACATCTAGTAAAATCTTATTACTCAGTAAGTGTTAGTTTATATTTTAAATCAGTTAGATTTTTCATATTTTTAATTAGATGTAAACCACAAAGAGTAAATTTTAAAAAAGGTCAACAAGTTAAAAAAGTGAATGTTTAAGAATCATAGGAATATAAACAATATAAATATGTATCAGCCACAAGTGATATAAATATTCATATTCTATTATTAGTAAGCATAGACAAATGTCTCTAGATAGTCTGCTAGAGCTTTTTTTTTATAGGAAAATATTTTACCTGTCAGTGCATACTAACATCTTACTTTTGATAACAGAGTTTTTTTTTTCTCTCCAATGTAGGTTTTTGGAAACTTAAGGAGCATTAAGTATGTTGGTCTTCCCCCATGCCATCCAGCAAGTCCCAATAAACAGGGTAAAAGTCCCCTGTTCTCCACTCCTCCAAGTGGAATCCACCAGTCTCATCCCCAGCTCTGTAGCAGATCACATGCTGCAGCTTCCTTTCTCTTCCTGTCCCCATTTCCAGTGGACAACACAGATCTTCTCCTCCAACCCCAGGAGACATCCAGACAAACCAAAACAGAAATGCTGGAGCTAACTGATGTCATAAACCAAATGGACCTAACATACCTAGGTCCATAACATTTCATACCAGTAACATTTCATCCGAACACAAAAGAATATACCTTCTTCTCAGTACCTTATGGAACTTTCCAAAATTGACCATATACTCAGTCACAAAGCAAGTCTCAACAGATGTAGAAAATTGAAAGATCATTCTGCATCCAATCTGACAACCACAGATTAAATATAGATATCAATAATAACAGAAACAACAAAAGGCTTAGAAACTGAATAACCCAGCAATGAATGAAATACAGGTTGAGGAAGAAATTAAAGACTTTCTAACACTGAATGATAATTAATACACAACATATTTTGAAATAGGATATAATGAAGGTTGTCCTAATAGGCAAGTTCATCGCACTGAGTGCCTACTCATACTAGTAACTTAACAGCACAGTGGAAAACTCTAGAACAACAGCAAAAAATCACTCCTGAAAGGAACAGACCACAGTAAATAAACTTAGCTGAAATCAATAAAATAGAAAAAAAAAAAATCAATGAAGGGAAGAGTTGGTTCTTGGAGAAACACAGTAAGATTAATAAACCCTTATCTAAACTAACAAAAAAGCAGAGAGAGAGAGAGAATTAACAAAGAGAATTAACAAACCCAAATTAACAAAGATGAGGACATATCAGACACCAAAGAAATCCAGGTAATCATAAGAACATACTTTAAAAACCTTTACTCTACCAAATTCAAAATCTAAAAGTAATAGATTTTTTAATATACATATCCCTTTTCAAAACTAAATCAAGATCAGAGAAGCAATTTAAATAGACTACAAGCCCTACTTAAATAGAGTCACTAAGAGTGCCCAACCCCCAGAATAACCATGGCTAAATGGCTTTAGTGCATAATTCACTTTCAAAGAGTAGTTCATGACAACCTTTTTCTATTTATTCTACAAAATAGGTAACGCACAGCCAGAAAGACAAATTTGGTATGCATTCATTTATATGTAGATGTTGGCTGTCAAGTCAATGATGACCACAGAATAAAAGATCGACAATCAGAGAACCATCCAGGTTAAGTATAAAGTGAGTGACTAGGTGGGGATGGGCTCACAGATCTCCCTAGGAAGGAGAAATACAATAGTTATAGATGGATGGGAGAGATGGCAAGGGATAGAATATGGGAGAGACAACTAAAATAAAGGCCATTTTATGGGTTGTAAAAAAATATAAAATTACTCTCATATACGTATATAAGCCCTCCTAAAATTTATACATATATGAAGGTTACCTAAATGAAATTGCTAAATAAGTGGGGAGACAGAGACCAAAATGGACGACTCTTATCACCAAGTGAAGCTTCCAGTACCTGGAATGGGTTACATACAATTGAATTGTTGGCCAAAGGGTTCCCATGGGAATCATCAAACAACCCAGGCTGTTTGTTGCCAAGGCTATAGGTTGTTCTCCACAAACTAAATGCAAAGCCCATGGCTGAAGACAACATCTACACCAACACATTGAACATAGATAGATAAGCTGAGCTGGTGCCTTCACACCTACATTCTAGTGTCTTTGGTAGAGAAAGGTACTATGTACAAGCTACCAAACGTGAAATATAAAGACAAATGCAGCCACAAACCCTTGGTATCCTGCCTATCAGAGTGTCCTATCTGCAAGTTATACTAGTGCAGTATTTGCACAACTGCTGCATAGTCACAATTTCATAAAAGTAGGATCATGTAACATATGCTCTGCAACCTGCATTTTCAACCAAATAAGATTGTGTTTTTATATTTTAATTGTTGAGCAAACCGTGCACAGACAAATATTCAGCATCAATTTGGTTATATGGCTTTACTACAAAATACTTTCAAATTATTCCCATATAGACAGTCATTTCCAATTTTTCATGCTTCTCTTTTAGAAACAGCCCCCAAATTATTACTCTTGTAGTATGGCTCAAAACAACAACACCAAAAAAAAAAAAAACCTACAAAATGAAACAATAATAAAAACGAATCATCCCAACACTCGGGAGGCAGAGGCAGGCAGATTTCTGTGAGTTCAAGGCCAGCCTAGTCTACAAAGTGAGTCCCAGGACAGCCAGGGCTGTGACATAGAGAAACCCTGTCTTAAAAGCAAACAAACAAACAGAAACAAAACCCCACAAATCAAAGGTAGACTCAACTTTAGTTCCTAATAGTCTATAGTTTATAATGCTAACTACTTTGTTTTCTGTGAAGTATATTTGTATGTGTGTATAATTACCATGTTATTTACTGTCACCTTGCTATGAGAATGAATGATAAGAGCAAATGTCATAATAAATATCTTCATTCTTCAAAAAAGGGAGCAAAGGTCCAGAAAAGTATAATTCTTCCTCCTATCTTTCCTATTATGCCAGTTCATAGTATTTTTTAATTATACTTTTAAAATCAGGTCACCTTGACTATGAACTATGAGGAAAACGAGCTCCTAACTACTGAGGGACCTAGCAACATTTTTGTGGATGAAAGGGACTTGTCTAATATGCAAGTTGGAACAAGACTCAGATTTTGAGCACTGTGTCTCTTTGACTTTGTGAGGAGCACTTGGGACGTAAGTATGCAATTTGTAACTCATCATAATTCCTCTTTAATACATTTGCATTTAATAAACTTGAGTGCTTGAGACTGAGAACCAGTAGGATATCATAAAATGATAATCCTGCTGAGGACACAGTCTGTCCTTTTATCACATGCTCGTGTTGAAACACTCACATGAGCAAGTCTAAAACTGAAGGGAACAGACAATTTCAACAAAAAGAGAACAAACCCCTTTCTCACTGAAAAAACAGGCTCTGAAGTATACTCCATATGTTTTGGCCTGATCCTGTAACTCTGGACAACATGTGAGAACTTTCTTCTCATGCCCAATAGTCTAACTTTTAATGACCTTGCATACTTAAGAAAGGAGTTCATTTAGGAAGACATAACACAAACAATATTAGATTAACGTAACAAAGAAATGGCAAACCAACAAATGCTTTCAACATTCCTTTTTGAAAATGGAAACAACATGACTTTTCAGAAAGTCAATAAGTCAGTATGCTTATCTACAACAAATACAGGCTTTAAGAATAACTTTAAAATGCAAATATCTAGGACAATGAGTGCTAAAGGATGATGACATGTAAGTAATTATCAAAGGAAGAGATTTATTTCTACAGTTTTCACAGCATGAAATATTTATTTACTTTTACAATTTTTAAATAGTTGGAAATGTTGAATCTTAAATCAACTTGATTTTGTACACATGGGGCATCAATTAACATTAAATATTACAGCCTGGTGTTATTCTATTTTGAAAGAATGCATATAAATGGAGGAGGGGAGGGGAAGTGAATTAACAAGAATTACAGGGGTGATACTGGGGAAGTCTCAGCCATGGAATACTTCCAGCTGTGAGCAAAGGGAACAATTGCTGAGGTGAAACAACATTGGAAGAAAGCTGTAAGAGCCTAAGGGCTTCTGCTGTTGCCTTGTTTATACAATTCCAACTACATTCACTTCATTTATCCTACAATGAAGTTTACAACGCAGTCAATCAGGACACCTGATTTCTTACCCCATATTGTCATTTTAGTATTGAATATTAATACAGAACTAACTGCTCCTATCTTATAAGCATGTACTTTACAGGCTTTTTAAAAATACAATTAAATTAGAGACACGTAATTCGTAGCCTTTGTAGGTTGCCATCACTTTGCTCCAAATGATCATTTTCAGTGGGGACAATCATTCTGCTGCCTCACAGGGGACTGTTGCAATACCAGCTGACTGACTTGATGGCCAGAACCAGCAGCAAGAAACAGTGTCAGTGGTAACTGGAGGGGACAGTCCAGAGACATTGCTATAGCTCCTGCAAAACACACTCACTCTCCATCCGAAAGAATTATTCATTTCAAAAAACGTCAGTCTGCTGAAATTTAGAAGCCTTGTTCTAATTTCCTAGCTGTGAACAAAGGATAAATACCAGTTTAAAACAAGAAAAGGATGACAAAAAATGAGAGGATTTCAGAATTATTTATTCCAGTTTTTAAAAATCTGAGATTTCCCAGATGGCTATAAAAACCTCTCCAATATATAACCATCAATCCCCAGCAACAAAACCCAATTGGTATAACTGTAATATCTGCATCAAAAAATATATATCTTCTTCTTTCTTCTTCTTCTTTTTCTTCTTCTTCTTGAGATCTTGAGATAGGGTCTCCTTATGGAGCACTGGCCTAGTCTCACTCTTTAGGCCACATTGGCCTGGCACTCAGAAGTGATCTATCCGCCTGCCTCTGCCTCCTAGGTGCATCTGATCAACATGGTATTTTACACTGGATGGAAAGAAAGTCTAAATAAAGTTCTCAAAATATACTACTCATAGATGAAACTATTACTAGGTGTAAAGGCAAAAATTGTTAACAAAGGCAAGAGACAAAGGACAATCCAAGAGCCAAAAAGTATGGAAGAACAACTTCAAACTCTGATTTCCACAAGTTGATTTTGTCATGATGGCAATGGTAATTTTGAAAAGGAGCAATGGGAAGGTCACAATTCTATGCTCTATGACCACATGTACAAAGAAATATAGTGTTGTGTCATTTTCAACAGAAAGGGAGAATCATCTCTACAGTACTCTCTCACCTTGATCAAATCAACACACTAGCTCTCAGGAATTCACTACTACCACCACTGCATCATGTACTATCACATAAAAACACGCTAAGTGGATACTAAGTTCCTACATGGAACACCATGGTGCCTTTCTCAACATTTAAAAAAAAAAATGGCATTTCCTCTCTCTCTAAAGAGAGAGGAAAAATATGTCCAACACTCACAAAACATTACAAACGTGAAAAGAGCCCTATTTAAGACAAGCTCAGATATGCTTCTTGGCAGGTTTCTTCCTACAGTTGGATTTGACAGCCAAATTGTAAACCTATCAAAAACTAGTTTGTATAATGAACAGGCACAATGTTAAACAGTGAACTGCAGCAGAAAGACTTCAATTAACATAATCCTGGGGAGGGGTGCAGAAGAATTTGCTAAACTCCTATAGACAATCTGCTGGTATCAGGCTTCTGTTAGAAATGTAAGGCAGGGTCATACTTCCTCACTACCATGTACCTTTTCAGCCCACAACAGCCACCACATAGGACATCCCCATTTCCATAGGCCCTAGAATATTAGAGGGGGGCTCAGCTATGTACATACTTAATAAAATTAAAGCAAAAGGAGATGTCCTGGCAGCCTGCTCCCTTCCAGAAAGGAGACACAGGAGGGAAGAAAAGAAGGTGTTCAAGATTTTTTAATCTCTTTACATTTGATATTTTTCTTTGGAACAGCCTCCAACTTTTACAAGATGATGTTTGAGAGATATTAAGGTAAAGAAACTCTCCATGTGGTTGATACATATTATTTTAATACACTAGGAGTTTTCCATTAGAGAAAGTAGACATGATTGTTTTTCTTGGAAGAAGGCTCTTCTCCAAGTACTTTGTAATTTCCATGAAACAGGAGGCAATCTCTCTCTCTCTCTCTCTCTCTCTCTCTCTCTCTCTCTCTCTCTCTCTCTCTCTCTCTAGCTCCTTTATTTTGTGGAATTGTCTGTACTGAGTGACAATATAGACTATTTCAAATGTAAGAATCATTTTCTCCACCAAAATCAAAGACAGTAGATTTTATACCTCTATGAAAACACAATCACACTAAGCATGTTTATTTCTAGTACACAGAAGGAAGAAAAGCTAATAATTTCTGCATTCACAGGAACAAGCTTCTAAGAAGGGAAGGAAGGAAATTAAATAAGATTTTTGGTCTGTCTATTCTATGGGCAGACAGCATACCCCGCAGTCAGTTTTTCCAATCAGAAATAAAGATGAACTCAACATGAACTCTTTGCTATGCCTTCATTTTTTACCCTAAAGCAAGTCAGATGATTTGCAGTGGCTGTTACACAGGATTTTTTTTTTTTTCAAGACATCACCTCTTCAACATTCTCCATACACCTCTCAGTTAACATCCCAAGCCAACTGGGGCTAATTAACTAATTTGGCTACACAAAATCTTTTCTGCTTTTAATTACATTAACTTAATGTGACTTGAATTCAACAGACCAAAAAACAAAACCACTAATTATATTTAGGGCTTCAAAGTTGATTTCAAATTGCTAACCAGCAAACTGTCCTATAATTTATTCCATTTCCTTTAATAGATTTTTTTTTTTTTGCATTTAAAAACTTGTGTTGTTTAGAAATACCACCTAGGACATAGATTTGAACAATAGAATAGAATACTGATAAAGAATGCTGACAGAGAAAGATATTTTAAACAAGACATATAAGACACATATAACCACCATTTAGAAATGATAAAGTGCTTCATTTTCACAGATTTGGGGAAGACCAAATGATTGGAAATACTTAGTGAATGTTAAGGTCTTGGTAAGTATGAATAACAGAGAAAGGGAAATTCTCTAATGTACCTGGGTTTAGAAGTGATTTTTTTTTCCTTGTAAAAACTTTCTTTCTTATGGAATTATTTTTATGTTATACTGAAAAGTAATAAAAAAAATTTGAATGACAGTATCATTCTTCAATTATTTCCCACTAACTCTCCTTGAGCACGACATTTCTTTATAGGAATTCTACCGAGATCCTTGAACCATAGATTTGTAAGAAGCTGTTCTGAACCACAGAAATATATACCACATCCCTCTCAGTGACAGAGATAACCTGCAGGTAACCTAGATGACCAGCTATTCAAAGTCCTCAGACACCATGGAAACATTTAAAGGACATCCTCTTTATAAATTTGTTGATTTATTTTTCTGAGTATATATGGTACATGGGTACATGTAGAAGACAGAAAAGCCACATGCATGGATGAAGACAGGTGCTCAGTCTTGATAGCAGGTGTTTTAACCTGTTGAGGCACCTTTCTGCTTTGCAGAACAGTCTCAAGAGCTTATCCTGGACTTCTTTCAACAGAAACAGGAGGAAGAGTCACGCACACTTACTGCATGAATTCTATTTGGTATTATAATTAAATCCCAGAGCCAAATATTGGGGAGAAGCTGAAATATCAAAGAGACAGAGAAACACGCCACAGCCAGTTCTCACCTAGCCAACTTTTCTGGCTGAAAAGGGTAGATGCTGTCTCCAGGAATCCTCAGACTCAATGCCTGCATCTTCAGAGGAAAGAAAGCACAGGCAAGGGGGAACTCTTGCCTGTTTTTTCTCCACCTAGCTATCTCCTTCAACTTTCCTAAAACTAGAATTGAAGGAAGGTGTGAGCCACCACTGCTGGCTCTCTTTGGCCTTGAACTCACAGAAATCCAGAGGACCTCTGCCTCCAGAGTGCTAAGATTAAAGGAATGGGTAACCAGTCCCTGAGTTTCATGACTTGGCTCTGTCCTCTGATTTTCAGACAAGCTTTATTAAATATACAATATATCACCACACACACACACACACACACACACACACACACACACACACACAGACAACCCTTCTCTAAAATTTGGCACCAAACCAATCAAAGTAACAGTAATAACATATAACCTAAAAAATGATACCCTATTTAAACATGGAATATAGAAAAAGCAGAAAGAGAATTACACCTTTTAATAGATCTACAAAAGTAATTTTAAGCTTTAACATTAGGCAGTTCAGATGAAAGCATTCTTATGTTCTAGCTCAAACTAGCCCATTAAAAAAAAAATAATGCTAGATGTAATGGTTCTAGCCAATCACAATTTAGTAATTACAGCATTTCAGACTCAGAGGCAAGCAGATTGTTGCTGACTCTGAGCCAGTAAGTTGCAGCCTAGAAAGCATATGCAGACCATATCTGAAAATAATAATAAACAACAGTAATAGTAATCCTAGGTCATTATATTCTAAATAAACAAAACAGTAATGGCAGCATAATTCTACCATACAAATGAGAAAGGATTGTATAAGTATTCCAAAATGTCTCACAGAAATAAAAAATAGAACCACTTGAAAGACAGCTCAGGCAACTCTGTTCTTATAGAGAACACACAATAGTTCTTTTGTGGCTAATTTTCTTATTCATATTCTTAATTGAACAGTTCAAGAAAAATAGCTTTAATCAGGCTGATAAAATCTGTTTTGTAATTATTACTATTATATGTAGGTAACTTACGTGTCTGAATATCCACAATAATTATTGTTTAAATTAAAGACATTATAAAGAAAAATTCAAATTTTTCATAAATTTCCACTATCAAAAAATCATTGACACACAACTGTAGGGGTATTGTGTTGTTTCATGGCAAATAACAAGCTATATGCCTGGGCCTGAGGCTGATGAGCCTAAAACTATTGAAAGCATCTGTGTGTCTCTGTGGGACTGCGGGACTGTGGGACAGTGGGTCTGTGGGTCCTAGACCTTGAGGTTAGGCCTGAAAGTCCGGGCCAGAAACCTCCTACTACAAATGGCAGCCCAATGTGGAGCAAATATACCCACATAAAGTCACAGAAAGCTTAAAAATGGTCTAGAACCCAAAGCAGTCTCTGAATTGTGTGTCTCACGTGTGCCATGGTACAGAGATGCCGTGCTGAAGCACATGGGCTTGAGCTACAATGGCGGGCTTTTGGAGTGCAGGTTAAGGTGTAAAGTGGCTTGTTCCTAAAGTCTCACAGGAGCCTAGATGTAAGCAAAACAGTATAAATGATGTATTTAAGGTTTCTGTTAATAAGGACAAAAAGAACAGAATCAAAGATGGCTTCTTAAAGTTGATGTTTTCATGGATCAGCTCTGTTTGCCTGAGGCAAACTGAGGCTTGGCTTTTTAAAGAGAAGCTTCCTGATTCAGCATTAGAAGCAAAACACTTGTGAGTTTTTTACTTGTGAGTTTTAGGCCCTGCTGCCTAATATTTAAATGGAGTTAATGAGCAGCAGGTGGCAAAGCTTTACTTGGTGGTCATATGGGCCCTAAAATTCCCAGAGAACCTGGGTTAAAAAGATAAATTCTATGAAATTAGACTAGGAGCTGGGTGGAGCCATCCACCCATCCTACCAACCTTGAACCTTGGCAGATTAAAGGTGTTTTCAGAAACAGAAAGAAATAGAAGAATCTGGGTGGAGTTAATCACCCTAGCCAAGCAAAGGTGTGGTCAGAGACAGTGGCAGATTAAAGGTGTGGTCAGAAACAGAAAAAGTTAAGAAATAAATATACAGTAAAGACAGTTTTTTAAAAAAAAGTCTAAGTGGTTTAAAGGCTTAGAGAAAGAAAAGAAAAAAGGTAGTTAAAGCCTTTAGAAAAGAAATAGAGTAAAATAAATACATAAATAAAAAATAAGCCACGTAAAGATGAAAAATACAAGGAATGTCTGGATACTGTATATTATTGTCTTATCTTTAAGCCTCTTGACTGAAAATGACTTAGTAAAAGCTGCAAAAAGACAGTTGATTATAAATGTTGGAGTAATTCTACCTATATATTTTATAAATGAGTTTACTTTAAAATTGAAATGCAAAGATACACTACTTTGGAGAAGAGGTTTTCCTTTTATTTTCACAAAAAATGAGAAGCTGTGGATTTATTTCTGGATAAAGAACATAAAGTTTGGTAGAGGAAGACCCCCTGAAAAATCTCCAATGGAAATGGATGGACCAAATGATTCAGCATTTCAGAACACCTCTGTGAAGTTTCCAGAGCTGTGTATCCAGAACAATTTCAAGGAGACCGGCTGAGATGACCCAGCCTGAAGACTACTCCACTAAAGACTTGTCCATAATCCTACATTTTCTTTGGATTCCCATGAGATTGTCGGTGTCCCCATTCAGCAGGAAGTAGCCTAGAAAACGACGCCCACATTCCCACAACATGGATTATGGATGTTCTTGTTTATTTACAGTGTTGTTTATAAGTTGTTATAGATAAGGGGAGAAAAGAATTTTAGAATTGGAGTTCCTTTGGTTTTAAAGAGAAAAGGGGATATGTAGGGGTATTGTGTTGTTTCATGGCAAATAATTGTCCCACCCACTGGTTTAATAAAAACAGCTGATTGGCCAAAGGCAGGCAGGAAGTGTAGGTGGGGCTACCAGACTAAGAAAATCTCTGAGAGCAGAATGCCAGAAGACCACCAGAGAGAAGCCAGAGGAAGCCGAGGACAACTATGCTGCTCTAAAGAAAGATACCGAGCCGCATGGCTGAACAAGAGACATGGGTTAGATGAAGGGTAGAGAGTTAGCAAGCTATATGCTTGGGCCTGAAGCTGATCAGCCAAAAACTAATGAAAGCGTCTGTGTGTCTCTATAGGACTGCGGGACTGCGGGTCTGCAGACCTAAACTTTGAGGTTAGGCCCGAAAGTCTAGGCCAGAAACCTTATACTACACACAACCATAGTCACAATTACATCAATATTTCTCTTCAACGTAAGATAAATTTCAAGAATTATTTGTACATGGCCTACCTATATGTGTATTTATCTAGTTACTAAACGAGACTTTAAAAATATCTGTGCCAATGATTAAAAGATTTCACGAAAGATCTCAAATCACAAGTGTTGAGATAACCTATAATAACCTAGAGCCAGTCACAGCACAGTCGTTAGCTAGCAAAGTTGCTTATAAGCCAACTCTTTCTAGTTTTCAGAAAACTACTGACGTCAGATTCATGGAAAACACACACATATACACACCACACATACACACCTTTCATTTCTCCCTATGGCTATTTTAAGCTGGGATCTAGGTGCCTGACACAGGAATGAAAAAAAAGAGGAGAGTGGGTAATAGAGAGAGAAAAAGGTGAGTGGTTTAAAATATTAAATATTTTAAATATTTCCCACTGAGGCTTTTTGATTAAGAGACATTCTGGTTCCATGTTGGTAAAGTTGTGGTGACTCCTGACCAAACACAAAAGGGAAACAGCTGTGAATATAAAAACTTTGTTTCAAATCATTCCATAAGTGCCCTGGATCTCTTTCTACACACATACAAAGCAAATCTGCTTCTGGATAGAGAGGATGAACTTACATTTTCTTATATTCTCAGAACAGAAGGTACAAATCTACAGTCTCATGCAAATGTGTGGATATACTGAGAAGGAATGACCAGATGAACAAATATGTGATACAAGGACTTTAGTGTGTCAGTCTCAGGGTCCCCCTTCCAGCACATGCCAGATTTAAGCCTGCCTGACTGGGAAAGCCAACCCAGCTGCCCTTAATCTAACTGTCATCAGAATAAATGTACTTATTTACAGCACATTTGCATGTGGATGGCGCTCTCGCTCCCAGGTAAATATGAGTTTGTAATTATAGCATGGCTAGAGTTGGGTCGGAATATTTATAGGCTTCTGTTATGAAGACGGGCCAATCTGATATGGACTTTGCAAGCATGATACAGGGTACTGTGGAGTGTTGGGTACATCTGGAGGAGAGAAGAGTGACACCAGAAAGGTTAAAGGGCAGCATGTGAGATAAAGGACTCCTTTATCCACTCAAGGAGATGGATTTCCATTATTTCCAACCCGTTTTATATAAATTGAGCTCAACTGCTCTTGAGATTTTCCCCATGCAAATGGATCTTAACCCAGCCTGTTTGTAATACAGTTGGCCCTCTAAGCTTCATGAGCATCTCCATTTTTAAGATTTAAGAAGAGAAATCCTGTACCATCTGGTAGTAATTCTGTTAATGTACTCCAGATTATTTTACAAGTGTATGATTTATCATATTATCAAATTCTTTGGTTTTAAGGAGATAAAAAATGAAGAGGTCAGATGTTACTATTCGCTATTTGCTTTAAGGGGCTAGCTCTTTAAACAAAGAAAATGCATAGAAAGCATTAAGGGACCTCATCCTAGGAATCAAAATTGAAATTTTTCTTAAGAGAGAATTTTTTTCCGTAAAAGTGGTGGTGTGGACATCCTGGAGAAATAAAGTTAACTTTGGCTAAGCATAAATAATGAAAAGGAAATCCCAGGTCCCTTTAAAAGGTTCAGATGAAAAGTAATTTAAACCTGAATGGCTTCAAATGTTTCTTTGATTTCTGCATTTGGGGCCTCAGTTTAAAGAAAGAAGGCCTTGTACAATCAGTGAACTTTGGAATGTACTACTTTAAAAGAAAGGTTACAATTCATTTTATTTGAGGTAAACAGAAAGAAACAAAATGCGGCCAGCCATCATGCACAGTTCCAGATAAGTGAGTTGCAAAGCAAACCATCTAAACACAAAGACTTCAGCAACCCCATGCTGATATCAGTGAACTCTTCCAACTCAAAGGCAAGATTTATAGGCAATCTTTCAAGTAAATCTGAAGCTACTTTTTTTTTAAGAAACATACATTTGAGATTAATAGAATATTGAAAATAAAATAAATGGGTAAGAACACCATCCTTAAACCCACAAAATATTGTGTCTTTAATTTGGCAAGTGACTTCAACCTATAATTAAACAAAGTGCTCCCAGACTCCAGCAAAATTCCACTAGTCCAATTTGGAGAAATTTAAGGGACTGATCAGTTATATCAAAGTATTGAGACCTGAAGGAGCTGAAGCCCTGGAGGTCAGAGTCCACTCTGAGCAGAAAACAGGAGGGCAAGGGCCTTCGTGTGTCTGCTTTCAGTGAAGGCAGCAGGCTAACCACACTTCCCTGCTGCAGGAACGCCCTTTGGTCACCTGTGTTCATTCTACACAATTAGAGAATTTGGGATAGGTGCCCCTCACTGATAGTTTGAATTAGGAAGTCTCACTTTTGGGAGAAGACTGGCAGAATTTCTGGCAGTGTTTCTCCTTTACAGGGATCTGTTTTGGAGGATTGAGGAGGCTAATTGGAAGCACATGGTGAGGAGGCTTGGGTTGATGAGTGAGGCAGTCCTCTGAATTGTCTGGATACAGTATTTGGGTGGGCCTTGCTTTCTGAGAAAAAAAATAGTACTATAAACTGGTTTAGAATAAATCAATTTGGAAAAATCAAATAATTAGAAGAGCAGAATGTTCTCAAGCGACTTAATAGAATACTAAAATCAAAACACGATAAAATATCAATGTATCACCATATTCAAACTGCATGGAATTATATAGGCTGATCACAACTGTGAGGTCATTTATGCATCCGGAAGTTTAACACATTATTCTGTATCTATGAGAACTATATAACATTTTCTAAATTGCTAAGGATTACTTATGAACCTAGAAAAACAATGTCTGGCGATCTGGGTCTGCCTTTAACTCCACAGCTGAACACACTTGCATCATCTCTGTGGGTCTTGAGTAAACTTACATTGATTTGTAGGGATTTTCCAAGGAATGAAAACTTGGTGTCTTAAATGTTCTGACAGACTACATGTTATACATCATACAAGTCATAAAATAATTTACGAACTGGTAGAACAGGATATGTTATGGTTTCACAAATATTTGCTCCTTTTTTTATCTTCTAAATATCTTATTCTAAAAGATTTTTCATTTATCAAGTTAAACTCCAATGATCTCTCACTATTCACAAGTTCTCACTCGCTCTGGCTGATCTTCACAACCTGAGGACAGCCATGACTTGCCAACTTCCTCACTCATTCCCCAGAACTGGGGTTACAGGCATGACATGAGTAGCCATTTCCTTGTTCATAGAGTACTTGAGATCCAACCCACCGGTGACTACCTGCATGCTAGGCAAGCTACTTCCCTGGTCCTTCGTACCTTAGTACAAGTTGAACAGGAACTGCAAGTCAAGTCAATTCGACAAATAATAACTTACAGTGAGTGTCATCATCCATCCTAAAACTCCTTCAGCTCCCTTATTTTGACCCCAGCTAGTCCCTACCTTTTCCTTCCTCCTTTATCTTCCCTTCTGCACTTCTCTTTCCCAGCCTTCCTCCTTTCTCCTTTCCCACCCTTCACCCCCCCTTCTCTTCCTATCTCTCCTCTCAGCTCCCCTCCTCCCCTTCCACCCTTCTTCTCACTATCAAGGATCCAATCTATAGCCATACATATGCTAGATAAGTATGATATGAGGGAACTATACCCCAGCCCAAACAAACTGAAGACACTAGTATAATCTGATTTCAGAAGGGTCACACTAAATAGGTACAAACACTGTTGTGCTATTGAGCTGTTGATTTTGAAACACTGCAACTAGGTGCAAACACATCTTTATCAATCAAATGGAAACCATTAAAACCAACACATTTTTATAATGGAGAAATAATTAACTCCATCAAGCTGCCCATCAGAGTTAACCATTACTAGCTTCTACTGAAAAACAGACAGAGGAATACAGGGATTCACTCAAGATGCATCATATATATGGGACAAGTAACACATAAGTCAGGATTTCAACAGATCTAAGAAGAATGCTTGGCAAAGGGGGAAAGACCTGAAAAGGAAATCTAATGTAGGTATTTCAGGTAAGATTTTACAGAGGACTCATCTGAATGAACTGCCTCAAAGCTGAAACTGGGACTTAGGGAGACAGCTTGGCATGCAGTTGGAGCTGGTAGTATAGCCTCATGGCTATAGTTAACTCAGTAAAACCCAGACACAATGGCTCAGATCTCTAGTCTTGGTATTTCTGTGGTCTTGATAGAAGGCTGAGGCAGGAAAACAAACTGGAACCTTTGCAAGCTGATATGTAGTGCACTGGAGCGAAACATGAAACTGGAGCCACCCACTCAAAGGAAGGGTGAAGACCAAAACTCAGCATTGTCCTCTAACTTCTACATGTGCACTGTGGCATGTGTGTCCGCCACCTAACACACACACACACACACACACACACACACACACACACACACACACACACACACACACACCGAGAGAGAGAGAGAGAGAGAGAGAGAGAGAGAGAGAGAGAGAGAGAGAGAGACAGACAGAGACCGAGAGAGGGAGACAGGGAGGGAGAGAGGGAGGGAGACAGGGAGGGAGACAGGGAGGGAGGGAGGGAGGGAGGGAGGGGTAGTTTAAAATATTTCCCACTAAGGCTTTTTGATTAAGAGACATTCTGGTTCCATGTAGGTAAGTGTGGTGACTCCTGACCAAACACAAAAGGGGAACCGCTGTGCCCTGAGACATGTCAAAAGAAGATAATGAATAAATACTAATATTAATCATATTTTATTTTGCTGTAGAGCATAAAAAATTAAACCAGTCAGATTTCAGCCTCATTATAAAAAAAAAAGTATTCACCTTGATAATGAAACCTGTTCATCTTTATTTTACTGATTCATTGGCATTGTCTATTTCATTTTTCACAGCCTATTTAAAGTGTAAACAGTGCTACTGGAAATTGCGCCCTAGTACAAAATAAACTTTCACGACAAAAGGCCAGACAACAGCATATGCAACAGACAGAAAATATGAGAACAAACTGGAATAAATCACACCATCTTTCTACATTTTATCTTCCTACATAAGAAGGAAAAAAGGAGAACATATCATGTAAATTGTCAGATTATTCTCTTCAGAGTAGAATTAGGGAAAGCGGGCAATTAAGATCTTTTCATTGGCGTCCTATATTTGCCTGAGCAACAGACATACAAGAGCACATGATCCAATTTCATTTGTTTGCTGGTACACTTTACAACGCCGTTTGAAAACCAACATGATTTCAGCCAGGAGTTTAAACACACTTGATCATCGGAAAGAAGCAACAAGAGACTCATGCAGAAAAAGCAATTATCCCAGTGGGAACACGTGGCTCTCCACACAGCTTGGGGGACTGCCAGCTGAGAACACAGGCCAGGCAGGCGAATTCTGTCTAGGACTGAGGCAGCTGCAGTTCTCTGCTACTTCCGGCTCTTACTAAACTTCACTGCTTCCTCCTAGCAATTTAGAAATTGGTAGTGGGCTGTTTTGCAGCAGCAGAAGTGCACCTATGATAATTTGATGACAGACTTCAACTAGCCCAGCTAATTGCAGACAAGTGGAAGACACCCTGCAGAGACACAGTTAAGTTGAAGGGAGAGAATGGTTTTCAATGTGAGTGATAAATTAGGATCTTTCTATATAGTGCTTGTATACCACCAGAGAACCTATTCATGAAGCTTTATTTTAACAAGGGGGGAGGGGAACATGGGCATCTTAATGCCTACCTAGTTTGCTTAAGTGAGGCTCAAAATGAGGACTTGAATTTGCCATTTTCTCTTGCAAACACATTTTCTTGGGCCACTATATTATAAGACCCAAAGAAATTAAAGGAGAAAGCCCCCTTTAATTTGCAATATTCTAAATTCCAGCCTGCAACTGCAGACTGCTGATGAAATGGGAAGCAGATGACCCATCCCAGGCTTTTAGCTGATTTTCAAGGTGTCTGAGTCCCAAGCCATTTAAACTAGAACCCCAAAGTGAATACTGTAAAATGCAAGCAATATAAAGAGTGGTTTTGTCATAAAGTAGCCTTTGCAAACTGTCCTCTAAAAGCAAGGGAGCTGATAGGCTTTTACCTCTGTGAAAATTCTAGGCAGATTACACGGTAGTATTCAGCTTGGATATGAAAAATTAATTTAGCCCACAGCTATTAAACTTAATGTATTATTTCCTTCACATGTCTCATGAAACAATGTCCTGCTGTTTTAAAGGTAAAAACAAAGTCTTATGGGCAATTTTCACTCTCCCACAAAACCAGGTTTTCTTTTTATCACCTCATCCAGCCATCTGGCTGTAATTCTGAATTTACATATAGTCACTGCTAAGACAGCCTGAAATAAAAATCTACAGAGGAATTATGACTATGCTCTAGAAATAAAGATGGCAAATGTTCCTAGTATTTGAGAAGAGAAAAGCTCATTTTCAAACTCTTGGCTCTTTGGAGTTAAAAGGACACCAGCTGAAAATATTTTCCAACAGTAAATCCATGTTTCTCTCTCTGCATTCTTAGGGTTACTAGTTCTCTATATTGTGAGGATTTCCTTCATCATCACATACTTTGCTAAGATGATGCTTTTTCCAGAGACCTGGTGTCATTTGTAACACTACTCTGGAAATGTAAATTCACTTACATTCTGAAGACAGAGACCCACAGTAGAGACAATCACCCAATTACCCTTCAGTACAGCACGGATTCTTGGACTTGGAAATACAGTGATCAGGTTTACTTTACAGAAAAGTATTTTTAATTTAATGTAAATATAAAAGATCACCATGATTATTACCTAATATTTTTTACAAGTGTAAACAAGCCAGTTAGTGTTGCAAGCTGTAAAGCTTCATCTATATCCAGTAGTGGTTTCATCTCAGAATATCAAACATGAACAATAGAAACTTGCAAGTAAGAAGCTTCATTAAGTAATTAATTGATCAGAAGACTGAGCCCATCAGACTAGAGGTATAAATTCAAAATCCAAACAGCCAGTTTCTTTCTTTTCTTTTACTGAACACAATGTACCTCATTGATTTGGCAATTCTATGCCTCAATAATGAAAGGACACATGAGTAGAGGGCAATCGCTCCTTTACTCTAACTGGTATGTACCTTAATATGTACATAGACACACACACTTATGTATACCTATATATGCATATATATATATGCATATGCACATATATGAAGTATGATTATGCCTTTACTCATTTGGGGGATGTAATAATCTGGGAACACAAAGACTGGATGAAAATTTTAACTTAAGCATTAAGCTTGAGCATTAGCCATGTACAGTTCTGGAGAAATAGTGATGAGCTCACAATACATAAACACTAAAGATAACTGCTTCCCATGCACTTCTACCTCTATAGTGAGCTGTGAAAACAAAACAAAGAAGTACTTCTTTGAAAAATAATTTTAAAAATCATGAGGGTTTGAACAAAAACATATTCATGCAGTCATATATGGTTCGGTTGAACGGCCAAGACAAAACATACTAAAGAGAAATGCATTGCAAAGAGCATTGAGGGGGAGTAGATTGCTATACTGGATCTGATTGCTCCTAACCTCAGCCTAGTCATCATGGGTGCTACAACTGCTCTTGACCTATGTCTAAACTATTCTGGTAGAACTCTCAGTTGAAAATCAGAATTTTGTGAATCCTAGGTTGCTTCCAGACAAAAAGGTAACCAGGAGCTTTGGCATTACCAAGTGGTTGTGCCAGGAGCCAATGGGAAGATTCAGAAAAAAAAAGAAAATCAGAGGTAAAATGCAATTTGAGAGCATTTAGCTTGTCTTCCGTAAATGCTGCATATTCAGAGATGACTAGGACTTACTTTGTTCTAATTTCAGCATTGAAAAAACAGTGCTTATGTAGAAAACTTATTAGCTGCATTTTCCCACACAGAAATTGGATCTATAGACTTCTCACGATGTCAGCTTTCATCTATTCAGGTAATGCTTAATAGTCTATATCTGAGGTTTATAACAAGTCTTATACTGTGGAAGACAAATTCAAATTCTGATCACTTCTCCAGATAAATATATGTAAATTATCTGATGTCTGCCTAGGAATTTTAAATGACTTAATGACTTAACAATCACAAAAAATGACATCTGAAAAAAAGGAAAACGACACAACACTGCCTTATGTGCAAAATATTCAGTGTTGTTTTGTTTGCTTGTTTTCTCAGGCAGGTAAGTACATGAAACATTCTTTCCTCATTGAGTCTGCGGCAAGTTTAATCAACGGACAAACTGTTTCATTTACACATTTGTGTGACCCAATGTTCATCAGAATTATAGTGTCTTAAACTTGTATTGTATATAGTCCACTGCTTCGTGCACTATATTTCATGACCCAGTTCACAGTGAAGATTTATTCTACTTTTGTTTTTCAATGAAGCAACTAACATTCGGGAAATATAAAATAGAATACACACACAGTGGGGCAAAAATCAAATTAAAAATTTTAACTTGGGATGTGAAAATGTAGTTTAAAGAGAGAAGAAGGTGCAGAGGTCAGAACATAAAGCAGCAGAAGCAAAAACTTCTTCACAAGTCAACAGAAAATGTAGTAATCTAAATTTTCAGTAAGAGCAGTAACCAAATTCTGGTTAGAATATCTTACTGCCATCTATCCTATAATGGCATTCTTGGTTGTCAGCTTGACTATATCTGGAATGACCTACAATCCAGAAATGGAGGGTACACTTGTGATCCTGATTTTGAGTCAGCAAGACAACATGCCTTTGATCCAGTCTTGAGGCTGGATGACATACATCTTTAATCCCGACCTTGAGGCTGGAAAGCATAACTTTGATCTTGGCCACATCTTCTGCTGCAAGCCTATATAAGGACAATGGAAGAAGTAGTTTGTTCTTCTTTGCTTGCTGCCCTCCTCCCACACCTCCTCCCTTGTTAGCACATCCAGAAGACTAGCTGAGATGTCCAGCCTCATCAGACTGAGTCTACTAGATCCTTGGACTTTTGGATTTTCCATTCACAAATATCCATTGCTGGACTGCAACCAATAAACTCTCTCTCTCTCTCTCTCTCTCTCTCTCTCTCTCTCTCTCTCTCTCTCTCACACACACACACACACACACACACACACACACACACACACACACACACACACACACGAGAGAGAGAGAGAGAGAGAGAGAGAGAGAGAGAGAGAGAGAGAGAGAGAGAGAGAGATTCATTTCAAAGTTTTGTGAAACTAAAGAACCATGATAAAGAACAAGAGCAGTTGGGAGATGATCACAGGTGGTTGCTTAGGAGAACATTTTAAGAAATGGAGCACACTTACAGAATATATGGTAATGAGAGATCCTCAAACATTTTAAGAAATGGAGCACACTTACAGAATATATGGTAATGAGAGATCCTCAAACAAAGCATTTGAGGGGCTTTGGTTTTGTGACCTACTCTTGGGTTGAAGACTTTGGGATTAATTTTGTTGGCAGAAAAAAATCTCAAAGCAGCCTAATATAGACTCTGTGTCCTGTGGCTATTAATGGGAACTGTAATGAAGATTTATAATGAAAAGGAGCAAACTAAGCTGGGTGAAGTTCAAAATGTAACTTTTGCAGAGAAAAAGAACACCAACAAGTGGAACAGAGCTAAATCCTGTGTTCAAAGAGATAAATGGATTCAGACATGGAATAAAGAAAGTGGTGACTTCAGGCAAGAGTCTACCCAGATAAGCTTCCAATTTATGCAAAGGGACTAAAGAAAGGCCAGGTGCAGAGATGCACACTTTTAATCCCAGAACTGGGAAGGCAGAGGCTGGTAGATCTCTGATTTTGAGGCCAACACAGTCAACACTGCAAGTTTTGGATAGTCGAGCTTAGGCAGTAAAGGACAGAACGCTGGTGGGGATGTAACTGAACAAGGAGGCCATGTTCCAGCTCCAGCAAGTAGCAGAACTTGGTAGCTTTGGCCACACAGTTCTCGCTTTAGAATTAAGGAACAAGAAAATGAGGTATGAAATAAAGAGGCCAGGCATATGTCAGGGGTGTCCCTGAATGAAAGCCTAGTGGAGAGGCCATTGCTTGAAACTGTGAAGTTGAAGCCTTCATTTCCTTCAAGAACCCAAGATGTTAGGGATGCTAGAATATCAGAATACCTGCCAAAAAGAGCTGTTAACAAGTGGTGGAAGCAGCCTAAGAGAAAGAAGCATGTTGGAGTCACCAAAGCTGAACGGAGTTGAAGATGTGAAGAGCATTTGACTTCAGACATGGAGATGTAGAGTTTAGAGTTTGCCCAGCTGGCTTTCAGTCTGCCTGTTGCTGCATGGTGTAGCACTCTGGGTTCCAGCACCATATTTGTCTGCATGCTCCCATGCTCTTCTTCATGGTCATAATGGACTGAACCTCTGTGAGTCCTCTCAATTTAATACTTTCTTTTATAAGAGTTGCATGGTCATGGTGTCTCTTTACAGCAATTAAAAACACTAAGACATAGGCTAACATAGGAATCCAAAATGTCTTAGTTTCTAACAATTCTTTTGAAAGGTTTGAGTTCACAAGTAGATGAGAAATACTGGGATTTCTTTATCCCAGTTTTATATTCAAATATAGTAGGTCTATGTGTAGTTGCGAAGATTTGAACCTTTGTGAAAGGCTCCTACTGCTCCTTGGGAACATAGACCATCATTTCTCAACCACCCTTCCTCTTCTGAATCACAGAATTTCTCAACTCCCCTAAGGACAGAGTCCAACTAGAAGTTCCAGATGCACAGGACAAACAATGATTCATTCTACCCAGTGGCTGCCTTGGGCATTTCAGCTTATTTCCCTGTGAAATCTACAGCTGATGATTGCATTTCAGAACACAGCTGGACAAAGGACTTGCATCAATTTCCTCATCCCAGTATTAGTCTAAGCTTTGCTTATTCATCATGTTCACCCTAAGTATTGAGAGTGATACTGTGAAAATACATATTCTCATAGATCTGAATCTGCTGGAGATACAAATATTGGGAAGAGGCACGTAAGGCAAGATATATATTTAAAATATGACCATATCACATATTTATGAAATTATTAGAGTTAATATAGTACAAAAGTTTCTCATTTTTCTCTTTCATATATTTTTGATAAGAAATATATTTAGAATTCACACAGGTCTACAAAAACATTCCAGAATATTCAGAATTCTTGAGTATGCATGTATTGAGTATTGATAATGACAGTGACATGTTTTCTCATCATCTACCCATGACACAATGAAATGTTTATAGGTATTATTAGACAAATCATTTGAGAGATGCAAGAAGAAAAAGAAATTTATGCATATTAAATATTTTACATAGGCTCATGAATGTAAGTGTTGAAACATGACATTTATAATTTGGTCTTATAAGGCTCAAGCATAAATTTTATTCTATTGATGCAATGTTTCTGTTATAAAATTTGAAGATTAAGCAATTAGAATGAACACAAATTTATATTTAATTACTGTACATAGTCCTATCACAGATGTAAATATATTCATTTAACTCAGACTTATATCATGAGTAAAATTTATTTTTTTAAAGACATAAAGTACATAAATGTAAAACATCTATTTTTGGCTTTCCACTCCAGCTTCCTTTGACCTCTGTTTAAGAGAGCCCTACCTATTTATTTTTCAGGAACACAAATTCAAGTTTCAGGGAAATGGGGCTCTACATCATCAGTTGTGGTAAATGCAACGATCTCCTCTAGACAGGAAGAGGGAGAGAGGAAGCAATGGGCACTGAACAATGAAAGATGCTAAAGAACAGCAAAGTACAGACTGAAGGGAGGGAGGAGGTGCAGATGGCTCAGGAAGGAGACATATGGGAATTGGAAGAGAGGAAGCAATTGGCAAGAAGTGGGCTGAATGCCAGGTCTGTGAAGGATCTGGAGGACACGGGGGATTTGGATGGGATGTGAGTCAGCTGCATTTTACCCAAATATCACACCAACATGGGAAATCAAAGAAACCCTCAAAGACATACAGGATGCAAAAGAGGACTGGAAAAAGTTATGACATGTCTCATCTCAGCAACTCTGCCTCTTCAGCATGGGGAGAGAAGTGCTAAATAAATGTTTGAATGTATAACTGAACCTGCTCATCACTGCCTTACTTTATTTTCAAATCTTAATTTTGCCTGTGAAAGAAATAACACAGATAGACCTTGAATTTCTATTTTTCCTAATCTGTGGTGTCACTCAATGCTAATCATGCATAAAACAATTCTCCTCCACTGTCTTGGATTAGAGTAGCCTGCTATTCTTGTTTTCTCAGATCTGACAGGTTTTCAAGGCTAGAGTTTTCACTGATCAAGGCCAGGAGAAGTCCTGGGGCAAATGGTGATGGCTGGTCATCATATCTAAAGTAAAACATTAAGAAAAGTTATAATTAAAATCAATTGACACTGTTGTAGGAGGTTTCTGGCTCAGACTTTCTGGCCTAGCCTCAAGGTTTGGACCTGCAGACCCACAGACCCACAGACCTGCAGTCCCACAAAGACACAGGCGCTTATATTAATTGTATACTGATTGACCTGGGGCCCAGGCATATAACTTGCTAGCTTTTTACCCTTAAACTAACCCATGACTCATCATGTTCAGCCATGTGGCTCGGTACCTTTTCTCAGAGCAGCACGTTGTCCTCTGCCTTCTCTGTGGCCTCTCTTCTATTCTTCCTGTTGCCAGAGTCTTCTTAGTCTGGTAGCCCTGCCCATGCTTCCTGTCTGCCTTTGGCCAATCAGTGTATTTTATTAAACTAGTAGGCGGGATAATTATTTAGAATGTAACATCATAAATCCCCTACAAGACACAGCGGTATTCATTTTGTACATTTTTTAAAAAATGAATTTTAAAGAAGGTAGGCTGTAACAGACTTGAGCAGTAAAGCCTTTGAAGCTCTTGAGCCCACCCTCTTTCCTGGGACTTTTGAGGAGATAATGGTGGCAAGGAGGACATGTCCATGAAGTCCCATCCTCTCTGAATATCAGTATACAATGGGAGAAGGAACAACATTCTTCAAGTAGTGTAGTCGCTGCTAAGGAGCTCATGTTCCTGCACATTAGTATTACTCTGGATTCTGTCAGTAACCCTAAGAAACAATATTAGAGACAGAGAAAAAAGGAAGGTGCAAGGAGAGCAGAAGAATAGAGGAAAGAAGTAACAAAAAAGAGAGAGAGAAGGACGGAAGAAAAGCACAGGAAACTAGGAATAGACGGGGAGAAGAAGTAGATCAATAAGAGCAAGTGGAGGGGGAGGAAGAAAGGACACTGGAGTGAACATGATGAAAATATGCAGTAAACTTGTACAAAATACCACAATGGAACTCAGGGTGATATAACCAATACAAGCTAATAAAATGGTTTCTGTTTGGTCCAGCTCTAATGAAAATAATTAGCATAAAATTATTTGATTATTTTCTAAATTACTTTTCAATTCTGTAAAAAAATAGAAAATATAGAATATTTGTGATATGCTATCTGTAGGACAGGGAGAAGAAAGAATAAAAGGTTCTAGACAAAAATTATGAGGCAGAGGAAATAGAGGACACCAGGAGAACACAGCCCACTGAATCACCTAAGCAGGAATCATGGACTCACAGAATCTGAAGCAGCAGGCACAGGGCCTGCGTGGGTCTGTACATGTATGGCTATAGGTGGGTGTTTTTGTGAGAATCTCAGTGGGAGCAGGTGTAGCCCTGACTCTTGCCTGCTCCTGAGACTCTTTTCCTCCTGACAGTCTCACTGTGAGGGCTTTTTGCCTTGTCTTATTGTACCTTGTCTGGTCCTGTTTGGTTGTCTTTCGGAAGCCTGCTCTTTTCTGAAAAGGAAATAGAGGAGGATTTGTGGGAGAAAGGATGCTTAGGGGAGCTGGGAGAGTGGAGTGAAGAAAAACTGTGTTCAGGATGTAATACATAAGGGAAGAATCTACTTTCAATAAAAAGAAAAAAATATCTTTAAGTTTGCCATAAAGTTCCAAACTGACAATTTCAAACATGAAAATAAATACTTAATCTATTATTTAAAAATATTACAATGAATTCATCAGAATTAATCATAGAGGTCATTATGACAAATTAACTCTGGTTTGTGTTATGCTTTATATGATGCCAGTGTGTTGGTTCTTGCACATGCTATCCACTCTCATACAGCCAAATCACTACAACAGTATTTCTTCCCTAGTTCAGTTTCTCATCATCATACAATGTTTTTCATAATTGCTCAAATCTCTCAGCAATATCTTCTGACATGTGTAGCAATGATGATTCTAGAAAATAGACAGTATAAATTTTGTTCTGTGCACTTAAATCACATTCAGTTATTGTTTTTAGTAGGTCAAAGAATGATTTTAAATGACTTTTTAAAATACCTAAATGTTGAATGGTAAGCAGCTAATTACCCTCCTCCACAGAAAATCTCTGGTATGTAAGGCATCTAGTGTTAAACACAGATAATGTTAGTTTATCAGACTTACAATCTTTGATTGAACTCAACTGTTCTTAGCATATCTTTTGCAAAACTTTCAAATCTTTGTTCATTACAAACTTCATTTCCAGAGATTATATGTACAAATTCTTAAAGGTAATTAGTCTAGTTTGAGAAACAGTATAACATCTTGGGAAAAATAAGCTGGGCGTGGCAACATGTGCCTATAATTCCAGCAGCCAGAAGGTAGACATAGGTAAGACCGGGGGCCTTGATGGCTAGCCAGACAGCCTATTTTAGGAACTTCAGGTTCAGTGAGAGACCCCCTGCCTCAAAAATGGAAGAGTAATAGCATAATAGTAATAGTTATAAAAATGCATGACTTTTATATCTGACCTCACATGCATGCCCACTTGAACATGATTATACAAATATATGCATACAGATGTAACCATAAAAAAATAGCTACTTGTAGATCAAAGGCAATTTTACCATATCATCAGATCATACATGTAACATATCTATAGGGCCCTATAAAAAGTTTATCTATGAACAAAACATAGATGCCTCATAATTGCCCCCTAGCCCCATCCTCTGCCAATAAAGAGTTGGTCAAGCTTTAGCAAAAGTACTTAGTAGTTACTTGAAAGTATTATTGTTACCACTGAAGTACTTAGAACACTGTGCAGATGCTAGAAGCTGCAATATTTAAGCATTTAACTATCATAGTCTTCATTTTGTTCCCCCAAAAAATGAGTTGAGAGATATGTCCTCCCATCTGGAATGAAGAGTTTATGAGTAAACGAGACCATATAAACATAGACTATCTAGTAAGTTGTCATTACACAATGGTTGTTAAGTTGTTGATGTTTCTACAATACCCATTTTTAAACTTGTCAATATTTGTTTCAAACATTCAGGAAAAAATGTGTTTTAAAATTTATTTTCACAGTATCAAAACACAGGACTGAATATATTTTTTTAGCTACTAACTTTCAACAACTAATAAATATTGACATTTTTTGATGATTCACTACAGACTTTTTCTTATTAATAATCATTTACCAACTTACGGAAAGTCTTCATTTCTAGCTATCATTTATATTTCTTTCATAAATTCATGCAAAAGTAACATGTTTTGTTGAGGAATCAGTATGAATTTTCTAACACATGTTCATCACCATTGTTATATATACCAATTTTCTTCATTATGGAGAGAAGGTCATTAAGGCCCAGGATGTTTAAAGGGAAGCAAACCATTCCATCCTTCAGGGAAGAACATTATTCTTAGGAATTAAACTACTTAATGGCTTCAGGAAGTTCCTAAAACTGACCAGATCTACCAGGCTTCTCCCTTTCCAAGAATATATATGCAATAAAGTCTGCTGACAAACATTCTCAGACAAGACAAGCTGTTTGGACATGGTTTATATCAGCCAAAATGATGGAAAGAGGCTCAAACCAACTAAGCTACATGGAAAAAACACTGTCCTACCCATAAAGTTGCCTGTTTTCTAAGCTCCAGAGCTACAGCTTTTTCTAGTTTGCTAGGGTGGCTTTTTGATAAGGCATCTGTCTTTTAATGATTTCTGGTTTTGTAAATACTTCCTTCCTCATAATTCTGTGTGGAACACTAATAAAAAGCATTGGTCCACCAAGTTGAACTTTGGTGGTATATACCTTTGATCTAAGTAGACATTGCTTACTTCTTTCAAGGGACAGTGTCAAAGAACTCATGCTTTAACTTAAAAGTCACATAACTTGGTCTACAGTGCCCTAGTATATAAGTGCCAACACCAACTACAGGTATCACAATCCATAATGCTCTTGTTCCACATATGAGAGCACCAAATATTCACATTTGACCCATTTAAATGTCAATGTCTGATGCATGACTAGTTAAGACTATATATATATATATATATATATATATATATAGGCTTGCAAACATGTAGGGTTGGCTATAGTTGGCATTGTCTTGTTAATTACTCCACAGGTTATATACAATACCTTAATGGTTTATAATACATTGGTTCTTATAAAAAATCAAGTCAACAAGAAATCTTATTAAAGAAATTAATTATTTCTTTAATCTCTGTGCTTGCAATTCCTACCATGAACACTAGGATGTCAATTATTTCATTGCAACACACTATGTTAGGAAAGTGATGCTCAGAACACTGTATAATTGTCTGGCAATCCCTACCCTCTAAAAACATTAAAGAAATAGTATTGCGTTATGGAAGATGTTTAAAGAGAACACTAAATCCAGCAAATTCAGCAGTCATGGAAGCTTTCACATAAGCCCATTATCTTTGATAGCACTTATAGCTATCATTGTCCTTTTGGCTTTACTATCTGCTAGAGAATATACATTCAGAAATCCAAAATTATACCAACATTTGTTTAGGACATGCAAGTTCTACATGTTATCATTTATGTAGTTAATCTTGTAATTAAGCAGCTTAGTAAATTACTGAGTTCTTTTATAATCTAGAGCAGTATTTGTGATTACTGCTTTTTCTTATTTCAAAAGTAATTTAGTTGTCTTAATGAACACAGAATTATTTCTTTAATATTTGGCATTAGTTTGTTTTACTTTTTGATATATTTTCAAAATATCTTTATGTTAGATATAATATTTCCAAAATGTAGTAAAATAAAAATATATCACGTTTATGAGATTTATTTTAATATTGTATAACATTATTGTCTTAAGGGCTCTGATTCATCACTATGAGAAAACTTCATTTATTAATCATGATAGTTGTGACTAACTCTCAAAGATGTGTAGCAAGTCAATTTTATCCAGCCTGGATATTCAACTATTTCTATATCTCTCACTTTTCAAACATGTGACTATTTAATAATAATAATAATAATAATAATAATAAAGAGTCCTTGAAACAAACACTATGTGAGGTCTCTTTTATTCTAAGGAATACATGCTAAAGGAGTTTGATAAGAGTCTCCTGTCATGTAGGAGAATAAGAAAATGTGATTTATATACCCCTATTTTATGAGCATCATGGATTTAAACTTTGGCTCAGAATCTAGGTCATTTCAAAAAGAAATGACTAAAGAATATCCAAAATACAGGTGCAGCTACAATTCAATTACATACTTTTCCTTTGTGCAGGGTGTGTCTTTGTTCTCACAGCTGTAAGATGTGTACTTTAAATTTTCAACAAAGAAACGCCACCACATTAAAGAACTTTAGGAATTCTTGTGACCTGAACTGTATGTAGCAATAACCATGCTATCGTCACTTGCCTTACATAAGGATATTATGTACTTTCATCTCCCGACAGTCCGCTCTCAACACATTTGGCAAAGCATATTAACAAGAGAAACGAAAACAATCATTTGAATACAAAGCTTAGGAAAGGAAACCACATGAAATATCGGGTAACCAACATCTCCTAAGAATGTCTTTTCAGATTTTGAAAAGGAGAATCAGAAATACAGTCATGCATTCTCATGATCATCTATTATTTGCTTTCATCATTCAATTTACTTTTGCCTAAGGTAAGAGGACCAAACAAAACCCAGTAAGATCTAAATAGGAACCGAGGTTTCAAAACTAAGCTGCAGATTTCTAGCCTACTTATTCCTCTACTTGTAAAAATGTGCACTTTACTTCTAGTGTTTTAACAGTTCAATGGTCATAATTTATACAAAATGCACAGATGGTCTTGGGAGTAGTAAAATTTCAGATGTTAATACTTCCTGGCATATGCAATACTACTGAGGACCAGGATTTTGGCAGCATTTAAGTGATTTTAAAATTATTTATACATTAATATCTTGGCATCATTTCACAGTCATAGGTTATTACATCTTTAAATTGTCTGATTCCTGATTAGAAGTGGCTTTCACATTGATTCAAAACTGCTGAAGATATTGAGTGGCTGATGCTTTACAATTAGAAGATAGCATCCCCTTGTGCGTTGAAAATAAATATGATTTTCTAATAAATTAAAGACTGGCAGAAATAATAAAATTGCCTAATATAGTATATCATGCAGGAGGAGTTTCCAAGATTTTGCTTTAAAAAATTATAATAGCAAGTTTAAACTATGAATGTTATAAAATGAACACATATATATTGATACACGTAATATAAGCCTTAAAAATTAACTGGAATATTTTTTTTTAATCTACCATATTGAGATAACGACCTATAGAGCCCTGCCTAGTATGTACCCAGTTTCGGTGTTTTTAACAATCTACCCCCCAGCTCTCCTGAAATGTCACTTGTCAGGGTCATCTTTGACTGACACCAAGTTCTTACACCTAGTGGTCAACCCTTAGTCCTCATATTACTTGATCTACAGCTGCAATCGAGGCCTTCCCAGACCCTCTTTAAAATATGGGACAGCCCATGTGCTTTACTTTCTTCTTAACTTTAGGTTGCTGTTGCTCCTTCCCTTGCCTTTCTCCATAAGAGCTAAGGCACACATCTCTTCATTTCTGCTTAGACTCATTCGCTAAATTAATTTTCAACATTGATAAAGCAGGCAGACCCTGGTGAGAGCTTCACATCCATCCAGATAGACTACTTTGTGTTAGGAAAACTGTAGGACTTCTGATAGCAATAATCCAATCTACATCCATTCTTTATGCTGGTCATGGGCCGAGAGTTGAGAATGCTCATAATTCAGTTATTGGACCATGAGCTGTGTTCCATGGACTAAGCTGGCCCATAGAAGGTGGCCTAGTGGTAAAGACACGGTAATTGAGGGTCACTCAAGTGCTGGTATTTAATAAAGTTTTGGTATTTTTCACTCTACATACATGCAGTTGAAGTAGTCAAACAGATATGCCTGAGAAGCTGGATCAGTCTTCCATCTCAAAAAGAGAGAACAACTGCATAGTAATGAATACTTGTATGCTTACCACAACTTAACGTTTTCTGCAGTCTCGACCTCAAGTCTCAATTTCTGACTCATACACATAACTGCCTATTTCATATATACTTAGATCTTTTATGAGCATTTGAAAATTACTGTGTCTAAACCTCAGCTTCTGACATATCCCACTCCAATCATCCACATTCAATGCACCCACACATTCCAACTTTCTCAGGCCAACCCGTAAAACTATGCCTTGACTCTTCACATCTTCCAAGCCATAACCCACATGTGTAAAATTTTTAAGAGTAATATGTTACAGTGTATTCAGGATCTAATTACTTTTTACCACCTCTGCTCCTAATGGACAACCCATCATTTATCTCATGTATGAGTTACTGTAAAAACTCCCAATTAGGCTCCCTACTTTTGAAAAGGCCACCATTCACACCTTCTGATCTCACAGTGACAAACATCTCCTAACTTAAAGAAAAACATTAAATGTTTGTAAGGTTACACATAACATAGAGATTGTGTTTCCAGACATTATCTCTATGACTCTCTTTTGCTTGCTCTGGTCAACTCACACTTATTCTTTGCTTCTTAGTGAAAATGTCAGTTGTTCACCCTCAGCTCTTGCATCAACTGCTTTGTCATCTAAATACATATTTCCTGAAGATCTGTTCCATTCCATACTCACCTCCCAGCAATATTTCTATTGAGGCATTCTCTGATCATGCTCTTAAGATAACAGACCTACCCAGTCTCTAATAAATCCTTTCCTTCTGTTGTCTCTTTTATTTTTTAATTAGTATTGTATAATTTGCAAACTACATAATATATTTGTTTAGCTGATTTTTTTCAGGGCATTCTTATCACAATTTCCTCAATTCTTGGTGCTGAGAATTTTTATCTTTAATTTGTATTAAATTCAAATAGGTGACCAGGAGAAACTTAAGAAAGTCAAGTATAATAACTGAATAATGTTATTCAGACACATCAAGGGTGCCTGAACTATTATGGCAAGAAAATGGAGAGTAGAGAGAATATGCATTAATGCAATCTGGAGTATGTTAGAATGGTAAAATGTTTTAATGCTAATGGTTCACAGAATTCAAAGTAATTATTGTCATTAACCAGAAAAATATTTATTCTCAGTCTCTACTACCCTGTGTTCTTGACTTCATTTGCCCAAGCAAACTTGTCACAAAGAATTTTCATTCTGTTTGTGATTTTCCAGTGCCTTTTTGATAAAGCTAAATCATTGTTTTCCAGTTTCAAGACTTACAAGAAAATTTGAGATACTCATGTAAAATCAGATTAGTAACAAAACACATTTTACTTCTTTCTTTAAACACGGGTCCAGCTGTCGCTTCTCTAGTTCTCACTCCTCAATGATTATGCTACTTGGTTAATTGGTTGTTCAAAACACATTTCTTAGATGCATGTGATATGTGTTACAACTTTTTAGGTAAACTATCAGAAATCTTTGTCTTACATGCACCCTTTCCTGGGCCAATAAATTCACAACAGAAGACATCAGTATACATGGAACAAAGAAAATAAGAAGATGGATTGGGCAATAGCACAATCATAGAATGAATGAGAATATATTCAATCAAGGTGTTCAGTGACACCTCATAAGACAAAATATGTGAAGCCACATGGATCAGTGCCTTCAAATAATCATGCATCATATAGTTTTCTACTTAAATCAAGGATTAAAATCCAATCTGTAATTGTAGAATTTTATTTTATAATGAAGCATAGTCATCACTTGGTAAGAGTGAGATTTTATTATTCAGATGCAATACTAAACTACATGGAATAGAAAAGCAAATCAGAAAGGAAAATGGGCTAAAGCAAACCCTAAAATAAACTAAGAGATCTCCCAAAAATATTTTCTGAAATGATTTTTGTAATAATGTTAAAAGTAATATGTGGAAGTGGCTTAAGCCTCAAGTAATCATAATAATAAAGTCTACATAATAAAGTATAAACTCTTGTACTTTATAATTGGAAATATATTTCCTATCATTTATCAGCCTTTAAAAATTATACATTTTCATCACTTATTTTCATGTTTCCACAAGGACAATTGAAATATATATATATGATATTCTTAAAAACAACTGAAAAGAATTAATGCACAGCTTTATCATGGAGACCAGATTTCTATGTCCTCTTTTGCTTGGGTAAAGATGCACACAGTGATCTGGCAGATGTTCCCTGCCACTGGATTCAGTACTCACAGTGATTCTTTCATCTTTATCATCCAGGGGTGAGCCATCCTTTTTCCAAGAGATGGTGGGCTCTGGATGACCTCGAGGAGGCTGGCATTCCATTACTGCAGGTTCACCGACAGCCACCATGACATCTGAAGGGTTTTGTCTGAAGTCATCCCGTAGTACTGTAGGAACAAGATTAAATCGTCACACTCAATGATGAAATATGTAGTCCTTATCTCTGAGTTTCAGAAAAAAGTGACATTTATTAGAATAAACTTCCCCGAATAGCTGGCTCAATACAGCTTAAAGAACCCATACCTATAACAGGCATCCACTGATTAGGAAAAGTATTTGTCCCTTAAGCATACTCAGAAGGGATTATTTCACATTCCTCACAGGCCAGCAAGCAGGTGCACTCTGCTGCTTCTCGCCCTCACCTTTAGCATTTCATTTGAATTGTGTGTCTCTTCTGCCCACTGCCTACATATGCTCCATCCGTATACTAATGACGATAACTGAACCCTCCTTTAGTTACAGGAAACACCATGACAACACTTTCTATATATTAGTATGTCACATACATACACAAAACCCAAAATACAAAGAATTGCACTTAAAAGCATACATATATTTGATTTTATAGGTATTTAAATCATTGTAGATAACAGTATTAGAAATGTAATTTAAATATAGTCACTATAAAAACTTCACACACAGTGGTCAATGACATCAAAATCAGTGCAGTTTTCCATTGTCATGTGTAAGAAGGAGGTAGAATACATGTTTAATTATCAATGGCATCAGAATTTATGTCCAAAGTTATTTTTGTTAGGCATATTTTATTAAATTCATAGACCTATTTAGAATGAAATGAAATTCATCTCTTTTATATTGTGAACTCTAAATTTTAATGGAATAAACAAACCACTCATGCCATTTCCACCTGACAGGAATACACTATTAATATACTATAAAAATAAGCAGCATTATTTACACAGTTATTCTAGGGAGAAAATATGGGAAATTAAGCAAATAATGTGCTCTAAAATCAGTTCATATAGAAAAACTGTCCTCAATACCTTGATATATCTTGAGGTCTTGAATTAAATCATAACTCTGTTCTGTGCTAGGTAGTCTTGAGCACACTATTCATATCCTACATTTTTAAGTACAAAGCAAGAAAGAAGATAGATACACCAACACATTATCTAATAACTGTTTAACTTGCCCATACTTATTTCCTTCATCCTGTGTGAAATAAGATGTGAACAGTCTTATAAAATAATTTAAGAGAACATTTAAATGTATTTTTTTGTAAATTAAGTATATAAATCTGGAGTGAATAGTATTTATCTTTAAAAACTACTGAATTGAATTTTAAAACTACAGAAGTGTATTGGAATGGATATATTGCCATTCATGTGGCATTTTAAATGCTTTAATAGATGGAGCACTATGATACTAAAAGGCATCAGTGAAAAGAAAATCACCCCTAAATTTAACTCTTCTAGCCTTAAATAAACTTACTCGCTCACAGGAGTTTGTATTTTTTTGAAACTCTTTTCTTTCCCTGCCTTTGTGCTAACCACATTAATGTAACTCGGTAAGTCATGGTACCCATGCACAACTAGCTATCTCCTGCATGCATTAATAGCATGCTAGCCTGTGGAAAGAAAATGCTGCTTCAAGGGAGAGTCTTGCTTCCTATCTTTGGAAAGAACAGTGAAATAAAATAAAATAAAATAAAATAAAATAAAATAAAATAAAATAAAATAAAATAAAATAAAACAAAACAAAACAAAACAAAACAAATAAATGAAATAAAAAGAAAAAAAAAAGGAAGTATGACTAGTCCTAACTGGTTCAATAGTAACTCTTATACTCCATGATCTTAAAACAACACAGATACATAGTGGATCTTTGTTAAGCTGTGATGTCTTCATTACTTCATTAAAAAGAAGAAAATTAAACAGAGCTTTGAAGCCTTTCACCATTTGTCAGCTATATGGTTATTAGGTATTAAAAATGAACAACAAACAAAATATAGAGTTTATAGAAAAAAACAAATTAAGTGGCCTTAACATGCAGCAAAGTCCCACAGTAGATCATGTTACTAGGAGTGACAACACTCCTAAAATGTCTTAAAATCCCCAACACCAAATAGTAAAATACCTTTGAAATAAAAGTAATTATGATTTACATTTTTTTCTAAGTGGTAGACTTAAAATAATCTTGGTCATATTTTATTCTATTAATAAATTAAGATCATAATCTCCAATAAGCCAACAAATAGGAAAAAGTTTTATGAAAATACCAAAAGTTGAAGATCATTCAAGCTATATTTTCCATTTATCGTATTATTCAGGCTTGTTTTTATAGTGTATAACAGAAAGCTAATAAAGTAAAATCTATTAAAGATTGTTGCTTAGATAATGCTCATGTAACTATTTTTGCAGCTGTATATTATAAAAATCCAGCATGCTTATGGCTACAGGCAATGTTTTATAAAAGCATAAATTTAAGACTTTTTATTCTTCTATAAAAATAGTATTTCTTACATATATTTGTTTTAAAATTTTCATTTTGAGGATATCATATGGCATATTAAATGACAGTAATTTTAGAGGGTTCAGTTTTAAAACTTGTTTGTATTCAGGTGGTAATGGTGGTGCAGTCCTTTAATACCAGTACTCTGAGGGCAGAGACAGAAGGATCTCTGTGAGTTCTAGGACAGCCTGCTCTACAGAGCAAGTTCCAAGACAGCCAAGTTACATAGTGAAGCCCTGTCTCAAAAAACTAAAAAAATAAAAACCAACACAAACCCTTTGTGCAACTCTCAGAGCTGTTGGGAACTTGACAATTTGCACTCCAAAATTCTTATCTAAGAAATTAACAAATTTAGGGTTGGGGAGATGGCTTAATGGGTAAAGTTGTTTGATGTTCTGACTGATTCAATCTCTAGAATATAGGCGATGAAATTCAAAGCAATTCTCACAAGCTGTGCTATGACCTCCATACAGGAACATGTAGTGTGAGGTTTCTGGCCGGGACTTTCAGGCCTAGACTCAAGGTTTAGGCCCGCAGACCCGCGGATCCACAGACCCGAAGAGACACACAGATGTTTACAATAGTTTTAGGCTGATCAGCCTCAGGCCCAGGTGTATAACTTGCTAACTCTTTACCCTTAATCTAACCTATGACTCTCATCCTGTTCAGCCATGCGGCTTGGTACCTTTTCTCAGAGCAGCATAGTTGTCCTCTGCTTCTTTTGGCTTCTCTCTGGCATTCTGCTCTGTTCTTCCTGTTCCCAGAGTTTTCTTAGTCTGGTAGCCCCGCCCACACTTCCTGTCTGCCTTTGGCCAATCAGTGCTTTTTATTAAACCAGTGGGTGGGACAATTATTTACAATGGAACAACATAATCCCCCTACAGGAATACACACACACACACACACACACACACACACACACACACACACACACACACACACACACACACGCACGTGTGGGGTGGGGCACAGTGGGGTCGAGGGGATGTTCCTTGTTGCTCTTGCAGAGGACCCAGGATAAGTTCCCAGAACCCACAGAAGGACTTTCAACCATTTGTAAATCTAGTTCCAGGGGACATAAAAGTTTTTCAGACCTTCTTGGCCTCTGCTGCGACAATTATATAGGTGATACAGAGACATACATGCAATCAAAACACACATAGACATAGTAATATCCCATTAAATCAAAATGTAAAATGAGAATCAAACAAATCAGAACTTTTCCAAGGAGGGGAACATGACAGAAAACCAATGAAAACCTAATACAATGGTAACCTTAGCAATGTAGGACACTTAATAAGTGTCCACTGCTCAGTATCAGCTCTTTCATTATTTAATCCTCATAACAAATCAAGGAAAAGTGAAATTACTAGCTTGATACATAAATGGAGAATGAGTAAAGAACCAGGGTCAAGCTTCAATCAGATCATCTCCAGACACAAAGGAAGCTTCCCATCAAGCTGCTTATCTGTTAATCTTGTTTTAACACTATTTGCAGTTACAAATAGTTAAGCATCATAATGTAAATAATATTTCATCCTCTTCCCAATGGAACAGAAGCTCACGGAGAAATTTCCCTCCTGACAGTCATATGGTTATCTTCTTAATATTCAGTATTGTACTTTCTCAGTTCTTCCCATGTTTGGAAGGGACCTCTTCACATTTTGAACAGCACATTGAGAATCAGAATTCATTATCCAGAATACATATGATGTGTTACTTCTCATCAACAGTTTATTTCAACCACAACTCAACTGAACAGGCTGTACAATAATAAGCATTTTAATTAAACATAGGCATTTTAATTAGAACTCGGTATCATGGGGAAAACAAAAGAAGACAGTATGTAGTCTTGGGATTTTTTTTTCTACACAAAAGTCAGTCTTATCAATGAGACCCAGAAGCAAGTAGTAAAATCATGTGAATGAGGAAAGGAGAAAGCCAAGTTCTTAAAACGTATAGGACTGAAGAAGAAAATAGGTTATAAAGCATATGCCTAGTTACAAGTTTGTAGTTACTAAGGAATATATGCCCATGTTAAATAAATCAGTCTAGTTCTTCCCAAAATTATTAAGCAATGTTCAACTCGAGGTAGAGAATTAATGGCTCTCTTTTACAGTACATTGTGACCCCTGTGTGAATGTAAACTTACAGGTTTCCATTTAAAGTGGTTATTCAATTTCAAAATTAACTCTTTGATATAAAACACCTGTACTGATTACAAATGTTGTACCTAGTAACTATGCTATATAGGTTTTCTATTTTCCTAATATAAAAATATATTGAAACAGCCTTGGGTTAGGGAGTTGGCTCAGTTATTAATATACTTACTGTAAATGCATTAGGACTTGAATTTGATCCCCAGTATCCACATGTGGTAGTATTTGTTTATAATCTCATTACTGGAAGATAGAGATGAGCAGATTCCTGAGGCTCACTGGCAAGCCAGCAATTCTAATATAAAGAGTGAGCCTCAGGACAGTGAGAAATTCTGTCTCCAAAAGCAAGGTGAATGGCTCATGAATAATAACAGTAGGGGTGCCCTTTGATCTCCAGAAGCACAGGCACCCACTCACATGCAGCTCTTACAAATTAAACACACAAACACACACGCATACACATGCCAAAAAGAGATCCTTGTCAGAAATAGAAATTGAATAGGATTTGTTGCAGGTTATTTTAAATCAACAGATGTATTCTGGGAGCTGTACAGGAATGTACAGGAATATATAAACAATATGTCTTTCCAACTTCTAGTTAGGAAGTGATATTTATAGGACAAGGAGGCTTAAATATCCCCAAATATTCTAAAATAAATCACAAATTTTAACTTTAAATAGTCCATCTGCAAAAAAAGATAACCCATTAAGTATAAAAACTGAAGTGAGAGAGTGGGAAATAATATTCCACCAAGTGCTGTTCATTTAAAGGCACCACCTTGTAATGTCACTAAACAAACGAACATTATTTTTCAAATATCAATTATGTACAGAGCTTTGAATTTATAGGAATGTTTTCTAAAACCCTTTACTTTTTAACATTGACACTGAATCTTTCTATGGGTATTCTTCCATACATATGCCATCTTCTACAAGTGGTTTTAGTGCATGCCACTTTAATTTAGAATATAAAATTTTGCTTTGGTTAAGTCTCTAGGGGAAGTTTTACTAGAAGAAGCACTGAGATCTTTAAGGGCTGGAGCTTCTGAGATTTTACAAGCTGCTGAATCTCCATCCTAGGAAGAAGTACATCTTGTACTTAAAAAATATATATTCCTAAGGTCTTCTGGTGTTGGTAGATGTCATGTCTCAGCTAATCTTAGGGAACCATTGTGTGCAAACCACGGCAAATCGAAAGAGATGCAATTACCAGAGCAAAAAGTAACCAATGGTAACCTGTTACTTTATATGAGGTATACAGGAAGAGCAAGCTAAGTTAACATATACGCATGTACCCCCCCACACACACACACCCCTGGTGTGGTTTAGTTTTGTTGGACTGCAGCATTGGAAGCATATTGTTCCTGGCCTCCCCTTTTTTCCTGTCATGATATAGAAAAAAATGAAACTAAGACTTTTTATATGTTAGGCAAGAATCAACTTCCAGACTAGACCTAGTTTGGATCTATATTTCCATTTTGCAGAAGCACAAACAACATTGTGATGCTTCCTGCTTTGCGGTTCAAAATACTCGCCAACACTTATTATTACAATGGCACCAATTCATGGAATCAAATGGAAAGAAAGGTTGGTATGCTAGGTTGAAGTGAACATCTATACTGCATTCCAGAGAAAAGTGGACATTCATAAGAATTGACGTTTAAGAGCTAAAACCCAGCAGATTCGAAAGTCTGAGACAGCATAAAATTATGTATTACCAAAAGATAAAAAGTCAAGGGGCTAACTCATGTCCACTATATTAGAAATGTCAGTAATATACTAGATGTGTGCACACTGAAGATATGAATGTAAAGAATGAGTGAAATTAATTTACTACTGAAAAATGCATCACTTACGGAGAATTTTATTGGTCCATGACACATATGAGTTAGAAAACGGAAATCACAAATTTCAGAATTCCCAGTGATGCTTACAGGGTTTCATGACTGTGATGAGTGTACTCACAATGACTCAGTTATTTCCACACAAAACAGAGTTTTACACTCTATCTTGATAGGGTTATTATGAAAACTAATTATTTAATGTTTATACAGGACTTGCCATTTTTATGGGGCATTACATCTACAAAGAAGTATTGCCGTTAGTCACCATGTGAGGAATTGCCAAATTTCTCAGCTGCCAGTAAAAATGGGAAAGAAGACAAAGAATGCCATTGATGGGGGCCTCTGAGTGCCAGAGTGAAAGTCACACTCAGGAGTACCCTGGCAGGGTTAAAATAACACAGACAAAATGAGGATATCTGAGCTATGGGACTCTGATTAGAGCAAGACAGGCGGGCATTCTTTCTTTCATAAAATCAACTTTATATTTAGTATCCTGCCCTCAAAGAGTCCTTAAGCAAAAGAATATTCTTGTGTATTTACTGCCTGCCTCTGTCTGAAGGTCAACTCCGTGAGAACAAGGAATCTGTCATCATCACTTGCATATCACCACTGCTCAGAACAATGCAGAAGACATGGTATGCAGCAGTCAGTGTTTACAGTGCATGTTTTCTGCATTAGATATTAGATATGAAATAGTGAAGCCAAACTGCATTAGGTAGTCTCATGAGGCTTGAGATAAAGGAAGGCAGACAGAGAATATTTAAGAGTAATTGCTAGACATATAGAGAGAGGGTTAATATATTGTGATATAGACAACATTATTGTACATTATTATAAATAAGTGTACATGCATGTATGTATAAATATATAATTAATATTGTATATATTGTTATGCATTAATATATATATTATGTTTACAATATACTGCATACATTTAATTATTGTAGGAAGCTACTTGAAGGATGCTATAAGGGGCTCTGGGGAAGGAAGAGGTGGCTGGAAGCCTGAAAAACAAGTAAGAATTAGCTTAAGGAAGCACACTACAAGAAGAGGAAATAATCTGTGTGGAAGAGGAAATCTGGCACAGTAAAGGAATTCTAAGAGACTGGGCCAAGCTGATTGCAAAATGACTTGAGGTTGACCAGGAAAACGGAAACAGTTGTGGTGTGTGTACAGCACCCAACATAAGGAGCTAGTCTTATGTCTCAAAGGACTCCCAAGATCCCATCAAAGTAGTTTGGGGATGTATCTGTCATAATGCAATGCTCCCTATGGCTGCTCTGTGAATGAATATGAGACGGAAGTAAGGATGGAGGGGACAAAAGCAATTAAATGGCTGCTGCATTCCCTAAGGGACAAAGCCCTGGGTTTGGTTGTCTCTAAGGGTTTGGAGAAAGGGAGGGGCAGATCAGAGGTGCATTTGGAGGTAAAATTAAAACTGACTTCCTGAGAGGTAAAAGTGGACAGAAATATGTTAAAAAATGACACTCCCACTTCTTGTGTGATAGAACACGTCTTTTTAATGTATATGAGAATACATAAACAACGTGGAGGTAAATTTTTCATGGGGAAAAACAAGAATATACAAATGCTTTTTTTTTTTAAGAAAAAGAAAGAACATAGGGATAATATAAAGTCATTTAATTCATTAAAATATTACAATTTTAAATTCTAATACTTACTATTTAACAAACACTGGGTTAGTGAACTAAGACTGTGTTTCAATATCCCAAATCCCAGTTGCTAAGTGACAACACCCATCAATCAATTACACTATAGTATGATTTTTGAATGATTGATTTTTAATTTAATTTGAGGCACATCGTATATTTATATGACTTAAATACTTGAAAGCTGTCATTACAAAACAATTACAGCATAACCAAAATCTTATATCCATGGCACACATTCCAATGCTAACACTATTCAAGGGACTTGGAAAGTGCTGAGACATGGAGTGACCACAGGAAACTAGTACGAGGGGCTTTGATTATCGAAAGGTGCCATGACGTACAAGAAGTTCATTTTTTCTATCGCCCATATAGGAGTGCAGCATGTAGCCAGCATGTGCTATAAACACATTTGAGATTTTTGCTAGTAACCACAAATTGAACAGTTAGCATTAATCTTGACTGGCCTTCTAGAAAATGTCCAGAGTTGAGCATGTCCTATTGTTGGTTGACAAGAGAATTCTACTGTGTCATTACAGAATACACTCAGCTGAAGAAGTATTGTCACTTAAAAATACTATGCAGAGAGCTACTATTCCTGCTACCTCACATAGCGCCTTTATGTAGTTCCGGACCTCTAAAGCTTATATACTTGCAAAGTCATGCAATCTAAGCATGGTGATCCTAGCTTCTACTCCTGCCCATACTGCAAAGGAGGGTACAAAGTAATACAGTGAAAGGCTCAAGGTTTTTCTATGGGTCATTAGACATGTAGAGCATCAGACCTCAGCAATAACTGTTTCCATACTCATTATTACAAGGGTTTATATATTTTATAAATCACCGGTAACAGACCAGAATGCTTTCTAATTAGAATGTTTTATGGATATGATGGCTGTTGAAGAAAGAAAGAAAGAAAGAAAGAAAGAAAGAAAGAAAGAAAGAAAGAAAGAAAGAAAGAAAGAAAGAAAGAAAGAAAGAAAGAGAGAGAGAGAGAGAGAGAAAGAAAGAAAGAGGGAGGGAGGGAAGGAAGGAAGGAAGGAAGGAAAGAAGGAAGGAAATAAAACACAGAAAGGAAGGAAATAATATACACACAGTGTCTCTTATTTCTGAAGGCTTGGAGAACTAAAATGTGATTTCAAATGTTCCTAGTGAGTAAGGGGTAGGAGTGCTCAGCAATGGTTACAGTCTCAAGAGAGAAAAATCCTCACAGTTTAAAATGATCTTGTTAAAACCACCCTGGCAATTGTGAAGCACCAGAGAAAACAGCAATTGGGTTAAAAAAAAAAATCTCACCAGTGTGCAGCATAATTAAGGTTGCCAATTATAACATTTCTCCCCAAACCCAAAGGACTATTTTTAATGATAGGAAAACCCAAGTCTAAACAGCACACAGAGGGACATATCTAAACACAAAGCCTTTAATTGGTGACAATGCCCTAAATCACTATCACCATTTCCAAGCATAATGACTCTCAGATCTGCCCCTTCCTTGGATCTTCCCCCATCACAGGCTGTCTGGGCCTTCAGAATAATAATCGTGAGCACCTAACAGGGCTTTCACTCTCCAAGGACCTTAACAAGTGTGCAATTGTGGGGTTGTGTGAGCTGCCTTTTTTAAGACTGCAGATCCCTTGGGAGAGAACATTCAGCTTCCAGCTCTCTGGCCAACAGGGTTGCAGACCTCTTGTTTTGTTTTGTTTTTTTGCTGAGAGCTGCAAACGTACTAACAAGCTTTGAGTAAAAGGAAAAGAATTGAATTAGCTGAAAAGCATCATCTTATAAATCTTCTTAATGATGCTAACCCTATTGATAATTCTACTTCAGGCAATATGCGACTAGTCCTCCTCAGGAAGTATTAGGTACAAAAGAAAAATATCAAACATGATAAGATAATAATCACACATAAGGTTGTCAAAACCTCTCATGTTATGAACCACCCTTAAATGTTGACTGTGTGAATCTATTTTTTTTTAAATCACATACTAGAAATGAAACATCTGTAATCCAGGAAAATTCCATGGTGCAAAATTGTTTGCAACGATTTCCCACAAGAACCTCAGTGATTATCTCAACTGAGTTTACTGAAGGCAAACGATACATAGCCAAGAACCAGGAGGTTAGTGCATGCCTTGGAGTCCTGCAAGTGAGGCATCAACAACACATTCTCTCTGAAAAGTACCAGGCTCATACAGAAAAAGAGTCACAATTTGGCAGAGGATCATGTTATGAATATACAGGATGCTTGACAAAAGGTACTAATGATGATGCTCTTCTACTTCATAGCTTGGCATCCTGACTTCCTGATGCTTCTAAGCCTTAGATGAACACCATGTCTATGGATGTCAATTTTGTTTCAGCTTATCACTAAATCAAAGCTGGACTATATTGTTGATGGCAAGCAGACAAATTCCTGAGTCCCTGTCAAACTTACACAGAGAAAAGTGAGATAGGATTGAAGAGATGCTTCAGCTGGGAAGAGCACTGAAGGCCCTCCTAAAGGACTTGAGTTCACAACAGCCTGTTAATCCAGCTCCAGGAAAACACGACATCTTCTGGCCTTGATAGACACTGTATCAGATGGCAACACATAAACCCCCTCCATTCCCCTCCTTCTAAATATACTTAAAAAAATTCTGGTAAGTGTTTGATAATTGCCAGTTAATGTGATAAAGACTGATATAAATAATTCAAACCTAAAACTTCACCAAAGATGGCTTCAAATGCAACAAAGGAACAAAAAAAACAAACAAACAAACAAACAAACAAACAAAAAAAACCATGTCTCTCTCACACACACAAAAATTAAGACAGTAAACGGAAAAAAATTAGACAAAAATCTAGTCAAAGTTGTTCTTCATAAAAATCTAGTCTGGGGTGGAGGCTTTGACTTTAAATCAAATAAATAAAGCTATGTCACGGACACATAAGAAGCCGAGTTCAGAACCACTAAATTCATGTGAAAACAGACTACAGAAGTGTACATCTTTAACAGCAGCACTAAGGAAGTGAAACAGGTAGATAACCAGGATTTCCCACACAGGCAATCTAGCAAGCCAGTGATCTCCAGGTTCAGAGAGACCCTGATGCAGGGAGGAAGATGGAGAACAACTGAGAGGAAAGATATACTGCATGAATGTCTAGCATCCAAACATCCCCACATATCAATACTCATATAAGCACAGCTCACACCCCACACCATGATCCCACACACTCCACACAGTCAGGTGATCTATCAAACATGCCCACTGAACCACTGTGATCCATTCACCTTACCATTCTGCTGTGTATTTGTGCCTTCCTATCTCTGGGTTTATATCCAAATATTTGACCAGCGGCAAAGTGAAAATATTTTAAAATTGCATTTGTTTATATATGTGTATAAATGATCATATATTCATAAATATATATGAGAGATAGAGACTTTTTCATGTTATTATCAAACAACATGATATCAGAAGTAACCTAGAGGAGATTTAAAGTATACCATACAAATACTCTGCCATGCTATACAAGACACTTGAACATCATTATATGGCACTGTGAGTGTCCCTGAAACCAACATTTTTGCTAGACGCCAACAGCCAATTGTACACATATGTACAGTTTAATTTGTAATTTTACTCTTTACTTTCTCATCTTGATTTCCTGGTCTATATTCCACCATTGTTTTTGCCCTGCACTATGTATGTGCACAGGAAAGTTTGTGGTGTTCGTTGATTCTCCTTGGTCAGTTTTCTGGAATATCAAAAAACTGTGGGGAACTCCTCCTATGTTAATGGCCTTGAAGCTTCATTCACCTCCAAAAGTGCATCACAGAAAGATCTAGAAGTATAACGTACTCTTCTTCTTGAGTTGAAAGAAATAGAAACAGAAACATCATGAGGAAAGGAATAATTTCCCAGCTAGGCCATTCTCGGGCAGCCACATGAACTATGCAGGTGAATGTGAGCATCTAGAACATATAAAGCCACTAAGATGGCTCACCTTTGATATACATGGGAATCAGACTTGGAACAGTGCCCTGAACAAAACTCTCCTCCTGGGTCATGGTGGTTCAAGTTTTTCAATCCAGCACTCCCACTCTGGAGGTGAGACAGGTGTATGTCTGAGTTCCAGGCTAGCCTGGTCTATAGAGTTCCAGGACAGCCAGGACTAAATAGAAAAAAAAAACCTGCTTAGAAAAGCAACCAAGAAAAAACACAAGCCCCCAACAAGACCCCCTTCCTGCTAGCCTCACCCAGTATAACAGAAAGTACAACTCAAAGGCCTACTGGCTTTGCAAATGAGCCATGTAAAGAAGGATAAAACCATTAGCAACTCAAAGGGCAGAAAGAATACAAAGGAAGCTGTGAGTTTAGCCCTTCTGGAGGATCTTTGTGGATTAGTTTCTCTAACAGACCCCAGCCAGGGTGGTAACAGTTTTTGTAATTTTAACAACTGTAGTTGGTTTTAGTTTTCAAGTAGCAGCTGTAACTTTCTTGACAATTAAAAAAAGGTTTTTTTCCTAAGCATTGAATGGCAGTTCCAGTTTTACTGTATGGTTTATAACTAGTCAATAATGTTCATCATAAAATTTGGCCTATATTTTAAATATGTTGATACACATGTTTTATGTATAGTTATTTGGGTTTTTTTTTTTGACATACATATAATAAGTTGCCCTCTACAACATTAAATCTTTCACAAGACAATAAAAACTAAAACCCAATCATCTTAGAGATCACTTTATTAGTTATTAAAAGAAAATCTAGAATTGACTTCTAAATGTATCCAGTTTTCTTAGCTTCAATTGTTAATAATTAGAAAAGAAAGCGTTTTGGTAAAACCATATTTGAAACTTTCATTAAAGTTTTAATTCTTTTATTATATATATATATTTAATTTTACATGCAAACCACAGTCGTGCCCCCCCCCCCCCCCCCCGCTCCATTCATTCTTCAAAAACAGCAAAAACAGTAAGGCCTTTCAGGGGCGTGAACAAACAAGGTTTTTACTCTAAAATCAATGTTTCCTATGGAAACAATTTTTAAATTGCATAATTTTTTAAATAAATGTGATATCTAAGAGAATTTGATGCATCTAGCCTTCATAATAAACTGAATTGTAACAAACACAGTTACCTTAAAAATCAGTATGACTTAAAAATCACATTTATCTTGAAACATAACAATTTGTATTATTAATGATAATAAAATAAATTATTTGGTAAAGTAATTGTAATTTTCTTGTCCTTTTAATATATCTCATAGGAAACAAAATAAATGTGAGTCAGGTGTAGGTGAGGTGGTGCAGGGCTTTAATCTAGCACTCTGGAGTCTGAGTCCAGCTGGAGCTTCGAAAAGAAATCCTTTCTTGAACAACTAAACCAACAAACAAATAAAAAAGGAATAAATACATGTATGACTACTTTTAGTTGAAAATGACAAATGATTATGAGATGATAATCCTGACTTACAGGCATCAAGGAGAAATTCCATGGTTTTAATAAGCAAAAAGTTGAGTCATACAGTTTTTTGGGGTTTTTTTGTTCTGTTTTTTAAGCACGGTTAAAACACAAAATGCCTTTTGACCTAAATATCAAAATCTAAGAAATAATAAAATTAAAACCACATTGTTACTCCCACTCTCTATTGTATTTCAATTTGTTTCCTGTGCATTGATTGATGTTTTGTCCATTGTTATTTATGCGACACTTATGTGAAGGTACAGTGATGAAGGACATATATCAATTAACATAAGAAGGCCTCCAAACATAACATCCCAGCATTTCTCAATTGTGCATCTTATTTTCCTTTTGTGTTCACAGGTCATAGAGAAAGAGTGTTAATTGAGTCGTATATATTTGAGCCATGAAGTCCTCTTAAATTCCAAAACTAATAAAAGCTAATGACTTACTTCATAAGAAAATTTGGTGATGCTAAATTTTGATGATGAGAAGTTCAACAATTTCAGGATAGACGTTTTTATGGTTCCTTATAACCCAATAAGTTATTCAGGTTCTTCATTAAAATGCTGCAGATGACACCATTTCTCTTTTTGAAGAGAAACATCACATAACTTAATATCACATTTAAATATCTTCAATTGTATACTGTTAAAATTTTGTTGATAGAATCCAAACAAAGGCATCGCAAAGCATCATGAATAGTAAACTGAGGATCATTACCAATGTTTATGCATGATCCTACAATTAGAGCATGCATGCTACAGAGGTAATTAATGTGAAGGAAACTAGCTGAGTACGCCAACACAGCACATAATAAAGGACACATGAACCATACATGTATTTTACTTCAAACCGTATAAATAATTGAAAGGCTCTACAGCTGTGATGGAGTGACCTAAGTAGTACTTGGGAGAAGCATATTGCTGTCACTAACAGGAACAATGGCAGTCTACTGAAAAGAGTGGTAATTCAAGCATTCCCTCTGACCCCAAGGGCTGCAGACATAGAGTATTAGCAGCAAACTAGCACTTAAACAAAATCAAAGGCATAAGAAAGCCAAAATTACTATCTAGCTCACTTTTGGCTCTCTAATGGTTTGCAAATGAACCAGTGAATACATTTATACCCATTTTAGGAGGCTTGGGCACTGACAGGCTGTTTCAGTGTTTTAATCACTGAACACTGCCTCTAACGGAGTCATTTAAGGTATTGTGACACTTTATCATCTGTGTTATTAAATTCACATCCTAATCTTTCAGATTATATTCAATATTGAAATATATTTTAAAGTTATTATGAATTTTAGCTAGCCAGGTTTAATGTACTTCAATATAAGACTCCAGAATACATGTGAATATAAGAAGACAATATGAAATTTATCTGCTTCCTAAGCACTTGGTGTTATTTATTCATTGTGCATCTTAATCCAGCATACAGACATTCGGAGTCTTGTTATAAAAGAACATAAAACACAGTTTCCATCTTTGATTCCTCATTATGAAACTAAATTCATTCCACAAGAACAATTCTGCTAATCCTCCTCCTCACCCCTCCACCTCACCCCTCCACCTCACACCTCCACCTCATCCGACCTGTACCCACTGCATTTTCAACCCTGTTGCTCACCTCCAACCCTAGCCTCAAAGCCAGGCAGTCTGCATAGAAGAAAACTTAGATTACCCTGGAGAATATGAGACCTTTAGTTCTTTAGAACCTTTAGGGCAAGGCTCTTATGAGAGATAAGATTGTATAGAGGACAGCCGAGAAGGATATTATGTCTTACAGGATGTTAATTTAGTTAAAAAAAAAAAAAAGATGGAAGTCGTGGTGTGGTTTCCCAATTGATAATTGTGCCTCTTTAAGCGAAATAAAGTTTATATGAATGTTCAAGAATGCTCTCAAAGAAATGATGACCCACCCTGACAGTTGAAAAGGTTCGAAACAATTGATGATATAAGCTTAAGGTATATGCTTGAGAGAGACAGAGGACAGAGATGGGGATGGTATGTGTATGTGCCTTGGCACAGTTGTAGAAGTCAGAGATTACTTTATAGCATGTGGCTGTATCATTCTATCATGTGGGTTCTGGGACTTGGATTGTGGTTATCACGCTTGGCAGCAAGTACATTCATCTACTCAGCCATCTCAACTAGTTCCACAACTTCTTTTTTCAATAAAATACATACAATAGTTTAACAGTGATGACTTTTTGATATGTCCTAAAGTATAACAGTTTAGAGATAGGGTAAAACAAATAAATCTATAACAGATGACCTTATTTTATATATTTATTATTGTGAATGTTTCTCTTAAAGTGCTTTAATGTGTTTCATTCTTTTTAGTCCATGTATTCATTTTACAGATGGAAAAACTAAGATTCAGAAATTAAAGCCACGGACTCAATGCTACAGTAGCTAAAATTGTCTAGGGAAGTTCACTGACCTCCAATTGGATTATCTTTGCTCAGTGACAACTTGAACAGATTCCAAAGATAACTAAAAGCTTTCAGATTTAAAATGGTTTAACAAATCTTTGAGAAGCATTTAAAAGTGTTTGCAAACACTAGGGGGGAAGGATCTCATGGAAAGCCCCTGGCAGACAGGAGTAGATCAAGGTGGTTCACTGGGGAAGGGTTGCTTGTATCATGCTTTCCCATTAGATTAGCCTTCGAAAGTTCACTCTTAGAAGACAATTATATTAATACAGGGAGGACTAGTACAGTGTGAGGCAGTAATCACAGAGAAAATTAGCTAAACCATCCCTTAAAAGCTACTTCCATTTGCTATGGCATCTGTTAGCTTACAAGCCCCCCCCCCCCCCCCGGCCCCACCCCCAACATCCATCCAGCTTAGGAATTCCAGCTCTGGCTCATGAATTTAGGTTGAAGACAATGTCATCATAATCTCTAGCTGTCACAGAGATATAAGGACTGTGATGATCAAATAATAGTTCATTCTATCATCATGACAGCTTTAAAAATGACAGCCCTTGTAGAACTGACTACTTTAAAAAGAAAAGCTGCAAAGTTAATTTGATGGTTATGTGACTTTTTTTTTTTTTTAAGTAAAAGATTTACTGGATGGGAAAGGTACAGTTAATTTGAATTGAAGCACTCCAATGAGTTAGCACCTATTTTATATCTTGTTTTGTTTTTGAGACAGGGTCTGTATGGCAGGCTGGCCTCAAACTGTCTCTGTAGCTGAGACATGTATCATCATATCTGGTTTATGTGATACTGGGGATTGGACATAGGACTTCATGCATGCTATGCAACAGGATTATATCTCTAATCACGTTTCAGAGAGTTTTCAAATGTTTCTTTTGAAAATCTAAAGATGTGTAGCTTCCTACTGTAAGCTGGTTTCTGCAATTAATAGCTCGGGGTAAAGGTCATGGTAGTGTGCTTACAGGAGGCACAAAGCACTGAGTTTAATCTCTCTCATCTATATAAAAAATACAAAAGATACCTCTGTTTAAAGAGGAGCACCCACTCCACTAATTGTCATAGGATGCAGACATCCCTTCAAGGTCTACTTATACAGAACATGAGGTGACTTTGGCGTGTACCTTAAGTCTTAGAGACTCAATCAGTACTTGAACTTGGTCAAATAGCTAAAAACTATATGTGGATGGAACAGCAGATTAACACCCAAAGATCAGTTCCTATGTAACTCAACTTCACAAGGAAATAAAATTTATTTAAATTTATAAAATAAAATAAATAAATTTATTTTGAATGTACATTAAAATTTATTTGTAGAATAAAATTTGCTTTATATAAAAAATTTCATATTTGTCTAGATACAACAAAATCACTTTTTTGTTAAGAAATTATCTTTAACAAAATAATGCCCATCAAACAGAAAAAGATAATCAATTGTGATGTTTATAAAGGGAAAGAGTGAGGAAATTGTCTAGTATGGAATAAGAGAATGTATTTTTAGATTATTGTAGTAAGTACTAATAGCAACACAATAGCACACTAATAGGGCCGTCATTCATAATGTGAGACAAATGTTTGAGGGAGCCTGGGAGCGGCTTATTTTATCACAGAGGGCAAAGCTTGATGAGCAGATGGTACTCAGGATTTCTCAATGAGCCCAGCATCTGTGTGTACAAGTTGCATAAATGCCAATTAAAATGTGTCCGAGTAAATTTACATCCCTTGCTGATAGAACACAAGCCAATCTTGCTGGCTCAGGATCAAGGTTAAACTTAACCATCTGCTGAACTCACAGCAAGTTGCTCTCAGATTGTACAGCAATTCCCCGGGAAATAATAAAAACAGGACTCCTATTGATTTGTATTTATTTACATTCATAAGTCATTTCTAAAGCCTTGGGCTAGAGCTCAAAGGGAGAAAAAAGTTACTATTTGTATAACTTGGCCAAGTATATTTTGGGCCCTATTTCTAACAAATACCTCTTTGATTAAAGTGACTGCTTGAATAAATTTCCCTAACCTCCTTGCAACTTCCTAGTTGATGTAATTTTGTTTAAAATTTATCCTTTTAAAATGATCTTGAATGAAAGAAAAAGGCATGCAGTGGCAAATCTGTTGCTTCCACAGGAAGAAAGAGCTATGTGCCTCAGATGGAAAGACAACCATAAAATCATTAACAACAGTTTTTTTTTTTTTGTTTTTTTGTTTTTTTTTTGGAACTACAATAAATGAAAATGGCCTTTGCTAGGATCTCTCTTTCTATGTAGGTCTTTTTTTTTTTCCTCCCCCCCCCCTTTTTTCCTTTCCATTTCCCCACCTAGTCCCAGTGCATTTGTGCCTATAGGAAATTTTTTGTTGGGTCGATGTAGTCTTGGGATTTTTAATTTCCAATGTCCTATAAGTATTCTAAAGTCAAAAATCTTATCTTTTGAGCTAAATACTATATCGCAAAGGAGTATTATACAGGTATGAATTTTAAAAGCCAAGTAATAAAAATATTCGAGAAAAAATTTTAAGTGACAAAAATATGAAATTGACAGAAAATGTCGGCTGTCAGGACACCTTTCCCTTTGCAAAAACCTAAATGTTTTATATTTATATGATAACCACATTATTCACACCACAAGCATGATTTATACCACAAATCTGCACTTCCTATACCTGCAGAACGCCTGCATTTTCTGCATTAAGAACCTCAGGTCACCAAAGAAATTAAAAAAGTATATCTGGGAGGTAATTACATTTTGGTCACAGATGGTTCAGGAAGATTAGGAGAGCTAAGGATCTTCATGGTGAATTTCTGTTTTACTATTGGCAATAATAATAATGACAGCACAAAGGATGTGAAAATGTTGCAGAATCTCAATCACCTGATCACAGCTGACAGCCAGGTGATCCATGTTATGGCAATGTGACAGAAAGGCAACTAACATCAATATTTGATTGCATTTTTGTACCTTTACTATAAAGAAGTGGAAATCCAGCATTCAGTAGTGAGGCTTTTGTTAAGCACAAAATCTCATTTCATTCTTTCAAAAACTGGTAAAAAGTTGAAATTATTGGAAAAGTGTAGAAGCTGGTGATTGGGAGGGGGTGAGTTGCTTGAAGGAATCAGGGTTCCATCCTAGGTTTGTGTGATATCAAAATTTATCAGCAGAAATCTTCGACCTTTGAAGAATTGTGTATTATCAGATATGTCCAAAGAATCTCATCATAAAATTGCACAAAAACTCACAAATAAAACTGATAATTAATATTTATTCATCAGTGCTTATGTCTAGCATGTGTGTGTGTTGAAACCCAATACTCAGTGTCGGTACTGTGCTAGGAAGTATGTTAACAACTGCACAGATGTTCTCAGGCATTCTCACCAGTTTTAATTGGTAGGAAGTAGAGTCTTGAAAACCAGGATGTACTCACTGTTCTTGTCCATGATATTTGAGTAACAGCACACAGAGGGTACTCTGTACAACAGACACATACTTACAAACAGTCCTTTCTTAAAGTAAAATTCTTAGAGAGTGAATTTGGTTAAAACTGCTATCTGAAAGTTTATTAAAAAAATCAACACCATAAATCATTTCAGATTTTGATTTTTTTTTTAAAAAAGAAACCATTTCTTCAAGTACCATATGTTTTACAACAAATTGGTCAAAGTTACCTCAAATATTAATAGCTTATAATTTTTGATTGATGACTTTGAATAGAAAAGAAAGGACATTATGAAAGGTGGACTTATTACACTCAGTGGAGTATGCTAGCCTGCTCATAATACTTATTATTCCGCCTTAATTGTGTCTCCCTCCTTCTATTTACCCACATCAAAATGGTCTCCAGCACAGAGTATGTGCCAAATTGTTGCCTTCATCACATGTTTGCCAGTGACAGTGCTGGAGGACTTCAGTATTGAAAGGCCCGTCCTCTACTTGTCACCCATAAGCACCAATGTTCTGTTCCTGCTTAGATATCTGTGACTACACAGCACTTCTTACACAGTAGGAATGCAATAGCAAGTTTTCAAGGAATAACATAATTTAATTTAGGTTTTCAAGCTATGCTGGGACGTATGCTCATTTCTCAGTCATTTCCAACTGTGAGAATTTTCCCTAGGAATTGCAGCGAGTATAGAACACACAGGGACAAGACAACATACAACCAACTCCCAAGTGTAGGCTTTGGCAGTGGTCCATTCTCCAGTCCATTAATTGTGCTCTAATGCTACACCTGGCTGGAACTGTGATAACCTTAAATCATTAGTCAATTGAAGTATCCCCCCAGTCTTTAGTGTTTGCATGCATTATGAGTCTATCAGAAAGGCTTATACAGAAAATCCCTTTAAATGCTTTATTATTTATTACAACAAAAATATTTATTAAAGCATTCTTTAATTAAATTAGTCCTTCACAAGCTTCAGAAGAAACTCACTTCCACAGAGGACAAGAGTTTATAAAACATCCAACAAGGAATACTTCAAATTCTGTCTTTTGTTCAACAAATATTTTAAAACGATATTTAATGTTAACAATAGCTAAGGTGACATTATTTATTCTCTGTGAATAAAAAAAAATCCAGAAATTGTCTCCTATTTTTTCTTACTATGAGAGACTTGAAGAGATACTCAGTATTTTCTATTTATCACATATCTGTTAGATACACATTAAGATACAAAACACTGGCAACTGAATAATACTCTTCAAGTCTTTCATAAAATTTAAGTTTTACGTCTAACTTGAAGAAATGGATTTGTTCCATTTAGCATGGAACCTTATACTTAGGGAATCACAAACTTCTGATAATGAGTGCCATATACTTTGAGGGAGTACATTATTTGTATATATTCCTTGGGATAAATGGCCAATTTGTACCCATCACAAAACAAAGCTGATTAGGTGGCAAACAATCCTATGAAATTATGGCCAGCTTATCTAATAGGTTTTCCACTAAATTGCCTGGATGAACACAGATCTTGGACAATTACATTCCAAGTAGCTCATGTGAGTAATTCCTGGGGGTTGAGACCGGGGACTGAAGCGTTTAACAAGAATAGAGATCTGGTTTTCACATGACCAAACAAGACTTAGGCGAGTGAATTCCTGTTCCATGCTGAATTCTATTCTACATGCGTCACGGGTGCTTAACAGAAATATTGTGAAATGAACCCAAAAAGGGCTGAGTAGACTCCCAAGCATGCACTAAAAGACTGAAATTATTCAATGCAATAGTACTTTCCTTCATTTAACATCCAATAATTTAATCATTCCTCTTTACAAAGTCCCAAGAAAAAGAAGCAAATGGCACATGGCCACAAGTATGTGCAAAGGTTTTTCTTCCACTGGCTGAGAAGAAAAAAAATATATAGATAAATAACCTCACTTTAAACCATTCTCGCTAACAGGCTTGCCTTGTATTCTGAGCCCATTTCAGGACCATGGTCTTACATTTGTCTAACCCCCAAGTTCAGATCTGTTGTTGAGAGAACTATTTTTACCTGGGAACCAGTTTTGGCCTTCAATTAAAAGTTTTCTTTGTTCTGGGCGTTATTAGTTCATGTTAATGTCTCAGACAGGCTCTGCCTATGCAGCTCCCTTAATCTCAAGGACTCATAGGCCCGAGGAAGTAGAAAGAACATCATTGCATGAAATTCCTTAAACTCTCCCCTATGTCCCTGCCTACTATGTTGAAGGTAGAGAAATCTCTTGGAGTCAGAATCTTCTGGTGGTAACCATAACATATTTTTACTATGCTATATCTTTTGTTTTCTTTATTTTTTCCCCTACTCAGCATCCAAGAAAGCTTTTGTGTGTAACAGAGAAAATAGGGCAGAGCCAAATTTGTTGAAGAATGACGGCATAAGTGAGCCTCAAATTCCTTGTGTGAAAAATTCTTTAAAAGAGGTTTCAAATAATTGGTTTTGCTGGATTTTAATATGAATTTATAAACATGAAGCAAACTTGTGATAATTTAAGTGTGTGTGGGGGGGATGTATTCACATGTGTCCAGGAGTGTGTGCATGTGCAGAGTTCAAACACAGGTGCTCATCCTCAGGAAACTGTACACTTTTATTTTACACTGTGCTCCAGCTCACTAGCCTGTAACTTGAATGCAAAGATTTGGCGGGGATGGCTGGCCAGCAGTTCCAGCCATCTGCTACTCCAATGTCGAGATTACAAAGAAATAAAACCATACCTGACCTTTTATTTTGGAGAGATAAGTGTAGTACGAGGTTTCTGGCCCGGATTTTCGGGTCTAACCCCAAGGTCTAGGCCCACAGACCCGCAGTCCCGCAGGCCCACAGAGACGCACAGGTGCTTCCAATAGTTTTAGGCTGATCAGCCTTAGGCCCAGGCATATAGCTTGATAACTCCCTACCCTTAAGCTATCCCATGTCTCTTGTTCAGCCATGCGGCTAGGTACCTTTCTTTAGAGCAGCATAGTTGTCCTCTGCATCCTGCAGCTTCTCTCTGGAGCTCTGTCTGTCTGGCATTCTGCTCTCAGAGATTTTCTTAGTCTGGTAGTCCCGCCTACACTTCCTGCTTGCCTTTGGCCAATCAGCTCTTTTTATTAAACCAGTGGTTGGGACAATTATTTAAAATGAAACAACACAACCTCCCACAGATAAGTGACGTATCCACTGAGCTATCACCTCATCCCAAAATTATGGCTACCACTGCAGTAAAATGTGCTCTTCTCATGACACTGATATTTTTCTATGGATACAAATCTGCATCAGAGTATGGACTACAATGTGAACAAGAGCAAAGATATAGAGTCTCACCACCTGAGTGAAAAATTCAGTTCTCCCAATTACATTGAACAGGACTTTGGTCAAGTGGCTGGTCTGTTTTTGTCCTTGAATTTATATATTGAGGGGTTATAAATAGGAATTAATAATAAAACTCTATCAGAGAATGTATGTAAAGATTTAAAAGTGTTAAATTTAAAATAGTCCTGGGGACCCTGAATACAAGCTGGAAATACTAGTTCCTATGTCAGTATTAAAATAACTGCTTATTAATCTTAACAAGTAAATATTATTAGTGGTTATCCCTAGAATCATCATTATATTGATTCCATTGGTTACAAGGAAGTGGATAACAACAGAAGGGTTCTTTCTTTGTTTTCAGTGGTGGTGGAGAATAAAAATACTTTCTGTTCATGGTAAACTGAGGAAGAAACTCTTACCATGTGCTAATCCAACTGGAAGAGAGATATATAGTGGAATACTAATTAAAATCATTATAATCACATCAATCTCATCTTAGTGTAATAGGCTACTCTAACTGATTTCACCCCAAAAAATTAGCTCCAGGAAGACAAAATGGGAACTTCAGAGATAGTAAGTGGAGATGTTCATTTGAGGAGGACTTTAAAGGAGACAAAAGACCCCGGAAGAGAAATAAAGACAAACTTGTTATCCATTTTTCCACAAAATATATGAGCAAAAAATGTTATCTGGGGCCACACTGCTTTATCACTCCTGTACATATTGAAATAGCATCATTTATGCCCATTCTTTTCATTTATTTATAGGGGCAAACCACTAAGTAAACTCAAATCATATACTCTAGTTGGAAGGTCACTAATTTGAAAGCTGACCATGAAAAATGCTCTACGACCTGAAATTTGGCTTGGTGACAGGACAGAATAAGAACAAATCTCCACACCTATAACAGTATAGGTGGTAGCAGTTAAAGTGCAGGCATGTAATATAGCTTATTCATCATATCCAAGTAAAGAGCCTCTATCTTCGTGTGGTAGTTAATATTGATGTCAAGCTGGCAGGATCTAGTGTCATCTAGGAGACAAGTCTCTGGGTAAGCCTATGAAGAAGTATATGGACTAGGTCAACTGATCTTTGTGTTGGTGTTTTGATGATCTGGACTGGGCTGAATGACAGGGAGAAAGGAAGCACCCATTGCTCTCTTGTTTCCTGATAACAGATACAACAGTATGAGCTGCCTCATGTGGCTGCTGCCATGATTTCCACATAATGAAAGACTATACTGTTTGATGTTAACCAAAACAAACTTTTCCCTTCTACACTTGTCTTTCTCAGGTATTGTTATACCCAATTAAAAAATAATAACCCTCACTTTGTTGTCATACTTCATTTTGCACATGCTCAGATTCTCTACCTAAGCACATACCCAAAGGGTTAGACACTGATAATGAAGTGCACAGTCAGGTGCACCAAGGACACTTCACTGGTTTGTTTTTGTCTCCTCCATAGAATAAAATATTCTTTGTTGTTACTGTTTTTTAGCAGTTTAGAAATGTGTTCTGACGATTCCACAGTGCAGCCTGCTTACCTTGATTTTAATATATCCACCGTCATTTCTTTCTGTTAAGTAATTATGAATGACCATAAAATGCTGTGTGTTAGTAACATATTGAACCAACAGAAATATTGATGTTGATGTCCAACAGAGTGTTCCCACTTTTGCTTTATGACGTTTAGTATGCAAAACCTTTGTTTATGCACAAAATTATTAAACTAATAATTATCTGTACATTATTTACATAATGAATTTAAGATACAGAAATAAATTTATACTTTATACTTGAGTCTCATCCACAGTATGCGCTGACCGGCACACATGTGTATACACGTGCGCACACACACACATACTTGAATTTTTTTAATATAAAATCTTCAAAAAAAAACTGAACCTGTGATAACAGTGAGGAACTGTTTGCCATGTGCTTCTAATATAACAAATCTCTTTCCTCTCCTGTTTTCTCTGTTCTCTGTATAGAAGTCGCTCTTCTAATCCCTTTAAGTGGTTCTTATCCTTGGCTTCAGACAGAAATCCCCTGAGGACACAGAAAAATTTAGATGTCTGGGTCTTCTGGGAGCGATTTAGAAATAATTGTTCTGGGATGTAGCCTGGTGACTCCAGTATACGGTTAAGGTTGAGAGCTACTGTTCTAAACTAATAATATCTGATGTCAGCGAGCAATACTTGAGAACTGCAGAAATCAATCCATCAGTAAAAGAGATACAGGCATTTTATTGGTATGAATTTCTTTATAAATTTTAATTATAGCTTTATCTTATTGCATGTGTGTATGTGTTCTTATGTAAACATGTGTATAAGGGCCCAAGTAAGATATACATTTTTCATATTATTAGTAGTAGTAGTATGTGTCCACACATATACATGTGCATGTACATAAAGTTACTGTGTCTTTCCCTATTTGCTAATAATAAAATCTTTATCTTGGAGGAAAATTTCAGAGAGGTGAAATGACCGGGTGCCCTATGGGAAGACGGAATAATGCAGGGAAGGTCCCTAAAATAGGAAGTAAACTAATCATTCAGGATGTCCCTGAAACTGACAAGATTCATTAGGTTCTTCCCTCCAGAAGAATATAGAAACAGTAAAAACAGTCCATAAAGATCTCCCGGCCAAGTGTAGCCACCTGAAAGCAGCAAAGAAAAACCAAGCAGTCTGGAGAAAGGGAGTAGTGAGCTGCCTAGAATGAAGAAAATAAATAAATACAAACTAGTTGAACTTCCTGGAAGAAGGAAACTCCGCTGTGCTGTCTACAGAGAACGAGCCTTTAGTCATGAATGATGGAAGAATGAGGTGGTAAGAGGTCTTGCATCATGGTTTTAGAGAACCTATAAAGCCAAGGAACAGAATGGCCAGCCTGCCAGGAAGCATTGAAAAATTCTGTATGTGTAAAGTTCGTGAAGCCTGTGTTTCAATGAGGACTTCAGAATGTTAGAAATGCTACAGCCATGGGATGTCCTCTAAAGAAAGCTGAATGCATGATGTAGAACTGTCCTAAGGCATGGAGGATGGCAGGGGGCGTGTACTGTGATGGAAAGATCTGGAGAGTTGTAGCTTATCAAGCCTTTGAAGGCCACATAATTCCAACCTGAGTCCTAGATAGCAAACATTGTGGGATTTTGTTTCCTCTGCTGGGTTTCAGTCTTTTTTTCTTCTGGTATTTTCTTACTCAGTTCCCAGTTATTTCTTTGAGAGTTGTAATTTTTACTCAGTGATGCTATACATTGGAATTTTGGAAGCATGTGACTCAAAAGAGACTATGAGCTTACTAATATTTTAATCAGTGCTGAAATCGTCAATGACAGTGGAGTTGTTGAAGTTTTTCTGACTGTATTTAATGTAATGAGAAGGTGATAGCCTGTGAGGATAGTATTTGGAAAGTTATGGCCTTATGTCATGTGTCAAGATACAGAGAAAGTAGTTGTGGTAGATTATGTTGATTATCAACATGAGTTATAATCATCAGAAAAATAAACCTAAGCCACTGGGCATACTTATGAGGGACTTTCTATATTGGGTTAAATGAGGTAGAATACCTATCATAAGTATTGCCCTTGGTCTTTACAATTTTTTATTCTATTACCATCACCTTATAATTTTTTATCTATTATCATTTTATAAATGTGTAGTATATGTCTTCAAAACCCCAGTAATTTATTCAACATCGTATAGTTAAGAAATGAAAGAACTGTATATATAACTAGACTGGGCAGTCCTAAGCCAGTGATTCTCTTCCATAGTTTCTTTGCTTCTAATCAAATAGAAAATAGAGGCCTTGTTATGGCGCCTCCAATTATTCCTTATAGTCTTCCTTTCCCATTCCCCTCCCTCCCTGACTCCTCCACTGCTCTGATTGGGTTTATTTGGTTTTTTTTTGTTTGTTTGTTTGTTTGTTTTTCACTTATTCTGGTAGACAGCTAGAGAATCTGACTTCTTTAGGTCTCCAGGTTGTATGGAGGGTCTGTTACCTAAGAACCATTGGTCTAAATTTTGAAAAATACTGATTTCACACTTTGATTTAAAAGAAGCATCAGAAATTGAATTAGTAGACATGCATGAATGAGCCACTGTCACAAGGTCATTGTAACATGACCACTCATGGTGTCACACTCTTCCTGTGACTTACAAATTTTAACTCAGTGTCACTTACTGTCAAATTGAAGTATGCTTATTTAGTTGAAAACAGATATTTTTATTTATTTATTTTTTATCTGATACTGATTTTTGGAAGCAACAAGGTATTATTTACTAAAAAAAATGATTTTATCCATCATGTCATTGCCATAAATTCTTCCATGATGACAGAGTTTGTTTTGTATCTGTTTGCCTAAATTGTCTTAAGTGACACACACACACACACACACACACACACACACAGATATGCACACCACATAATATGGCAACCTATCAGAGTAGATTTATGTATACTAATCCCAGAAAAATCGAAAGAATCAGAATTTTAAAAAATCACTCTGAGAGCTTACAGTATTCTATGTTTCCAAGAAAATAGCATGATGATCTTAGTGGCATTTTCACATTTGGTTAAAAAAAAATAAATTCCTTAGACATTTGTCTTTATAGTTATAAGATATCAGGCATTTGGTTTAAATTGACAACACTGGCATTGCCAAGTCCAAATACTAAATTTACAAGACAATAACCTAAGCAATAAGAGAAAAATATGAGCAAAGCATTCTTTAACTTCATAATTCTCTAAGTGTTTCATTGTGAGACAGACAAGACACCATACTATAAAAGGTTAATAATACCACAGCTTATAGTGCTGAGGCAGGTAAATGCCTCTGGAAAGAATTATGAATGAAGCCATTTCAGTAATCCAGTGTAGGCTGGGTCAAACAGTAAGACATAAAGATCAGTATTGTCATCCAAAATAATAACTTCTCTTGGTAAGTCTGAATAAAGTGCTGAAATCTATTTCTAATAAGTGTTGAGTGATCTTGGCAAATCGAGAGAAATAGACCACACATAACTAAAATTCAACAAGTCATCACTGGCCTTGTGTCTCAAGAGAGTCTGACTAATAAAAGTAAGATTATCAGTTTTAATGAGAAAATATGACAAAAAATAAGGTCACGAATTGATACTGACAATAATGTTCATATTTCAAAAGCATTAATTTGAAACTCACTTCAGCTTTTGGCTCAAATTGACAAATGAAATTAGAGTTCAAGTATGGAGCAATCTTTTTATGAGTAAGAATGAGGACTTTTCCATAATCTCTCAGCACCTTAGAATAAAGAAGTAATGGATTCACAGTAATGATTTGTGACTGACATTTAGAGCAGCAGGGATTATATTTCGCATACCAATAAAAATAAACCACATCTTTAAAATATAAATGATGGTTATTGCTATGATCTCAGAATTCCCTATCTTCTATGTTTACTATATACTTTGATAAGTCATAAATTGTATGATCTTTATTCCATCACTTCCTTGAAAGCTTTACATACACTTTTTTTTTCTTAAGTAAAAAACCTTTTTAACCTCAGAAAATGTGGGGAGACCCGTCCCTCCCTTGGTTTTCCAGCACAATAAAAGAATACTAATATTTATTTTTTTGAGCTCATTGAAACTTTCAGTCCACTGAATAGTACACCTAAAGAAACCTCCCTTCCACTTCTAGTAAGTTGAGCTTTTCATGCAGCCGTCTGTCAATCCATCTTCAGCCCACACTTTTGCGAGCTCAGATTTGGCAAATTCTCCCCATTCCATGCCAAATTTTACTAATACTTTGAGTGAATACTCTGATAAAAATCCTATTTTTTCTTAAAATGTTTATATCAAATTTAAGCTGTGCTTCATTGAGCCCCGTCCATCCACCATAAACCTTCACAAAAACCATGAGGTTGTTGACACACTAAAAGATAAACTCCTAAATCCCTCTGCTCTCTGATATGTGACAGACTACTTTTCTAATTCTTTCTCTTTTTTTCCTTCCTCCTTTCTTTCTTTCCTTCCTTCTTTCTTTCTTTCTTCCTTCCTTCCTCTCTCCCTCCCTCCCTCCCTCCCTCCTTTTTTTTTCCTACAAAGAACAAAGCGTACTGAAATATTTAGGTATTAGACCCCACCCTACCCTTATTTTTTTTTCTTTCTTTTTTTCTGCTTATAATTCATCTCCGAGGTTCAGAGTTTCTCCTTTATAGTTTGGAACTTTGTGGGCATTGCCTTAAATATTTCTACCAGAAAAAGCCATAGATTACCAAAATTCCATGCTTGATTAGATTACGCAAGTAAGAAGAATTATTCTACAAATCAGAATATTCTATTGTAAGGAAGGTACAGGAATTGTTCACTGTGAGGGTCATAAGAATGTGAGGACTCATGTTTCCTTAGCATCCCATTCTCCAATACTGAACCTTTGTGTTTGTTTTCTCTTTGGAGTGGGTAGATGGCAGTTGGAATTTGGATTCTTGCATGTGGAACCAGTACCAGGAGGCAGAGCTAGGAGGGAACAGCCATCCTGAAATATTGAAGTAGCTCCCTCATCTTCCGGTGTGACAAGGAAAAAGCCATGTAATAAGGAAATGGTTTAACAGAAGCAAGGATTATTTACTTGATGCTACCGAGAGAGTCCTCATCCACATGTGGTCCAAAAGAGAAAGACACAAAAGTCAAAACCCAAAGTTCTGATAGCATAGCTGGATGGAGTATCCCTGCTAAATAGCCTGCCCCATGGACTATTCTCTTATTTCCTTGTCTGCACAAAGTTTCTTCTTACTGGTTTCCTGCCTACTTTTCCTTATCATGAGAACCCTGTTTGATTATTGGGGAATTGGTAAAAACACAATATTAATGGTTCCTTTACCTGTACCTTCTTCAGATAAGTATAGGAATTCATATCTAGCTTCAAAATGTTTAATGGAAAAAAAGTAGCATAGCATAGTAGCAAGATTCCTTCACTTAGAAAAAAAAAAAAGCAAAACACCTGGTGGTTTAAACCCTCACACTGACACACTGACATTTCTCTGTCATTGAGACAGATACTGATTTCAATAACCAATTTGCAGAGCTGGGCATAGGTCATGAATTTTAAAAAGCTCAAAATTTAAGACTTCAATGGTATAGCACCTCTGATTGCACATTCTGGCGTTATATTTTCTTTCTTAAATATTTTGTAATTTTTATGAACTTCAAATCCCCGAACATCTGCATCGCTCTCTACTAACTGATGCCATTTCTAACTGTGTGCTACCTACATGCTACAGAACACATCACTTGCCTTTTTATCTGCCCATTTCTTTTTCCTATAAATTGGTTTTATAGAAGGCACCCTACTATTTCTGCAAACCTGTGATGGAGATCAGAAATCCATACATCAAAGAGCTGTGTAGCAATGTTCTTCGCAATTATTCTAATCATAGATGTATGCTGTCTCTTGTGGCTGCCATTTCCTAGCAAAAGGCTGCTGTTGCATCTGCTCCTGCCAGTTTATCTCCAGGATATGACAAGAGGAAGGCTCTAAATGAGCTGAGCCATTCCTGATTGCTGTCCAGAATATCCATTCAGCTGCAGGTATGTGCCAGCTATCTACTGTGATGTTACATTGCTTCAGGCTGTGCTCAGGGAACCCTCATAGGGTTTCATCTGCCTGCCATGTGCTCAGCTCTCCTCTAGCCCTGGGGAGTTGACTTTTATGTAGAAGGGGTTTCAACTTCTCAGGACTGCATGAATCCTGAAACCGCATTGTGGGAAACCATGCCCAACCATCTGGTGTGAAGTGTGCCACTAAGAGATGCTGATAGACTTAGTCTCGTAATTGAATGTGCTGATGGTAGGTGTCATTTCCATAAACAAGACTAGACAGCACAATAGACTAGTAGAGTTTCATTTGGTTTGGAATGTGTTTCTTTGTTTTCATCATGTTATGAGTTTTAAAATATGATTTATTGCTTTACCTGTTAATGTGCCTTTATTAGGTAGTCAGCTGCTGAGGTAGCAGAATTTGGTAACAAGCAATTTCACAAGTAATTATGCAGCCACATGGTTGAGAGCATCCAAGTGCTGCAGGAGTTGAATGGACATTACCAAACAGAAAGGTATAAAAGGGCAGGAGTCAGAGGGAAAAACTGCGCAGCTTGTATTTGGAAGTGTGTGTGTGTGTATGTACATACACTTATATGAATATAACAATAATTCATGAAAAAAGAGGCCATCAATTTAAAAGCAAGCAAGGAATGGTATATTGAAGAGTTTGGAGGGATGTAAGGGAGGGGAGAAATGATGTATTTATAATTTAAACTCAAAACAAAAGAAAAAAATGTTTTTTTAAAGAGAAAAGAATACTTCCACTGTAGCCATCACTGTGACACTAAAGAGATCCTTCAAAACAGGAGCTCCCACAGCAAGCCTGCATTGCCCATCTTCCCTCACTTTCATATTTCATCACTATTTCACGTTTACAATATGCAATTCTAGTATATCACCATACTTAATCCTTATAACAAACTTGAAAAAGAAATAATGCCACTGACATTTTAAATGAAAGTCTGAGTTGTAAGTTCTTCTATTAATTAATCATAACAAGGAGCTTATGGAAATTCAGTGCAAATGGGAGTCAATGCATTTCACAAGCTTCACATTAATTTGTTGTTTTTTAAAAAAAATAGGAAATGCATAATTGGATGTAACTGGAGAACTGAAGTTTTCCTTTTTGTTTTTCAGAAAAACCTTGATACCTGACCCACTCACTAAAATTGTCCATATAATCTGAGCTCCTATGACTTAAAATTCCAATATTCATGATTCTGACATGTGCTTTTCATTGGCATTCTGTGATTATTTTTAGCCTTATAATCTGGAATATAAATGCAAGGACCTAACTGCATTCTATGCATGGTTTGCTTGGTTTTGCTTTCCTGTCAATAAAAACTGGGCAAGAGACTTCTCTGAGCAACCAACCAACCATCCATAGTACACGGTTTGATGCTCAACTCTAGGGTGTGATAGCAGACAGAATACAAAGTAAAAATGCAAACACTAGATTATATTTTAGACTTGAAAGGTGAAGGCAAGGAAAATCTAAAAAAGAAAGATGACATTTGAAAAACAAAACAAAACAAAACAAAACCACAGAACTCTCCATGAGCCAGGCAGTGGTGGTACACGCCTTTCATCTCAGCACTTGGGAGGCAGAGACAGGTGGATCTTAGTGATTTGGAGGCCAGCCTGGTCTACAGAGTAAGTTTCAGGATAGCCAGAACTACACAGAGAAACTGTCTCAAAAAGCACACGTAGGGGGATTATATTGTTCCATTGTAAATAACTGTCCCACCCACTGGTTTAATAAAAAGCACTGATTGGCCAAAGGCAGACAGGAAGTGTGGGCGGGGCTACCAAACTAAGAAGACTCTGGGAACAGAAATGCCAGAGAGAAAACAGAAGAAACAGATGACAACTATGCTGCTCTGAGAAAAGGTACTGAGCCACATGGCTGAAAAGGATAAGAGTCATGGGTTAGATTAAGGGTAAAGAGTTAGCAAGTTATATGCCTGGGCCTTAGGCTGATCAGCCTAAAATTAATGTAAGCATCTGTGTGTCTCTCCAGGTCTGTGGGTCTGAGGGACTACACCACGAGGGTAGGCCCAAAATCCAGGACAAGAAACCTCTTATTTATACAAGCACAGACAAAAAAATCATCCATATGAATATACCAAATGATACTGAAATTCTCTTTCATGAGCACCTGAGACCAAATAAGATTTTAAAATAAATGAAACATTTTTTTCTTCAAGGAATGACTTCAAGCTATTACATTTATGTGTGTGTATAGATAGAGAGAGAGAGAGATAATAGACTGCAGAATCACACTGTCACTGAACTACAATTAAGTGTACTGACTTGATTATCTCCAAGACATTAAATTTTAATACTTGTTCAACTTTCTATGTGTAGTCCAAGTTCAGCATTCCATTATTAACTGTAAATTCACAAACACGCATCAAATAAAATTACAATGAGGTATTGGTGAGGGGCAGGGTTAGAAGAACAGAACTATGGGATTTGAGCCCTGCTTTTTATCTGGCTCCAGCCAGACCCAGGATTAGTTACTTAACCTCTTCAACCTTGACTGCTTGGCAAGGAAATGGAAGTAAGAATCACTATGCTTATTTGACTACATTATTATGAAAATCACCGAAAATAAAAATAAATAATAACAGTTCTGATTTTTATTAATGTACTTAATAAAGGTAGTAGCTATAAAGATTTGAACATGGTATAAAACTTCATTTTTGGAAAGGGTCCCTTATGTTACATGCAGGGGAAGAGAACCCCAGCTGCTTGTGAAAAGCAATTAATGGGCAGTTAGTTATAAGTAGACAACAACAGCACAGCACAGAATACAGACCAGGGAGGGCAGCAGCCTCACTGCAAGGACATTCTTTACCAGTGATGACATTACTGGACTTCTAAGCAGGAATAATTTCAAATGACTCATTTTAAATACTCTTCCCAAATTTTGTTTATCAACAGCCCATTACAGCAATGCTAAAGAGATTAAAAGACAGCAACCTCTACTGAACATTACTCAACTGAAGTTGTGCCATGGGTTCAAAGGATTGATGTGTTATTTATATTTCCTTTGCAGAAAATAAACTTTAGCTGCATAAAAACATAACATTTCTGTCTAATGTTGCTATAGTTTCGAGCTTGATTGTCTCTCAGAGGCCCACATATGAATGAGTTAGTGCTTAGCCCATAAAGCTATTGGAATTCAGTGGAATTTTGAGGAGGTGAGACACAGTGGAAGGGTGTTGACTGGTTCAATGGAGGTATGCATCTAAAGGAGCCATTGGGACAAGAGCTCCCCTACACACACGCGCGCACACACACACACACACACACACACACACACACACGCACACACACACACACACACACACACACACACACACACATTTCCTCACTCTCTTCTCTTTCCTCTCTCTGTTAACTGCCATGATGAATTAAACAGATGGTGTACCACCACTCCCACCATGATGGACTATGCCACTGGAGGCTCAAAGGAACAGGGCCAAGAGACTATGGATTGAAACCTCTACATTTATAAGCCAAGATAAACTCTCTTCCTCTTAGTTGTTTATCTTAGGTTTTCAGTCACAGAGACACAAAGTGGGCTAATGCAAATACTTACCCTAGATGATAATATTCTGATCTAACTGTATTCCCCAACTACAGCATAGATCAATTACACAAGAAAAATAATGAAACATTATACAAGTCAGAGCACTGACTCATACTTCAAGCATCCACTGAACTAACCTCGTCTGTATATATGAAATTTCTCCACAGAATAAGAGGCTTTTTCTCAACATAAACTCAACATCAGAAATTACAGCACACTTGCATTACAGAAACATACTGATTTATGAGCCCTTGTCTATGATAAGAATCTTAAAAACAAAAGCAAAAACTGGAGTTTTTGGGAAAGGATCACCATATATAGACTAAACTAAGACAGGAAGTCAGATATCAAAGAACAAGGTGTTTAGAGAAAGATGGAAGAAATTTTCCTAGCCAGTTCCTTTGTTGGGGATAGAAATAAAAGTAGAGTTTATAATTATGAACAAAAGAAGGGGAAGAGAGTCAGAGCTATCATATCAACACAAGCAGAGAGGGCCAATGAGAACTGCTAAGCCATATTGCAATGCCACACAGAAAACTGTAAAAACATCCACGTTTTCACAAACAAAGAATTGTCCTACATATTCCTAAGGACGATACAGAGACAATGCCTTACAGAGGGGGTGAGGCAGCAGGCGTTCAGCACATGTCCACAAGTTTGGCAAGGAAGCACAATTTTGACCAGAGGCAAAAAAAGAACAATTTTTTTTTTTTAAAAAAAAATCACTAATGTGCACATACACACAAAAACCAATGATACATGAGTGATATTGAGCTTAAGTAACTCCAAGTTCGTGTTTTTGTTTTCTGGTTTTTTGTTTGTTTTCCTTTACATGGAGGGTATTACATTCAGGTTTTTTGCCCATGTTGGTGTTGCCCATATTTGTTGTTAGAATAAGAGATGTGCTTCTTAGGGTCATACATTTAAACAACTGGTCTCCAGTTCATGGGACTATTGGAAAGGTTATGGAACCTTTAGGAAGTGGATGCCTGCTCAATGAAGTAGGGCACTGGGGGCAGACTTTAAGGTTTTATAGGCTGGCCCCATTTCCTGTTCTATACTGTTACTTCCTGTGTGATGGAATGTCTTCTTCCTGACTGACACACAGTCTTACACCTCTGTTCTACCATTCAGGAATATCCTTGTCTTTGAACTTGAAATTTTTGGAGGTAAATGTTGAAACAGATATTCTCTAAGTTTGGAGGCAAACTCATTTCTCCCAGCAAAGAAAAGCCTGGTAAACTACCTCAATCTCTTTCTTCACCATTAAAAATGAGGGTGATAACAATACTGGTCATGTCATGTAGGACTCATGAGCAGGAAAAGAAAGAATTAGCTATTCAGAGTTTGTCGGTTTTTTGTGATCCCTCTAATTATCAGGGATAAACATTTTAAAACAGCAAGACATGGCTGACTATAGTTGATGAGCTATGACCTCAAATCATGTCTAGCTAAAAGAAATAAACAATGAGACATGAAAATTCAATGACCAGGAGCCATAGAAAACTCCCTCTTCAACACCTCCTCTCACATCTTTCTCTTTTTGACTAAACTTCTCCTTCGATCTTATCCTCTCTTTGTTTGTGTGTGGTGTATGTGTATCTGTCTGTTTTTCTCTCTCCTCACTTAGGCATATGTTTGTAGCACAACAAATTATGAACGCTGTGGTTGTTTGAAATAAAATCACCCCCAAAGAGAGTGGCACCATTAGGAAGTGTGTCTTTGTTGGAATAGGTGTGGCCATATTGGAGGAAGTATGTCACTGAAGGGGTGGGCTTTGAGGTCTCCTTTGCCCAAGCTTCATTCAGTATGACACTCAGACCTTTGGTTTATCATGAAGACCCACCCAGTCAATCCTAATGCAACAGCTTTAGCTTTGTCAACTTTGGCATCTCTTTAAGTGTGACTGTTTCATAATATTTATATTTTCTTTTTTCTAGACTTTCACCTTTTTCAGTTGTTCCATCTTTATGCAACAAAAATATGGTGTCCAAACAAATTTTTGAAAATTTTCACTGGCTTGGTTAATATTCAAATAACTTTTAATTTTTTTCAGAAGAAAGTCTGAAGCTTTTATCAGAGTTTATATCTCATAATTTAATAGTTTTGAGTCTGGTCCTATCATCCCACCCAACTAAAGTTTCTAGGTAGTTTAGTTGCTGCTGGGACTGCTCGATGGTCTTTTTAATTTCTACCCCAGTTGTCAGTCAGCCAGTACAAAAGCCTCTGCACATGAAGGTTTTGATTTCTGAAGCCTCATACCTGTAAGACAAGACTCTGAAAATAGTAAATGAAAAATTTCTTAACTAATGACTTTGTAGCCTTTAAATTCTGTGTGACTCTGAGTTCTGTTCTGTGTGGGGCATGAATCATCTCTTTGACCAGCGTTTCCACACTGTACCTGCTTCCTCCAGTTTGGTTACTCAATAGTCATCTTAGGAATAGCCTTACTGGTGTGCTTTACATACAGTCTTTATTGTTCTAAAACTTTTAATAGTTTATGGGCCTATTTTACTACTGTACTGTACTAGCAATTTGAATGGATATTTGAAAGAGAAATTACAAAGCACTTCCTTTATGAAAAAAAAAAGATTAAAAATTAGGATTTTTAGAGACCTTATTTATACTTTGATTATAGAATAGTAATCGTTCTTGTTGTTAATTACTGCTATTAACCTCTTACTTGCCTAATGAATTAAGCTTCATCACAGATGTGGGAAAACCTGTATGATTCAGCAATGAGGTTTCAGGCAATGAGGGATCCTTGAACCTCCCTGTGAACCAGAGGACACTCTAAATGCAAAAGGAGATTTCAGTAGGAATGAACCTTGGACTGTTCAAATCCTACAGTGTCAATATTTTCAGAACATCCCTATTATATTCATTTTTAAACTCCATCATGTTCTAAATATGTTTTACACAAAAAGACTCCTCCTTCAAGTAGAAGTAAAGCTCTGGCACCCAGAGTGGTGCAGCAGGGTTGTATTTTTGTTATCTTCCAATTGGCTTCCTCTCTGGTTATTGTAGTGTACAGTGGAGTGTTCAGGGAGAACAGCTAACTAACCAGAAACAATAAGAAACTTCTCAGCCACCATGGCAGAGAGGGTACTAATGAAGATGGCAACAGTTTGAGTAACCTATAAAATAACTAAACACTGATTCTATACAAAAAAAAATAGAACTATTCCCAATTTTCAGTCTTTCTCAATAGAACATCTTCCTATAGAAAAAACAATAGTAATAAATTAATCCTAATTTCTTTTTTCAATTTTTAATCAAAGATATGTAAAATGGGCTTACAAAATTGAATGAAGCAGAATGTGGTTCTGCTTGTTTGAATATTGACTATCCTTGGCAGCTGAGATTGTTCAGTGGGTAAAGGCTCCTGTAGCCAAGCCTAATGACTTAAGTTCTAACCCAGAACCCATATAGGGAAGGAGAGAGGCAAGCCTCACACTTTTCCTCTGACTTCCACACAGATGCCCTGGCTCATATACTTATATACATACACACTCAAAAATATTTGTAAAAACCAAAAATCTAATAAGTGTTCTTCATGATACAAGGAAATAGAGCAGTAATGCAGTGCGCTATCAAATACTTGATTTTTAATTTTCCTTTTTTTTCTGAAAAATAAAAAAATGTCTTAAACTCTTGAAACAAGTAAGTCACAGAGAAATGTACGAAATTTTCTTCACATATGGAATTCTGAATAAAGAGGGAACCTTTTATTTAGAAAAATTCTCTAAAATTCAAGAGGGTGCAAAGACTGTGTTTTTTGAAGTGTAGCATGCTGTGTATTATCACTTGGGTAAATTTCTTCCCTGACAATGTCTTTCATTAGAAAATCATACAGCTGTTAGAACAGGTTCTTCATTCAAGTTGCTCATGGGCGCTAAACATGATATTTTCACCCAGGTACCAAATAAGCATGTTAGAGCAGATGCCCAAAATACATAAAATTACTAAGTACCAGGCACAGACACTATCAAAAATTTTGATTGACTCAGTCTTTGTTTACTTTGCATTGACTTTTCAAAGCCACAAGCTTAATAGTCCTGTTTATAAAAACAAAGTTAGGCAAGCTAGATGCAGAGAACAAATAAATGTGAACTCATTTTTAACTTGTGGATGCATGCATGCACATACATCTTTTTATTATCAGAGTGCTCCCAAATTAAAATTGTTACCACATGCTAAGTAAACTTTTTCAGATGTTCAACAAAGAAGATCAAAAGAGATTTCATCATATATTTTTAGATCTCCAAATGGGCAAACATATAGAAACACAGACATGTCAAAACATCAAGTCACCCAAAGGTAGAACAATTTGGAAATTTTCAGTTCAGTGAAATGCCCATGATAAGTGCTTTAGTGAACTTTCATGTTTTCCTAACAGACATCTTACAGGTGAGATAATTCATGGAGATTTACTTAGCATTTGTCTGGAGGGAAAATATTAGCAGATACTACAGAGCACCAGAAATGAGAAGAGAGACTCCAGCTATCCTTACACATAGATAACAGCAAAGCAATGTGTGCTGGTGGCAAGGAATGCTGGGTGATGAGGAATCCATCTGGGATGGTTTATCTACTTAGTCCTGGAGTGATGATGTGATAGATTATTGTCATGTTCCGAGGTTTAAAGACATTCTAGGGATTATCTTTGCTTGCTACAAATTCTCATGGCTTTCCTTCAACCCCTCTGTAGGAAAGGGATATACAAAGTTTGGTTGGATCTATTAGACTATGGATGAAACCCAATTGAATCTATCATTTGTTCCACTGTGATCTAGTTACCATTTCCTCCTGCAAATGTCTACCTTCTTCACCAGCACCCCTATACCTTCTTCATCAGCAACGCATATCTTCTTTACCAGCACCCCAAATCATAACCAGCACCCCCATACCTTCTGCACCAGCACCCCAAACCATCACCAGTACCTTATGCCTTTTCCACCAGCACCCCAAACCTTCTTCACGAGAACCCTTATACCTTCCTAACAAGCACCCCCCAGATATAGTGGTATTAGGTGTTTTTACACCATGACCTAGGGTGTGCCTTTAGGCATTGAGGATTCATGTACAGGGCCTGGCCAGGCCTGTCTAAGACTGGAAGCACACTGTCTCCCCTTCCTCTGTGTTCCCCCACACTCTTGGGGGAGGATCTGACCCATCAGCTGCCACCCCGTGGAACAGCTCAACTCTCCAGGAAATGCTCTAAGGCTCAATCTTGTATCCGTGAGTATTTCATATCAACTCCTTAATAAATATTAACTCTTTTATATAATCAGTTGCTAGTAAGTAATTCTTATTCTATCCATACCTTTTTCACAAGCACCCCTCATAGACACTTAGTGTGCTGTGTTAAGCCAGGGCCATTTCCAATAGAAATTGTCAAAAAGTGCACAGGTATATTATCATTGAAAGGATTCTAGTTAGGAATGGCGAATGTCTAACATTTGAGCTGTCTGGCTGGAAGCATGTCCAGCAAATTTTCAAATACTAAATTTTCTCCCAATACTCCAAAATTAAAATATAGGATCTATAGTTCACCTTTTAAATCATAAACTCTCACAGTACTACATTTATTCAGTATTTCAGGTTGAATGAAAACATTATGCTATAAAAAAAAAAAACAAAAAACAGGTTGATCTCAGGCCTAGATACTTGACTTTGCAGTCAAGAGTACTTGCTGCTCTCAGAGGACTGGAGATCCATTCCCAATATTCTTCTCTTAAGGTTAACAGCACCTATTAACTCCAGTTCCAGGAGACCAGGTGCTTTTCTCCGACCTCCGACCTGCTATGATGGTTCTAAGCATTCATAGGCACAAATCCAGATACAGATGCACATGCATACACATAATTAAAGTTTAAAAATTCCTTAGAGAATATTACTGTTTTAAACTAAAATTAAAATGTTATTTTTCATTAGCTGTTTATAAAATTCTATTCTAATTTAGTCACAAACAATCCTATTTAATCAAGATAAAAACATCTGGGTTATAAATATTTAAACAGGAAAACATTACAAAAATTCTATATTAAATATAAATGTAAGACAAGTAACTAGTTGTAAGTAAATAGATATATGAAAAAGAAAATTTAAGAAACAAAAATGTGTGTTGTCTACATACTACTCTTTGAATAAATCATTTTGATCATGTTCATTATTTTTAACTAGTAGAAATAAAATTAGTGTGGAAATGAAAATGCCTTTGACTAATTTAAGTACTGGAATGTTCTAGAAACATCTGGTGGAACATTTGCAGATGTGATGCATACAACACAGCAACAAGCAAAGGAAATACATCCTGTGTGTTCATGATGATCCACTTTTCGGTCTCGTGCCACTGTATAAATTTTTAGTTTGATCACATTAAACTGCATTCAAACGATATGTCATCTCATAGCAATCTGCTTCCTTAAAAAGCATCCTAAGGGTTTGGTCCTTTCAAACAGTCTACTGCTTTCCTGGTCACTCTTTCCACTCCTTTGCAATGAAGAGCAGATGATCCAAGAGACCGACCAGTGGAAGTGAGAACTGTCATGAGGAACAGAATAGCGACAGACAACTAGAAGAATTCAAAAGAATGCTTCAGTCTTCCAGTTAACTTTCAGCAAAAAGCATGTTTTCCTGTGCTAGATCAGTCCTACTGACTCTTTACGAAGAATGACAGTTTGGGAAGAACAATGCCATAGTGATAAGTGCCTTGGCATCTGTGCTACTCCCTGCAAGGGTAACAAAGGGCTTTGCAAGATAAAGCCATCCTTTTCCTTTTCTTTTAAGGCACAAACAAGACATGAAGATCATTACAGTGAGAAGAAACACACTGCAGAGTTTCTAATAACTGGAAGTCAGCAGAAGTCTTAAATATCTCCTTCCCCTGTGATAGCAAGAATATTTCAAATATGTAACAAAACATGTTTAAGGAGTTGGATGAACTCACTAAACTATTGAGCACAAAAGAAAACCATATTATGGTTTGAAGACATCCTTGATTTTGTTTATCAAGCCCCAGTCATTTTAAACTCAGCAAAGAGAAGAGTTTTATGTCACAGATGTCAGGGAAAACATTCGTGGAGTTCAGCACCGGTAGCAACATTCACGTTACAACGACCAGATAATGCATTTTCCAAACTTCTTCCCTTTTTATGGTATAATATGTGAAATATAATATTAATGATGGTTATGTATAATGCATAAGAATTAGTCTGTCGTATTTCCTTATAATTAAGATAGTTCCTGGAAAACCAACTGTTTTCTGGTGAGAAGACCACCTCCCCATCTCCCCTCTTTCTTCAGCTGTCTACAGGTCTTTGTGGAGGATTGAGGCCTCATGCACATATCCTGCTCACTCACCAGTACATTCAGATTTGTAAGTAACATGAGGTATTAGTTGTAGATTTTTGTCTATTTACTTTCAGTATTTCTAGTAGTAACTCTATCAAAAATCTAAACATTTAATTAATGCGATATGAAAAGGCTGGGTTCCCCCCTCAAACACACTCACACATATGCAAAAAAAATTATTTCATGTTAAAATCAAGTTCAGGAAGTCTCAGTTTTCAAGCATTTCAGCTTAGGTTGCTTTCTCGCCCTCAAACATCTTTTGTGTATGCAACATAATTAAGAAAACCACAACAGTTGTTCAGATTTTTTTTGCCAGTGGGAATGTTTTTAAAAGTTATACTTCAAAGTTACTTCTCCCTCACGCCCTCCCCCTCCCTGTGGAAAAGAATCTTTATTGTACCCACTGCATCTCATGGTCATGTCTACCCGGACCCTTGCACATCCTGAAGCAATGGTGCGAGGAATAAACACAGCGAAGCAAATGCTCAGGGGAACCATCAGCTTTCACGGGTAAATAATCTGTGTAAGAAGCGCAGTGCCCATTCCTTCAACAAACTAAAATAGATGAAGAGCGGGAAAGGAAAGAAAAAGGGGAGAGGAAACAGGAATGATTCAAGTGCTCCTCTGCACAGGCTCCTCTGGCCTGAGGCTGTACCTTTAAGAGTTCCAATGTTGGGGCTGGGGGGATGGGTCAGAGGTTAAGAGCACTGACTGGTCTTGCAGAGGTCAATTCCCAGCAACCACATGGTGGTTCACAACCACCTATAATGATATTCGATGCCCTCTTCTGACATGCAACAGGAACACTGTATATATAATAAATAAATAAATAAAATAAAAAAGAGTTCCAATGTCTACTAATAGGTTTCATCTGCTGGCAATTCCCCCCCCCCCCCCCTTACACTCAGCACCGTTTGGATTCCTAACAGATCCCCAAAGGCTCCTTTTCAAGCCTTCCTTTGGTCACTAGATTTTTCTGCTTGGTCTTTTACAGAGCGTCCCATGTGGGTGATGTAATATACTGCAGCATCGTGGTCGCCACAAAACATCTTGGGTTGTTAAAAGAGCTCACCTTTTACTCTGGTATCTAGTAGGAACACAATATTTCTTTTCTTAGACCTTAACAGAACTACTTATAAGGGAGTAATATACGAAGCACATAACAGGAATGTGAATTCTGATAACTATGACAGACATTCTGGCACTCCTGTGTGATACCAGTAGTCCTGGTAAGACTAGAGCTGGAGGGCCAGCACTAAGGTAAGGAAGAGCCTGCAGTATAGAGTGAGACCCAAACCACAGTAACAACACAGACACTTTGAAATACTAAGGAGGACAAAAGGGAAATTGTATTTATTGCAGTTGTTATCTATGTAATGCGTATTTTATAGTTTGTATAGAAACTATGTAACAGTCCCCATATCTGCAGTCACTTTTGTAACCAAATGTAAAAAAGCTAAGGGGGATGACACAGCACAGGAAGCTGGTGTTCTAAGCAAAAGGAATTTTCTTCCCATAGTGAAAACGAGGCTTTGTGGAGTTTTTGGCCTCCCACTCTTTGATCTGAAAAAGCGTTGCCGTGTTTCACTAAACACAAAATGCAACTGCATACGTTATCCCGATTTCAGGATAATAAAACACGATTAAAAATGATTTATTGCAAGTGACAAAAATCACAAATGCTACAGAGTTAAGCTACCAGGCAACTTTCTCACATTTTTTAGGACCAAGGGGAAAATGAAGTTTGTTGTATACAAACAAAAGCTTCTAGGAACAGATGGTTGCATCCTCTGAAGTTTAATTTAAACATTTAAATGCATGTATACAGTATATGCATGCACATTTGTATATACAGATGTGTTGATGTGTCTCTGTGTATGTGTGTGTATGTTTATAAAGACAACTATCAAGGGGGTAGCCAACACCAGAAACAGGAAGACAGAATAATAGGACACTTGATATAGTTAGTACACAACACAGTAAAAAGAAAATGAACAGTCATATTGTCAACAATACAGGTAGCTAAAGACTAATTTCTAGACCACTGCCAGAAATGTTAGAGCATCCATCTACAAATCTCTCATCCCACAATGATACAAAGGCAGTAAATGTGTTTCTTGATATCAGAATTAAATTTGTGCACTCTCCTTCATGTGGGTTGAGTTAAAAATAAAATTCCACTAAACATCTAGGTGAACTAGTTGTTCAAAATCATTTATTTCATAGGTTATTATATGGTTTTCATCTCCATGAAAAAAAAAAAAAAACAGAAGCTTTTCCTGGACCATAGTTAGGTTTTTAAAAATCCAAGCTTAATGCTATTATGTTGATTTAAGTGTTACACCAAGTTAAAGCCAAGATCACTGAAATAATGACAAATATAGACAATGATTTGTAAAATAAATTGTAATAATAGTCAAAAAGGAGGGATGCAAATGCAATCATTTCAATGACTTAAAAACCTGATTTAAAAAATAGGTTTCATAACTCAGCACTCATGTTTCAAGCAACTGTCCCAGGTTGGAGTAAGATGCAGGGAAATTTGGACCTAAAAAATGCAAGACATATGGTCTTGATTGCCTTTTGCAGCTACGTTAAGAGTTCAGCATAGAGAAAAGCTTTCCAAACGCCAGCTTGCAAACTAGGTTTTTATGTGAAACTCTAATAAAACAGCAGCAGATGTTTCTATGCTATTAATTTGTTTGGGACACTTTTGGCTGGTTCATTCCAAATCAACAGCTAGCACTTGCCCAACAACTGCCGTACTTTTTTTTTTCTTTTTTCTTTTCCTTACAGTGAGGAGAAGCAAGAACAAGGGTTGATCTGGTATAACCATTGCACCAATTGGCCATACTCTGGAGAAAACGGATGACTGCCGTTTTGAATATTTTCCCCAAATTTTCTCAAGGATTGGCTTAAAATAATAACAGCAACCACAAACTCTTTTCACTATTGGAGGAATAAAATCACCCTACCAAACAATGACTGAAGCCAAAGATGAAGAGTTATAGAAGTAGCAGGTAAACATCTCTCAAGTAAAAAACAGAATTTCCTATGAATTAAAACAAAACAAAACAGAATTTCTTATAAGGACTAAGTCCATAGCCTTGACTTGAGTTCTATATTTTCTTCTATTGGTGTAGATGACCGATTTATTCTGGCTCTGATTTACATATGAAAATGGATATTATCTTATACACTTTACACACTACAAGAGCCAATCCACTTCTGCTCCTCACATCCCAATCTTATAATACCTTTTCCTTCCCTTATTTTCATGTGAATATGTGTGGAGATACATGTGTGTATTTCCATGTGCACACATATATGTACATGAAGCACTGCTGCCAAGAATCATTCTCTGTCACTCTTCCATCATATTTATAGGTACAAGATCTCTTTTGAACCCATATTTTAAAGAAGCAGTCACTAGTCTTGCTAATCAGTTCATTCTTGGGGTCCCCGATTTCTGACTTTCAGGACTGGAGTCAAAGGTGTGCTGACAGGTAAACACATTTAAGTGGGCTTCTGGATTTCTGACCTCAGAATCTCTTGTATGCATCTTTTTCAGTTCGGTAGCTAAGCCATTTCACCCACTCCCTTTAAACCATTATTTTTTTAAAAGCTATTTCTCTTTAGAAAGATTTTATTTTTAATTACATGTATGCATGTGTATCTATGTGTGGGCATATGCACATGAGTGCCACTGTGTACAGAGGCAAAAGGGGTCTTGGGATCTGCAGTTCTAGGCAGTTGTGCTAGGCACAGATGCTGGAAACCAAACTGGGTTCCACTTAAAAGCAATCTGTGCTATTAACCATTGACCCATCTCCCAGGCCCTTTACAATCCATTATTGATGCTTCAAAGGTGTGAAGATAGCAATTTTTGTTTTATACATATGTATATATATATATTATATTCATTAAAACATCATTTTTCACCTTCAAAAAAAAGAATAAGCAAAATTTCCAAAGAAAAACACTTAGGCCTTTTCTTAACTCAGTTTTTTGTTTTTGTTGTTGTTGTTTTTTTTTTTTAAAGGCTCAGTCACCATCCCCAGAAGAAAAAAAAGCAAATAGGAAAAAAAGCCAGTCGATTTTTTTCCAGCAAGGCCAAGTCTGTACACTCCTTACCTGTGCGCTCTGTAACTGGGCTATTTGCTTTACATGGAGTTTGCTCTAGTGGGTAACACTGAGAATTCATTTTGAAATATCACTCTCAACCCAAAGAGCTTGTAGTATTTTTTTTTTTGAGATTATACAGAAATCCTTAATGGGATTTAAATGGTAGCCCCAAAGCCTATTACTCTATGAAATTACTCAGCCTTCTAGCTAAAGTGCCAAAATAATTTGGACCTTAGTTTTGTTTCTCAAACAAATGTAATAAAGTATCATTAACAAACTCAACTAAAGCCCGTTCAAGTTCAAAATGTCTGCACATTCTAGCGTAATTAGAGACAAGAAGTTTAAAGCCCTAATGGAATTTTCTATAATTTTCTCTTTAATTGGAAAGCGTTTACCACTTGGAGTTGTTTCTATGATGTAAGAGCCAACTAACAGCAAGAAACCACACAGCACTCCTTTTCTATATTAATGGATCCTGATCTTTTGACACTATAGTTGATCTTTCAGGCTGGTGGAAACAGCTAAATCTGCCCGGGCAGAAAATAGAATTCATGTTCATTTGAAGAGCACTTTTATGATATGGCTTTGTCTCTGCTTACCTGTCCACTTCTCTCTTGGCCTCACATGCTATATGGCAACCTCCTAAACTTACTACCTGTCCAGCCTCAGAGTAAATACTAGAACACTACTCGCCAAAGTCCTAACTAATTAACTTCTGTTTGTCCTCTCAGTCTGAAATTAGATCTTTTATTCACGAAAGTTTTTAACTGCCTTCCCTGACAGCATCTACCTTGTCAGGTGTTTTTTGTAGGTTCAGATAGAAGGAGTCTGTGGCTCTACACTGCATTCTTCAACCTGCCCATGTTCCTTCCCAGCAGGAGCTACTTTATCATTTCTTTGAAACACCCTAGCAATTACTCTCATGGCAGAACTTTTAAAATGACAAAAATAAAGCATCCAGTGTTAAGCTAAGATGGGTTTTAGAAATAAAAATGGCCATAACATTTCCTCAGATATTCTATGATCTAACCTTCAGAAAAAGCAAAGCACAAGTCAACTCATACTGGAATACTATTGCAGAATATTTTAATACCAAATATTCCTCTCCTAGAAGCATTAAATACATACACCCCACTTTTACACCAAAATGGGTACTGACATCATTAAAGCAATACAGTTTGTCTTATAGGAAAGCATAGGTTTTCAAAATGTTAGATGAAAAGTATTTCTTACAGTTTTTGTATTTCACTAAAAATACAGGTATGTACAAAGATGCAAATTTATTGTGATTTACCTGGCCAAGAATGAATATATACTGCCCCAATGTAAAATGTTTTTCTACTGAAGCATTCATTATTTTGGTTCCATATAAAATTAAAGAGAATTATACATTCTCCAAAGTAAAAAAAAATTCATCTATCATATAAAAAGAAAGATACTTTGCCTGGTAAACTTTTTACTTCTCTCTCAGTGTAACAGAGATCATGGATCAAGTACTTCAGCTCTAACAGTTAGATGTAGTCCATTATTAACTATCACTGAAGACTGTTCTCCACTCTACAGCATGGGCCATGGTTCATGATATTCATCACAACCTTGCTATGTATAATAATAGCCACCCTCTACTGAAGTACCCAACATGCAGAACTTACTAAATTACCACCTCTAAGTAGTAAAAACAGGTAACTCCCAGGAGTAATTACTACTAGAGTTAGGTTGAGATGAGAGATACTCATTCACTCACTCATTCAAGTGGAGATTCCATTCCCAAATCTTGGACAAATGAGCTGATATATTATTCACTTAGGTATACTTCAGGTTTCATCTTGGTAAATTACAAGCATGAATTTCTGAGGCTTATCTTTAAAAGGTGCAATGTATTTTAAGAGTACCCATTCCTGACAGCTCAGCTTTTCACTGTTAGCACTTCTCAGAAATGTACATTTAATGACAATTTTACTCTTGATTCTCAAAACAGATATAGTCTATTTTCTGAATCAATATTTTCTAATAGTGACAATATGACAATTACACATGTAATTCAAAAATGTTTCTGTTATCACATTAAAATAATAAAATTAATCTTAATACATTTTATTCAACTTTGTGTATGAGTATTATTTCAATGTATAATATAAACACTTTTAAAATACACTGAAACAACCCTCCTGTGTTCAGTAACTACTTTGGTAACACCACTTAAAAAAGAGGGAATTCCCATCTCATTTTATGTTAATAAATAGCTTTGAAATAAACATTAGGATATGTAATTAAGAAAATTGAAGAATAAAATGAAAGCTGTAAATTAGTCCACTAGTGAACATTTTTATTATTATGCAAAATTTGAGCAACCTAGTTCATACAGCCCACATAAAAATGTGAGCAGTCATGTTAAATTACTGTAGTCCAAAAATTATGGTTGGCTTAAGACTATAAAAATTATACATGGATTCAGTAATATTTTTTGAAAAAAAGCCACAAAGCAATGCATGGTTACTAAAATATTAACATGTTATACTGAATATAGAATTATTACAAATATTACAGGTTTTTTTTGAATAAGAAATCAGTGAAATCAACTAGCATCACATCACTGTAGATATCCAAATACAAAGCTTAGAAAGGTCATTCCAAGAAATTTCAATGTCAAGAAGCACTACTTTGAGGATGATAGATCCCTATAAGGAGGCATCCAAAGTGTCTTCTCAATGTTATCCTCCAAGGCCCAAAACTGCCAGTGGCAATAGGTGAAGGCCCTGTTCTGAAATTCACCCTTTCAGACTGGTACACTTGGCTTGGGCTATGGGTGGGAATCTGTCATTATGGGCGGGGGGCTCCACTGCCATGTTCCCATGACCTGTAAGAGTGATCCATGTTATGACAGGTCAGGTAGCAAAGCAAAACATGCCTATAGGCACCCACCTGGGAGCGTTTAGTCTATAATCTGGTGGAAATATGGCAGCTGGTACAAGGGAGAATGACTTTCCCACTACAGGGATGTATGTGAAGCTATGGTTGTTGAGGGGAACACAGTGACATGCTCCAGATGCAAATCCTCAAGCATAAATATGAGTATCTGTCACAGTCTTTTCTTTTAGGCCACCAACCAGCTCCCATCTCTGGACACAGTGCCTACGTATTAGTTATAAATGCTCGGCTGAGTTTAGTCTTGTTTCTGGCTAGCTCTTTTAAGTTAAATTAAGTTGCTTCTCTTTACCTTTTGCCTCGGGGCTTTTTACTTTTCTTTCTGTGTACTTTCTCTGCTTCTAAAGCCACGAAATGCTCAGCTTCCTGTCCTCTCTTCTGCTTCTACATATCCCTCATTCTCTCCTTCCTCCATGGAGCCTAAATTTCTCTTCCTATTATTCTCTCTGTCTGCCAGCTCCGCCTATCCTTTCTGTGCCTTGCTATTGACGATTCATCTCTTTATTAGACCAAATAGGTGGCTTAGGCGGGCAAGATAAACAAATGCAGCACATCTTTACATAATTAAACACACATTCTTACATCATTAAGCAAGTGCAGTATAAACAAAGGTAACACATCTTTGCCCAGTTAAAATAATATTCCACATTAAGTATCTCCATTTTTGTATTTTCACCCTCTATCACGTCTTTTGCTCCACTGAAGATGTTAAATTTAATATTAGATTTAGTGAGCTTCTTCTTATGATCAGTGTCTTTTGAGTCATATTTAGTGCAGAGTTGCTTTATTTATCTTGGCTGCTGGGTACTTGTATGCTATTGCTGTTAATGTTGTTTGGTTTTTGAGAAAAGATTTTCTCTGTGTAGCCCTGGCTGTCCTGGCACTAGATCTGTAAACCAGGCTGGCCTTAACTTTACAAATCTGCCTGCCTCTGCCTGCTGAGTGCTGGGATTGGAGGTGTGTGCTGCCACCACTGGCTCATTTTGTGTCTTGGCATTTCGAGGCTTACATTGTGCCTTTCTCTATAGTGTATGGATAAGTGTTCCATTTTCTTTTTCTATTTTCCATGTATAATGACTATTTTCCCGGGCAATTTTTACTGAGGAGGTTGTATTTTTGAGAAGCCTATAATGAGTGTCAGCGCCATTCTAAATCAACTTTGACAGGTTGTTGAGAGCCCAGTATCTAAGACCTATATATAACCCCATTCCAATATCAACTATCGTCATTATTTTAAATAGGAAACTTTTAGGTTTGATAAGGCAAGGACCTCCAAATATATATATATATATATATATATATATATATATATATATATATATATATATCCTGCTGTACTTTCTCAGACACAGGCCTGTTGAGTATTTTATTAGAACTGAAAGAAAAATAAAATCCTCATTTTCAATTAATAGGGGAAAATGACTTCCAATTAGGAGCCTCCAGAGCTTTTGGCTGCCTAATGTCAAGAGAGTTTTAAAACTTTTGATTCAGTCAGTAATTCCATCTCTATAAACTAGTCTTTATAATTTACCCAGCTTTATGAAACAGAATTGAGAGAGCATAATCTAAAAAAAACATAAAGTGCTCCAATTTGAAAGTCATGGGATTTTATAGTCAGCCTACACGCCACAATTCTGCTAAGCTGTATCTACACAGGCATTATTTTAGTGTATGCACTGTGTTTCTCATTAGAGGTAAATTCCTGTAACACACAGACAACTGTTTCCCTCCAGCAACTATCTTCCTAATTCTGTTTTTTTGCCATTGAATTTAATGTTTTCTAATTTCTTGAGTATATAGGAAATTCCCAGCAATAAAGCCATTATTAATACCGATAATCCTATGGAAAATTTATTCACAACTGTCTCTGTTTTATGATTTCAGAAACTAAATAGAACAGAGGTTAAGTTACTTTCCAGGACAAATAGCTACAAAACTGCAGGTTGAGCAGATGCTCATTAGGGGCTGGGGAGAAGGCTCAGTGGTTGCCATAGAAACGCAAGGAAAAGATTTTGGATCCACAGAATGTGTGTAAAAGCTGGACAGGCTGGTCCATAGCCTCAGTTCTTGGAAGGCACAGACATAGTTCCTCGGACAAGCCGGACAGTTATACAGGCGTATTGGCAAGCTCTGGGTTCATCTGAGACACTCTGCCTCAATGAATAGAGAGGAGAGCGAACAAAAAGAAATACCCCAATATCCAGTCAAACTGCACATGTACACACATGCACACAGAGCCATACACACACGAGCACCCACATATATGTAAGTAATCACACACACACACACACACACACCAAATACACAAATTAAAAAAAAAAAAATGTTTTCTAAAAGTATAAAAGAACAGTACCAGAACTCAGATTTTTGGAAGAGAGTAGATAAATATGAGCTATTAAAGGTACATAGTATTAACTGAAGTCTTACTTACTTAAATCATTCATTTTTTGTAGGCTGAATGAATGTATACTAAGATTTGAGCTTCTCATGGAATGGTTCCATTCAGTTGTGGCTAGATCCATGCATGCAAAGTCTCTCTGCCAAGAACCTCAACGCATCAGGGAGCCTCACAAACTGATCTGTAACTATATTAAAACTGCTACAAATAACTTCTGAACAGATCAGCTCTTACATCATTCAAACCAGAAGTTCAGTGGCAATGTGCCATGACAGTCCATTTCTGCTTTGGAAGCTAAAATGTGCTGTGGTATCCTTTTCTTTTAAACACATAAGAGTTATTCTCCCTACCCTCTCTGAAAAACTTCGCCACACCCACATATACAGAAACATGTAGAGATATCATCTATACTGCTTTGTGATATTTATTAAATTACAATATGACTAGGTATAGAGTAACTTTACCTGCCCTCTAGGAAAATAATTAAAGCCAGTTAATTACCTTTTACCCAACTTAATATATTATGTGTGTGTGTGTGTGTGTGTATGAAGAAAAATTAAGCCTTTATATAAAAGTGTCATTAGTATAGTATAAGCTTCCAATTAAATAAAAATGTAGAGCTGTTCATATATATATTCCACGGCACTAATAATTGTTCTGTCATTCACTTCTAAAGTCACTTTTACAAAGTTGAACCAATTTGAATTTACCTACTTTTAATGCTCCATATTTTCCTCTGAATTGGTAGTCATTCACACGCTATAGGTTTTAGGTATCAGTTTACAAACTTGTTAAAATTGCTTATAAATTGTCAACAGATTGAAAATAAAAACACACACCACCCCTTCCTCCCCAGCTCCCATAACAGCATATAATGAATGCTTGGATTTGGCCCAAAAAGGGCAAGGTTGCAGCACAACTTAATTTAATTCAATTCAATTCAACATAATTCAATTCTTTTCAACAAACTTTCACAGACATCTATGGCTGTCTCCATTTGCCAGGAACCTATGTCCCTTTCCTTTGTTACAGAAGCAATTCTTTAGGGACAGTTTCAGCATCATCATCTGTGAAGAGAGTATGGAGTTCAGACAGAAAAAGAAAACACACAAGCATGACACCCTCCTGAGCAAACACAGCTCACTGTGCACAATGGCCAAGCCCGTGTCTTCAAAACTACATGGGACTCCCTTCGGGCCATAGTGAAAGGAAAGCAGGGCAGCCCAGCATACACAGAGCGGCAACTACAGCATTCCTAAACTGTACTCAGAATGCTTCACAGCTTCTCCTTCCCTGTTTGTGCTTCAGTTGCTAGAAGTGGATTCTCTACACCAGCCAAATGCTGTAAACACCATTTGTATGGAAATTCACATTAGGCATCCTGAGAAGCATGAAGGTGAGGCAAGAGAATGAAGCAGCCCCCCCCCCCCACACACACACCTCATGGACTAGATAATGTTTCCATTATTCTATAATCTGGCACATAAGTTCTGTATGAACTGACTACACTAAAAAGTGCTGCACAAGGGTCGCTTGCAGACTATAGGCTATGCAGGTCACAGTACGCATCACAAATTTCATTTCTCTTGAAGAATCAATATTTTTCAAGTCAAAAATCACCTGCCTCTATCATTCTGGTTAAGTTGAAGGACTTCCCAAGCCAAAATGGGAACATTAGAAAACGAAAAAGATGTCTGCTTATATGCTACCAGGCAGATACATACCTTCCAACGATTGAAAATTAATATTAACAAAATTGACTGGAATACACTTTGTTCGTGCACAATGGTGCATTTGTTAACAGTGACATATTTATCTGTCCTTTCCCAGTCCTAGGAAAAAATTATGTCAATTTTCCCTCAGACTGCCTTCCTATTCTGTCACACAAATTATTTCTTGAAACATGAATCCAATGATCTGTTCCTTTTCAATATCCTTTCACCACAAATTCCAGAGTTCTAAACCCCTCGGCTTTTTAGAAACAACCCAGTCCTTTTATTCAAAAGGCAAAAACGCAATTCTGCTGTTTTTAATCAGGCTATTCATCCTTCCTTTGTCTTCAACAGTCAAGATTCAGGCTTTTGTGTCACGGGGAAACTTTTTAAAATAATAATAATTTAAGATGGCTTTCTTCTCTCAAGAAATTTCAGGTCTCATGATGTTCATGCCTACATGTTTCTATAATGCTTTTGTTTCTTTGTGTGTTTTTAAACTGCCACTAGAAATACAAAAAATGCCATTTTGATGATCTGTCATTAGGCAGGTAAATATTTATAACATATATAAGCTATCTAGACATGAGATAACACGTTTTCCCATTAATGTGTGTGTATGTGTGTGTATGTGTGCACACGTGTGTAGCAACTCTAAGATCTCAAGAAAAAATGAGAAAACAGGCCAATATATTCTAAAATACAACAAACTTGCTAACTCTAGTGGTTGAAAACACTCTAATAATCATCCAGTGGAAATTAGGTTACAAAAATACTATCATGCCTTTACTTTATCATCCAAACCAAGCGACCTGAAAAAGCACATTTTCAAGATTCATCTCTGAGCTTTAGGTTGTCCTGGTTCCTAGAAAGACCCAACATTGTTCTCTACTATACATATGTGTGTGTGTGTGTGTGTGTGTGTGTGTGTGTGTGTGTGTGTGTGTGCATGAATTGGCTTGGCCAAAGGGTGTAGGAGACAGTATCTCATGTAACTCAGGCTGATTAAACTCACAACATGGTTGAGGACACTTTTGAACATCATCTTTCACCACCCTGTGTTAGTATTAGAGGCATGTACCCTTATGCCTGGTTATGTGGTGGGGTGTAGCGGGATTAAGGTGTCAGCCGATAAGGTCAAAAGACGCTTCCGGGACCCTGGAGGGAGCGTGGCCAACCCCATTGATAAGTGGCTGCTGGGACAAGAGGAGCTCTCTTCCTGGTTCCTGGCTGCTCGCTGCTGGACAGACAGAATCGGAATCCATCGTCCTTCCATCGCGTGTCCATTGCTCGTCCATCGCTTGGATATGCTAGTCCTTGTTCAGGTGCCACCATAAGCTGTTACTAATATTGTGAGTATTAATTTATATTCTAATAAATATTAATTTTGGACTGGTTCTTTGAAAGTAAAACTCTGTCTACAGTGGGGGGCATTGAACCTATGACCTTCAGCATACTGGAAAAATATTCCATCAGTTAAGGTACGTCCCCAGGCTTCTCTAATCATCTCTGAATTTGTAAGCTGTTTACTACCTCTACACAGCACATCTTTTTCTTCAGCTATTAGCTGTCTCTATACTATTAATTTTTTTTAACACTGCTCTGTCAAAATTCCCAATTAAACATTAGGAAGAGTGGAATTTATTTGTACTCTCGGTTTGAGTTAGTACAGTTTATTATGGTGGAGTAGGCATGCCAGCCTGCTGCTCTGGGGTAGGTGCCTCCTCACATCTCAACGAACCAGGAAGGAGGATCAGGACATAAAATTGTATCACACTTTAAACCACAGGACTAATGCCCAGAACATGATACCCGCTTCCTCTATCTAGGCCCCTTTAAAAGCAATAGCTCCACAATCTTCCAGTATAGAGCTACCAACTGAAGACCAAGACCAAATCACAAGAGCCTGCAGGAGACACATCACATTCAGAGCAGGACGCTTTCCCACTCTGTATACATACATCCCTGTTGTTGTTTCTCAGTAGGTGTCACTTCCTTAGGTATTATTTTCCCCTGGATACCAAATTGAAGATAGATCACTATAAGTATTCTCATAAACTTTATAACTGTATAAAGTGCATGCATACATGCACAGAGAAGAGCAACATAGTTATCATTTGCTGACATTAGTAAGAAATGTGATGTGCGGAGCTCACTGAAGCCAGACTAAGTCAGGGTTTCAAGAACAGGAACTAGAGATTAGTGTGCTTTGATTGCTTATTTCTGGAATGGCACCTGGGCTATTGGAGGAATAAAGGGATTTATAGATTAAGGCAAATCAATTGAAATCCAACAGTTTAACACTGGACATCACTGGAAGAGAACAGGATGGTTTGCAACATGAAGTATATATTAGAAATAATCTTGATTTTTTTTCCTCCTCCTGAAGTAATTCTACTTTTTCATTAGATGACTTTTACTCAATAAAGTGATCATGGAAAAACTAGATAGAAAGGATCCACTCTTTGTGATTTTTCTCAGGACAGAAAGCTTATTGGAAACTGGTTTTGAAAAAAATATCCTGGTAATCCTAAGTGGCAAACAGCTTCTTAAGATTCTGTTTTGCACTTCATTGTACAATGATGGAAATGAGAATATGTCAGAAGCCATGCAATGATTGAACTTACATGAAACAAGGTATGTAATCAAACAAACCAATAGTGGAACCCTGATAATCTTGGGAAAATTAATTATACTGTGAAAAGTTATTTGTATCCAGTAAATAGGAATTATAAAGATTCTCCTGATTGGGTTAAGATTGTGTTTCAATGTGTCAAGGAGCAATGTGTTTCCATGTAGCTGTAACAATAACTATAGTGATTATTGTTTTTCTCATTATTAAGCAACATGTTTAAATTCTCTAATGAGTTTCCTTCTCTTTACCTCTATTTCTGCCTCCACTGCTTGATACTTGATGCTCTGTTACAGATTAGAGATGAGTAATTTTTACCTTGTAGAATTACTCATTTCACATGAATGCTTCACTCTTCCTTTTACCCTCTTGTATGTATTTTCTTTCCTTGAAATAACCATTTCCCCATGGAACACTCAACTTACACAGCATTCAAAGCTTCCATTCTCACAAGACATGAGTTTCCTCAAATGTATACAGAATTAATTAGTTACAAATGATTGTTTTAAAATAGCATATACTATATAGGCTTAACTAATTGGCATCATAGAGCTCCCATTCTGAATTACAGAGGAATTTTTAAAAGTTAACAATGGATATCCCAGTAGTAAGAACAGGAATATGCAAAAGAAAGCCAGACCCATGTAGTATTAACAGAAAAAATGTGCCTTGAAGCATAGTGGTCTCTAGCCAGATGATATTACTCATCAAACAGCCCTTGATTTAGACTAGTGAGACTTTAGCAGAAAAGAAAGCATCCTGAAGCTAAACACATGAAGAGGGGTTAGAAACACTTTATCTCTAACAGAAGTCTGATCTAAGAGAGCCAAATGGGTCTTTCATGAACCCGACAGCATTTAGAAAAGCTGGAGGCATCCGTTTTCCAGAATGCAAATAGAGAAGCAAAAACACATTTTGTGCCCTGGATTTTGCTGCTTCTTGAGTCACACTATTAGGAAGATAGAAAGTGAGTACATGGACCCATAGGTGTCATTCTTAACAGAGACCCTACCTGACAAACTGAATTACCTGCATGTCATCTGTTTCAAATTCAAGAGACTATAGCTTTGTGTAAACCCGATGTGGATGCCAACTACAAAAGAAATATCCCCCCAGAGACAACCAGTTCGTATAAAATGTGCTGACACTGTTCAGTCTCATTGAGATACTTAAATCTGCAACATCCTTGGGACATTTATTAAATAAAAGGAATGATGGCTTTGCTGATTTTGAAAAAGCAGAAGTGTCCACCAAGACCACTTCACAGTAGCTCCTCTGTCTACTAACTCAATGTACCCAAACATCACCTAAGCAGTACACCTTTCTTATTCACAACCCAGTGTATACTGTAGCTGTAGAAATGTCACATTTTGTATTTTCTGGTAAGTCAGGAGTCAGCTGTAACTCATTAAGAAAGTTGTCTGAACAAAATCAAATTTTCCAGGAACACATCATTTGACTTAAAAGACCTCAGCTTCAGTAACAGCCTCTAAAAAGAGTAGCTTGGGTTTGAACATCACTTTTTTCATTTCATGTAATCCCACAGTGAATGGACAATGTACAACACATTCTGTGGAATAATTAGTATGAAGTAGCACATTATTATTAAAAAGAACTATCCATTTATTGAATCATCACAGAAACATCTTTCTCAAAAAATGGTTTTAACTTTGTAATTTTCTTCACTTTGAAGTCATAACATACCACGTTTTTGAATTTTAAAATTATTAGTTACTGAGAAAAAGTAATTCTTTATACAACTTAAGAACTCTGGAAGCCAGACAGTAGTAACACAAGCTTTTCATCCAAGCACTATAGAGGTAAAGGAAAGCAGACCTTTGTGAGTACAAGGCCAGCCTGGTCTACAGAGTGAGTTCCAGGATAACCAGGGCTACATAGTGAAATTCTGTCATAAAAACAAAAAACAAAAAGAAATTGGGAAAGCCTGAAGTGTCTAGAGATCATCTAGAGAGGCATAAGCACGTATTAGAATGGTGTGGGAGGAATTTATAATTATGTCTCTAACATCAGTGTTGGTATGTGTGGAAGAGTTGAACTTGATCATCAAGGCTGTGTGGAAACATACTCTGCAGAGACAAAATTATCCACTGAATGAATTCAAGAGTTTCTATGGAGGATAAAGAGGAAAGGATATAGACTGATAAGTCTCCAGTAACTCAATCCTTGCTTTAGCCATAGAAGTTCATTATAATTATCAATGTTTTCACACAATATAGTCATCTCTTAGAAAATCTACACATTCACATAGTGTATGTGGACACACTGAGATGGCTCTTTCTATCATGAATTCTCTACCATATATCATCCCAGGCAATAGAATGACTATTAGCATGACAACTGTCATTTTAATTTTGGCAGTGGTCCTGTTTCTTAGGGCAGCATTGTTTCTGTAGTTATTTTATATAGTAGTCATGTCTGTGAATATGTGTATGTGCTTGTATTTTATTTCAGTCATGCAAAATAAAAGGCAAAATGCAAAACTAAATTTTGGTACTAGCCATGCATATAATTCTGGAGTGTAATTCTACTTCATCTTAATTTCTCCTGAAAGCTTCAATTTAAGTCATATAAAACATAAAAATGGGAGGAAAAATACCAAATTATGTTTGCAAACAGTAAGATGAAATAAGGACCTCATTCCTGTGTTAGTTGTCATGGATGCTATATATTGCTACATATGAATCTAATAAGACTTCTCTTAAGTGGTGTGAAGGTTATCTTTGGAGCCATAGCGTATTGTTTTGTATCATATAATACACAAAGCTAAAAGTCACATATGTAGTATGGTGTCCTGAATAAGTAAAAACAAACAAACAAACAAAAAACCTGAAGCTCCAATTTAGAGATAAAGCTAAGTTCAAATAATAAGATGCTGTCAGAATCCTTCCTATAACAGTTATCTTACTGTTGGTATCTATTGGTATCAAGGACTCCACCAGAGAAAGCAGATTATTTACATGCCAAAGTCCACTAAAAATGACAAGGCATTTTTGCCTATGGTTAAAATACATCCTCCCATATATTTTAAACTCTTCCAAGATTACTCACACTCTCGACTACTATCTAAACGCTACAGAAACGGTCATTGGGTTGTTGGGGAAATAATGATAAAAAAGGAATGCTTGCACATTTTCAGTGAAAATGTAATTTTCCCACAAAATAATTTTTTCCATTCAAAATTGTTTGAATGCTGCCATAGAAAAACCATAAATATGCAGGGATAGCTCACTTCAGAAACTTTATTTTTCTGCTACACACTAAAGTGGCACAAGGGAAAATAGCATGTGTGCGTGTGTGTGTTATCTGTGTGTTTGTGTATGTATGTATGTGTGTTCATGTGCTATATTGTGTATGTATGCTTGCGTATGTATGCATGTGAGTGTGCTTCTGAGTGTATGTGCATGTGCTTGTTTCATGTGTGTGAGCACATAGAGAAAAACAAATGAAAAATTCCCTTTAAGGAATTGGTTCATGTCATAATGGTGGAATGACATTCTAGTCTGCACAGTAAACCTTTGTATTAGTAAGTTGGAGTTTCCAGAAGAACTAATATGTAATTCATACCAAGAAGTAAATTATCTCTTCTTAGAGGAACTAGAGACATTTGAAGTATTTGCCTTTTAATTTAAATTTATAATTTAAACATTGATATAATCAAAAATGTTTTCACATCAATAATGACATTCATGTTTCCTAAATGTCTACATATGGTTGTATACCCAAGTGGACACAAAATATCAACTATCAGATACAACTAAAGGCTTGCCATTTTGATACAATCATCTAAATGTCTAAATTAAACCCAACTTTGTTTAGCCAGGTCCTCTCTCTCACTTCTATACAAGCAATGAAGGTTCAGTATGGAAACCTGGAAAGTAAGTTAGCTTGTCCAACTGCTAAAACAATGCCTGACTACACCTTTAATTTCATTTATTTTTCACAATGTGCATTTCATGTCAGCACATTGGTCCTCCAGAATGTCATTAAATCGTGTCTGAAGAATGATTTTTAAACAAGCTCCAGCGTATTTACAATAGGGCAAAAGGTGGTGAGTGGAACAGATTGCGTGACAGGATCATATAAATTTACTACCGAAGCCTTCATTTCAATGTTTGTCCTTAATGACCTGAGGAAGTGTTGCAAGTATCCAAGCATAAGAACAATCATCGCTATACAAGTGTCCTGCTATCATACACTAAAACAAATGGTTCCATCATGTATAGGGAAAAAAATGACAACGTATGAATCTAACAATGAGGAAAATAGATGATTTTTGAATGCCAAAATTCTTGAATGAATTTCAGTATTTGGATATGGAATACACTGAGTCACTTTTAGGAACCTAAGAATGCTTCTAATCTAGGTTCCTCAATTTATAGACAAGCAAGGTGTTGCCTTTCTTTTGACAAGGCTATAGAGCTTGTTTGGCCGAGAACCATGTCAGAAACCGCTGAACATCTTTCCTTCCTTCCTTTCTTTCTTCCTTCCTTCCTTCCTTTCCTTTCTTTCCCCTCTGATAGTGGCCTTCTCCATGAGAAAGCTCTTGATCAAAGACTATATTGAGCCACATATAAATATTCTCTGGAATAAGTCAGTCCCTAAGCTGGTTTCATATCTATATATTACACCAAAAGAACTTTTATATTTTCCCACAATAAGCCTTTTATGATGGAAATAACGTGGAATGTGTCTCCAGGAGCCACTTAGCTGATCACAGAATAACATTAAGCAAAGTTCAATAACATAAAAGCTCAGTGGTTTGCAATCAGGGGAGGATAAGGGGTTGTTCACTGGAAAGACATTAAGGTTCTAGTGTTACGGCAGGGTAAAGTCTTGTGTTCACTTGTTACTTTCCATCTGAAGCATGATTCAATCCACCGACCTATTTAAATGTGTAATTAAACTGTAGGCTTAACTTTCTAAATAAAGCAGGGCCAATGTAAGAACTACAGCTAGTTAGTTCTTCATAAGGACGTGATAAAATAAACAAACAAAGCAGTTCTTTGTTTTTATTTTACTTAAAAAATATTACAGTCAGGACAGGGACTTCCAAGAATCAAACACAATTCTAATATTTCTCAATATTCAAGTATACTAGAGCTATTAAATATTTAAATTTAAATTATTAAATTTCATTGATTTTTCTCCTCTCTAATCATGTAATCACTAACAATATATGAGGACAGGTCAAAAATAGCTCTGTAGCCTTAAGCTTTTGTGTGTGGGAGGTTGTATATACATTGCACACATGTAAATGTACCCGTTTTGTGCAAGAGACAAGACAATCATGTCCATGAATATGACTGTGGAGGCTAAAGGTCAATGTTGGGTGTCTTTCTAATCACTTGCCACTTTATATTTTGAGAAAAAAAAATCACTTCATGTTGTATGTTGCTTGTTATTTTTGGTTAGGCTGGCTGGCCAGACAGCTCCAGGAATCCCTCTATCTCCATGCCACTATACTGATGTTACAGATACAGGGGCCACATCTGACTTTCTATGTGGAATAAACTGAAGTTCTTTTGCTTTCTTGTGTGGGGATTTAATAAAAGCTCTAGAAGTTCTGGAGATCTAACCACAGTCAGTCTAGGAGGACCAGAGAGTGGTGATTTACACTTTTATTCCCAGCACAGGGAGTATCCTTGGAGTGGTGACCTATGCCCTTAATCCCAACTGAGTCAAGATCACTTTAGATTACAGAAGGAATTCCAGGCTCCCAGGTAGGCAGAGGTGGGGCCATGCCTTAACTTATCAAGAAGAGTATTTAACCGGGGCATAGAAAGACAGAAGTTAGAGGAAGCTAAGAGAAGCCAGGCTGAAGAAGCTGGAAGACAGCTGGATAAGATCTGACTGTGGGGTTTCTTCTCTAATATCTCCAACTTTCTCAGATCTCTATCCCTGAGTCTCATTTATTCCTGCAACAGTTTTGGCTATCATATTCCTTACTAATCCATATCTCCAGCCCTTCCTCCCTATGTGTCAGAAACAAAGATACCTACTTGGTATGTCATAAGAGCTTGACCATGTGTTTATATAGTTCTTCTCTTCCAGAGAACATGAGGCATGAATGTGGCCATTACATCAAGAGCTAATGATCTTGGTTTCTCGTGTTTTTTCTAGGGTGGTCTCTACTAAAATGGTACCAGTTTCCACTCTCAAAGATGCTAGTGCTTCCTCTTAAGAGAAAAATGTTGTTAGGTAAGAGTTGTAATTCTGCTCTAAGTGATGTGCTTGAGAAATTGTGTAACTTATGTCCAGGTGGATATAAAGGTATGGTCATATAAGTATATTTAATGACGGAAATAAACATATTTCCCCCATTGGAGTATTTAAAGGCTACCCTTTCCTTAGGCCTCTAGAAACCCAGTAACAGAGGCTATTGAGGTACGTAAAGTTTTCCTGTGAAAACCTAGCTATGTGAGATCCATTCCCAGAACTGAGGGACAGGCTGAAGGAAAGAACCATTTCCAAAAAGCTGTACTCTCATCTCCACAAACATGCTATGACATGTACATCTCTCAACACTACAAAGTTTATAAAAGTAAAATTTAAAACAATCACTAACAGAGAATTTGATCAGGATGAATAAGTACCAACTTATGCTTATGTTTTATAGAGTTCTCCTACTGATTTTATACAGGCATAGTGTAGCTCTATAAAATGAAGGTAAACAAACACAAACCCGGACAGGTTTGTTCATCATGCATTTTCCTTTAAAAGTCTATCATAGGATTAAACAAAACATAAACATAGGGAGAAGGAGAATTATCTGAGGTGGAAGGTAAAAGGAATTGGAATCCATTTTATATATGCATGAAATTATCAACGAATATAATAAATAATATTTTTTTCTGAGTCAAGAATGAAAAGATCTGCTCATATTGGCTACAAGTAGACTCAGATGTCTCTTGTTATTACCTGCAAGTATCATATCTGGACCATGTCAAATTTTTAAGTTTCAACTTCATAGTGCTCAATACCAAACTGTAATAGAACAAAGGCTGGCTATCATTATCAGAAGACTTCTTTCTTAAGTGTTGCTGTCACAATGGCCTCTGATGCTGCTGCTGACCATATTACTTTCTTCTATAATGCTGATAAAGTTTCAACACTGCTATACTGAAGAAATCCTCAGAGCCATTGTCCAGAATTTCAGGTTGAAAGAAAAAAAAAAAAAGGCCCAAATGAAATGAGTCCTTATGTCATTCTGCTCTTTAGCAAAGAGAAAATGGAAAGAAACTTAGCCCTTGTGAATTTCTGTCACAGTTGTTCCAGAATACAAAAGAAGAGATAAGAAATCTATTTGGAGAATGGCTGGGATATAGACTGATGGCTACCCACCCTCTACCCAACTCTTGCTTTGGTAGTTTTGGACCGTCAGAGCATATTTACCAACAAAGTACTTTCCAGACATAAAAGAAAAATTTAATTCTAAACAAAGTACTTCTTCAGATTAACTAATCCACAGAGCAATATTGATCTGTTTTAAAAATGGCAATAGGGAGGCCATCAGGCATGAAAGAACACATGGCTTTAATTCTAGCACTTAGGAGGCTGAGGCAGGCTGATCTCTGTGAGTTTGAGCCTAGCTTGGTCTATAGAGCAAGTTCCAGGACAGCCAAGACTACACAAAGAAACTCTAATTCAAAAATAAACAAAAACCAACCAAACAAAAAGGTAATAAGTGCTGCCAAGTTGGCTCCTGGGAAACTTGACTTGGAACCCTGGAGACCTGAGCTCAATCCCACGGACTCACAGTGATATAGAAGGAGAAAAGTGAATCTACAAGACTGTGACTTTGACTTGCATACATGCACACACAAAGATGAGAAAGGATAATAATCCTTTCATAAATATACAAATTTATACGTAAATGAAAATATCCTCCAGTAATATTGTGTCAGTTCTTCATTATCATAACCAATAACTAAGGCAATCACATCATAGTTTGCATTGGATCCCAGTTTGGACACTTCAGCACATAATCAGCCTTGTTCTCTGAGTCTGTGGCAAGAGAGCAGATGTGGAACAAAGATGCCACGCTGCAGCCATGAGCAATAGGATAAAGAAAGAGGTGTGTCCATAGTTGTCTTCAAAGCCAGGACACAATTGCCTAAAGCTACCCAAAAGCCTCTCTCTCGTAATTTCTACCATCTTCCAGTACTGCCGAGCAAAAGAACAAGCTGCCAAAAGTATGGGCTATGGGAGATATTTGAGATAAAAAAGACAGCAAATTGTTTCTGTTTGGTATTTAGTTTGAATATAAACTGTTTCTTAAAAACAAACTAATGAGGTTAATCTAAGTTGTACTATTTCTTAGTGTTGCTATTGTGTTTGTAAAATAGCATAGATGTTCATTTCTGCAGCATGCAGAGTAGATGGAGCACCCTGCCTGACCTAAAACGCTAAGGTGGTAATACTCACCATGTGACTCACTATTTAAAATCATTCACTAAAAATCAATGCTAATGTAAAAGCATACAGTTAAAGAGGACAATAAATAAATGCTAGTGAAATATTGGAGAAAATATTGGGAAAGTTTAGTTACTGGGAGTTAACATTGTTACTTGTTTCTATCCTTGAGGCTGTTTTAATTCATCCAAATAAATTACTCATTGACTCTCATTCATCTTTCTATTGATTTGAAATAGCTAAACAATGATAATTCAATAAATAGCTCAATGCTGATAATTAAATGATAGTTGTATCTTAAACTTCAGTTCCTCCTTGTTAACCTTTTTCCACAGTGGTTTTCTTTTCTAAACTCAAAATATTTTCTTTGATCCATCCTTTGTTCATTTGGATAAACACAGATATTTATGCAGGTGCACAATATGCTCTATCCATAAAGCAGACTGCAGCCAAAATTACTGAGCTCTGGAGAGTTGTGTAAGCAGAAGATGGCTAACCATGACCTACTTGTCAATTGGATCCTGTTGCTAAACTGTACGGCTTGCAGACAGACAGCTCCTTCACTCAGTGCTTCTTTTGTTCCTCATTCAACACATTTTTATTAAGTGGCACTACATCCAAACATTGTGCTAAAAGCAAAATACCACTACTCCACATTGGTAGCAAATCAGTAACTGGAGCACTTTTCTTTAAAGTCAAGAGCAGTAACGTGTATAAGAGATGGGCTAGGGAGGACCTATAAGGAGGCACATCTTTAGAGAAGGAGCACTAAGAGATGGGCTAGGGAGGACCTGTAAGGAGGCACATCTTTAGAGAAGGAGCACTAAGAGATGGGCTAGGGAGGACCTATAAGGAGGCACATCTTTAGAGAAGGAGCACTAAGAGATGGGCTAGGGAGGACCTATAAGGAGGCACATCTTTAGAGAAGGAGCACTAAGAGATGGGCTAGGGAGGACCTATAAGGAGGCACATCTTTACAGAAGGAGCACTAGGTCAGTATGTTAGTCCATGACCATAATTTCAGCAGTTGGGAAATGAGGCCTGAGGATTGCAAGATGGAAACCACACTGGGCTACATAGTGAGTTCTAGGGCAGCCTCGACTACACAGCAAGACTATGCCTCAATGAACTATAATCAGAAGGTGACTCCGGCTCCATTCCAGCTACTTGAGAAGCTGAGGCAATTTCAAGTCTTCCACAGAATGAGTTAAAGGTGAGCCTAGAAAACTTTGGTAGGTCCTGTCTCAAGATAAGAGAATCAAAAGAAAAAAAAATTAAAATAACATTACGTCTAACACTTCCAAACAAATCAAAAAAGACAGAAGGAGCATGTCCATGAAGTGAGAACTTTAGAAGCAGAAGGGAGAGCAAAGACTAAAGCAGAAAGATGTAAAGACACAACACTGTGAGTTTTTATATTTCCTTACTGAACAGCATCTCCAACATCCACAGCCAAATTCCTTCGCCTTTCCTCATCATTCCAAAGCACTACTCACTGGAGGGAAGTTAATTTTTTGGAAATATATAAAAAGGTGTTTAAAGGAAAGGTGACAGTCTGGTCATAATCATCCTTTTCTAGCCTTGAAAGGCTATCTAAGAACCTTCTAACCAAGCTGACTCGATAAAGTAACCTCCTTTATAAACTGAAGTAATGAAATTCTTAGTTTTGGCCTCTAGAAGACAGCTTTTGTAAATATTAAAGAACATTTTTGGAATATTATCACATTGTGAAGTGTTAGTGCTAGATAAAATTTCCTTCCTTCAGCCTAATTATGAAAATAAATCCTCTTTTAAATTTAAACTTTTATGTTCATAATAGAGTACAGTTAGAAACTAGAGGAAATGTGGTCCCCCCCAAAACCCTCTGAAAACAGCACAGGGTTTAACAATGTCATTTTCCACTTCTTCTCAAAAAGGCTTTTGTAACAGAATGATACCACAGATGAATCAAAGCCTATACCATATTAAACAGATATTTCTGTAATCTAGATTTTTCATTTTTCATACAACAGAAGGCCCCATTAGAAGCACCCCCAAAGTCCTACATGTCAATGAACTGAATTTTTCTTTCTCTGTGAGTAATACCATCACAAATTACGAATTTAATAAGATTCTCCAAATGTTGCCTTCATCTGCTTTTTAGATGCAACAAAGGGCAATCAACACAAAAGGAAATTATCCTCAGAAAACACCAAGATAAACACGTTCTAGTCTAAGTAGTAAGAGATGCTATTTATAACTTTGCAGACAGGACCCTGAAACATGACATTTTTAAAGAAAGTCATTTGGTGTCATGGGTTTATAAACAGTATTATTAATGCCTTCAAATCAAAGGAATAAAGATTTTCTATGACACAGTGGCCTATTTTTTTCAACATTACAATACTATCTGGTAATTTTCCTACAGGGAATACTTATGACTGTATTACAAAAGAATAATTTCTAGGACAAGAAATACTGCTGGGAAATGATACACTCACATAGTTCTATGCAGACAATATGTCTAAGAAACTATGCGAACTTACAAATTATAAATTTGCACATTTAATCAACTGAGAAATGTGTGGGTTAGTGTATCTCTGGCTGTTAGATTAATCTTCTACACCTCAGTGATGTAAGACAGCCAAATTAAACGTTTTTAAAGCCATAGTTATATATTCAGGACTTAACTAAAATTATCCCTAACACACAAAAGTAAAAGTCTAATTAGACTCTTAGAGATGACATTTTTCATATTGTGTCTCAAAGCACTTTTAAGCACTTAAAAGAAAATTTTAAATTGCATTACGTCTTTCAGTGTAGAATTGAGTTGTTTCAACTGGATTGTGCCAAATTTATTATAGAGAAATTAGTGATATGGAATTCTAGCAACACTAAAGCATAAAATCCTTAAATTGAATAAAGTTGCCTAATCCAATTATTCTTAAATCTCAGTGAATATATAGTATCACATATCTGTAAACCAATAATCAGAAATGCCTTTATAAATGGGAAGCATGGATATCTTTCAGACTTATTTATGCTTTTTAAAATTTTAGAAATTACAAATTCCTTTACAAAACATAAAAAACAATTCTTTCCTATGGTTTTAATTGAAAGATTGCCCTGTAGCACTTCACTGACTAGAAGAGAAAAGTCACATTTTGGCTGAACGTAGGTCAAAAACGAAGTCAAATTACTATTTGTGTGCAATAAGAGTTTTCTGGCCCAGACTAGGACCATAGTTTGGAGCCACCCACCACTGCTTATCTGGACCAGCAATCCCAAAGTCCCAAAGAAACACACAGACGCTTATATTAATTTATGCTGTTTGATCTATGGCTCAGGCATTTTGCTAGTTAGTTCTTTTATCTCAATTCAACCCATCTCCATTAATCTGTCCTGCCATGTGGCCCGTGGCTCACCTGTTTCATTACATTTTCTTCATAGGTGGCTGGATCACATCTTCTCTGACTCCACCCTCCTTTCCCTACCTATTCTCCAATTTCCCCATCTACTTCTAAGATGCCTGCCACAGGCCACAAGAGTGTCTTTATTCACAGCATAAAGACATCCCACATCACTTGTTGAGGTGAGAGAGCAGGAAAGGGATAGTAAGGGGAACAATGGAGGGGATGTAAAAGAAATACTACTAATAATTTTTAAATATTTTTTTAAATCACCACTTTTTGAAGAAAACTCTACATATTTGTCTTAGTGGTAATCAGTACTGATTGATGGCTGAAAAAGAAGCACCATATTCCTCCAAAACTAGCTTCTTCCACAGATGGAGTCATAGACAAAGTTACCCAAGTGGAACGGTATGAGAGTAACAATTATAGATCACAGAGCTCATGTCTAGCAACAGTTAAAGATGATTGTTCACTTGAAAATACAAGAAACGTATGTAAACATATGTACATGCAGGAACACACATACACAGGCACGGTCACTATGGCAGCTTTTACTGATCTACCACACCATAAGTCCTATACCTAAACATACTATAATTGGATAGTTAAAACACTTACATTTATCAAAGCTGAAATAGGTATAAATGAGGAATGCTAACTACAGGTAGATTAATGAGAAAGGTTCATGATATATAACAAATAAAATAATAAACAAATATATCAAAGTCATTCCCAATTTAGAAACATTTAACCATAATTATGTTTTGTGCTATATTTGTATTTGCTTTAAGAAACCCCAAATAAAATATAGAAGCTCAAAAGAAGAGGGGAAAAAAGAGGGCAACTTTATTAAATTAGCAGTTAAACCCATAGTTGAAAATTCCTAAGCTGAGAGTCTGCCTAAATATTCTGATACAAGAGTATAAAAATGGAAATTTTGCTGAACATATTATCTAATTAACACATTAGAAACAAAAGTCACTGCTCGATCTTACTTAAGTAGTTAGTTGTCTTTTGTCAATTATAAAAAGTAATAGTAAGGAAGCACTGAATTCTAATGTAATCACATCTTTTCCTCTTGTGCTATCTAGTACAGTCAGACAAGGAAAGAATAGACTATTACACAAAACAGAAATAAATGAAAAAAGCTTGCATTTTGCTATAGACCTAAAAATCTTTGGTTATTCAGTCTGTGACAACCAAAGTGGCTGATACTCTGTCGCAGCATGTACTAAAGAAACTGAGAAAATGCTATAGGACCAACAATGGCTCCATGTTACAGGCAATGAAAGAAAGCCGTGCTATAGGACATTAAAGAAGCATAGCTAAAATTCTTTATAACATGGTTTATTGAAACTAGACAGGAAGAAAACTCATCCATATATACAGTAAGTGTGGAAATGTAAACATTTAGTGTTATCAATAACAAAGTATGCTAAAATACAATCAACATGAAATATGAAGAAACAAATAAGGAAAAACATACACTGACCATAAAATACCAGATGAATACATGAAAAAATCATGTCATATAATGAAATAATTCATATTATAAATATGACATGTAACCCTACATTTTAGCTGATTGCTAATATCTCAATTCTGTAAATACTTTAAAGTTTGAATACAGTTTTATCTTTAAAAATTATATTAAAATTCCTAGTAATACTAGAGTGCTGTGGGATATTGCGCTTGTACACTGTAAAGATCTGTGGCTCATAAAAACACCGACTGGTCAGTAGGATGTATAGGGGAGGAAAACAGACTAAGAGAATTCTGGGAGAGGAAAAGAAGGGGGGTGGGGGGAGGGAAGGGGGCGGGCGGGGGTGGGGGGAGGGACGGGGTCCGCGGGACCATACATCACTGAGACACAGAGGAAGGAAGACAAGAGTCCGGCACTGAAACGAAGGTCCCAAGCCACGTGGCTAGGCATAATAGAAATACAGGTTAACTTAAAGTATAAGAGCTAGATAGTAATATGCCTGAGCCATAGGACAAACAGCTTGTAATAATAGAAACTTCTCTGTGTTTCTTTGGTCTAAGCTGCTGCTGAGTCCAAACCTTGGGGCTAAGCCAGACCAGATAATTCTGACAGCACTAGAGTCTAAATGTGCTAAAGACATTTATATACAGAAAGATAGTCCTAAAATCTCAGTGTAGGAAATATATTAACATCTGAGCTTTAATTTAGATTTTTAAAAGTTTAATCCATAGATAAGAACTTACAAAATCATCCTACTATACCCTCCTTCAGTGATTCATAAATAGCAAAAACTATAAAAATAATTACAACAAAAACATCAATCGGCCCATTATAATTAAAGGTCATGTGGACAAGTCATCACAGTCTATATGCATTTGAAGATCAATACACAACTAGCAATCTTGGCTAGCTTTTTTCATGGCCTATTATTTGATTCTGCTACTTACAATAATTTCCAATCTGCTACTTCTACATACATCTTTACTGAACAAGTGGTAACCCAAAACATATGTCCCAGGCTCCCTTCTATAGACATTCCTGGAATTCCTAGAATAGAAACCTGATTTTTAAATGTCAGTTACTATAGGTTAGTGCCCTTTTATTTGTTGTTGTTGTTTAAAAACTGTTTCTAGCAATGATATTGCTGGATAAACAAATTAGAAAAATCATTCATTTAGAGAGCCTGAGACCTTATGTAGCCCTTCCCTTCTCCCTCTAACTAAGAATCTATGACCCAATTTTATTAAAGTATTACAGAATTAAATAATTAATTCTGTAGTTGATCTCAAAGAACAAAATGGTGAGTCACTGCATCCCATTACAGCCCACTCTTCTACACACAGATGTGATGACTAGAATTCTAACCATCTGATCCTATGTGTAAGTTTTAAAATGTATTATTATATTTTATATATACTTATATATGTATTTCTTACTGGTGGTCAGCCTACTAAAGAAACTTTAGATAGTTTGGACAAGGTAATCTTTTTTCACATATGAATGAAGCACTACAATAGATTTAAAAAATTGTTAGCATAGATAAAGACAGTGATATTTATCAAAGAAAACTTTTGTGGTAAAACAAATTATTTTATAATTTTCATATAACCCTCATTAAAAACAAGTCCAAGTTCATCATTTATACTATGCTTTAATCCTAAGTAATTCATATTAATTAGTCATTAACTCAAAATGATAGATTTTATAAACATATGAAAACTGTCTTTCTGTGGACTTCACAAATTATTTTAAATTTTCCAGTGGTATGGAAAGCACATTCCAAGATCTTCTCTGCTGCATCTCAGCTCTGTACAGCAGCTCAGAAGAAATGACCCCCATGAATCACCTGTTTACATTTATGGAGATAACAAGGGACCAATGATAAGAAAAGTGCATTAGCTCAATGATGAATATACTACTAGAAGCCACACGAGACATCAGTGTTGTACCATGGAGGAATACGGAGTGATGTCTTACCTGCCAAAAGTTACTTTCAAAATAAATGGACTTTAGATAGCATTGCCAATGCTTTCATTTTGGCTGTCATCATGATCAAAAGCAAATCGCTGTATGATAAATTCAGCTGTTTTAGTCAAAATGAGGTCAAAATGAAAGGATTTAATGTTCAGCTGGCCATATCATCCCCCCAAAAAGAAAATAGATCTCAGGAGTTTTAAAGAAATGATGATAAATGTTGATATAAATGATGTCTAAAAGTGACCAATAGTCTATAGATTATGTCCGAACTTCCACTTATATTTATTCTTAATCAGATTATTTGTATCTAGATTTCATATTTTAACATGACTAATGGTATTAAAATTACCAATGTAAAATGTTAATCATACCACAGGTTTAATTCATTTATTTCTACCAACCATTTCTGAGATAAGTAGACATCACCTGCATTTTAAAGAAGAGAAAACTACAATATGAGGTCACATTTGTTGAAGTTCATTCTACTGTGAAACCCCAGTCTCTTCAGAGTAATGTGATCAGAACATTTACTTGAAAGAAATACTAAATCTCAAGTTGATACAAAAAGCCAAGTATGATTATGTTGATCCAATCAAAATAAGCCACAGTATTCAAAGATCAAACTTAGCAAAAGTGAATTGCATATTGTAGTTAGTTTATACAATGCCAATAAGGCAATGTTATCTATTAAGAAAGCAGTATGTGCCAATAATCAACTTCAAAACTTCAAGTTAACCATGGATAAATGCAAATGATAAGTGAAACTAAACTCTATAATCCTTGATTATCTAAGCAAGAAAATGTATACATGAATAGATGTAAGGGAAAACTGGTATTTACTTAATTTCCCAGCAGGCCTTAAAATTAAATCATTTCTTACTATTGAACCCTTATACTGATAGGAGATGCAGTCAAGTGTTAGGGTTGGGTCCTTGGGCATACATAAGCCCAGTCCTACTTAATCAGACCAAGTACAAGGTCTCTATGGTGACCCTGCCATACTTAATCAGCAAAGTAATTACCATGGGCAGAATTATTGACAGATGACTTGATGCAATTACCTGATCTTGAGCATAAACGAAGGGGAAATAATGATGAGAAAACTAATGTATGGCCTTGGCATAGGGATCGCTGTTCTAAAATGTGACAAAAGCCAGGGCAATGAATGTTTAAAAAAGAAAAAAATCAACAAAATTTATCACTTACATTCTAATTTTCTGGGCTGAAAAAATTTTTAAAAAACTTAAAGGAAAAATGTCATAAACAAGATTAAATAAAAAATGTCAAACTCAGATTTATAATCCTATAGTATATTACAGACATCTAATTTTCTAATATATAAAGAACTCATGCAATCAATAAGAAAAAGAATTTCCATGGAAACGTGGAAGAATATATCCCTGAGTGGTTTATACATGTATGTGTCAGCTCCAGTGGATAGTTAAGAACACAAAATTATTCTCACATAACTGTAATTAAGGGAAATTCAAATTAAAACTGCACTGAAATTCCCAAGGGCAAATGTTTAACATTTGCAAGTTTTATAATAATGAAGCTTTCAGAAAAATATAAATTATCTTCTATTGCTGATGTGACAATTCCCATAATAACTGAAAAGAAAACCTGGCAGTACCTAACAAAGTTACAGGTTCATATATACGTGTATATGCATTTTCCATTTACTTATTTGGGAGGAGGTGCTTTGTCATGGTCATATATGCAAGTGCCAGCAAGACTTGCAGCAGTCAGTTCTGTGCCTGGGGAATCAAATTCAGATTCCAAGACTTAGTGTTAGCCTCAAGCACCCTTACTATCTCTCTGGCCTGGTGTGTATAATTATTAAGTTGTTACTTAACTCTAAGAATTTATCCTACTCATGATTTTGCAGTTATATAAAAAAAAATAACTACCCTCATTATTAGTATTTGGCCATCAAAAGGACAATAGGGACCAGTGTTATTGCTGAACTGGTAAATAGGTCTACACTTAGGACCTGAGCTAGATCACTGAACCCCACATGGTGGAAATGGTGGAAGGAAGGAGAAAACAACTCTCAGGATATCCTCTGTCATCCTTAGTAGTAGTGCTGGGTGTGTGTGGGTGTGAGAGAGAGAGGGTGGGAGGGAGAGAGGGAGGGAGGGAGGGAAGGAGGGAGGGAGGGAGGGAGGGAGGGAGGGAAGGAAGGAGGGAAGAAAAAAATCTAGGGATTTTTAAAGGGAAAGAAAACCGAATAACTATTCACAAAGAAGGAACTAGGCCAAGTGGGTTCATTAAGTTGAATACTATCCAACTTTAGTAAGGAATGAGAATGGTCCTAGTATAATATGTATAACATATCCATATGTATAACATATTCACATGTATAACATATTGCCAGTCTTGTACAATGAGTAAGCAGTTATGTCATGTGCTTAAAATTATCTCAGGAAGGGTTTTATAATCTTGTAATTAAAGGGTTTTCAGTAAAAACTACAGGTGTGGAGACTTTAACTGTGTAATGTTTATAAAATTTGGAATATGGAACTATAAGAATGTTTTATTCAACTGATGTTCAGACTCAAAATCAGCTCACCAATTCAGGGACTAAAACTCACCAATTAGACTAAGTTGTAATTCATACTTAACAAATATTCTTTAGTACTCGTCTTTGACAGAGATCTGGGGAACTTTACTATTTAGTTATTCATACACACACACATACATATTCATGCATACACACATAGAAACACATGCATACACACACATACACGCATGTACGCACACATACACACACTAGCATACACACACACCAGTATACACACACACAGATATACATATGCATACAGGTGTGCATACACTCATACACTCACACATAACCACACACATACACATGCATACTTTTACACACACATACACGTATACACACATAACACACATACTTTTACACACACATACACACATGCATACACACATACACATGTTCATATACACACATGCATACACACATACACACGTTCATATATACAAATGCATACACACACATACACACGCATACACACATAAACAAACATACACACACACATACATACATAACACACACATGCTCACACACACACACACACACACACACACACACACTCCAGCAATTTGTCATTATCAGGGACAGGTAGACAATAGCTGAAAATCTCTCTGAGCAAATGCATTTCAGTAGTAACATATTTCTGCACTTTCACAAAAGAAATGTCATCATATACAAACCAATGTCACACAAATTCAAAACCAATTTTACTTCTATTTAACAGTTTGCCAAAATCAATTACAGAAAACAACGTTCAAAAAGATTCTTTGCCCAGGGAGGAAAATATGTACTCAATGGGATGATGTCAGGTGTCTGATGGCACCCTAAGTTAAATTTGAAGTTCATTTGATGTGGAAATATGAGACAAGCAGAACAAAAGTTGTAATAGTAATTCTATGTGTTATTGTTAAGACTCCAGCTATTGAACCTTAACTCGTTAGAATCTGTAAGGGTGGGGTGTGTGTGTGTGTGTGTGTGTGTGTGTGTGTCTGTGTGTGTCTGTGTGGTGTGCTTTACACATAGAAGACTATAATGCAACCAAAATCACATTATTCCAACATTTGTATTGGGAGAAATAAATAGTAATCACCCCATCACCCCCATTTAGATGCATGTTTAAATTACTCTATTTATGCTTCCTGTATTTCAGTCAGAAAGAAACCCATTTTAAAATTCACTGCCAGCAAGTGAGCCACCAAGAATTAAAATCCATGTCTAAAAGACTGTACAAAGAACTCTTAAGCTAAATGAAGTTGAGAAGGAAACAACCTGGCGGTTCTCTCTGAGCCCCTCTCTCAGTAGCTTCTCTGTTTCATACATGGAGCTTTTTCTGACCTTTACCTGCTGGCATTTTTTTTTCTTTTTGTTACCTCCCGTTTCTGGCTTTCCAAACTGTTTAATGTATTCCCACAGAAGTCCATGGCCTTTTGAAGTTTAAAGGATCTGTTAGAAAAGAAGTTTGAGGTGCACCATAATTTTACAGGAACAAATAAAAGGTCAGAGGACCTGCGCCCTGAGATGACAAGACAGCTCGCTGGTAAATCAATACAAGGCTTCGTGTTGACTGTGGCGAAGGATTTATGAGCAAAGGGCAAATCATTTAGAGGGTTCAGGGAAACCTGTGCTTGTACAAGATAGCCCTCCCAAGCTTCTCTACCACCTGAAAGGCCATGTTTCCTTATTCTAAATATAACAAAAACTAGTTTAAAGTTACATTCCAAATATTTCAATACTTTAAATAAAAGGTTTTTTTTTAATGTATTTTCAATTAAGTCAAGAAAGTATACATCTCAAAGAATAGTATGGAATCATGGTTTAATATTTAATGAATTCAGCTTTCACTTGGGTCTGAGTAACACCTTGAAATTCCTCTAAAGCAGACTCTGGAAAATGGAGGGTGTAGGGTTAAGTGAACCACCAGATAAGCTTGTGTTCAAGTTCAGAGGTTCAATGTGATTGGAGAAAAGCTGTATATGAGAAGTTAATTTGTCAAGAAAAAAAAGACCACTTTAAAAAAAAATCAAAGTTATAATAAAGAAGACTAAAGAAAGAAAAACAGAATTTGGCTAAAATCCCAGATACTTACTCTACCAAAGATTGATTTCAAAGTAAGTTTTTAGAACACATGGATACTTGCACTGTTAAGGCAGCCAGTAACCACATGTAGTTTTTAGAAATTTGAGTGTGCTCTTTATTTATAGTTCTCACAGATTTTGGAGACAGTAGAAAAGCTGGGATAACTAATAACTAACAGATTAATTATCAGCATCATCTGTTTGGGCTATGACTTAAAATGCTTATATTTTTATCTTGAGTTCTATAGCACATTACTAAAATTGATTTTGCTTTTTTCATTTTTACTCTAAAATATAAAATACACACGTGGCTCAAGTGTTATTTTGCTTTCTACTACATTTATATTCATATTGTTTTTACTGGCTCATGCTTTTTTGCATATGATTTGTGCTAATGAGTATACACCATACACACACACTCCCTAATAGAATCACCAAAAAATACTTTCCAGGCGCATAGGGCATTTAAAACGTAAATACTATGCAAACAAGCACTGCCTTTGAATGACATAGGTTCAAGAGCAGGTCAGTAGAAGCTCAACATAATATTTGTAATGTCTGGCAAGCCCCAGAGGAGAAAGTGATCACACGTCTACCTGTTCTAATCCCCTGATAGAGCAGGCAGTAGCCACAGTAAGCTGCCTTCCTAGATAAGGGATACAAGCGATTACAAAGAAAAGCTTAGAAATCCACGCAGTCAATCATGAAGAAACAATGTGTTTGGCATTCTTAAGACCAGTGAATGATTTCTTCCCCATATTTAGCAGCAAGCACTACTTTGCTGATTTGTAAAAATATCTCTTGTACACAGAAATACTAGGGTTTTTTTTTTTAATTGTTGTGTGCTTTTTGTTTGTTTGTTTTGTTTTGTTTTGTTTTGTTTTGTTTTGTTTTTAACATACTGCCAACAGTCACTATAACCTGTCCAAAGGTTTACTTTCCTCTACTGATGTTCCAGTTTGGGTATGAAGGTTCTTCCAACCACAAAATACTAGAGAGCGGGTAAGAAAGATATAAATGTAAGATCTTATTTGTAATGTCTTTTGTAATTACACACAGAACTGAGCCATGGTGTCTTCCTTTCCTGAAGTCACCACAGAGTCACAGCAGGCCAGCTCCTAGGGGTAAGTCCCCCAAGAAGGCAAGGCAGGCACAAGCGAAGGAAGAGTAGTGGTATAAAAACCAAAATTGAATAAAATGATCTTTATTTTTGTAAATTACCAGTGCCTTTTATTTCACTGACAATTTGATATAAGTAAGCAATATTAAAGTGCATACTGATTTGAGCCTTCCCACCTTCCAACTTTAGCTAAGTTCAAGTTCATTTTTAAGACATCACCCTGTGAGTTCAAGCCTCCTGCCACTTAATTTTGATGTTCACATCTTTTCACATGATTCTAAGGACAGGAAGAAGATTTCGAGGCTAGAGAAAAAGAACTTTGTGAATAGAATTTTTTAAAGTGTAATCTTCGATTCATAGATTCCACAACTATGAGATCACTTTGAGGATCACAACTTCCCTGCTCCTTGTCTTTGTTCAACTGGCCTCCAGACCGGTCTCCACTATGTTCACAATGTAGTTAAATATCATATCCTCGCTGCTGACATTATGCTGTTATTACCTTAAAATGGAAACATTCATTTAAAGTATATAAGTGGTGTACATTTAAAGAACCTTTCTGTGGTTTTCCAAAAGCATTCCAAAGAGGTTACTTACATTGCTTTGAAACTGGTTTGAGTTATGGGAAGGCCATAGCCTCAGACCAGCAGCTGAGACGGCAGAGGAGATGAAAGTTTTCAGCTTTGAGATCCAAGGGGAAACACAGCTGCCACAGCTGGCCTGCTCAGATCTCAACACTTAGTACAGTGATGGAGAAGGTGATAATGCCGTGTCTGGTTTGAAAAAGCGCATTAATAAAAACAATCTTTAAATAAAGCAGGAAAATCAATTAATCAAATCTAGGCCCTGGGCTGAAACATGAAAACACTTAAATACAGTAATAATAAAAAGCAAAGGAAGGGGAAATCTGCTTAGATACTTAAAGACATTCCACTCTTGGACAATCACTATCTGACTCAAAGAATCCATTCAGAAGATGCATATTAGCTGTAAGAAACTAAGTCTAACTTGGATAGTACTTCCACGTTATGATAGAGAACAGGAATTTGCCAAAGCAATATCTTAATAGGAGCCAGAAGCACCTCTGACAGTCTCTCTCTCTTTTAAAAGATTTATTTTATTTTATTGTTTGTGTGTGTGTCTGTCTGTGTGTGTCTGTGTATGCGTGTGTGTCTGTGTGTATGAGTGTGTGTTTGTCTGTGTCTCTGTGTGTGTGTGTGTGCGCGTGTGTGTGTGTATGTCGGTGTGTGTGTATGTGTGCGTGTGTCTGTGTCTGTGTGTCTCTGTGTGTGTCTCTGTGTGTGTGCACACGCATACAAGGATAGCCACTGAGAGAACTGTTGGATTCTTTTGTTGCTGAATTATTGGCATTTGTGAGTCATTTTGACATGCGTGCTGGAAACTGAACTGTGGTCCTCTGAAAGAGCAGGATGTGTTCTTAACCAATGAGCCATTTCTCCAGATAAGTTTTGTTTTTTAATAGTTACAATTCAGGACACAGGAATAAGACTAGCTGATTTTAGAGATTATGTCAACATATAAAGTATCTGAAGTTTAACATCCAAACAGCTGCTCAAGAAAAGCATTCATGCCTCCAGGAAATTAAGGCAAACAAAGACATGATGTGTAGATAAGAAGATAACTTCTCCAAAGTAACTATAAATATAAGAAAAATGTAAGCCTTCCATTGATGAAGACTTCAATGTAATGTCTTTCTTCCAATGAATTCAAAGTTCTAAAATGCCATTATCTTATTAACTGTAATGATCAATCCAGGCAAGTAAGAGAGTCGACATCCATTATTAAACATATTTTAATGGAAGCCCTGACTTGCTGAGGGCTTGTAACATCCTCAAAGACCTATAGTCACTTAAAAGAAGAAATGCACCAAGCTCACATGTGTTGTGATGGAAACCCTGTAACACTCACTTGGAATGAGTTCTGCTTGCAAATGAGTGAAAAAAGTTATCATAATGAAAGGTGTCGTACTACAAACAGAATTCTTTTGCTTATTTATACAGCAAGTGGGCATTTATAAAATGAGAAACCCTACAATAGATTGTTACTATTGTCAGTTAATGGATTCTCCTCACAATTTCCTCATTTATTATTATCAAAAAGAAATATAAAACCAACCTATATGGCTTGAGTACTAAGAACACCAAGTTACCTTTCCAAGACCCTTCCCCACCAACAAACAAACAAACACACCTGTGATGCTACAGGACACAAAAATATTCTGTATCAATGCAGCTAACAACCAAAAAAATTGTATTACTTCCAAATGGCCTATTGTCTATTTCAGAAAAGAGACAGATTTATGAATTTCATAGCTTCATTCCTCTAACACCAATAGGACACTATGTGGGGATTTAATAAAGTTTCGGAAGTTTTGGAGATATCAGAGGGAATCTACCCACAGTCTATGTGGGGGGTTAGTAAAAGCTCCAGAAGTCCCAGAACTCTAACCACAGTCAGTCTAGGAAAATCACAGTGGTGATTCAAACCTTTAAGCCCAGCACAGTGAGTATCCTGGGAGTGGTGACCTACACCCTTAATCCTAACTGAGTCAAGGTCACTTCAGATTACAGAAGGAATTCCAGGCTCCCAAGCAGGTGTGGTGGGGCCACGCCTTAATTACTGAAAGAATACTTTAGAGGGGATTCAAACACAGAGAAAACCATTCCAAGGGAATGGAGGCTGAGGAAGCTAGAAGACAGCTGGGTAAGATTTGACTGTGGTGTTTATTCCCTCTAGTATCTATCCCTGAGTCTCATTCTTTCGTGCGACAACACTTAGCAGTGTTATATGACTCAAGTGATAAATAATTTCAATCAGGCATTCATTAACTAAAGGTTTCTTGGCTTCTGAGGAGAAAGTGGCTAACAGCAATCCTTCTCTCATGCTAAGGACAAGTATAATAAAGCAAGGTAAAGGCATAGAGAATGCAAGTTACTGTGTCTATAAGAGGTCAGAGAATGTTGGTCATGGTAAAGCTTTCACCAACAGACTGTAAGGAAGTGAGGGATGAAGTAGGCATCTGAGGCTAAAGATGTCCAGACACATGGTATATGGCAAAGCTAGAGAGCCGTGGTACTCAGTGGAGAAATGATGTAACAGAGGGTTGGAGTTCTAAAGAGAGAAAGGTAGAAGCTATGTCAAGTTTGTAGTCCTGGTAGAGAATTGACTTTAGCACAAAACAAGAATAAAAACCTCTGAGAATTTAAGGCACACTGAGACGAGAGTGATGTATTCTAGTCTCAGTGCCTGAGCAGTAGTGCAAGTCGGCCAGTCACGCAGTTAGGAAGCTATACCAGTAAGTTATGCATGGAAAGATGATGGTTACTTCTTTTGCCACAGTAACAGTAGGAAAACAGATGGAGATTGTAGATACATTACCGAGGGTGAGATGACAGGCTTTGCTGGGGACTAGAAGGGAAGCCAAAGGTAGAGATTGTAGATAGATTACCGAGGGTGAGATGACAGGCTTTGCTGGGGACTAGAAGGGAAGCCAAAGGTAGAGATTGTAGATAGATTACCGAGGGTGAGATGACAGGCTTTGCTGGGGACTAGAAGGGAAGCCAAAGGTAAATTCATAGCTCAATTATGTGATGGAATCTCTGTCTTAATGAACTGAAGAAGACTAGGCATCCAACAACTTTAGAGAGATGCTTTGGACACAGGAAACTGAAAGGTTTTTTGGATCATCCAGTGGACATGTTGAGTGTACAATTCAATGAGGAGTGATTTAAAATTACAGAGAATTAAGGGATCTAAGCAAAACCCTTCCTTCATTTATTGGCAGGAACACACAGAAAATTCTCCTATAAACACATGTTGCTCAGAGAGCACTGGCAGGAACTATGATTTTCAGAATCGCAGTTTCTCATTTCCTAGTATCATGCTCTAACTACCTGTGAATAACTGGTACAACATAATTTTCAAATGCTTCTTGTTCTCAGTTTGACCAAGAGAAGGTGATGATTTTACTTATCTCCTGGGGAATTGTGTATGAAGCAGAGCACCTTCTTTGTTGAGGGCTTTGACTCAACTTATATCCGAAGTTAGAATGCACCACACTCTAGTGCAGTGGACTTATGTAACATTGTAAACAATTGTCCTGCCTACTGGTTTTATAAAAATGTTGATTGGATGAAGGCAGCTGGAAGTGTGGGCGGAGCTACCAGACTAAGAAAACTCTGGAAACAGGAAGAACAGAACAGAAATGCCACAGAGAAGTCAGAAGAAACAGAGGACAACTATGCTGCTCTGAGAAAAGGCACCGAACCACATGGCTGAACAAGGCAAGAATCATGGATTAGTTTAAGGGTAAAGAGTAAGTAAGTTATAAGCCTGAGTCCCAGGTCAATCAGCGTATAATTATATAAGTGCCTGTGTGTTTCAGTGGGACTATGGAACTGTGGGTCTGAAAGTCTAGCCCACGAGGCTAGCCCAGAAAGTCCAGGCCATAAGGCAAGAGCAGAAAGTCCAGGACAGAAACATAATACAACACCCTAGGTCTCTATCAATCATGTTCGTAAATGGGAGCCATGTGGAGGTAGCATGCTATCTCCATGTCTAGTTCTAATCTCATTCCTACCAGAAGCAAATACTCAAGATGATTTGAAAGGAGGCTGGAAATATTCCTCCACAAAACCCTTACTTACTTCCATCTGTCATTTTCTACAGTTCTACAAAAAGATGACCCTGGGACAGGGTCCCTCTTCCTCTTATGTCTGCTCTGTATCTCTCATTCTTCCTCTCTCCAATATGATATGCGATTGATCTCAGAGAAGAACATATATATGAGAGTACATAACTCTCCCATGTTGAAGGAATTCAGCAGTCACTGTTTCTGGGGTAGATATTAGAATGAACAACTGTGTTTTTGTTGTTTGGTTTTGGGTTTTGCTTATTTGTAAAGTACTTTGACCTTGAAGAACCCTTGTGAAAACAGTGATTGCTTTGCTGAATGGACATTGCAGCCATCCCATGACTGGTCACAAGAAACGCCAGGCACACCTGAGGCTCTTGTATTATTGGGTATTACAATGATATAATAAAAGACTAAAATCATGAGGGCATGAGGTGCTCTCCTTTACTGTGACATGTAAATTAGAATAGGAACCTTGGTATGAGGAACACAATCTATAAATGTACCTTTCTACAGCTGTTCAGGCTTTAGTCCATCCAAGAGGCTGGACCTTTCTGCTGTCACATAGGCCTTAAAATTTCCTCTTGGAGTGCCTTCTTTCTTTTCAGGAAGTAAACTGAAACATACTTCTTCCAAAGATGCCACAGTTACTCCAACAAGGCCACACCTAATAGTGCCACTCCCTATGAGCCTATGGGGGCCAATTACATTCACACTACCACATGAAATAATGGGTTAGCAATTCCCAGACATTTAAACCATGTTTTAATTTAGAATCACTTCCTAAGACATGAAACATAACATAACATCTACCATGTGTTCCTTCTTAATGGTTTCTAATAATCTCTAAACCTATTTAAGGCTCTCATTTAGGATTATGGGGGATTCGTAATTGAGCCAAGCAATTTACGAATGCTAAGTAGATGTACAAATTTGATTTGTGGGAAAGAGTACTATGAAATATATTTGAGTCCAATTAAGTGAGAATCTTTATCATTACAACAAATGTTTCCCTTCTACATGATGTTGTAAATTCTTCTTCCTATAGTTTAACAGGCCTTGTTTAATTTCTTCAGAAAGAAACTAGTAATTTAGATAATAGTAAGGAGTCTAGAATGAAGCACTACAAAAAGAAGACCATCATGGTTTAATTCCTTTTTCCATTAGAAATACTACTGATCAGGTGGGTACAGATTTACATAGCCACGTCCAGGGGCATGCCCTCCCTATGCAGCCTATGTTCTGCCTTCAATGTTGCCTTTACCTCATGGCTGCTGCACACTAGGAATTCTTATATATCACCTGGCTCACATTGGATTATTGGACTAGCACCTTTACCATGTAGCTGCTATGTGCCAGGAATTCTTACAACATGTTGGAAGTTTTATACAATTTTTAACACAAAGGCTTTTCTTGCAAAAATGACAATAATGTTATATTTTTATATATTTCAATTTCTATGCACTATGAAAAAATAATAATAAACTTAAAAAAACAAATGAACATGCTATTTCACAAGGAAGTGAGATTAGTTTTTAATCCGAAAGAGTATAACTATATAAATGGAATAACTAGAAAGAATATGAGCTGTTCAGAAAAGAAAGAGTAAAATAAATGGACTGAAAAACCTGAGTTTGTTTTTTGGTTATCTATTGAAGAAGATACCAATGTACAAAAATGCAATATATCTGATCTTGGAGATGCAGGGAATATCTGTTTTGAAAATGTTAGTGCCAGGTCCAATAAACGGTATACCAGTGATTTCAATGAATTACACTTTTTCATGTACTCTCATGTCATACTAAACCAGTCCCATACAAAAAGAAATATGCCATGGTCATACCACCATTGAAGTTAAGTATCTGAGTTCACATTCTAGCACAAACATTACTAAATTGCTTTGAGCTTAACTGATGTGACTCAACACTGAGAAACTTCTTGGAGGAATACCCATTTTGTTTTTGAAGCCTGGAATATCAGGCAAAACCTTCAACAGTGAAAAATTCATCAAGTAAAACTTGCAGAGCCATCCAGAGTACTTGTCTTTAACAATGAGGAAAGAAGGCCTCTCAACTGCCAGGCCAGGTGAGATGTTTTTATTAGTAGTTTTATCATAATACTTAAATCAGATTGTCCTTGAACACTACTGGCTCCAGTGTCCCCAGTAGAGAATGTGTTACTAACCATTTTTCATCCTGAATGTCTCTGCTCAGATATAATTATTTGATTTATACCTTTACCCGCGAAAATTAACTCATAAACTAGAACATATTGGGTAGAATAGGCAATTTTAAAAAACAGTAACTTCAAAAATGTTTTTGCATTAACATCCAAATACTACACACACACACACACACACACACACACACACACACACACACACACACAATGTATGCATTCACACACACCTGAGAGTACAAACAGCTTGCTCATTCACTCAACACAAAATGATGAAAACTCAAAAGACGTCTGTCCTCTTCCTTTTGAAATATTATAAGAAACAAAAGGAGGAAATATCATCAGCATCCAAAATGACTTTCATATGTTGATGTTGTTACACTAAAAGACGCATATTTCAAAGTTAAAGTACAGCTAATTCCACGGGAAATTTCAGAAATGGTGCAGTACCGGGATTGTTCCTTTTGGAAAGCTTCAAGGGTAACAAATTACATTCAGAAAGTAAGATCAATTTCCTAAGTAATCTACATAATGGTTGCAATTCATCCACAATTTTGAACATAAGAAAATGGTTTTGAACAGGAAATCTGGGTTGCTACGTCTAGGACTCATTATAAATTGTTCAAATGAAATACAAGATATGAAGTTAAACCAAAGAAGAACTTTCAACCTGTAGTAAATACCAAAACCAAATACTTGCCTATATATATGTATATTAATACTTGCCTATCTTAATATATATATATATATATATATATATATATATATATATATATATATATATTAAAAACCCAGGAGGAAAGGCCAAAAACAAGCACATAAACATAGTGAATAAACATGTCAGCAGAAGAATCAGAAGCTAAGTAACTTTCCTTGCTTATTACTAGGATGCCATCTTATGAGGTAAAATATAGCACCATAAATTTAAAGGTCACTGAATTTTTCAAGGTAACTCAAGGTAAAGACACAAAGAATTCTCCCAGCAGTTAGTGCTTAGCCAATAATTGCAACAGTCCCAGATATGCCAGCCAAGTCTACATCGTTCTCATTTGCCTCAACCTTTGGGTCCAATGCAACTTAGTCAAATTACCCAAGCTCCTTCTGATCTATTTTAAGGTGAGTGAACACTGTAATTATTATATTGCATATCAACAACGAATATTCTTTATTTTATCAATATTTATATTCTGAGTAGTAAATATAATTTATAAATGTCAAAAATTTAAAAATTATATTTGCTAGTCTCTTCTGAAATAGCCACTGTGACGCTATTTTTTATCTCTTAAAATCCCTTCTCCAAATATACTTCTTTTCTTTTCTAATAATACGTACAGCATTAAACAAAGGGTGGGTGAGCTTAATAAGTGAGTTTTTTGTTTGTTTGTTGGTTGGTTGGTTGGTTTTTCAAGACAGGGTCTCTCTGTGTAGCCTTGACTGTCCTAGAATTAGTCTGTAGACCAGGCTGGCCTCCAACCCACAGAAATCTGCCTGCCTCTGCCTCCTTCAGTGCTGGAATTAAAAAGGCATGTGCTGTACCACCACCATCTGAACAAGCGAGGTTTTACACAATAGTATTTATAACTGCATCCATTTTCTTGAATCAACTAGAGCTCAAATCATAAGGTTTTAGGATGATTAATGACAGACATTGCTTATTATCTTATTTTAGGTTGAATAACGTTATGTAGGGCTGCTGTGCTTTTTGCTGTTGTATGTTTATTTGTTTAAGAAAAGGTCTCATACTATTGCTTGTCCTGGAACTTAACATGTAAAGCAGAGTGGCCTAGAAATAATGGCAAGCCTCCTGCTACAGCCTCTTGAAAGAGCCAACAAGCCTTTTTGCTTATTTATCCTCTTAAAAGCTGTTTCTCGACGTCTCAAATAGGCAATAAAATCATTAGACAACACATTTGTAAAACAAATACATTTGGGCAGTGTTAAGATTGTGTACATGAAAAGATTATAGACCCAGGCAAGTTTAGTTTTTAAATATAATAATGAGGATGCATAGTTTGTTAGATAAAGAATTTATTTATGTAGTAGGCTGCCCTTGAACAACTTGTGGCCCAGGCTGGACTAAAACTCAAGACAATCCTCTTGCTTCAGCTTCTTCACTGCTGGGATAATAGGTGCTTTTTTCGACCCTACCATATAAGAATGAATATTTATTAAAGTCAATCAGTTGTCATATTTATTTTACATTACTTTATTTATTGGTGTGTTGGGGATGTGAGGTGAGCTGCCACATTGTGGGTCTTACTGTGAATGAAGATGAGACCCACCCTATCCAGGAAAAGCTAGAGAATGGAGTCAAAATAAAGATGGGAATAGAATTTAGGGATAAATGAGTTTAAAGAGGAAAGAGCTCCATGTAAGTAAAAATTCTAACCGGAGACCAACCAACATTAACTGGGCACAGCTGGGTAATGAGTCCAGCTGATTTTCCCTGTCTAGAGCCCATATCTCTTGCCTGCCAGGTTGAACAGCCTCAACACAACTTGAGATATAGCTTGGCCTGTGCAGTGACCTTCCAGAACACTCAAGGCATTCTCTTTGTCCCTTTGCTATCTTTCTAAATGTAGCCCTCTCCCTAGAGAAAGACTTTTCCTCCTTGTCCCAGACTCTTCCCCTAGTTCTTAAGTATGCTCAGCAAATTCTATTTAACTATCCCCAGCCAGAGTACCTTGCACTGTCTGTATATTGAGTCCTAGCAATCACCTATTTTAAAAAATATTATTATTTACTATTATTTTACAATTTCATAGATTTACCCTCCACTTAATATGAAGCTTAATCTGAGATTTAAAAGGGGATGGAGGATTGCAGGCTTCATTTTCTTTATTAATTTTCATGGAATGACTTTAATTTTTAATCTTTCTGAGTTTCCTATGTATGCTGATGACAGTCACGCAGATACCTCTGACTTCAAGTCTATTAACATCCTCCTGCCATCTTCCTCTTAAACATTGTATGAGCCGATGTATTAAGGGCACAATTCCAAACTCATCTTCACACTCTGAACTTCTACTCTTCTGCATACTTCGCTTTTATTGAAAAATGGCATCACAGCACTTAGTTTCCGGAGTAGAAAGTTTCATACCTGGATTCAATGTTCCTGCAACTCCTCTTTCAAGCAATTATGCTGAAAGGGTTTCATATCATCAACCACCCCATTCCCAGCCTCTCATTGCCTCACTTCCCTGTACAACAGCTTTGTAGCCCATCCTGACTTGAATACTTTACTCCATATTGTATCCAGACTTAATGTTTTTAAACATAACTTTAATGCACTACTTCCTGAAACTGAAAAGCATCAGTGAGTCCTATTGATAAGTTCTAACACTTTGGACATGCCATGAAGCTGAGGCTGATAGGCTGATGCTCCATCTTGAGCCCGGCATAGCTCTTTACTCTGCTACTATGTAAGACCAAAGACTATCTTCTATTACTCATCCTTTGGAATGGATATTTCAAAAGCTGTGTCTCGAGGGGGAGTTTCTTTGTTCTTTTTCCTCCCCATCAGAAACACCTCCATTCCCTTCTGTGCCCCAGATATCTTGTGTGGTAACTCTTCAGCCCATTATACCTAGCAAAGATATAAATGTATTTCTCAACTACACTATGTATCATAGACATCACAAGGTATGGTACATCACAGAAAAGCTACCTCTACTCTGGGAGCATACATAGCTCATACTAGACTATTTAGATCCCAACAACACAAGTACAGGAGATATAATAACCCTCATCTGTATCCATCTATAGTTTCCAGGGCCTGTAGAATAGAACAAAAGAAACCTGGAAATGCTACCAAATTAAACATAAGGAGAAGATAGCAGATTATCAGGTAAGCCCTATCTAGTCTCAGTAGACACCAAACTGAGAACGTCCTCAGGCATCAAAGAGATGCAGTAAAAGAGACTATATGTGGCAGAAATTGGCCCATCTTTGCTGGATGTGGCCTCCTGGAGAACAAGACATAGAATAGAGACAACTAGGAAAAAGAACTCATCTCTGATGGGAAGACCAAATTTCTACAACTACAACCATTAACCAACCACCTGCCAACAACTGCAAGTAGTTCCCCTTTGTGGTCTCAAGCAAGGAGCAGCACACCTCCATCCCAGGCTTGGCAGAATCATTGTGAAGTACTCACTTGTACCGAGACTTCTGACCTTCATGATTTGCGGGGTAGGTTTGTGTTGCCTTAAACTACTAAACTTGTCAAGGCTGCTATATAACACTAATATAATCAATTGATGGTATCTATTTTATTTGGCATATATTTTCATTATGTAACACTGGCTCTCATGGAACTCACTGTGTAAACCTCAAAGCAAGCTAGCTGCTTCCGCTTGTCCTGGTGTAAGGTTAAAGGCTTACACTGTTATGACCAGAGTAAGGCAGTGTATGCTATCTAAGGGAGTGTTTGAATGTACTCATAGATCAGTCCTTTATAAGGAGCACACATATACTTATAACTTAACTAAAATACATGATCAAAAAACACAAGTGGTTCATAAATATGGTCATCAGCTTCTTTCTTGATTCAAACATGCTTGAACTGCATAGTATGATATAATCTTTGAGCAAGTATCAGAGGAGTTCTTGGTTAGAGGGTTATCTCCTAGAATCTGCAGTGTTTTGCACTTGCCACAACTCCATTACCGCATGCCCTCAACATTCCCTCTATTCCAGCTACGTCAGAAACTCTGGCTTAGAAATAACAAGGATTAACTATGCATTCCCAACAATATCTAATGAAACCTAAGCTAATACTGCCCTACTGGTTCAAAAAGATTGTGTGCCCAGGCCTATCCTAGGCAATTAAAAATACAAACGACCTCAAAGATTGGAGAACATATTTTACTGAGTTTTTTTCCTCTGAGCTAGGCAGTGTGCCACATAGACAACCTCAATCCTTTCAAGCAATCTTGGAATTTTTTTACACTTCACCACTATCCAAATAAAGAAACTGGGTGAAAACAAGTTAATTAACTTGAACTTGTCCTGTATTAAATGTTTTATAAGAAACAGAGATAGGACCACAATTATCCTATAGCTCAGTTTTTTGCAACATTTGTTCTTTCTAAAATTGGATCTAACATCCTCTGAAACACAGACCATATTTGACATATATTTATTTCCCACCTTTGATTTTTAGAACTAAATACAAGAAACAGCAGCCAGTCAGGAGTTGTGACAACTGTGTTTGAGGAAACAGTGTGAACAAAGACCCCAAGCCCTTGGTAAGCCAGCAAAGGAAGCCTTTTGATAGCGATTCCCACTTGGAGTAGAGCATCATTAAATGGTAGATCATTTTGGTGGGAGGGAACAGACACAGAGCTGGAAGAGATAATCTCCCACCCACAGGGCCAACATTTCCTCCCAGGAGAGAAAAGCCAAGAATTATACTTGTTTTATAGTTTCTTCATTTCAGGGAATTCTTTGAATCTGAAATTTCATACACTTGGTTTCATTCCTGAGTATTTCTTGAGTTAAATTTCAGCTGTTTTCTGTTACTAGGTTAGGGAAAATATGCCAAAATTATACCCACCAAATGAAGTCACCGTTGCACTGAATACAATTTTTAGTTCAACTACCAGGAGATGAAAGAGTAGGATCAAGATCACTTTTGGCACAGGCTAGGTAGAGAAATGGTCTTATATGGGATGAGGAAAAATCCATGGCACGATGGTTTAGCTGAGGATAGCATAACGTTTTATGTTCTTCAGTTAAAATTTATTATTCTACAGCCTGTTGCCTGTAAAGCTTTAAAAGACACCTGTTGTGATAACTGCAAGAGGCCCTTCACAGAGCATGCAGTCTATGCTACTTTGGAGTTCACAAGCTCACTGGCCACCTCTTTTTTCATCTTGCTAAAAACTCAATCAGGTTTTATTCCCTCCTCATCAGGACAAATATATAAATGACAACATTTTCCATCTTATTAATTTGCTTTTATGGAATACGCACAGATAACATTTCCAATATAAAAAGTGACAAAAATAAAGTATAATTTTTAACAAAACAGCACACAATGTTAAAACGTTGAGCTGGGTGTAGTGTAAATCCAGGAACCTTAGCAGCTGGGAGGCTAAGAGGATCACAGGTGAGTTTTGAGGGCTATACAGTGAGACACTGTGTCTTGAAAATATTTTTTTAAGCTGATTAATTTCTTAATTACATAGAGAATTGAGGAAAATTTGGCCTTGAAATTCATTCTCATAATTAGGTCAAGTAAATAGATGTATTTGGAATTAAATGTAACAATTCTAGTATTTAATGATACTACTAAAAGGGTTTATAATTTTTAACATTAAAAAATGCATAGACCGAGAGGAAAATTATTGTCTTATAGACTTTCTCTAGTTTAACGTTGAGTGATTAACATCCCACAAAAAAAACTCAAAAAACTACAACAAAGATATTTTCTGAAAGCTACAACAAAAGCATTTTACCTGAATGGTGGAGCAAAAAAAAAAAAAAAAAAAAAATTGTAATACATGAAGAAATAAATAGAAAACTATATACAATATTGCTTAGCTTTTTTTATCTTTATGACTATGATGATAAAAAAGAGGGGCTAGTTTCTACTTCTTCTGACAAATTACTACACTTGAAAGTACATAGAAGACCACTTTTTTTTTCATGAGCAAAAGTATATTTATGCAAACATGCTTAACCTTTGGCTTTGTGTTATTTTGTTTTCAAGGAATAAAACTATCTAGGCTGCACTGGCTATCTTTTATAGCTCATTTTTTGCTTTGTGGGAATGAATTCATATCAGGACATACATCAACAAAGCTTACTTGTTAATTAGAACTGGTTAGATGCAGAATCATCCCTTTTGTGTGGTGATTGTGAAGAAACAAATAATGGAAAGGCATCATGCAAACAATGTCAAGTAAATAACCCCAAACAAGTGTCAAAAGTGTCATAATGGGCTTGGCCAACCAAAGCAGTGAAAAAAGCATATCCTTTTGATTTTTAAGCATGTCATATCAAAGTATGCTTTCCTAATTTGTAAAAAAATAGATAAATATCTATAGCTCCATTTTTATAGTCGGAGGATGTCACAGAAATACCCAGGTGCTCAAATGAAGCATCAATTTCCTTCACATCCAACATGCTATCTTCCATTATACACTCATATTGCTAAGTCAGTGTGGTTACACTTCACTAACTCAATAGGACAAGACTTCATTGGCTAACAAGACAACAGTCCCAAATTAAAATACACATGTATTTACATGAAAATGTTGGACACAATTCTCAAACACAGGCTATATATAAAACCTCCTAATATCCACATTGATATCAATATGTACATATGCCCCAGAGGGCTTCTGCCAAATTCAACTAAAGCAGGAATTAGCTTCTTGGAAAAGACTGCCTTATACTCAACTAAACATTGAATATTGCACATTTTAAAAAACAATCTTACGTTTTTTCCTTGTACTCTTTTGTAGGAATATTACGTTATGCCCACTATATCATTCCATTTATATTAACTTTAGAAACAAGCAATTGAGGAGGAGAGAAAAGTCTTCTAAGATTGCTAAAGTTAAATATATATATATCAACCAAAAGCAACGAAAACACCTAGAATAATAATTGTATGATTACTAATGATAAATTTGCATATATAGAGAAAAACAAACAGTGGCGAAGACACAATTTCTTGGACCATCAGTGTTCAGAAAGATATGCATGTTATAGCAGAAAGCTGAGAAAGTAAAACCTGTCACGTGCTACAATAGTGAAACCAGTCATATCCCAAATTTGTGGACTATAGCACCTTCCTATCACTCACTCCTTAAGTCAACATTTTGTTAACATACACATGTTTCCTAAACAAACATTAGTACTCAAAATGGTTTTATAGTAATGTTTTATTGTGGCACTAACTCGTCAACAATCCAAGTAATTAAAATAAAATGTGGCTAAAAGTGAGAACTCAGTAAGATCAGGTAAGTTCTCATGCAAGTTGCACGGTTTTAAAATGAAGATATATAGTGATGGTTGATCTCTAGGGAAAGGAGTGCCCAGGAGTGAGTGGAATAATGGGAAAGAAAAAGAAATGCATGCAATTTATAATATGAAAGCACAAAAGACTTCTTGTGGTGTCACACTGGGATACCTCAGGTCGCCTCAGTTTAAGCAAGAGATTTGAAGTAAAATAGATCCTTTTTTATGATGTCGCTGCCAGCCAAGGATTGATGAGAATAAAATAGACAAGCATATCCACTAGCTTTGCATTCTTATGTGGAAGATTAGGTCTGTCATTAATTTTAACAAATCAGGGCCATAATTCCCATTGAAGTTTCTGTTTATCCCATAGAACAAGTCAGTACCTCATTAAGGAAATCCCTTTGCTCTTACTGGAATATTTCAAGGGATGAGTCCTTTACCACAAACCCAAGCAATCAGTTCCATGCCTGTGCACTCCTTGCCTCAGATTATTGTTCCATGAAGCTACCTAAGAGAGGAAGCTGGAAAATTGCCTTCTTCATTTATATTACCTAAGAAGTGTTTGTAGTCTAGTGATTAGATCTCGCTTCATTCCCACAGGATCACAGCAAAATGCAAGCAGTCTAAGGATACAGGAAATTGAAGTTTTGTCACCTGCAGAGGGCTAAAAGAGTATTTGAATTTTCTTCTTCCGTGTTAAGAAAAGATCTCTTGTGTCTGAAAGAAAATTACCTTCCCTTCAGGAAGACACATCTGGAAATATTCTTAACCACAGTCTAACAGAATGGCGAAGAAATCTGACACCAATGTTTGGTGATTTATTACAAGAATGCGGTCCAGTCTTTAAAGGATGCTTTCCTTCACTCAGCTTTTTCTCAGGAGTTGTAATGCCAGTGACAGAAACACGAACTCTCTTCACTGATGGCACTGGCTCCAGATATTAACACATTCATCAAAACGGAACTGAAGCCAAATAATCAGTGGGCTCCTCAGACTTCTAGAAATGCCTCCAAGCTTTTTTTTTTTTTTTTTTTTTTTTGTTTAAAAGCCAAAATCAGCTACACATTTTCTTCAACTACCTACAATAGAACCCTTATCTTGTTATTCATCAAAACCTCAGCAGAAGAATTTTCTGCCATCTCCTAAGATCTCATACTGTGCAGGCAGAAAACGCTACTGCAGCAGAATAACCCAATTTGCCTCCAAATGAAACTAATAGCAGAACCCTGGTCTATTCTTGTCTTAAAGGCTTGTTAAGAGTCTCCATGGGGAAGAAAGTATCCCTGCTGATAGAGTTAGAGTATATCAAAGATGAATCATGAGTACAAAGAAAGATTATTTTGTCCAATGAGACATTTCTTACTCCTTTTCTCGGGACACAGCAGTTCTGGATAATTACCCAATTACCACCAATATAAAGTATGTGGAGACCACTAAGGCCATGTCGACTGCATTCAGAAAGCTCCTGACTTGGGAACTACATCTTCCTATTTCATTCAGAATGATGAGAAGATAGCAGAAGGGAAAAATAACACGCTCATTATCAATTACAGATTATTCGATAGTTATTGCAAACACAAATTGGAAGACTCAATGGGAAGAAAAGGCAAAACAACAGGTCTAATATGAAACTGAACAACAGAATATATAAATAAATCCAAACAAATGGCAGTATTATTCATTGTAATAACTAGGTGGATACACAAATCTCTCTACTGTGCTGTTTAGAATGATAACATCTTTTCTTTCATTAATAGAATAATTTCCTACATTTAAGGCACAATTACAACCGGTTTAACAAAGTGTTCTAGCTTTAAAAAAATAACTTATACTTTAATCTATAATTTAGTTCGCTGATTGAAAGGTAAGAAAACTAACAGATCTGCAGTGGCGAGAAACTCACAGTAAAATTTCAGGATAAAATAAGCATAGGAAAGTCGAGCCCGGTGTAAGACTGATGCAGAAGAGGAATTATACACTGAGGCACAAGATGAAAACAGGGAAACACACTGGCACATCACAGCTGTCTTCCATTACATATAATTACCCGGGCTCAGTCTGAGCTTTGGAACAAAGCTTACAAAGAACAATGGGTACTTCCTCCAACTATTTAGCCTTTTATTTTTTAAAAAGTGGAGGTAGAATGAGAACAACCTGTTTCTGTGTGAGAACTCCCTCATGTTTTGCAAGCTTGCAAAAATGATGTTAAATTCATTAATCAAGAATGCACTTTTCTATCCGATGGTGCAGGATGAGGCCACACTCTCTCTCTCTAAAAGTAGAAATAATGAAAACTCCAAAGCAGTTTCGAGTGAGAATCAACACCAAGTACACATCATATTCTTGGCTTTCCATCTAGGAAATGTTCTATGGCAACAGATGTTTCCATGAAATTAAAACTTTACTGATTTTACTAGGTGATACAACCTTCTCAATGTTAAAATCTCGATACTTATTAGTTAAAAATCAAATCCGTCTCTTTTGCTAATTGCCCAGCCAAACCTAGTATTGAATTTAAATTGTTTGAATTTCTTTATGAACCAAAGTTTTTATAGTAAAGGTTTCAAATGTTTATATTTGCATGATGGCCAAAATAATTGGGTTTAAACAAGAAAACTGTTGTTCATGTTCACTATAGACTGAAGAGATGATTCAGCAATTAAAGGCTTGGTTGCTTTTCTAGAGTACCAAGTTCGGTTCCTAACACCCACACCAGAAAGCTCTCAATTGCCTTTGGCCTCAGCTCCAGGCAATCTGACCCCTGGACTTGTGAGGCTTCTGGCTCCCAGAGGTATCTATGTTCACAAGTCCACACCCAACCCCAAGACACACATGACTACACATAATATAAAATAAAATATAATTATCTCTTAGAAAGATAGAGTTTATGATAGAGTTCATAGAAGAGAGGAGAATCTGCTATAGTCATTTTCCTTAACCAGTATAATTTCCATCTGATGTCTACATACTTGTACTCAGACCCACAATAACTGTATTTCTCATGCCTCATCAAAGATCCTTATTTTCCAAGCAGATGATACTGTAACAGAAATCCACAACTGGTTAAAATTCAGGGGACAGCTGACCATTGGGGTACCCAATCCTAATTGATTTATCTACAACACCAACTCTATGCCTAAGCTTATGAAACATTGTAGAAGGGAGAGCAAGGGAGACTGTAAGAGCCAGAAGACCAAGCGTTGGCTCTATACATGAGGGGGAGGCCACACCAGGAGGTCTTCACAGTATGATTGCCTAAAGAAGACCAGCATATGACATCAGTTGACATGCCAACATGGATGGGGATTTTCACAAGCTATATTCCTAGCTTAGGAAATTCATGGTTGCTGCATGTGGGTGGGTGGGAGGAACTAGGAGAGAGAGAGAGAGAGAGAGAGAGAGAGAGAGAGAGAGAGAGAGAGAGAGAGAGAGAGAGAGAGAGAGAGAGAGGAGGGAGAGAGAGAGAGAGAGAGAGAGAGAGAGAGAGAGATTCTAACCTCAATTTCAAGAAATAAGTTCCTATATCAGCATATATTAGTGAGTTGTATTTTTTTCTAATTGTTTTTACAATGTGTGTGAACAAAGCAAGTTAAATTTGGGATGTACTGTTCTTTCATAGAGTTGAGTAGCATGAAAGGAATTCTGTGTGTGATAAATTCATGGCAAAGGAGAGGATATAAAGCTGTTTTGGTTTTTACATCTGACTACTTAAATATCTAGCAGTGATGTGGGCTTGAAGAATTTCTGTATCCATCTAACTAGAATGAGATAAATCCATCTGCCACTGTAACATCATGTCCCTGAAGCTCAGGTATATTAAAAACAGAACAAGAAAGAAAGAAAGCCATCTCCATTTGGTTTAAATGCATGGCCATCAATTTTGGACACAAGAGATTTTCTTTGTCACTCGCTACACTATGGACAATAAGAGACTTTAGGTGAGTTTATGTCTCCATGGATCACATTTTATTGCAATTCTTCCTATTATGCTGTGAGCAAAGTTCCCTAAGATCTCCGTTTTCTGGGATATGTGATTACATGTGCCCTAGCCTGGGGAATTTTCTAACTTTTAATACATGCAGGCTTCCATGACTCCTTCTTCTGTGCACACCCTCTGCTTCTTCTCAGCCCATCCCCCACCTGACATTCTAGTAAGAAGACCCAATCCTGGGGGAACACAGACAACCTTCCCAGAACCAGCTGTGTGCTTAGATAAGGAAGTGATTCCCAATGAAGCTGAGTTTGGGGGATGGTACAATGTCTGGTTTGACAAATCTCGTCTGGTCTTTCCAACCCTGCTCGCCTTTCAGCTTCCTGTGCTGCAATCCAAATCTATTCTGCAATCCTAGAAGGCTGCAAAAGACAGGAGAACTATCTTTTCTTGTTAAAAGGTTTATGACCTTCCCTCTGATGTTTGATATTTAGGAAGGTTAAATTTCATTTTGTAATAGGGACCTGCCTTCATGACCCAGAGGTTACATTAGGAAAGCACAATGAAGGACAAAATCTGCTTAGCTTCAAATACAGCCTTTAGGGGTAAAGATGGGGGCGCACGGGCAGTTCAAATGCAGGCCAGTTTCCAGGTTGTAACACCGACATTATCAGTAAACTCCACAGATAAATCAAGGCATTTGTCCTTCCAAAGTCTTAATTAATTCAATAGTTAAGAGTGTAAGAGGCTCAGACATTCCATGACATTGGGGATCCCAAAACACTGCTTTTCCCTTCAGAATCTAAAGCAGACAAATACTTAAATCTATAGTGAAGAAACTTTCAAACAAACATATCTTCACAGGATTTACTCTTCTAGTTGAGGATTCAATTCAAAATTGTGAGATAAAAGCACTGAAATTCTGCTCCCATTTTTACCTCAGAAGAAACAGTCAAGCCTTTTGTTGCTGAAAATCAGGGAAAGGCCTGTACAAAGGAAGAAGGACCTGACTCCCTGATTCCCTCTGTCTTCCTTTATAAGATAAATATGAGAAGGGAGAAAAAAAATCCTAACATCCTGCTCTATTTACTTGAATTCATTTCCCCTGCCCAAAATAGTCTGAAGGGAAATACTGAAAACTGCTAAGTTTAAGACCCCAAATCAGTCAGCCAGCCTTGTCTTCCTCCCAGGCCCCACCCCCAACTCTCCCAGGGAACTCAGGTAGCTTTGTGGAAGAGAAGGGATTTATTGTACCACTATACTTACACCTCCCTGTGGAGATATCCCATTTTATCCTATCTTTTGCCTGCAAAAGAAAATAGATGAGCTGGCTAAACTGTTAGATCTTACTTCTGGATTCTCTGCAGATTTCAGTTCATGAATTGAAATCCTAGCTGAAACAACATCAAAGGTACGGATTCCAGTTTGTAGGCAGAGTAATAGTCTATGAAAGTATTTTACTACTTTTAATATTCTTGGGACCAAAAAAACATCTTCCAACACATACATATATTAAAGGCTAAAATGATATTCCTAATGCCGAAGACAGGTAATGAGCACAATACAAAATTTGTAAGAAAAAAGGAATGACTCTTCAAAGGTGTACACATATTATTATGTGTATTTCTGAGACCAGTTAGGTAAGCATTCATAAATGCTTTCCAGGGTTGAAAGATAAAGAAATTAATGCATGAATTCATGCTTTTCCAGGTGGTTCTGCTTTTAGTCCATTTCTGTGAGCTAATTTTTATGTTGAATGAATGTCACTTCAGCTGAGTACATGTATCAACACTATGCCTGATGGAGATCTTTTTATTCTATTTGAGATAGGAGTTTAAAATTGCGCCCAAGCTAATAGAAAACTCACAATCCTTTCCCTTCATTTTCTTTTTTTTTCTTTTTTCTTTCTTTCATTTTTTTGAAAAGTATACATTGGTTTTGTTTTATATATAAAGTGTTCCCAAGGCTTTATAGATTGCAAGGTACTTATCAACAAATGGTATTAGCTGGTAACTGGATACATGGGCACAATTTTCAATGTAGTAATCCATTGGTGAGTTCATAAAGGAGTGGACTATTTGGAGGCTGTATGACATATAGAAGGTGAGTCCAGGTGACAGTAAGCCGCTAGGGAATGCCCCAGATACCTTGCTTGCCCTTACTTTCTTTTGCTCTCTGTTTCCTATCCACCAAGAAGTGGGTAGCCTTGGTCTTCTGCCTTGTCATACACCTACAGAGATGAAACGAACTGACTTCAAACCAAAACAGCTAAAGTCCTGAGTCAGACACATTTTCTCCTTTAAGTTACAGCGGTCATAACAATGACTAGATGAATTACCTGAACATAAATTCCCCTCATTTTCTAAAGGCTGTGATTATTGATGGTCACAACAACTGGCCAGGTAGGGATGATTTTTATTTCAGTTAAGCAATGAAAAAAAAATCCCTAGAAATAAAATAACTTGTCAAAAGTACAAGTCTAAGGCATAGGTTCAAACTGAGTTTGTTGCTGTAAGTCATACAGAATTCACCAGAAACTCCTTTGGGAATTTAGAAGAAATGTAGTCATGTAGACATATGACTAAAAACAGTAAGCATGGATTTGTTTGTTTCCTACTTTACGTTTTTAAAGGGATATTCTAAAGTAAATGAGTTAAAATATGACATCTACTAGGTATTAAAGGTACTGAATTAAACTGTAGCATTGTTAAGAAGTGTTAGGAAAAAATTACCTACAACTACTAAAATAGTTGTAGCAAGCAACTAGACCACACGAGACTGTAAACAAGTGGGTCGTTGCTCACTAAAAAACATCTCCATGGTAGTCTGATAAGATACAGGAGGTTATTTCATCTGTGCGTGCGTGTGTGTGTGTGTGTGTGTGTGTGTGTGTGTGTGTGTGTGTGTGTTTGGGTCAAATGTTCTGTAGATATCTGTTAGGTCCATTGAAGTTACTAAGACTGTTAGCGCCATTATCTGTTTTGTTTCTATCCAATGGTGAGAGTGGGGTGTTCAAGTTGCCCACTATTAATGTGTGGGATTCAATGTGTGACTTAAGCTTTAGTTATGTTTCTTTTACAAATGTGGGTGCCCTGTATTTGGGGTATGGATGTTCACATCATACTTGGGTGTCCTAAGCAGTCTTAATACAAAGGTAGATGCTTAGTCTGCTTACTGCAACTTGGTAAGGCATGTTTTGCTGATATAAGCCTGTCCTCTCCTGAACAAAAACAGAGGAGGAGATTGGGGCATGGTTGCATCAGAAAATGGGGGGGGGGGATAGACTGGGAAGGTATGAAGGAGTAGAAACAGTAGTCAGGGTATAAGATGAATAAATGATAAATTTTTAAAAATACATCTCAATACTGGGGTGTTGTGGCACACAACTTTCTTTAATCCCAGGACTCAGGAGGCAGAGACAGGATTCCGTTAGTTCGAGGCTACCCTGACACACACAATAACATTTTCAGGTCAGTAAGGAGTACATAGTGAGATCCTATTTTGAAAACAAATGAAAAATAACTATTTTTTTCAATATACTATAGAATCTAGAGTCCATAAAATCCTGTGGTAGAAACATAGGTAGTTCATAGTGTTATTATTATTATTATTATTTTACAATTCATCAGTACATTTTTAAAACCAATATACAGAGAAGAGCTAACCCAACAGCTTATCTGATACCAAATGGCATCCTTGAAAATATACAATAACTTATATGGACTGAGCGTTTTGAATTTACATATTTAGGAGTGTGTGTGTGTGTGTGTGTGTGTACTTCAACAATTAAAGAAAAAGAAGGAATTAATTTTAAAGATAGCACAATGGATTACATGGGAGGATTTGAAGAGAAGAGAATGAAGTATTATTATTATGGTATAATCTCTAAAAAAATAAAATTTAGAATGCATTTCAAAATGTATTGCCTAGATCAGTGATGCATATACATATCTAAAATGCATAATTTTACATAATAGGACATTTTATAATTCGTCACAAAATATTAGTAAATGAAAAACGGATACAGACTAAGCCTGTAGGTATAAAGAAATCTTGAAAAGTCCTCTGTCTTATACTTTTGTATTGACATGTATTCACTAAATTTGAGGTTATTTTTACTTTATAGTAATTATAAGCCCAAGTTTAAAACATTTATATAGAAAATTATGAACTAAAATCATTCATAAGAACACAAATTAACAGAATAGTTCGCTTTATTCTTAATAATAAATATTGTAGTTTAAAATTTTAGGCAAATTCAAACATGCAAATTAGTAGTCATCAAGGTATTTCTATCCTGGACTGGTGGTGTCCGTTAGTGGGAAAAACTTTATTAGAAATGCACAAAGACAAAGAATTGATCCACAGCCCAGAAAAATTACTGTTTAATTTTTGTCTTTACTATTGAGCAGTAAACTGAGGCATTCTTCCTCTTCCAAGTCACCTTACACTCAGCACCCCTCTCCTGCCAAGATTTCTATTAGAGGTAATCAGATAATGCCATATCCATAGCACCCTACCACTTCCAGAGCTGAGCAAATTAACGTATTAGGAGATTAAGCTCTAGACTAGATTCTAAAATATAAACCAAAGAGCCTGGGGTGTGCGGTCATACACTGAAGGGCTCATCCACTGCATCTGAAAGACCATTGGCCCAGGAACACGAGACAATGACCGAACTAGGAAACAGATTTTAAAACAAAATATGTAGAGTCACTAAAGTGCCAGCAGTAACCTTGGCATAAATTTTATTGTTATTATGATGGGATTGATTTTTAAAATACTTGGTTTTGAAAAGGAAATGGGGGACAGAGAATCAGAATGGCTGACAGAGGATAATTCATACCACCTTCCAGAACTCCAGGGATTCTAGATCCAGACAACGGAGGATGACTCAAATAACAGTGTCGTTCAAAAAGTACAATAAAGGGAAGTAAGTTTGGAAGAAAAAGCAAATGAACAGAATCACAATAAAGAAATGACCATAAAAGTATTGAGAATATTATCTCAAATGACACATGAAGGAAAACTGAAAGGAAAAGTAGTAGTTTAAGTTACTTGGTTTTACAGAGTGATCTTTTAGAAAACTAGCATAGCAAAAAAATCTAACTTCAAACATTCAGAACTGCTTATGGAAGTACTTGCAAATCAACCAGCAATCCAAGAGAATGGTATGGTACCAATTGAAAAATGATCAGAATTCTGGCCAAGGATCCTGGCAGTCTCCAAGCATCAGAGGTTTCAGACAGTTTGGTTTTAGGAAGACAAAATGTTACAGAGAAAATCATGAAAATGTGTCCCACATGGAGATTAAAAGAGAAATTAAAGTAGAAAAACATCAAACCCTTACCTGTCACCTGTTAGGAACTCAGAAGGGAAGGGGGAGCTATTGAGAAATAGGTCACATCTACTCTTCAGTTCCTACTTGACTCCTCACTGGTGACACAGCTTGTTCCTCGTAATCAATCTCTACTTTCCAAATGAACAATATACCAGTGTATTAAACACAAGCCAAAGCACAAGAAAAAGTTAGCAAAGACATATTCAGCATTGTCAATTCATACAATAAGAATAGTGAAATGACCACTGTATGTTGTTCATGAAGAAAAAAATGTTCCTCAAAGAAGAGTAATCAATATACATAATTTAGTAAGATATATTTGAAGAATTCAAAATTATTTCCATACATTTAAAAAAATCATCAAATAAATTGACAATGGCATACATACTTTGCTAAAAATTTAAGAATAAATATTTTAACAATGAAAAGGTCTTAGGTGGAATTAGAGAGATGGCTCAGGAAGTAAAGAAGCTTGCCACCACACCTAATGAATACAGACCAATCCCTGAAATCCACCTGCTTGCTGGAAGAACAAAAATGACTCCTGCAAATTATCCTCCACACATTCCTGCATGTGCGCATGCATACACACACATACATGCACAAACACATGCACATACGTACAAGTACACACACACACACACACACACACACACACACACACACACACACACACACACACACACCTAGAGCTGAGGAGACAGGCCAATTAACAAATTACTTGCATGCAGACCTTGATTCTATCCAGGACATTGATTTAAAAGCCAAGAATTGTTTGTAACCCAAGCCCTGGGTAGTAGCACAATGTGGATTCCTGGGGGGGTCTCTCCAGACAGTCTAGCCAACTGGTAAATTTTGAGTCCAGTACAAAATCTTTCCATTGCTCCCCTCCAAAAGTCAAGGTCTCGTGGCTCCATGTCTGGACCCAGCAGATAGGAGCACACACAGTGACAAAGTGTTAGTTTAGCTCAAAACAATAAATAAATACAAAATATAGGAACAAACAGAATAGTTCACCACATAAAAGATAACTCCATTTTAGAAATTAAAGATAAGACAATTTCATCTTCTTAACCATAATTATGTCTTAGTTAAGGATGATGAGTTTAATTGATTATATATAAAAGAGCTTTCTGTGGTTACTCAGATTATTATACTGCCTAATAAGTACACAGATACACACACACACTCTCACACACACACATAAATAGGCATAAAGGAAATAAGAGGATGAGAATTCAGGTCACATGTGTGCTCAGTGATTACTGGAATTGGATAGTCACTTCATTCCATGTGGGAAATGCTAAAAGCATATAAAAGTACATGAAAATCCTACATTAAACCAAAAGGAAATCAAGTTCATCACTTTTTCAAATGTCATAACTCCAGTCAAGGAGATTGGGAAAGAGTGTGCAGCGAAAATTCTGGGAGATTAGGTTGTTACACTGTAAATAATTGTCCCCGCCTATGAGTTTAATAAAGAGCGCTGATAGGCCAAAGGCAGACAGAAAGTGTGGGCGGGGCTACCAGACTAGAAAAACTCTGGGAACTGGAAGAGCAGAGCAGAATGCCAGAGAGAAGCCGGAAGAAGCAGAGGACGACTATGCTGCTCTAAGCGAAGGTACCGAGCCGCATGGCTGACCAGGATAAGAGTCATGGGTTAGATTAAGGGTAAAGAGTTAGCAAGTTATATGCCTGGGCCTAAGGCCGATCAGCCTAAAACTATCATATGCATCTATGGGTCTCTGCAGGTCTGTGGGTCTGCTGACCTAAACCTTGAGGCTAGGCCCGAAAGTCCCAGCCAGAAACCTCATACTTCAGAAAATAATGATGTATAGTAACAGGAAGAAATACTAGAAAGGTTCTGTCATCTGACACATACATTTGATCAAGCTAAACACACCTACAGATAACTCCATACCAAAGGATTAACAGTAAAATTCACTACCTTTTTCTGTCTTACCTATAAAGAAACATTACTAATTTGATATAAAATATCATTGGGATACACTTAGCATAAGTATAAAGTTCATTTAATGGACATGGTGTTAATACCAATCCCTGTATGTACAATAAAACATGAACTCTATGAAGGAAAATTTTATCAGTGAATGATTCAAGGGACTCCAGCAGTGTTGTCGTGGTTTGAATAGGTATGACCTGCATAGACTCCTGAGTTTGAACGCTTGGTCCATAGTGAGTGACAATATAGGAGGTTTGGCCTTGTTGGAGGAAGTAATTGTGGATGTGGGCTTTGAAGCTTCATATCTGCTAAAGCCATGCCCAGTGTGTCAGTTAACATCCTGTTACCCTTGAATAGAGATACAAACTTTCGGCTACATCTCCAATACCATGTCTGCCTGCATGCTCCCTTGCATCCTGCCACGGACTAATCCTCTGAACTGTAAGTGAGCTAGCCCAATCAAATCCTTCCTTCATATAAGAGTTACTGTGGTAATGGTGTCTCCTCTTGGCAACAGAACTCCAAACTGAGATGTGTCAAGTTTAAGGAGTCACCAAACGCAAAGAGCTAAATAAATGAATTTGTTTGTGAGAATAACATATAGAAAAATCTATGAGCAGACTGGCACCTTAACTACCCTTGGGAAATGAGCTGGACTTACATTGTCTACATTTTACATTACAATAAATATAATCATTAAAAGAAAAGTGGTTCTTTTAATACCTCCAATAACACACCTTCAGAGAACCAAAAATAGGAGCATAGTTAAAACTTCCATGCAAAAGAAAATGTAACAGAAAACAACAGGAACAAGTATGAAATGGTTGCATAAATAAAACATCACAAAGCAAATGTTCTGGAGCCAACTCTGTTGATACATACTTTTTTTAAAAAAAAAATTTCATTTCATGTACATTGGTGTTTTGCCTGCATGTATGTCTGTATGAGAGTGTGGGATCCCCTAGACTGGGGTTACAGATAGCTCAGCAATTATGAGCACAGGCTGCTCTTCTAGAAGACCTGGTTCAATTCGCAGTACCCACATGGCAGATCATTATCTGTTTGATACATACTTGTAACCCCAGCATGGAGTCGGAACAGGTAGGAGTGTCACTGCTATTTTATTGCTTTATTAATAACTTAAGAAAAATTACTCTAGCATATTATAGGAAAGCAATTACAGGGTCAGTGAGTTGTCTCAGTTGGTAAAAGCACTTGCTCCCAAACCTGATGACTCAAGTTTGATCCCTAGAACTCATATCGAGACGGTAGAAACCTGACCCCTGCAAGTTGATCTACCTCCACAAGCACACTATGGCATACGCGACACTCCGAACAAAGAAAGATGCACACAAAACAAATAACAAGAGTCAGAAGCAATAAAAACTAATGCCAACCTAACTCATTAGATCCCTTAAGTGAGTTCTGCAACTTTACATACTTCCAGCCAGACCCTTAACTAGAAATGTTACAAGTCAATCCCTGTCTACCTCTGAAAATTGTCACTGGGTACAAGGTCTCTTTCCCCTTTTACAGTTAAGTGTTGAATAGTCTTGAAAAGTGTCTGTATAGAAAAATCATTCATAAGTCTAAGTAGAATGTTGCAAAATACAGGTAAAGAACACATATAAAAAATGTACCTATTGCATTCAATGATCTAAATGGTTTCTCAGCTTTGTTTCCACAGTAAAAGTGTTTCGATGAGGATCTTATCTACATGGGGACAGTGTATACGTGTACCATTGAGTCAGTAATGACACCCTCCTATTACTTCTCCTGATTCCACCTCACCAAGGTTCACAGATGATTCTGTTTCTGCTGAAGAACTATTGTTTATTCTCAATTTTAAATGCTTTTGCTTTAAGAATGTTCTTATTTAAAAACACCAAGGAGCAAACCATATGCTGAGGATGAGTAATACAGTTCAGTCACACTCCGAACAATTTACACCCAAACACAACTTCCAGCTTGAGGTCAGCCTCCAGGACCCCAGTGTCGAAGTGACATAGACCTTGGAAAGTACTCAGAAGATGAGAAAAGCATGATTTTTAAATTATTGTGTAATGGGAACCTGGACTTTAGTTACTTTTGAAACAAGCAGTTACAACAAAATAGGCCTGTTACTTTTTCAATGAAAAAAGAAAAAAAAAAAAAAAAGAGCAACAGCACCATATTTAAGCTAGATAGAATAATAGAGATGTTTATCATCTATTCAAACTTTATCTATTATCTCTCCTTTTTATCTTTATAAAGCAATAAATAATGCAATGGGAAATTTATAATTAGGCTCACACATAATTAGGTAGACCATGATGTTACCTTTTAACAGTTCAGCTAAAATGCAATTTAAAAAATACTAAAATTGCCAAATGCAAACAATTAAAAGCTTGCAGTTGAGTATTGTGATGAATATTAATATTTCAGCCGGGACCATAATGAGTCAGTGTATCTGTGTCAGAAGGTCCTGGGAAACTTTATTGTATGGCCCCTGCTTAGTTTGCTTATATCTAACACAGTTGGAGTGCAATTAAGCAAAATGCATGACATATTGTGTCTTTACATTAAATTCTACTTCATATAAAAATGGTACAGAACCTAAATAAGGAATTTGGTGCAGATATTCTCAAAATCTTATAAGGGAGATTATCCCTTTCCACTAACACATCCTCCCAAATATAATAAAATATACTTGATATATGTTATTACAGTGAGACAGGGCAAGCTTGTATATCTGCATATGAACCATGGCTACAAGCAGGTTGGGTAAGAAGGCATCATGTATTTATATTAAGTTTTAAATATCTTTCCCTATGCATGATTTGACCTATATTGGAGGTTAGGCAAATATAAGTAAAACTCAAATAGTATTTTTTTCTTATAAAAATTCATGAATATCATTACCACATATTTTCATTCATTTAAAGAAAAGATGATCTGAATACCATCTGGGTTGTCTAATTAGGGGATGGCGACCACAGCTGCTTTGTTTGCTCACATGTTTAAGCATATGCCCCTTTGACCACTGCACTAAAAAAAAGTTAATTAACAAATAAATGGAATAAAGTGAATAGCTTATAGGGAAAACAACTCTTCCCATTCTGCACCGACTAATGGAATGAAGCATTCCCATAGGCTTGAGCTGCTGCTCTCTCCTTGGGAAATGGCATATATTCCATATCTTGTGTATCTGCACTAGCACAAGACGACGGTCAAACCTAGAATCACATGAATCAGATCTTAGCAATTTGAAGCAGCAGTTTACAGAACACCTCTACTTACAGACTGTGCCATACTGGAGATATTAACCTTTCTTCAATTTGAATTTGTTGTCTAGAACACAAAGAGCCAATGAGACTCCTTTGAAAGTAGTGAGTTGTAGTGATTTACACATGACCCTGTATGACATATAAAACAGGAGCTTTGATAATGTTAGCTTTATATCCATTTAATTTCAGAAGTTCCAGTTGGCCAATCAGTGGAGTGGTTCCTTACCCTACGTGAATTTCTAGCTTGAGTCTTCAGCACTGAAAATCTTGGTGCAATAAACATGCCTGTAATCCCAACACTCAGGAGATGGAAGCAAGAGAATCAGAAGTTCAAGCCAGCCTGGCATGGGGAGAGTGGATGAAGTGATGAATGAATGTGTGCTGTGGAAATGAACCAGACCATGTCAAGGACCCATTCCCTAAGACCCATGAAAATGGCTAAGCTTTGCCCAATTGGCATTTTTGTAGAAATCTAAAAGCCTTCCTAATACTAGCATGAATGATGAGGAATAACTAACTTTTAGCTATGAGCAATTAACAGAAAGTATCAGCCACAGCTTCCCTATCATGGATGTTCACAGTATGACCATCTCCCATACAGAGACCTCCCATGGAGTCTCACTAAGCGCCCTGTCTTGTGTTATATAAAATAAAGTTCCAGAGGACTTTATTGATGGAGGGCATAGTAGGTACCCTCCATAAGAGCCAGCACACCTCACCCACTGCCAGCTTTTCTGTATGTGTGTCTATCCTTACTTCATTCTACTATTTAGTCAGTAGATTTTCGGAACCAAACCATGCTGGGTGTGGCACTGAGCTATATACGACTATGCCTCTCAAGAAATTATATGAGTAATCCCTACAGTCTTGGTAAGAAGAAAAGAAGAAAAGTCTTGGTGAATGAAACGGCCTAAATTGTTACAAACATCCAAGAAAGATACTTTGCATTAAATTAAGTGCCTGTCTACCTTCCAAGGGTTTAGTTCCTTTCCATGAAGGTTCCTCAGTGATTATTTTAGAGTCAGTGAGCTCCCAATAGCCTTGGTCAGCTGCTCAGCCTTCTTCGTGGGTCTCCTCCTCATGATCCTGATCCCTTTGCTCATATACTCTCTTCTCTCTCTCTTTAGTTGGATCAGGAGCTTGACCTGATGCTTAGCTATGTATCTCTGCTTTTGCCTTCATCTGTTGCTGGATGAAGGTTCTATAATGACAACTAGGGTGGTCATTTATTTGATTATAGGGGAAGTCCTGGTTAGGCACCCTCTCCACTATTGCTTAGAGTCCTAGGCCAGAACATCTTGTAGGTTCTTGGAGTTTCCTTAGTACCTGGTTTCTTTCTTAACCCCGCAGTGGCTCCCTCTATCAAGATATCTATTTCTTTGTTCTCCCTCTCTGTTGCTCCTCTCACTCAACCATCTCCTTCTCTTATGATTTGTTCCCACCTCCCCTTGCTCACTCCCCATTATGATCCCAATATACTCAAGATTATCATCTCTATTTCCCCTTTCCATGGGGATCTCTGGATGTCTCTCTTAAGTTCCTCTTGTTACCTAGCTGTTCAGGGGTTGTGGTTTGCAGCCTGGTTATTCTTTGCTTTATGTCTAAAATTCACTTATGCATGAGTGCATCCCATGACTATCTTTCTGGGCCTGTGTTAGCTCACTCAGGACAATACTCTCCAGGTCCATCTCTCTCTCTCTCTCTATCTCTCTCTCTCCATCTCTCTCTCTCCATCTCTCTCTCTCCATCTCTCTCTCCATCTCTCTCTCTCTCTCTCTCTCTCTCTCTCTCTCTCTCTCTCTCTCTCTCTCTCTCTCTCTCTCTCTCTCTCTCTCTCTCTCAAACTGCTGAGTAGTACTCCATTCTGTAAAAGTACCACAGCTTTTTATCCATTCTTCAGTTGAAAGGTAGAGGACAGTCAAATGACATGGGCAGTTAGTAGAGCCTCTTGCAGTAGAATCAGAGTATGCTCCTGGTTCCTAAACTGACATCTCAGAGCTCATTCCCACAGTGAACACCTAACCCAGCCTTGATGCTGGGATGAGGGACTCGGACCTACCTCAGCTGGATATGCAGACAGAACTGACCCACCTTGGGACTCCTTGTCCTTCTTGGGAAATGGAGGGGGAAGGGGGAGGAGGCTGAGGGAGGACTGGGAGGAGGGAAGGGAGGGGAGCAGTGGTAGACATGGAAAAAAATTTTAAATTAAAAAATAAAATTAATTAATTTATTAATCGATTAATTAAGTGTTCCATAAAAAAGAAAGTCAGGTAATTTGCACCATCCTTCTCCCAACATTCACACTTTGATGCCTGAGTCTTTCTCCATTTTGCTAATCCCATTCCAGCCACAGCACTTCGTACCAGGAGGAACTGCCAGCTAAAGGGAGCCATTTATGTCATGGTTTCATAAGACAGAGTCATGTCCAGCTGAAAATAACTTGAGGCATTTTTCGGCCCAAACCAGCTATATAACTAGGTCTCTTCAAGTCAAATTAGGTCTATGCAATTCTCCACATTCTGGTCCAAGGAGCAAAAACCCGTCTTTTAAATACAACTTAGAAAATGTGGAATTATATGCTACTCTACCAATGGTCAGGCTCTGTTGGCTATTGACTGCTGCGCTTCCCTCTTGGATGGTGGGGGCCATTCCTTATGAATATTGGCGTCCGCAACAATTTCATATTGTCAACAGATGCTGAAAGGCTGCTTATTCAGCTCAGGAGTGTTGCCAGTGGAGGCTCATTGCTTCAGGCTGCGGCAAATTAATCCCAGAGGAGATGAGTTCTATTTGTTTCTCTAATCATGGAAAAAAAAATATTGATGAGATGATTCTGAGCGATGTATGGAGGGACAAAGGACTAGAACATTTGCTGGCTCAGTTCAGCATCCTCATGTTGATTTGAGTGTTTGGAGCATCCCGCTCAGTGCATTCACCTCACAGACATCATTTTCTACATGTAGAGTTCTGCCTCTACTTCAGTGGAGAGGTCTAGCCTCCTGGACAGAGGTACTTATATCTGACACTAAAACATTTGAAGAAAATAATAAAATGCCACTAAACTGACAAATGAAAACAAGGGATAGCGTTTTTCTTTTATTGTCTGATTTTGAAGAGCCTGATTCTTTTTTAGAGCATCTTATATGAGTACCAATTGTTTCACTGTATTTTACCATAAAGAGCTAATTTTCTAACTGGAGGCACTATTTTCTATATTCTTCCTTTATATGCTATTGAATAAAAACTGGCAGCTTTTATGTATGCATGTAAGCAAGCACAAAGGGAAGGATGGAAAGAGAAATAGTTTCCAGTTGTTTCAGTAGAAATTCTGTTTAAATTGTTTTATGGTCATCCAATCAGAGAAGTTACTCAACATTTTAATAAGAGTTAGCAATACAATATTATACTTTTACTAGATACTGAATAAATGGAATTAAAATAAATACACAAATAGAGGCTATGAATTTTAACCCCTCTACTGTTTGATGAACGGCAATAAGTAATACGTAGATTCCAGGGTAAGCTTAATTTGATGTTTGTGTGCATTCGAACCTTATTTGCTCATCTCTTAACATATAATAGTAGGAGAAAAGCGGGATTTTTTTTAAGGCCAGGCATTGTGGCCTTGCTTGTAATTGCAGCATTCCTAAGGCTGAAACAGAAATAATGTGGCAAGTTCAAGACCAACTCAGATTACAGAGTGAGTTACAGTCCAGATGGGTTATAGAATCAGAACCTGTTTCAAAACAAACCAAAACAGTGGAATTGGCTATCTTTTCATGTTCTTGATTTTAAGGTACTAAATTTAATATTGAGGAAGGATGTTACCTTAAGAAATATAGATGCAGGGAAATATTTGGAGATGCCCCTGCAAACAAGGGCAACCATGTAAGACTAGGTAGGAAAGTAAATTTTAGGAGGTTTCTTGATCCCATAACATTTTTAAAGGTTTTTTAAAAAAAAAAAAAAGAGGGAGAAAAGAGTAATGCAAATATGATCCTTGCAAAATTAGAATGTAGTGAAGACTGACCAGAATCCTAGAGGTTGAATCTGGGAATCAGCTGCTTTTCAGAGACCACATGACCACCCAGCAAAGTGCAAGGCCCATTGTGTTCTGGCTTTCCTTCTGTTTCTCTCTCTTCTTCCAGCTCACCCCCTCTCTTACTTCAAAACACAACAAGCTGTTTTGAGCTGACATTTCAAGCATACGGCCATCCCAATGAATGTTCTGCCAAATGCCTCTTCTCTGTGGAGTCTTTCTGTCACCTCAAGGGGAATGTACATATTCTCTTTCCAGGTTTCCCTATCCCCCCTACCCAACTGCCAGTCTCTCTACTCTCAGCTAGTCTCCTTCCATCTCTCTACTCCCACTCTCCTCTAAGGATCCCTTTCTTCTTAAGCATTCACTCTCATGTATTTGGGGCAGACACTTAAAAAAAAGGCCTTGCTCTCTTTATCACATTGAACGTCACTTCCATTTTCCCGGGCTTTCATCTCACCTGTCCCTCTCCATGGCTGACCACTAAAACAAAACATGTGCTAAATGGCAACAGATTTTCTTCTCAGACAATGGGGTTCAAGGTTTCGATTTTCTACTTTCTGTTAGCTAAAGCAGAAGTATCACGTAGGTGGCCCAATGGAATGTAGATATCCATAAAATATACTGAGATTTCTGCACGCCTTCTGCGTGCCCATTACAGAAACAAACCCCATTGTGGCTACACCTGTTTGTCCTCAGGCAAGGAATATTAAAATGACTACAATTCTACATTATTCTAACATATCAGTGACTTAGCATGACGTTCCGTTTAAGCATATTTTAATATCTATGGGTTTACACTTTTCTTGCCTATTCAAATTATTTTTTAGATTTATTTAATACCTGATATATATATATAATACCTATATAATATATATATGTATATATATATTAGATCTGGAAAGGCATCAGAATACAAATAAACAATTTGTTTTGTGAATGAAAAGTCTGACCTCCAAGAATGAAATTATTATTAATCATATTTATTATTAATAAAATATGAGTTTCACCCATATTTATGAATCTCAGAGAAGATAGTGTGGACTATGAGAAAACATGCATAAAACAACACATGATGTGATCATATTTCTATAGAGGCAGAAAGCCATGGAAACACATGTTATTAATATACAGCGTTAGATGTCAAAATTGGAAGAGTTAGAAGGCAGCGTATAGGGATGGAGAGCTCCGAAGAGTCTGTTTCTGTCCATATCCTACTCATTGCTCTGCATGTGGGTTCCTGAGATGCTTGACTTTATCTAGTTACAATCTTTTAACTTGGGCAATTTCCTGCACACACATTTGAAGGTGGAAGACAGGAAAACCAACAAAGATGAAGCGACATATTTTTGTTAGAGTCAGATGGTGAATTTGATATAGACTAATGCAGGAATCCTTTGCCGGGTCTCCTTCCATCCTACAGTAGATTACTAAACAGGTATGTGAGGCTCACTTGGTTGTTTATAATCTGAATAAAACTGGTTCAACCCTCTTTCTAATTGCAAGGATGCTCAAATAGTTCCTAAATGTTTGTGGGATTTCTTTTGTTATTTTTGACGTTGTTGAACCTGGGTCTCTACTTAGCACAGATGGCTTGGAATCTGCTTACGTGCTGGCTTCAGCCTCCCAGTTGCTGAGATAACAGCCTTTGACCACCACATCTAGCTCTCTTTAAGTTTTAAGCCAAATCACTGACTAGTGGTTCTGCAATAGTGGCACAAATTTGAATTTCATCATCAAGACAAAATGTCAGCTTCTTCTAAAACGTCTGTAAAAACTCTGGTAACAGCACTAGCACAGCTCTCCTGTCTCTTATTTCAGTACTCTTCCTTCTGATCTCGCTAGTGGGACGATTATGAGGAGATTATGTTGCACAAATGCATTTTAGTTCTTGCTAAGTGTCACACATTGCATGTTTCAAAATCTTTGCCTTACACCCAAAGGAGTTTGTGACCTCGGGAATTTTTCCTGATACCTGGGGGGTCCTTTGGAGAATGTAGTTTTGACCAGTTAAGCACTTTTGTTGTTTCTATTACAAATCCAGAATAACTGAAAATATTTTGGCCTATAACATCTTTCTCATAATGCAAATACAGCTTTTTAACAAATTCGGTAACTGAACGCATACCTCTTCAGATAAGCTTGATTTCATTCACTCAATATAATATCCTTTTCCTGGAGAAGTTTATTGCTGATTAGCCAGTGGTTTAGAAACCTGAATTTAGAGGTATGTAGGTTCTCAGTATCTACTCTGATCAGAGTGGAATCAGATTGCTGCTGTGGTGAGAGCTACAGATGTTGCCTTTTGTGGGAGCACATCAAACAGAGAATGATAATACCCACAAACAAGTCTAACTTCAAACACCCCTTTATTTCACTCAGGACACACAAACACGTCATTTTTACCATGTCAGTTGAGTTAAATGTAAGGAACCACTTCAACCTTAAAAATGAACATAGTCAGAAAACAAACATAGTACAGAAGCCCTTTCTCTGCCTTGAAACAGTAGTTCTTTACATTTCATAAAGCCCCCTGGCTTCCTTTCTTGTCCTGACTTCAAAGACATTTAGAAACTTAGATCCATTTTGCAGTGGTGTGCTGCATGATGAGATATAAGCCTGGTCTCTAACTCAGGTCATGGTGAAGCCACCTCTCCCCAAACACTAGAAACTGTATAATTCTTATAAAAATTCCTGTGAGTAGCCATAAAATAGCTAGCTATTACATTAAGATTGATTTGAGACAAATGAGCCCTCTGAAGGAATGAATGGCTGCACACTCCCTGTTATACCTTGTGTGTCTTACTAGATGTAGGGAGGATGTAAACAATGGGTCCTCTAAGAGGAACTGTGCCCCCTAGTCTCCTAGAGACAAGATGATGCATTCCCTACACACAGACTCACAAAGGCAAAACTGGAGGCCTTGCCTACAGTTGACAGAGAGCAGGTTTGTAAGAGATTCTCACCTCAATTAATGCTGCAGCTTCAAGGTGAATCTATTCCAAAGCTTTCATACATACTCATCAATGAAGTCAATTTGAAAATAATGTCTCTAAGCACATTTGCTAAGACAGAGATTTACTTCCTTCCTGTCACAGTTAATTTACATTAAGAAGTGGGTTTTCTTTTCTTTCTTTTTTTTTTTTTTCAAAATGTGTCTGCTTGATTAAATTTCTTAAGTTTCCAAAAGAATTAAGGACGAGCCAAGATGGCACATTTTTTTTTCACATATGCCAGAGAACATTTATTAGAGGAATGCTTGAGGCTACAAGCAACCCTTCTTTCCAAATTAAATTACATTCCCAAGTTCACTGTATACAGATTTCTAAAATTAAACTAAACACACCGACTTGACTGTCTTTAGAGAAACATGACCAGAAGGAAACACACAAATGTAGGAGGGTACGTGAACACAAAGCACTTTTCCTTTAAGGCAAACACAGTCTTGCAGTGAGTGATGCATACAGGATGTTTCTTCCTATCTGGGCAGAAATGTTAGAAGTCAGCAATTTGGCGGGAGCAGAGACTGCCATGTTGAGTGCCAGTTGGGCAGCTTGTCAATATGGGGTTTTGATTCCTGCTTGGGAACTGTGTGTTCATAACAGCATGAGCCTCATTTGGATTTAAAGAACACAGAAAATAACTCCAAGGGTAAAGTAGAGACAGGCAGCCAGTTAAAAGGAAAAAAAAAAAAAGATATAAGAAGAAATACACAAAGCTTAAAAATTAACAGTATGTTATAGAATCAGAAAGAAAGCAGTTTGAAAAGAATAAGAGGTACTAAAAGCCAGGTTGGTGAAGAGATGACAGTCTGAACTTCTTCCCGCTCTCCCTTCTGTCTCCCTTGACCCTTCAGGGCTGGAAAATGTTATGCAAATGTCATGCAGTGAGGCCTTAAGGAATTATTCTAAAAGGAACCTTTCCTATGCCCACTGCACCCCTTATAGCCCTTAACTCCATGTTCGCCCCAGAACTCATCACCTCCTGGCACATCATGTATTTTACTTGTTTATATACTAGGTATCTTCTCCCACGGGAATATTAGATATGCACAGACAGTGCTTTGTTCACTCCTCTATATATAGGGCTGAGGAAAAACAATTCGGCCAAACTAACTGTTTAAAAAATAATTCTGCTATGCATCTGAACATCTATGTGCCCCCAAAATTCACAGGCCAAAACTTTATTGCTCAAGGTGATGCTATTTGGAAAATGGCCTTGAAGAGGGAATTAGTGTCCCATGAGGCCTTGGGAATGGAACTGTGCAGTGAGGTTGACACTGTTTAAGATGGGGAGATCTTGCACGCGTTCTGTCATGCCTCTATCCTCTATCCGTCTGTCTGTCTGTCATCTAGCATCTATCAATACATCTATCTATTCTCCATCACTACTCTACCTTTTTCTTTTTTCTCTCTCCTTCCTCCCCCTCCCTCCCTCCAGATGGATCAAAAAGGAAGTGCTGAGACCTAACCACTGAATTTCCATTTTTCTTTTTTTTTTTTGAGTTCTACCTTTACCATCAGATTTTTTTTTAATTCTAACATATTTTATATTAACTATGAGGTTGTTTTCGATGAAGCCTAAGCAAGTGGTTTAATTTTGTTTTTGTCCTTTCCTTTTCATATGGAGTGATATTTTATACCTGAGAAACAAAACCTCAGGAAACAAGAATATTAGGAAAGAGCAAGGCAGGATCAAGTAGAGAAGGTAACAAGAACAGCAGGAGACTGTGGCTTCATTTTGAGGTTCAGTAATGGCCAGGTAGGGAAATTACAAATGACATATCCAAAGATGGCTAGTATATTCTGGGGAAAATGTAAACTCCAAAACCTTTGACATTATTGGGGTAAAATAAAACATGGGTGAGAGAGATAAGGAGGCTGCAGCTTCAAGTAAACAGTCCTTCACTGGAGTGCTGAGTATCATAAGTGCTTCCTGCAAGACACGCAGAAATGATGACCAAGTCCTCAATCAAGAACTCAGCATAAACGGTAGAAGCAATGCAATACAGAAAGACTGCAAAGTGCCTTTCCATAATGTCTACAGAGAAGGAACATCCTCCACGTGAGTCATATATGAGGGGCTCAGAATTCCCAACATTTAACTCCTAGATGGGGCTGAGCAGTGGCGGTACATACACACTGGGGAGCAGAGACAAGTGGATCTCTCAGTTCAAAGCCCTCCTGGTTTACAGAGTGAGTTCCAGGCCAGCTAGGGCTACACAGAGAAACCCTATCTTAAAAAAAACAACCAAACAATCAACAAAAACCTACTAGATAGAAATATTTTTAAAAGTCTGTTAATATATCTAAATATATCTTTGGTCTGAAAACCAGCACACAATGACATGAAACAGTTGATGAAAATATAATGACTTAAAAGTGAGTGAATCTGAACACTGACCTCTAGAAATTGTATAAACTAGAGAAGAGAGGAAAAAAACTAAGGTCGATGAGTACAGAGTTTCATGAATATTATTGTGAGATAATAATAAAATACCTAATGTGTGTGCAAAAAGAATTTTAAAAGAAATGATTTAAAGTTGAACAAAATTGATGAAATAATGTCAACATTTCCCAAATATAGAAGAGTAGAACTTGTTCATCCCAAGAAACTTAAGGAATTATAACCCAATAAATAGAAATCTAAACATAGACTCATGAACCAAAGAGTAAAAAAATCAAAATTAAAGAAATGCCTGGCAGGAAGCCAGTATTTTTATGATGTATAACTTTACCTAGTTGCTTTTGAAGGTAACAAAATTGACAGGACTTAGATATTATAGTATCAAAACACACAAACAAAACAACCCAATAATAATAATAGGTACAAACCAGCCAGGGAGCCCTATAACTAGTGAATGAATGTAAGCTTTAAAGAATTTAGAAAAACACTAGCTGCCCTGATTGCCAAGCGCCCCAATAAATTCTGAAGAGCCTCTTTAAGCTGAAGAAAGTAACACCAAATAGAAACCACACGTTACACAGAAGAAGAATAAAAAAACATTTCAAACTTTAAAGCCATAGCTATACTGCATGCAATTTTTATCTCATTTCTTTTTCAAAACTATTTTAAGCAAGAAAAATATAACATTATAGCATAGAGGTTATCATTTATGTCATTATAAAATACAAAAGCTGCTGTCCCTGTAATTCATCAGAACAGGCATGTCACAATAGACACACAAATGGCCAATAACCATGTGTAATTTTAAAACTCAACATGACGAGGGAAAGCAGAGCAGCACAAACTCATTCTTATTGAGAATGTTCACTGGGATGGCAAGCGAGCTTTGTGCTGCTAGAGAACACCACAGACCGGGTGATTCATAATGAACAGAGATATATTGGTTCGGGTTTCTGGAAGGTAAGAAGTCTAGGTCAAGGCCTTCTTGCTGCATCTTCTTATGACAGAGGTGAAAGGGCGAGAGCAGAAGAGACAGGGAGCATGACAGAGGAGAAAGGAGGCAGGGGGGAGGGGCGAGAGAACTGACATCTCTCCCCAAAAGTTCTCTATGAAGCATCAAGTACCAGGATGAAAGTGAAGCCCTTACTGCAACAAATGTCTTCAGAAGTGACTGTTAAAATTAATAGCGAAAAAATTTCACGATGAATTTTAGAGGAGACAGTGATTCAAATAACGTAATTTCCTAAAATAGGACTAGCACCACAGATGGTCATGGAATGGAAGTCTTGTGCCACTGGAAGGAATATAAAAGTGCAATTACTTTGGGGAATTATTGGGTCAAAATGTATAAAGTTAAACATACACTTAAAATACAATCCACCCATTCTATTCCAAACTGTTTATTTGAAAGAAATGAAAACATATGTCTATAAAAATACTTGTAAAATGTTTCTAGCAGCATATTCATAATAGAGCCACTTGGAAAAAAGCCAAGAATCCATTAATAGAGGAATGGATAAACCAACTGTGATATATGCATACAAGAAAATTCCACTTGGCAGAAAAAGATTGAACTGCTGATGGGCGGACACATGGAGAAACTCCACAAGTATGTTTAGTGATGGAGGCCACATTAAAACTACACACTGAATAACTCAATTTATGTGGGGCAAAAGAACAGAAAAAACACTTATTTACTATGGTTCAGGCACTTGCAAGGTGTGTGTGTGTGTGTGTGTGTGTGTGTGTGTGTGTGTGTGTGTGTGTGTGTACAGTGGTCTTCTGGTAATAGAGATGAACTTAGAAAAGCAATTAAATTTTAGAATAATACACAGGTTGTATATCTTGATGGGAATTAGAGTTCCATGTGTGTGTGTATTTCAATCACTGGACTAGAGCTCAAATGTACATATTCTTGCATATACTTTAATTATAATAAAAAATATTTGTCTAATAGCTTGATATTCATTGCAAAATTAACTTTCAAAACGTAAAGATGATCAAACCCTATTAGTGTGAAATATCAACTACACTGAAAGCTCAAACAAAAGACAAGAAATTTGGTATCCGAGTTAAACATGCATAATAGTCAATACTAAAACAACTAAAGTATCCCTTCATAGTTAGCTTTTATATTTAAAAAAAATCACATTAGAAAAATTCATCTCTGATCATAAATGGATTTTTTCTATATCTCTAAATTAAAGGGGGGAGGTAATACAACTATTCAGCTGTTTTCTATAATTTAAAAGAACTCTCTTATTATTGTAAAAATTATATTAAAATACACTATAGAATATATTGGAAATTATTTCGTTTCACAAAGAAATTATCATTATTTTTGAAACTACATAACTATGTTCAACTATCAGTGTGTCCATTCTTCCTTCTGGCTAAATATTTAAAGGATCTGATATAGACTGTTTGTGGGTAGCTTTTATAACTTGTACTGGAGTTGGTTCTAAAGGTCACCTATGAAGAGAATGAGGGGGAGGTAAAGTTTAAACTTAAGTGACAAACCAAAAAAATGAACCAAGATGAATAATTATGTTAGGATATGATGGAGATGCTGATTTTTGGACTAAATTTAAATGAAATGATAGGTTTATAGCTCTTTCCAAGATTTGAAAAAAGCAATTTTGAATTGTTCAGAGACAGCTCAGGATACACACAGCATTGTGTACATTTAGGAATTATATTATGGTAGCAAAGTTAAATTATATTTAAATTCCATAATTGTATACAATAAACGTGAAAATATCTCTGACCCATAAATCTGATAAGCGATGTTGATTTCCTTCAAACATATGAATACAGCAGTTTCACCAGTTAGGTAGACACTAGAAATCATACAGTAAGAGAAAGCAGATGATCAGAACCACAGAAACTCATTACATCAGCAAATATTTAATGTAAGACATGAATGTAACATTTAGTATTAGAGAACTGTTAACATCTAAAGTAAGTTTATTCTGCTTATTTTGATTCCATAGATTACAGACACTCCAACTAAAGTCCTATATAATGGAAATGTCAAGATTTAAGCTATTAGAATAACAAACAAATCTATCATTTCAAATAAGTGAAGAGGTACAGTGCCTGGCTAAAATTACTGATTATAATTCACTTAGAGAAATTTCAGAAAAACTTACCAAGAAAAAATGCTGGAGTCTTTAATTAAACATATTTGGATCCTTCTAATAACTTTAAGCACATACTTGTGTACATGGGCACTAAGCTTCTCTTGACTCTCAGATAGACACAAGGCACAATGAGGGAGATTACTAACTAAAAGATATCATGGAAAGGGGGTTAAAATAAATTCTTAGCTGATTTCTTTTAAAAATAACAGCCCTAATGAAATGTGATCCAAACTATGGTTGGACTGTTCCGTGGCTTGGTTATTTAGATGTGGTGAGGTTAGAGCATGAATTCTGAAAGAATGATTCATCTGCTCTGCAAAGATTGGTCCTTACATTAATCGTAAGTCAAACTTGAGCCAGGTATATAGTCTTCACAGTCTTGCTAGCCTCATAAAAAGTGGGGAATCCATGCTACATCAGGATATGTAACCGAAAAACGGGAATCTGTGAAAATCAACATAGAGTTTCAGAGAAAGTGGAGAGATCACAGTAATTACTCAAAACAAACAAAAAAACAAACAAAAAAAAAAGGACCATTGTTCTTATCATCATTCAGAGTTAAAATGCAAGACTACAGAGTTTCACTAACTCAGTTGAGTTGAAGAGACAAGTTTTCATGAGTTCAGTAAGTAAGGCATGTGTTTAACTCATGCTTTTAAGGAACTTAATTCTCTTAATTTTCATATAGAAATGAACTATCTAGATATCTCAAGCTGTTCCTAGTTCATTGTTCATTTCCCTCTGTATCATTCACATAAAATCAAGTACCAAGTTATAGGATTCCCACAACACACCATTTCTTTCCTAAGGCAGTGCCCTACTCCTCAATGTCACCAGGTAACAACATCGTCACATCCTTAACCTCTCCCATCTCAAGATCTCATGAAAGGGAAACCTCATTTAGGCAGGAGCAAAGAAGTTTCTCTCCACCTGCTCCACCCCTACAATGTCTTCTCACTCAGATAAGCACAATTTGTGGAGACATTTGTTCTTGACATCTTATGTTAAAATTCTGAATGCTTTTGTCACAGAACAAATGAAGATATCATATAGAAGGTGTTTATTAACATTAGGCATTTACCTTGAGAATTAACCCTACCCAAGTCATTTCTTATACAGATTAAAGAAGAAACCAGTCTTAATGAGTTCATAATTTTAACCTTAAAACAATGAATTTGTCTTATATGTTGGGAATGAATCTTTCACTTATGAAAAAAATCTCATTTTCTTTAATGGATAGAAGCAACCTCTTTTCTTCTATGCAGAATAAAATTGACTTCTCTAAAGTCATTATGGATGGTAGATTTTCCCCTGGGATCTGGACAGAAATGCCTTTTGAATGGAGAGAAGTACAGAGGGAGTGAGTTAGTATACAAAAGACCAGAAGAGGTCTATTCCTTTCTTTCGAATCTACCAGTGCTGAACTTTGACACATTTGCTTTTCTTCACCCTCCTATTTACATAACAGGAATAAAAGATTGAAAAACTTCTGGAGGGGTATAGGAACAAAGAGGTACGTCTGACACAAATGTTTCTTTTCAACACATAATTGAATCTTAATTGAATTCAGTGAAGTTTATTTTATTATAAAATATAAAAATCAATTTAAAATAAATTTGGTTCTACCTCTGGAGAGGAAAAAATACTAAATCAGAGCCTATACTTCCTTTAGCCAAAATAACTTCTATGTAGATAGCACAGTAACTACAGAACTAAAAGATTTTTTAAATTTTCAAAGTATCTATAAAAATTACGAATATTTAACTTAATCTAAACACATATAAAAATGTCATTATCGACCATGTGTACAATTTATATTATTATGTATCAACTACAAATAAATAGAACTTAAAAATGTGGCAACCACAAAATGTCAGTTACATAAAACAAATAAAAGTTGCTATTATTTGTCATTTAATCATCATTAGATATATCCTTTTACTAAATTTCTCAATGTAAAGACGTGGTTTACATTTTTAAGCAAAAACATAATTTATATTACACAATTACCAATACTGAATACCATGCTCTTCATTGCTTGCCAAATATTTCCTTCATTTCTTCACAAATTATACAAATATATTTATATAATAAAGGACAATATTGAAAATATATTTTATAATTCTCTTTATATTTTAGTTTTTATAAAGAGAATGAAAGAAGAGCGCTATGATTAGAAAAAATTAACTTCCCAAAAAACTAATAAAAAGCATGATGTCATCTAAAGGAAAGAGAAGGGGGCTGACTCTTACGTAACTTTTTTTTTTAATTACAAGTACCTGTCAAATGCAGAACCACTAACAATTTGACTATACAAGTGGAATATAATACAACAGAAAGACTTTTACACTGGAGTCCATCAAAACCTCCCTAAATAGGAACCCGTGCTGTGTAGCCTGTTGTAGCTGCCATATGGGCCTGCAAGAATCCCCAAAGACAAGAATGGAGTCTTTCAAAAGCACTGATTACATCCCTGTTTTAGGCCTACCTCAGACAGACCAAAGATTCGGTTAATCAATTAGCCGAGGTTCCTGCTAACCCAAGAAAGGGAGCTTTCTACCCAGAGAGGCTGGGGGCATGAACAAAGCTATCTATTGCAGTAGAGAGGCTTCTCTTGTGCATTGCATACTGGCCATTGTTCCATTCTGGAAGAGTCACATTCATCAATGTTCAGAGGCTGCTCATCTGTAATACATTGTTGGCTATTCATTGGTGATTTATTACAGAGCACAACACAGATTTGACATGAAACAAGTTGATAGTTTTGAAGCTGCTGATGGAGGGGGAAAGGAAAGTATGGTTGGGAGTAGCAAAGGGCACTAATGTAGAAGAGGTTCAGCAACTTTATCATAGCTCACAATGGTGCTAACAGTTATGTCACAAACATCCTTGATGCCATGAAAGACCACATATAATATTTTCAGTAGTGAAATTACTTTTTTAAAATGCTGTTTGATAATTCTTTCAAAGGAAATTGAGGGAAAGAAGGGCAGAGAGAGAAGAACAAGGGGAGAATGATGGAGAGAAGGAGAAGAAGAGAAGTTACAATCAATTTTAAAGTCTTCGTTTTTCTTAAGGTCCTTGATTATAAAATATATTTCAAAATTCTGTAATTGGAAGAAAATAACTTCACCCACTAAATTACTAGGTGACACAAATGATAAACTTGACTATAAAATGAAAGAGGAATTTATTATGTGTGTATTATTTGAATATCCTCTGTGTAACAAACAGCCAGAGATATCACCACACAGGTTTACATTAACATTTACCTTGGGAAACACCTCCTGTGTTTCGGCAGGGTTGTCATTATCATAGAAAAAGATCAAGAAAAGTTCACACGGACACAAAACAGTGATGGTGTTGTGGTAGTTACTATCATTCTGAACTTTTTTTCTTTGAAGCAAATACTATTTATACTATTTATAGGAATAATAACTACACTGGATGCAACATTTGAGGTACATTTGGCAACTAGAGTGAATTCTGTAGGAACTGGGATATTACTCTGTAGTCATGCTTTTAGAAGCATTACTCAAAATCTCAGAGATGGGAGAGCGGATGTTTAATTAATCTGGTTAAATAAGAATAATTATCTATCACCATTCATGTATCTTCAACTGTTCAAGACATTAAACCTTCAGAGACCCAGGACTATAAGAAACAGCTGCTTTTTGGCCAATTATGTCCTGAGCTGTCAAGAGTCATAATATTCAAGTAGTCCCTCCTTCCAATTACATAGACTATGGGTAGATTCCCTCTGATGTCTCCAAAACTTCTGAAGCTTTTATTGAATCCTCACACAACTTCAATGCCATTTTCAGGTACCTTCCAGGTTTCATTTGAGACAAGATATCTTGTTTGCCTAGAGTTCTGCACATAGACCAGGCTAGTTTTCCCATGACTTCCAGGCATCTCTCTGCCTGTCTCTGTGTCCCACCTTGCCACGCGCCTTATCTTACAAAATACCACATCCAGTTTTTTTTTTTTTTTTTTTTTTTTTTTTTAATGTGAACTTAGGGCATCTGAACTCATGTCCTCTCTCTAGTAAGACAAGCATCTTACTAACTGAACCACCTCCCTAGCCCTGAAGTAATTCTTTATATCTTTATTAATCACAGTCAAAATGTACCATTCTTTCTTTCTTTTTTTGTAAGAGTAATGAAATTAGAGGCAGAGAGACAACTTGTATCAGAGAGTATATTTTCTGAAGGTGGAAATGTTTGCTACTATAAATATGTCAGATAACACAGTTTTCTAGACCTTGAGACCATTGCAATGCAAACAAAGAAAATCAGCTGATTGGGCCATTCAAAGAACTGACTGTTGTAAGGCATTGGTTATCATTTGAAATAATGGTAAGCAGTTAATACTGCACGACTCAATATCCAGTAGCAACACTTCCTAACATACAGTACGTTAAGGATATCTCCGGGATGGAGATACCCTCAGCAACAATAAAGTCTCATGCTCCATTACCAGCAACAAAAGTTAAAAAAAAAAAATCTTATATTCAAAGCTGATAACAGATGATGTGTTTTCAGTTAATAAATGTCAATGAAAATATAGATTTTTGGCTATGTATTATTTAATGGCAATCGTTCCCTTAAAAGTATCATCAAAAAATAGAATGGAAGAAAAACAAATTTAAGAATGTGCCACTACGATGGGTTAGCAGCTAACATTTAGACAATGAGGTAAGTATAGGATAATAATCATAAGCTTTGCTATGAAATAGCTTTTAAACATCAGCACAGATATATTAGGATGTCTTGTCTCTCTGCATATGATATGAAGCACTGCAGTTGATTTTTGCAAACTGGTTAGGAAATCCGTGGGGACTGAGGGGTGTGGTTATTATCCTTGGGCTTTGTCATTAAGACATATGATCTGAGCTTAAAAAAACAACAAAACAACAACAAAAAAAAACAACTTACATGGTCATTGTAGAGTCAACAGGAAAAAACTGTCATTATTCTAAGATAAAATAAAAACCAACCAATTGACAAGTTACCAAGTTAATATTTAATTTGGCTTAACAAAGAGATTCCTAATACATCTAGTATTAGAATAGAATATAATTGATAAATATTTTAATTAGCAAATAGATGCATAGGCAGACATACAGATATGGATAGAAGATAGATTAATTAGGTTAGATAGATGATAGATAGAAAGATGGATTCATGAAATACAACAATATTTTGAGCATTTCAGAATATGTGGGAAAGCCTAAGGATATAAAATCTCTAAGTTTTTAAATAATAAATCTCATAAAAAATAATTATATTTTAATAAAAATTTACTAAATGTTTCCATTAATGCACACAATGATATCAAGGTTGTTAAACCCTTATAAATCAGTCCTACATTTAGCTACCAAATAAGAGTTTCAAAAACATACTTCCATTTTTTTTAATCTTTGTCGACATAATTCCTCTGAAAAATGACTATGGGTGACTCCTGCATACACATGTTCAACAAAGAGTTCTGAACACTAGCTTGTTTTCAGAATGACTTTTAACAGTAGCTTTAAAAGAAAAACAATACTTGAGTTAATTTCAAAATACTTTTTTACTATTTTTTTAAATTTTAATGATTATTTTACCCCCAAATGAGTACTACATTCCAGAACAGAATGGAAGACAAATACTTTTGTAAGACTAATATCATAGCAGTATAAACAGCAGTTACCCAAGAGGGGAAATCAGTGTAACACTTTCTCCATCCCCTTTGCCTACTCCTCATTATCCATCCATCCAGATATTAACAGTGGCACTACTGAGACAGAAATTGCTTGTTCACTTATTGTAAGGATCATTTTTCGATAAGTGGCAATTTGCATCTGCATGAGCAATGTATGGCAGTGACTCATCTGGCTCAGTCAGTATGTAATTTGGCACACAATGTCATACTGACCTGAAGTAAATAGGCTCTATTGCTTGCATAAGGCATATAATGGGGAGCGGAATTACCACATTCCGTTCTTAGAGCCCACAATTTCATTATGCCTTGACAGTCATACATACAGCAGACATCACACCTGCAAATGTTAGAAAGTTAATTAACCAATGAAATATTGCTAGGGCCTATCGTTCGCCTAACAAAATTGTTATGTGATGTCCATTCAGATTAGAGATCACGAAGTTTTATACAAATCTTCAATATTTACCACAAAAGTTAAACCTAATAATGGAGGTGGGTGTGTCTTAAAAGAATTTTACTACAAAAATATAGTAATTTACACACACACACAAATAGCACAAGTAAAATACTAAACTTTACTACTAATTATGGATAGCTTCTGATATCCAGCATGAGGGGTTAAAATAATGCCATTATTTTAAAATGCTCTTTTAAATTGTCAGAATGCTTTTAAAATTATTTTTGACTAAAATTTAGAGGGAAATTTGACTACAATGAGAATCATGTATCACTCCCTAAGAGGAGAGACTCAAATGTGAGACAAGTGAGGCCTGACAGGCATAAATTAGCTCCTGTCTTTAGATATTTAGAAGATGCATTAGCCCTCTGTTCCTGACAGAACATGGTGTTCCAGAAGTAGATTAGACCCCATAAAACGTCTACACTAATCACTTTGGTGATGGCACATCTTTCCATTATAGTGGCCACTTTTTCCATTGTTTTCTTTCTGTCTTCTAGTACCAAGGGAGAAGGGAAAATGGTTGGAGAAATACATGTGTGGCTCTTCCCAGAAAGAGTATTTCATTTTCCTAAAAAAAAAAAAAAAAACCACAAGAAAATGGACCTTTTCTCATAGTGGAGTCTCCATCCATCTTATGGTCTATGAACATTTATGACTGCAGGGCAGTCAGGCCATCACTTAATGACAATGACCTTTAACACATAGTATTTTGCTACCTTTTATGGTTTTCATAGCTATTGTAGGAAGAAAATATTTTTTTTAATTTCTATGAAATAAATATGGGGAGAAAATCTAAATAAGTTAAATAAAACATATTCTTATAGTAAACACATAATAAAGGCAGTTATATACTTAATCTGCAATAAATTAAAGAATTAATTTAAGATTAGTCATTCCTTAAAGGAATTGCTGCCTCACATTACTCACTTAATATAGAAAAAGCAGTTTTTATACTTCCAAATATTAGGTAGCAGAGGCTTTTGAATATCTAAACTGGCTTTTTCCCATCATCCTTTGTTAGTTTCAATGACCAAAGAATTCCTTTAAGTATAGTTTAAACTACAAATCCTTACATATATAACTTTGTATGTTATAAGGTGTTATATTAATTTCCTTTTATAAGTACAGCATTACACACACACACACACACACACACACACACACACACACACACACACACACACACACACACACACACACACACAGGGTGGTGGGGGGGGGGTAAGTCCTAGCCAAGAAGTTCTTGTGCCGCTGAGAAAGGGAGAATCAAATGTGCTGGCTCCTTCAATCAAATGTGCCCCAGTGCAAGGCCACACATTCGAGAATATATGGGAAGCACAAATTGGATTTGATGGGTGAATAAAAAAAAAAAAAAAAAGAAAGAAACACAAACTAATTAGGTGGGGATGGGGGAAGGGACAGAGCTAGGGCAAGAGGTAAATATGATCAAAATGTATTGTAAGAAATTCTCCAAGAACTAATTAAAAAATTAAAAACAATACCAAGAGTTGGTATCAAATACTTAAAAAAGAATCATCAATAGTGATTTTTAAACGCATATGAAAACATAAGACTTCAAATATTTGCCAAAATGACCATTAACATTAGCCATTTTTATTAATGGAATCCTCAAAGAGATTCATTCCTTTGGATAGTTTTTATCACTTCAAAAGGCATATACACTCTATACAATAAATACCATGGGTATCCAACTCAGCCAATAGAAAACACATACACTACGTACAATAAATACTATGGGCACTTAACTCAGCCAGTAGGAAACACTACAACCAAATACTTTCTATGTTCAGTTTGTTTGGCTTGTGTAAGTTCTAATCTGCAGTATACCCATACCCAATACCTGCCTACCAGCTTAGCTTCAAAGACACAGTTCACATAAAAACATGTGCAAGGAGATAAATCTGACACCATGCCTGCTTTCATTTCTATTTATTAAAAAAAATAAAATGAACAAATTCAAAAGGCTGAGGTATACAAAAGAAGCTCAGGGGTTGCACAGGGAATTCTTTTAAATGCTCATCTACTCTAGAGAACTGAGTAGAAGAGGCAATTCTTCATGATCTTAGGTGAGTTGAATAATCATCCTGAGGTATTTTAGTAACATATAAAATAGGACAATGACTTTTTTTTGCCTCAGAGCATTGTTATAGGAAATGATGGGGTAAATTAATATGAAACATTTATAACTGAACTAGACAGAATGGCCAATAATGCTCAATAATATATATATATATTTGTTTGTGTAGACACACACACACTGTCAAAGATATAACTCACTTCAGTAGGTTAATGTTCCCTTTGGAAATTTATATATGCTGGTACCATTAATTAAACTGTGATATTGACTAAACTTATAATCTACTTGACAAGCTTCTCTGTACAGTGGCACTGACTCATAGTAAATTTCATAACATCCAGTGCCTCAAAAGACTAATTACCAAATTTCAGTGGTTCCTTTTGGCAATTAAGAACACTTGAAAAGTCAGGAAAGAAAAAATGCTAAAAATTTTTCATTCTCTTTTCAAATTATATTCATATTCATAAAACAGAACTGGATAAATTCCCAATGGAGCTCAGAACTCACATTCTTAGTGAATGTTGATGCCACTTAAACACCAACCCAAATCATCCAAGATAACTCAAGCTCTACCAGGCCATATGCAGCCAAAGTCACAAGAATACACACATCTATGCAAGTACACTTTATAAAAAATAGAAAACAGAGGGAATCATATCTTCATATGTGTAGTTAATTTTATTTATTCAACAATTCCTTCTCCCAATGATTAAGCTGACAAAAATCAACTCATCCACCTTAAGTTTAAGCTTAAATTTGCTTTCAAAGATATATCAAACATACTGACTTAAATAATAAAGCCATATTTATTTTTCCGTATGTAGATGAAGATATCTATAACATACTCACATCACATGTACAAATATAACTGAGTGTTCTCCATGGGAAATGTGCTTTAATATGAATACCAGTGTTTTGGGGGGAAGTAGTTTTAATCCTTATTTCACAGAGGAACCAATTCTCACTGTAGCAACCAGCCAATACACAACCATCAAATGGTGGAGTCAAAACATGGACCTGTGTGTATATCCAACTGACTTCAAGGCCTGTGCTTTAGCACTGTGATGGGTTATGTTCTGCTAGCAACTTCAAGGCTGACAAATGTGGAGCTAAGTATGAAGGTGAATCCATTTCACTATAGAGTTCAACACAATTCTGATCAAGATCCATTAATCTTATAAATGTGAGTGCATGCATAGTGTGTGTGTGTGTGTGTGTGTGTGTGTGTGTGTGTGTGTGTGTGTGTGTGTGAGAGAGAGAGAGAGAGAGAGAGAGAGAGAGAGAGAGAGAGAGAGAGAGAGAGAGAGAGAGAGAGAGAGAGAGCTGACAAGAATATTCTTGTACCAGAATTCTAAGACCCTCTCTCTGGGCTGTGGCTATTTTTTTTTTCTGCCACTCATTAGAAGCAAACCAGCTGTCCAACATCTCTCGTAAAACAGTGCATAGTTCACATGGCATCACTTGCCCCAAGTCCTTTCTGCCGTCTTTCTTAAAAAGCATATGTCACAGCTGCATTTCAACTAGGCACACGTAGGGCCTCATCTGTGAGCCATCTCGGTGGACAACTAACATTTTGAAGTGCACACAAAATGAAAGCGCTAGTGCCTTACTGTTAATTAAAGCCATCCTGACAGCCACCACCGTGGCCTTTACGAGACAGCCCCTCTCTGTTTGCCCAGTTGAGTCAACACATCTGCACCTGTAGACTGGCTCCTAACAAACCAAATATGAAAACTAAAGAGATTCTTGAAAAACAGGTTTGGATTCCTTTTTCCTAAGATAAGCAATCAAATGCGCATGTGTACGTACGTTCCGTCCAATCCTTGGAACATCGCTCTTCTTTCTAACAAAAGAACAATACACTTTCTGATAGATTAAGGCAGATCTTCTCCAGGGTTTGGTGTTAAGGACCTTTGGCACCCTTAAAAATTATGCGGTGTCCTAAAGTGATTTCCCTTACGGCAATTGGATCTAATAGTGGCGGCTATTTGAAGTTGAAATCAAGAAAGACTAAAATATTTACCCATTCTAAAATAAAAGTAATAGCATGACATTTTAATAAAAATATTTCTTGAAAATAGATGCTTCCCAAGCAAATACAGTTAAAAGTAAAAAGTGGTACTAGTTTACAATTTCTGCAGATGTTTCAATTTATGGTTTGATGAAGATAGGTTCTACTATTCACGTGCATTAAGACTGTTGCATTTGCTATAACCTAAGGATAGTAAGCTTCCCGAAGATACTTGGTTAAAAAAAAAAAAAGTAAGAATTTCAACGAATTTAAATACTCTCCATTCATATGACAGCAATACTCAATGTATGCAGTCATTAAGATTTGGTGACAGTATAGAACCTAAAATGACATCACTGATCTCATTTATTTACTTATCATTTGTAATCTATTCTTACAATCCAGTGCTCACTCCTCACTTTGCGACCAGTCCTGAAAAAAATCCCAACACACCTGGAAAATCATTTGTGCAAAGCAATGATCATTGAAAAGAATGACCATGAGCAGAGTGCCAGGGAAGTCATGAAAAGTACACAGGCCTCCAGAAGGATTCAAATTCTGTCTCATTCATAACAGCATCCTGTGAAAGAGGAAAGGAACCCGTCTTTGAGTAGCAACCTTAAAAACTTGACGCAGGGGGGCAAGCTGGACTGTAATCTCCATCTGTTCTCTTGGCCTGCTGCCCTTTGACACGAGTAAATGACAGGACTGCACTTGGTAGTTCTGAATACAATGACAACAGACATATGTTAGGAAGAAGAAAAGTAAAATTCCACACTTGGGAGTCATGAGCAATGTGATTCATGTAGTTGTCCAGCTTTTATTCAATACTCCATGTCTGGCGTATATTCATGACAAGCTGACAATTAAAAATCCATATCAATAGAAAAATAATATCAGGTACCAGAAGAGATGCTAGTTATATTTTATAACATAGAGCTTATTAGAAAATAAGAGAAAGAGAAACTCTTTAAAGAAATATATTTTTTAAATCTAATATTTAAAAGTGATTTCTTACTATCATTTCTTCTCATTTTTGATGACTTTTTGGAAGTTTACATATTGATTTTTGATTATAGTCACCTTTCTCTCAGAACTTCTCACAGGCACACTGCCTATCACTTCCTGTCTAACCCCATGTCCTCCTTTTTTTAAACCTATCAAGTCATAAAATGATTTTTTTAAAGAAAAACTATTTAAAATTAAAAATAAAGAAAAATATTAAGTATTTGTATTTAATTTTATGGGAGAAAGTAGCTGCATTTCTAAAAACAAAATGTCCTTTAAAAGAAGCTTAAGAGTTATGAAAATAACAAAGTTTATAAAAACTGAAATAGTTAAAACTGTATAATACTGTATTTACCCAAAATTTGATGAAGTCTCTAATTTCAACTGCTATGTATTCAGTGAAGATCAAAGCAATGAAGATATATTATAAGCGAATTAATGTTTAGTAAATTTCATTCCTATTGCATTGATTCTCTGTTCTTAGTACTGCCATACTACAATCATTGCCACATTCAGAATGCATCCTTAGCTTATTTATTTGCACTCACAAAATAGATCCAATTCTCACTAACATAACCTACCATCAACAAAATGAGCTATTTCCTTGTAGCTAGTGAGCAGACAGCACAGACCCAAAATTAAGCAACTGCTGAACCACAGTGTTTTTCAGAATATATGTGGTAAATATGCAGTTTCATAAAGCATTAGAGTTTGTAAGTGATGATTCACATGCACCCAGTATTTCTGTGTACCAATATTTCTCAGTGAAATTTGAAGTTAGTGTATTAGAGGCAGGTTAGAAGCAGAAAAAGAATCTGTATGTGGCTATTAATTGTGGCTCTTTTGCCACAACTACTTCCTGTCTGACCTAATCAGAGTCATATGCTACACAATGTGGGCGTGGTGGAGCAGAACTGTAATCCCAGTTTATGGGAGGAGGTAAATGAGATTGAAATCACACTGGGCTGTAGAGTAGAGGACAAGAAGGAAATTTTAGAGACTCACGATGCATGACTAGCACACTGGTGGAATACAGACACCCTGGTAACCGTTTTACAATTAGCCTTCATATTGATTAGTCCAGCTTGCTAGGGACACAGAGGCGCAAGACTGTCACAGTAAAATAGTCAGTCTTATCCCAAGTTACAAAGCACACTGGGCTGAATGGAGGAGGTGACCACACTGACTCTGAAACCTTTCTCATAGACTCTGTGAGTTAACTTTACAATATCCATGGTGTAGGCTTAAAATATAATCGATACTTTAAAGCTGGTTTTTAAAACTTATGTGGATAAATACATGGTGAATCAGAAAGAAAGCTGAACATGAGAATATGATTCATGGTTCTTTGACATGAATGGTTTATGGATCTCAGTATCTCAGGGCCACAAAATAGAGTTTAACATGAATATTTCTCTTCGTCTAGTGTTGACTGACACCATGTGAGAACCAGTTTCCAGTTTGGCTCATGGTCAGTTTAGATGTACAAAAAGTTTTCTTCTTTAAATAGGATAACGTTATTTTTCATCCATTTTTAAACTATTCAGAGTATCATAACTGTAATGTCTCACATCAAAACCTCATGTTCACAGGGCATACAACACCAAAATTTTCATGTTGTTTAGAAAGATGTATGTATTTGATTCAAAAAGAAAAACACAGTCCCTGATTTTTCTATTGTTAATTTTTTTGGAGAGTGGCAAATGCAAAGGGTCTTTCTACAGTGGTAAAAGATACACTGTATATATTAAAAACCCTAGATCTTAATAAACATGTATAAGCACAGGAAGTATCTTAAGAATAATGCACACCTTTTCTCTAACCACACACTCAATATGTGTTCTGATTACAATTTGATTCCTGGAAGCTAAATAATTTATTTGTGTTTGTGGTTATTCTGCTATACCAATAAATTAAGTAAATAAGCCAATAAGTCAATAAACCAATACATTGCTCTCATCCTTTTTTCTCAGAAATAAAGCTTACTCGATTAATGTTTGCAACAGTAAGACATCAAGAACACCAAAACCCAATTAAAAAACAGGCAGAAAGGAAGCGACACTTTAAAAGCACACCAAAAGTTTGCTTGGTAAACTGGCTATGTATAATATAACTAAAAGTATATAAAAGGAAATTTTAGAAACTAGTGATATTTATTGCTAATTAAAGATCTCATAAACTATTTCAACTAATGATGCCTCAGTAAAAGAATAAAATTATTGATCCTAAAATTCTATAAATTTTAGTTCAAGTCAGATTTTAATACCAACATTTTAGGGAGACTTTGTATAATAATATTGAATAATATGGTGTATACCACTAATATCAATATTAAGAATAATGCATAACTTTATTTTGAATACTAGGTTAAAACATATGAAAGATAGTGAATTTACATGTCAAAATGAGAAGACTTCCAGGATATAAAGCAACCATTTATGTGTGTGTATATGTGTTTATGTGTTTGTCTATGTGTGTGTATGTGTATACGTGTGTGTGTGTGTGTGTCTGTGTGTTTAACACTCAAGTATGGTCTAAAATATAAAGTCCTTGTTAAATTTAAATTTAAAGTAGCTTTATGCTTAGTCATATTTTCTCCTGGAGACATGCTATATGCAAATGCTAAGTCATTTTTATGTCTGTCTTTCAGCTGCCTTATTTATCTTATTATTCTCCCATAAAAAATTACTTCATATCTACCTGCTGACCTAAAGACTGGCACTTGGGGGAGCCCAAGGAAGCATGAAAAGCATTGTGTGTGTGTGTTCAATGTCACTAATAACCAACACTGATCTGACTCTTCAAGGGACCAGTAACAGTGTTATCAGAACTTGGAGGGTGTTGGTAAAAAAAATCAAACATTAGGGATGGAAATATTATAATTGAAGATGAATGAGAGAAAACAAAAAAAATGGCATGTAAATCACATGGTTTCTATAAATGCCATCCCCATGACAACTAACAAAATTCTTTGCAAATGTTTATTCACATACTATGGGAACAATACAGCCATTACCCTGGATACAAATTTTCCTCATTTCAGCAAAGATTGTTGTTTTACATGGTGTTATATAACTAAACTCTGCGTAAGCAAAGTTAAATAGTGTTTTGGCAGAGATGGGTTTTCCCAGCATGCTATCTCCCAGCTGGCTGCATCAGGGAACCATTAGGAATGTGAATACTTGGGCTCCATTTCAGACCAGCTCATTAAAGATTTGGAGATAGAATGTAGGTATTCATGTGACAAACCAGGTAGATTCTGGATACACACCTAAGTGTGAAAATTACAGTTGAAGAATTTAAGAAAACGTCTGTGGGGGGGGGGGTAATTGCACTCTGAGAATATCAGATAAAAGACATCATTCAATTTGTCACAACATTATATCATGCCTACTATTCCAATAATGCCTAAATCAAAGAAATGGCTTACAATTTGATAAGACAGTAGCAAAGACGAGAAACAATGTAAAGGTAGATGGAGACATAGCTCCACCTCAGTGTGGGAAGGAACAAACCCCTATGTATATAGACAGTAACTGTTGAAATCACATCAGCAGTTCTTAGATTTACTTTGTTAGAGCATAATTACATCATAGTCACATATTCTTTCTTTTTTTACTGAATTGACATGAGTGCTTGAGTCATGAAACTAAGTGAAATTGAGTGATTAACTACAAAACTCATCACTCATTTGGAAGCAGGAACTTAGCCATGCACTACTGCCCCTTTCCACCACTCTACTCAGTTTCCTGGTGAAATGCTGAGGAAGATAGTACCTGCATTAGAAATGTGGGTTGTGTGATGCATGGACATGGGAGATGGAAATCATGTCCAGTGTGCTGCTAGAAACCGCTGATCTCCATCTCACTGAAATGAGCAAGGATGTCATGCACCAGTAACCCGACCTTTAACCTGAGCTTGCCTTTAGGGACATTGGAGATGGACTAGATAAACGGACATGGTCATTGAGACTGGAAATCCTGTCAAATTTTGTCCAGTTCTCCCAGGGAGTAATTGGAATCTGAAATAGACTGTAAACTATCTGAAACTAGTCTTCAGTATAAAATAACACAGTTTATTTCTTCTTTGCACTCAAAGGTTAAAATGCAAGAGCATCAAACACCTTATCAGATCGAGAGATTCTCCTATTTTGATTTCAGTATTTGTCTAATGAGTGCTTCTTAACGGGAAATATCCTTAAGAAATACAAACTTAAGGGTGAATTTTAAAAAGTATATCTTGATGGCATGAATTAATCCCTTACCACAGCAACATCATAATTTTGGAATCTAACCTTTGTGTTGTCTTTAAAAACAATTAAATCAAAGCAAGGATTTTAATTCCTAAAACTAGAATATACATATGGGTGTATATATGTTTTTTCCTCCAATTATGCCTCTTCCAGAAGGTGCTCTTGTACAAGATAGAAAAGCATGGTGGTTCTCCACATCAATGTATGTTTTAAATTATACTAATAAGCACCAACAAATCAGCTGTGAGGTGAGGCTACATTGCAAAAGACTGCTTCAGTTTACAGAAAATACCAGCTGTCTCCACTCTGTGAAGACGGATTACCACCTGCCCTGTTATCTTCTATACACAATACAAGGCACGTTGGCCATTTTACCCAGAATAACTGTCCCCATATGTTCTTTAATTCAAGACTGCATACAGCCTACCATTAAATATTCGCAGAAGATCACTGTAAATAGAAGATTTGCATTGAAGGCAGAGTTTGAGCTGAGTCTAAGCCCCTATTTCATTAAATCTCCTTCCTTGTTCTCAAAACATTGCTCAAGCTAGACATGTGACAGTATCACCAAGTTTAGCTAAAAAGTAATGCATGTGTGTGGCCAAACATAAAGCTTGTCTTTTTTCTTGACTTGGGGACTGGGACAAAGGATCAGCTGGGGAAGTGATTACCCAACAAGCTTAAGCCCCTGGGTTCAGATCCCCAGAATTTCAGCTCTCTGAAACCAGAATACTAGTTTTCAGTATTATCACATATGTGATTTTCAACAAAAATAAAACACAATCAGATTTTAAAAACAATGAATGTTATCTGCAGTTAAATGAATAAAATTTTGAAATAATTTGTGAGCCAAAGAAATGGTTATTGTAAAGCTCTGGTTCTTTTACATCCAATTTTCTCCACATCACTTTAAAAAATGTGCATTAGTGAATGCAGAGGACAAAGCATAGATTACAACAGAATCACAGGTTTCCCATGGTAGATGAAAAGTGACCGTTATTTGAAAAATAAAATATACATTTAAAATTTCCTAAATATATTTACCATTTAAAAGTATTTAAACAACTGATGCAAATATTTACATAAGAATATATTTTATGAGAGGAATATAGAAAACAAATGCATCATTTTCAAATTTGTTTGTGTCTTTGGCTAGTCCAGTATATAACCAATAGGACACAAAATGCATAACTAAATATTGAATTAATAGCACAATTGGGATTGATAGCACAATTGGTGAAGTGCTTACCAAACAAGCAAAAGAAACTCAGATCCCGGACTTCAACTACCAACAGAACAAAGTGATGGACTCCACTCCTCCAGAGCTGGGAAGGTGTCAGCTGGAGAATCCCTAGACCTAGCTGGCCAGCCAGCATGTCCTAGAAGACATGCTCCAACTTCAATGAGAGACACTGTCTCAAAACAGTAAACTGAAGAGAGATAAAGACATTGAACTCTGTTCTATAGCTTCTTGTCATAGCTATATGTTTAGTATATACCTACAAGTTCATATAATATACATACATGTGCATACACACACACACTACATACAAAAGTTAATTAAATATTGAAATCCTGACTGGGTATTTATACATCTAAAATAAAAAACCCTAGAACTAGGAATGTTGCTCAGTGGTAGATGGTGGAGCAACCAAGCAAGAGGGTCTGGGTTCAAACTCAGAACTGTAAAAAGAAATTAATTAACATAATTTCATGATATAAAAGTAAGGAGTTTATTATACTTACAAAGGTACAGCAGCTTACTTGAGAAAGATAGTGATATCTGTAGCCATGTAAAATTTACCCGGTTTTCAATATTTTAAAACAATATGGATTAATAACATTTGCAAAAACCTAAAAAAGTGGAAAACAGGAAATTGGTATCAAAATTGGAATGCTTTCTGAGATGGGATAGAATGATGGCAAAATGAAGGGATGGTGAAAAGGAGTGGACCCCACCCTCTGCCCACCTTCTCTCTTGGCCTCTCTAGCTTCCTGGCCTTTCTTTACACTGTGTCTCCACCTCCCGCTCCTCCCTCTCTCTCTCTTCTCCTCCTCTTCTTCCTCTCTCTCTCTCTCTCTCTCTCTCTCTCTCTCTCTCTCTCTCTCTCTCTCTCTCTCTCTCTCTCTCTCTCTCTCTCTCTCTCTCTCTCTCTCTCTCTCTTCTCCCTCTCCCCCCCTCCCAAAAACCCTGAAATGTACCATCTTAGATTAGCTAAAATAACTTCACACATGATCCCTTAATTGTAAGTAATCATAAATTCTAGTCTACTTGGAGAAAAATGATGCATGGGTACCTACAGATGCATTTTGTTGGCCTCATATATATATATATACATACACACACACATATATATATAGTTTTGGTCTATAGTACTTAACCCACCTCCTTCTTTACAGCTGTGTAATATTAGAATGCCTGATGAATCTAAGAAATAAAAGTAATAGGGAGAAGGGAACCGAGATGAAAGGAACACAGGACAAAAGCTTTCTTGATTTACAAAACTTGTCTTAAAGAAGAGCAGAAAGCCATTGTGATGGTTAGAAACAGAGCCCTTTGATAAGTACAGAAGAGAAGTGCTTCTGTGCAGGCTCAGATTACCTGAGGCTAAAGAGCAAGAAAACTTAACTGTCCCAGGCCTTGATTTTTGTGGCAAGAACAATTCATTCATTGAACACTGAGATTCCATATTCAACGTATGAGAACATGGTATGACTTTCATCTTATCTGAACACAAGCCAGTACCAATCCAAAACAGACAAATAGCAAAAGAAAAATGGAATAACCATATGGCTAATTTTTTAAAATATATAGTCTTCTTATTGCTTTCTTAAGTCACTAGAGATATTAAGCCAGGAATATATATAAGTGACAATTTCAAACAATGATTGCATATTACATTTTTAAAATATACCTTAAAAAACACAAAAGTTACTAACTATATCACACAAAAAACTGGGACAACCAGTAGCTGTGTAATTAACATAAACACTCTACTCATCCAACATTCTCTTTGGGTCTCAACTGCCCCAGGTTTAAGTATGCTTCTGACACTATTTCAAATTGCAATATATGGCTGGAAGAATCGGTAGAATGAATCAATGTCTTTATGAGGCATAGACTGGCTGAATTTTCATCATTGGCTTTAATAATAGCAGTAATGGCTTACCATATAGCATTTAGTGTTACATGTTTAAATGTTTAAAAAAATGAGAAAATTGAACAACCAGTCCATAAGAATGGAGAAAGCATGTGTTAAAGATAAAGTGTGTGGTAAAGAAAACTGCAATGCTATTATACATGCCATCATAAGCATCTGCTCTATGTGCAACTATTTTCTTTTCAACAATCAGCCCAGAGAATGTGGAAATGTACGGGTTCCACTTTCCACTAGAGGATATTTGAAGAAAAAAAACGAACTAGAAAATGCAATAATAAAGTAGTGGGAAGGAGATGAGAACACGGATTTAGAAATGCAAGGCCCATTAAATCACTATCTCTCGGTAAAGAAATAAAAGACCATCATTTGTTTGGCAAGGTCAAAATTATTGTCTGAACCTTGGACTTCTGGGAACAGACTCTGAAATTATAAGACTGGCAGTGTCTTAAAGTTGGTCTTAAGGCTTCAAATAACAACATACACCTGGACTTTCTAAATGATACTCAAGTTGCAGAAAATGCTGCAAAATATAGGAAGACAAAAAGAAAAACTAGGGCCAGGTGCTTCTCATTTAAATTCAACCATTTTTACCTAATTACAAAGATTCCATGTAAATTTAACCTGATAATCCTCTGTAGCTATTATCAACTGAACCCACAATAAAACACGCAGATCAAATTTTCACTAGGTTCTTACATGGCATAACATATATCTAGTTTTCCACATGTTGACTGTTACTTTTCTTTCTGCCATATTATTTATATTATGACCATTTGAAAAATGTCAATGATACTTCCTAGTATAAAAGTTATCATTAAAAAATTTATCTATGATATCTATATAGTAAAATTTACATATTGAAATAATTATAATAGGAAAAATCAAGTAAAACATTAAAATCATTATTTTTCCAAGTTAATCTCTTATACATGTAAATTTGTGTAATTAAGTGACAAGCAGTATTATTTAACAAACATCATATATATATCTTTCATCTCCAAAATGCAGTATTAAGAAATAATGAACAATATCCAATAAAACTGCAGGTATGTCCTATATCAAATGATTACAGCCTCAACTCTAGTTAATTCTCTAATCTCAGGTTTTTCCTCATCTAAAATGGTAGAAACAACTGTAGATGGCTGTCTGTGAGCTGCTCACTACAACAAACCTTGCAAAGATAATTTTATCACATATTTACCAGGTAGAAAGGGTGGGCCTTAGCAAGGCAACATCCAATACTATGACAAGAGGACTCTAAACTTTAGCCCCCAGTGTCTTTCCAGAATACTTATGCCCATTTAATAATTCTTAGTATTGTTATATTGAATTTCTCTTCCAAATGGCTACTTGGTCTAATAATAAACATAGTTATCTGCACTATGGAAAACACCACTTCTAGAAAATAGTCTGTATTTTTTTAACAGTTAAAAGAGTAAATTTAATTTTCCAAATTTGTTTTATATTTTGCCTGGGTCACACTATTAAATACCACAATAATTTGTTTGAAGTGGTAAACTCATTTGGTTTTTGTCAAGAGATGAATAATTCTATAACATTTTAATAATCATTATTATCACCCAGCCATGACAAGATTTAAAAAAAAATATATTTCAGGCATAGAGGAAGAATGTTCTGTGCATGAGATAATTATGAGAACATGATAAGGGACATAATCCATCACCTCAGACATTTATATCTCTTTATTCTGTGTACATTCAAAGTCCTTCCCACTAGATGTACCAAAATTCACAATTCACTGTGAGCCATGATTTACCTAGTTCTGAAACCTCCAAGCCAACTGCCACCCTCAGCTTGTCAATAGTCATCTCCATCTATCTACCCTGCATCCTAAATTTTTAATGTTATATTGAGCTTTTGTTTCATCTTCCCAGTTGCCTTCCCAGGTATATCCATGATGATGAGTACAAACACCCATACGTACTGTGGACCTTTAAAACATCTCATAGATTTAAAACATCTTTAAAACATGGTGCTCACCACACTAAAACACTCGGGTACAGTAAATGACCTCACCAGGATATCCAATGTCTTCATCATATGTTACTGCAAACAATTAATGAATCGTTTCTGGGGACTATTGTAAAAGATCCAATTACCTTTTAGATTTAGCAATACTGAACCCACTTTGAGAAAAGGATAACATAATGGCAATAGGTACTCTCAAATGTCATATTAGGTTATGACAAATTCAGCAACATACATGTTATTTCAGAAGGTACCAACATATCATCAACAACACCATTCTCGATTATCTTTGCCACCTCAGCTTCCAACAGATGTAGACACACAGGAATAGACACAGTGAAATCTCTGAAAAGATGAATTAAAACTGCAAAGTCATATAAAGATACCAAGCTATCAGAAAATTAAACTCACTGGCCAAAGATGAGTCATTTTGGTTGTTTTGTCTTGAAGTTGATGGATAAAATATTGACTCGACAAAGTAAAGCTGAAAATGTGTTAAGTAAAATCAATGTGAATGGCTCTAACAGGAAGCTGAACATGGCACAAGAAGGACTTCATCAATGCCAGTAAAGAAAGACTGGATGAAGGCACAAAGTAAGCCAGTCACTACTGCCCACGTATTTATCTAGTAGATTGCCATGTCAACCTTAGGCTTTGAAGGATTACCTATTACCTGGCAGAAGGTCCCCAGTATTGATTTCTCTCAATACAATCCCCTCAGATCTACAGTTTTAAGGGGTTAAATCAAGCAATGGAGTTTTTACCTAAAACGCTCTGTCCTATCATCACTTTACACATCCAAGAAGACAAGTTCATAAAACTTCAAGTCACAGTCTGGTTTAAAGTAACAAGGGAAGAAAAATGAGTTATACACTATAGTTTTACCTCCAACTTCTTGGTCTGTCTCAGATTTTATGATGGAGGTGTCTGTTCTGAGTACAATAAGCCTATGATAAGTTGACTTGTCTGCAATGCATAGATACAGGAGCCGCAGCTTACACTTAAGTGCAGAATGGACAGATCTGGAAACAATTTACTGAAGCCGCACAGAAATGTAAGTGCTTCGTGTGGAAGAAGGAAGTATATGTAAAGCCATGCTAACATTCCACTGGTTATGTCTGTGATTCAGTGTGGATCAAGAAAATACATAGGAAAATATAAACGTTACATATTTACATGCATATTGAAAACCCTGCTGTCATACTGCCAGTTATATTTTTCCATTGGGGGGTGAAAAAAATCACATGCCTTGGTATAATTTTTACAAAGGTAACTGTCATGGGTTCAAAATGAATTTGTCTTAAGTTTTATGTTGGTGAGTAAGAATTCTCATGTCTAAGGAAAATCAGTAATAATGGCAGACAGACAATGAAAACTATGGCCAGAACAGATGTATACTACCTACACCTTGATTTTATTATCTGAAAGTAAAGAAGAGTTGCCCATTTCACCGACTAACTGAGACCATTCTATACATTACAAATGGAAACCTGCACATGGCACAAGAATAGTAAAAGCTTTTGTGTATAATTACAATTACATCAACTTTCACATCAAATTTTTCCACAACTTCAGAAAAAAGTAGACCATGTTCTATAATACAGTTTGATTAAGAAATTATTATGCTTAGCCAAATATAAAAGTTATAAATTACTTATGGTACCTTTAATATTCAATTCTCAACACTCTTTCCCCACTGTGTCTACTTACAAATTCCATAGTGGTTTTCCACTTACAGAAATACTATTTCTAAAATCTAAGTATTTTCTCTAAGGTGCCTAAAAAGCTTCCAAACATCCAGGAATATACTTAAGGAGTTTAATTAGCCCCTTAGGTCAGATAAATAGGCAGGATTTTTTTGTAAACAGTAAGTGAAATACAGGTCATTCTGAAATGAGAATCCCCTGTAGTCTCATAAACATCCCAAGTGAAATACCTCTGAATTAATATGATTTAGTCTCAAAATAAGCCTACCTTTAAAGAAAATCACAACTTTTAAAAAACAACAAGCATTTCTGATTAAGCTTTTAAATTTCAGAAGACAAATGGGCATATTAACATATAAAACATAGAACAGACCACTGAAACAGATCCTTTCCATTATGAACAAAATTCACATTTGTCAAACATCTTTCTATGCCAAGAGTGAGAAACAAAGAGTTCCCGGCTTCTAGGAAAGCACACTGAAAAGACACATCAAGTTTCCAGATTAAAGGCATGTAAGGCCAGTACCTAGAGAAATTTTTATAATTCAAATTTAAGCTAAACTTACTCCAAACAAAAAGAAACACCTAAAGGGGGAGGGAAGGAACAAGGGTTCTCAGTCATCATCAAAAACTGTTTTAGAACATTTTAGTGTGGTAGACCTTTAGAGAACAAGCTTCACACTGCCAAAAGTCAGCGAAGTTACCCCACTCTCCAGTTTGGCCTGGAAAAATACGCCTAGTCCATACCATTTGGCTAACACATGGTGAAAAAAATCAATTTAAAAAAAAAAGAAGAAGAATCTTCACACATACAAAAGTATCATTTTAAAGGGGGAAAATCTCAATCCCTGAATAGCCTAATTTGAAATGGAAAGTCATCTTTATTTAACAGCAGACAGAGCTAATCCAAGAATTACCCTCTCCTCTTTCTATTCTATTTATTGTAGTAAGATACTTTCTGACTTTGAGGTAGTAAGACTGTACCACTTTGCAAAAACCAAGAAAAATCAACACTTCTAAGGGAATCAGTGGTTATCTTCTAAAAATAAGTATCTCATATCGGTATATAATGCCTCTTTGTGACCATTCCAAATCATATTCTAATAGGTGTCTAATTATGCAATTACCATGCAAGGTCACAACCATCCTAAATATGTATAATAAGATGAAGTTATACGGGTTCATAAGCATTATCAGCTTCTCAGAAAGTCCCCCACAAACTCCAGTCCAATAGTTAAACTCATAGAACATTTAGTCATATTTGAGGGTTCTTTAATGGCAGGAAGTGTTTAAAAGTGACTAAAATTATTGTTTCTGGCAAAGAGGTGGTGGCACATGCCTTTAATCCCGGCACTTGAGAGGCAGAAACAGTCAGATCTCAGTAAGTTTGAGGCCAGTCTGATCTATAAAGTGAGTTCCTGAACAGTCGGGACGGTTAAACAAAGAAACCCTGTCTCAAAAAAACCAAATATAAATAAGTAAAAGAGTATTGTTCCTATGGAACTGACATGCATCCCAAAGAGGAAACTCGGGAATAGACTAATATATGTTATATTATAGTCATATGATATATATATTATATATATATATCATATATATATCATATATATATATTATAGTCATATGATCCAAGGCCTATTTATACCTGTATACTTGTTGTAAGTCATTTATTGATAAAAATACCAGGGAACTAATTATGATCCCCCTCTGCCCTAGGACTAAAGCTGCTGTCCACGGAATTCAAATTTATCATTGGACAAAGACTTATGCTGAATCAAGGGACATGTTTTGAGTGATGCGTGCATTGCTGTTCTAAAGCAGCCTGACCTTTGCAGGAAAGCAAGAGACTGTGTAGGTGTGTAACTGAAAAGCAGGCCTGGAACAATGCTGCTTTCAGAGGCCTTTACTTCCCCTGCTAGTCTCCAGCTCCCCAGTACAAGATTGCTAAGAAATCTGGCCCAGTCTGCAGTCCATCAGAGTCTTCACTACTTGGAACAACCTAAGCATCAACTACAAAAACTGACTGACTACCAGTCTCAGCATCAGTTATGAACTGACTACCAGATTGTTCTGAGATACACAAAGTAATCTTCAAAATATAAGAACAAAACTTACTTTCAGGAGTTAAAACTAATTCATTCTATGTAGCTAAAATTTTCATTAACAGCCATTCTATGTGACACAGCAAATGTAATAACATAGAGAAAACTGAACTGAGAAGGAAAAAACAAAACAGTTTTCAAGCTTAGTAAATTCTATTAGTGAACTATCCAAAGGGAAACAGAAATTATATATAACATTGTTTATATATATATATATATATATATATATATATATATATAATTTGGTTTTTTACATATGTTGTATATATTTTTAAAATGCATGGATCTATAGAGTCACACATAAAATTTTATGCTCTAGAAAAATGATACCATATAATTTAAAAGTTAGTATAAAAGCACATATCAAATTTTATATATATGTATATATATATAGTCACCATCCTACATTATAACAAAGTAACAGCTAAATGATGCTATGAAATAATTTGAATTAAATATTAATCAGATGTACTATATCTAATCAATTTCATGCTCTGCCATTTTAAAGAATGAGAGTAAACTGAAGTATAAATTATTTATAAGAAAGATAATCTATAATAACATGGAGCTAATTATCTCAGTAATTGCAGTGTTTCGGGGCAAGGTTAGAAGGATGTGGATTCCTTGTTCATATTTTCTACAACCAAAATTTCATGAATAAATCATATGCTCCAACCCAATTTTCTAATACCTAAAGAATGTTTGCCTCTGACATTCTAAAAATTCCAAAGAACTCAAAGGAACTGAAAATGATTCTGTACAAGATATATAAAAATATTTCCTCAGTGTATGTGTGTGTGTGGCCTTAATTAAATAACTTTACAACTAGAACTACCTCAGCCAAATTACCTTTCTTTCCTACCTCCCTCCACTAAATAATGTTCAGTGTCCTAGCCTAGGCAATAGTTATAATGAAACCCAACAATCAGTCACTGGAGGCGTCATACACGCCAAAGACTATAACTAATTTAAGGAAAAGAAGAAAGAATGTGCCAACATAAATAAATACTTCCATTTTTTAATGTTTAGCATATTTGTAAATGTAAAAATATAGCCTAAATATTCAAATTAAACTGCTGAATGGTATTTAAATTTTTAATTTTAGTGTATCAACTAAAATCCAAATGGAATATGAAAATTATTATAAACAAGTCTTGAGAAATTTTCATGTTTCAGATTTAAACTATAAACACTAATGAATGTTTCCTTGCTTAGTTTACTCACCAACATAGGGGAAACATAATGCTTAGCTATTTATATCGCTGCACATCATTGTATTTCTTTTGTAATACTCTTATAGTATAGTTTTAGTATAAACCCAAACAATTTCATTCTATTTAAGATAACACAAAATTTTATAATCTGAAGTTAGTATGGGATTGTTATATTAAATTAGGAATGCTGAAAAGACTCCTGTTAACTTATTATAATGTTATAGACTGATTATGAAATGTTCCCCATAAGCATACTGCTTAAATGCTGCTGGTTCTCTTGTGGAGGGCCGTGGAAAAATTGCCGGAGAGAAAGTAGGTATCTGTGGGTGGGTCGTTGAGGGCCTATTATCTCTAGGTGATTTTGGTCTCACTTTGAGTGAAATGATCTGAGTTGCGCCCCACATCTTCCTACTATGATGGACTGAATCTTAAGAAAGTATCAAACTACGTAATTTCTGCCTTGTTACTGTCAATAATTTTGTTCATAAAGAAAGTAATTAAAACAGATGAGGCTATTAATCTATTAAGTTGAAATGTGTTTAATACACCTGACCACATAACATGATAAGCTTAGTAACATTTTACTACAGCATGATTGCTAAAGTAGAGAAACATTGATCCATCAGAAGTCATATATTGCATGGACCCGAAGGTCTATGGAAATGCTTAGACCAAGGGCAACAGTATGCAATGGACATCCCAGTAGTCCAGAAGCCTTAGATTAATGTTTACAGGTTTGAGGCAACATAGTAAGACACAACAACAAAAACCCACAAAGAATAAGTCTAGCAATGTTGTACAACCATAAACAGAACCTCTTATTGGAATTGACTATAGAAAATGATTTCTAAAGAGAAAAAGAGACATAAGGCAGAGCACAAAAAAATTACCCTGCCAAAAAAAAAAAAAAAAAGAGTTATTTTGTACGATTTCTCCTTTCTTTGGGAAACAAATATGTAGATTTTTTACCTGAAACCCCTTTCAACACAAAGTACACACTGCCTTTCTTTGTTGAGGGTTGTAAAGGAACATTTTATAGAATCTCTTCTGGAAAAGATTCAGTTGACAATGTATCCATTGTGACCACACTAAGACCTACAAGGTATACATAAATTAAACAGGAATTAGTAACAAGGAAAGACTTAACCACAATAAGGGTTACATACTGTGAGAAAGCAATACAGGGCAGTGCCAGGAAGGTTAACTTTGACGTGTGTTGGGGCAGAAATGGAACTTACAGAAAAGGATTGCTAGAGGAAGCATGGCTCAGCTCTGAAGCAATAAATAGTTTCTATCAGATCAAAGGGATAGAGTGAGGTCTAAGCCACCATGCCAAGATTACACAGATCCTTGCAAATCGTGTTAAAGAATTGAAACTTTAAAAGAAGTAAGAATCTCTGAATGAAAAAACTAGAAGCACAGATGAGTTTTCATCTACAAAGAATTATTGTAGAGATCTCAACAAGAAGTAGCAAAGGCAATGGAGTTGAGTGTAAAGATTCTAAAGCTACTTAAGAAAGCTGTCAATCACTATCTGTTCGTGAACACACATAGAAGGATGAAAAGTTGAAGACAAAAACCAAGGTCAGCTTTCTGGTTTACAATTCTGGCTGGCTGATGATTTATCTCCAAAGTACAAATATTGTAGAAGAGAGCTAGAGATGAGAAAAATAATAAGCATCAGAACAGATGACCTGGATGGAGAGGCACCAGTCCCTCCAAATTCAGATGAGAATGGAGGTCAAGGTTGTGAGTAAAAGAACAAGGTAGAAATTTAAAACAAACTGAGTACATGAACCTAAGGAAATGGGCTGGTTTTCCAAGGTGATTCACAGAACACAGGACAGAAGATGTCCTATAATAAATCCTCAGGAATTTTGGTCATTTTATCTATAGACCTCAAGACCAGTCAGCCACATAAATAGGAAAGTCATGAGACCCAGTGTACTTTCTCTGTGTGATTCATCTCCAAAACCAAGCCTAACTGGTTAAATTGATTTATCTGAGTTATATGCAAAAAGAAGCATCTTGATAAAGTCATGAAATTACTGGAGAGCATTTCACAAATAAGGTCAGGTGCTGACAAAGAGGTAAATTATAGAAAATAGAAGTCAAGGCTAAAATGTCCTCGTGGCATTGACAGTGCCAATCTTAAGACCCCAATATGGTCTTCAAGATACTAAAAGAGATGGATAGATACTTCCACTGTCAATGTTTCTGCCACACAGTCATGAAGACCTGATTTAGGTCACCACTGTCTACATACAAAGTGAGACATGATGGTGCACATTTTTAAATCTACTACTCGGGAGTTGAAGGCAGGTAGATCTATGTAATGTGCTGCCTACTAACCAGGGTAAACCCATTCTCAAAATAGATAAACATGGAAAACAACAAGGACGAGCAGCTCCTGAATACCACCATAGAAGGCTAACCACTACTGGCTGCCACAAGCACCTAGCAATGCACACAACTGGCCTCCAACCCATATATAGACCATACACACATACACATAAGTGGACACACACACACACATACACAGAGCCAATATAATTGTTTTCTTACTAAGTTCCTTTTGTGTCCACAAGAAAAAAATAACTAATACAGTATTATTCATCAACACATGATCATGAAATCTTCCCCCAAAGGAGGTATGATAAAAGTTTGTTTATAGAAACAATTTTCAATGTATCTAACAGTTCATGAAATAACTTATTGGAACATATTTTGAGATGGAGCACAAAACCTGAAATGCTAACCATGCCAGTAACAACAGAGTTGTAAAACAAAAAATATATGTTTGTCATAGGAGGTAGACTATGTACAGATAAGTGGGGCATATATGTCGTTTTATAAATACTTGCCCAGCTTTTAAATCTTGTTGCAATATGATAAGATAACCAGCACTAGAGAAATATTAGATATAATTTCACAGGCAACCATATATGACATTAAAATTTTCTAATGTACCTTCCTCAAATGAAAAGAAACATTTTGATAGAATTGAAATTTCAGGAATCCACTTATTAAGATACACCTGAGATGAAAAAAAGCAGATAATATAATGGCTTCTACTGATGTATCTATCAGGCATAATTCGAAAACAATTATATACAGTATACTTATGTAATACTTCTATGTTACTCAGGTTTTCAAAATAATAAAGAACCTGAGGTACTCTACTTAAAAGAAGGAATGTCTTATTTGGGATTTTTGTTCCAGGGTTTTTTAAGTACCTGTGTTTTATTCTGGTTCTTTGGGCCTGTCGCAGTACAGTACATTAGGGCAAAATACCCATATGTATAAAATATAAATAATCTTAAAAATTAGAAAAAAACTAAATCTTCTTAAAATAGGTCATAGGAAATGCGTTGTTGGTCATTAAAAGTGATGAAGCTTTATAAATCACAAGGTCTAGAAAGAATTTGTTCATGGGAAACTGAAGAGACTTCAGTGGTAATTATAATTTATAAAGAAAGAAAAGAATAGAGAATCAGTTTAACATCTACTAACATAATAGACTCAACTCAGAACCTGAAGTTCTTTGCAGGCTTTAGACAAAAGAGAGAAAAAAGGAGAAAAGAAACAAATTTTCAAGCCACAGGCCATGGAGATACCCCTGCCACCTCTGTTTATATGCTGCTAGTGTCTTTCTCCTGTTCTCTCTGGAGGCAGATCTCAAAGGAAAGTCAGATATTCCAAGAAACACCTTAAGAAACACTGCAGTACCCTTTGAAAGCCAAGAAATCACTTGGGAAAAAAAGTGCAATTTTAAGTTAATATAATCCAAATATTCTCAATGTACTTTTACTTTAAATGTGGGCTTCCCATCTGGTTTTATAGTGTCTATATGGAGTAAAAATTTCACAAACAGTCTCTCAATATTACCCAGTAAAGACACGTAGGTGCTAAACAAGGAAACCTTGAGCAAAATTATGTCCTGTTTGGGCAAGAAACTGTCTTTTCCTATTTGCTTTTTAACTCACTGGCTTCTCGCTTAGATTTTTCTTCAAGGTTGACTAAATAAAATTTAAAGGGTCCTCACTCAGGAATACTAAATATCTCCATCATAAACCTTTATTTATCTTGACAAGTGTAAAATGTCATATGCACCATTAAAGCTTCAATTTCAAGCTAGGTTAAATATAATACAATTCAAAATGTGATAAAGGCTACCATTTCTTCTTTAGAGATTTAGGGACTGAATTGGAATCTGTTTTATTTCACTTAACAATTTAAACATCAGAAGCATTTTATTAAAAATTACGGCCCATATAATGATGATCTTCAAACACATGAGCTGCCATATTTTTTAAAAAGCTTCTCTTCGTTGTCCGAATGAAAATGAATGGGCAATTTAGCAATAGCATTGGGATTTAAGCAAATTAAGTAATAACTTCTTCTTAACAGAGTGCATAAAAGTAATATTAATGATGGTGACTGGATATTCTTTTATTCTGCACTTTTTTGGATTACAACAGATAATCATTAGCCAAGTTAAACTAAAAGTCAGAGGTAGGGACTAACTCACTACCAAATGACCCTAGTATGTTTCCATTCTTATTAATAAAACTTACTTTTACTAAAATTTTGATTTAGGTAAATGCAAAGTAAATAAGAGAACCTAGTATTTCATGTTGTATTAGGTTTCTCGCCTAGACTTTCGGGCCTAGCCTCCAAGCCTGGACTTTTGGGTCTAGTCTCATGGCCTGGACTTTCCACCCTAGCCTAGTGGCCTGGACTTTCAGACCCACAGTCCCATAGTCCCACTGAAACACAGTATATTAATTGTACACTGATTAACCTGGGGCCCAGGCATATTACTTGTTAGCTCTTACTCTTAAACTAACCCATGACTCTTATCTTGTTTAGCCATGAGGCGTGGTATCTTTTCTCAGAGCAGTATTTCAACTTCTTTCCTCTGTATCTGCTGGCATCTCATTATGGTGTCGGTGTGGCTTCTCTGTGGCATTTCTGCTCTGTTCCTCCTGTTTCCAGAGTTTTCTTAGTCTGGTAGCCCCGCCTACAGTTCTTACCTGTCTTTGGCCAATCAGTGTTTTATTTAACCAGTGGGAGGGACAATTATTTACAATGGAACAACATACTCCCCCCTACAATTTCATTTTTAGGTATATTAAGTAAATATCAGATGTCATGAGCTTACTAAAAACACCTGAAACTTCACATAGTACTTTCTTTGCTTAACATGAATAATAAAGAATGGAATCACCTGTTGTTTGGCTAACACCTCACTAGTTGTAATCACTTTATTTTTTATGAATTTTTATAAAGTAAACATTGCTTGGCCTTACTTATCCAAGTAAACCTCTTTCTCTACTCTTCAGGGATCTAATACCCATTGTATCTGTACTCTCCTCCATGCCCCTGTCTCAGCTCCACGATTCCCTGATGTTACACGTAGTATGTTCTCCTGGTTGCTACATCTCTTTCTTGGTGCATCCTCACCTTGTCACTCCAGTGCCTTCCTCAGATTCCTGCTTGAGCTTTCCACTGATTTCTATCTATGCCCCTAACTTCCTGCCTCTACAGTCTCTTTCCCACCCACCCTACCAACCTACCCTACCAATGCTCATTGCTCTAGAAGATCAGGTAATTCACCTGCCACACATCTTCTCTCAAAAGCCTACCACACTGAGAGTAAAGAGAACATTCTTGTCCAAGACACATTCTTCCCTGCTAACACACCTCCTTTATATCCTTAAAACAATATGGTTTTTATTTTAAATATCTACCACATTGTACTTACAATCCCAAATGGCATTTATGACTCTAGGGAAAGACAAGAACTCTGAACATCAGTGAGAAATTCCAGCTCAAATTTTGTCTAATTTTTTTTTAAAAAAAAAATGCTTTGATCAAACTGATGTGAATGCACACCAGAGTGCCTCCATCTTGAATTTATATATGATTCATAGTGAAATAATGGTAAAAACTCAGGTCTGTCACGCTTGTAATAAAACTCAACATTTGGAAATCTTAATACTGGCCTATTATCCACATTTTGTAAAACAGGGTTCCATGTACTGCCTTAGATTGCAGGCTTTCTCACGCCTGCATCTGTTCACCTTCACTGTTACATATCATATATGCTCTAATATTTTATATATATACTGCCATTACTTTATCTTCTACATTTCTATTTTATTACACAAAGTAACCAAGAAATCCATTTTAGGTACTGTTAACACAGGAATCATTTTCACACCCATCAGAAAGTTTAATCCTCTTTATTTTCTATTAGGTATTCATTAGAGTCTACCCTGCCTAAAGAGAGTTACTATACATTAGAGCATAAAAACAAATTCCTTTGGTTTCTGTACTTAGAAGTAACTAAATTCTTTGACTGTTATATGCAAAAAAAAAAAAAAAAAAAGGTATTTAAACTTTCCAGAACTTTGAGTAGGAGAAAAAAGTCTAGGAAAATAGTACCTTGCAAATAAATTTTAAACAAATTTCATTGAGAAGGTAGAGATATAGTTCAGAGTCAGGTGTTTACATAGTATATGAGAAGACCTGGGCTTGAACCCAGAGACACAATAATAATTACTCTTATTTCATTGGGACTTATTATTTATACATCTTTTTCTCATACTCTATACTAATTTGATACATATGTATGTACAATAGTTAAGCACTTCTACCACCTGAAAGATAAACCTTTTGTTGTTGTTGTTGTTGGGAGCTTACTTACTCTTCAGGTTATTTGAAAATATACCCCAAGTTACTGTGCTGAGTTGGTACCCTGCTGTAGTATACAAATCAAAGTTAATTTTCCCTGACACGTTTTGTTTGGTTATGTATAAATGAGAATGACCTCGTTTGGCTAATGTTTGTGAATGTTTAGTCCCTATTTAGTGGAACTGTTATGGCAAGGATTAGAAAGTGTGGCCTTGTTAGAGTAGGCATGTCCTTGTTAAAAAAAAAGATTTGCCAGAAGGGGTGGACTTTGGAGTTTCAGAAGCCCATAGCAGGCCCAGTCTCTTACTCTCTACCTCCATCTTGCAAATCAGGATATAAGTTTTCAGCTACTGCTCCAGCCCCATGCCTGCTTACCTACTGCTAGGCTCCCTGTAATAATAGTTATGGACTAAGCCTCTGAAACTGTAAGCCAGCCCCCAATTAAATGCTTTATTTTATAAGTTGTTTTTATCATGGTGTCTCTTAAAGCAATTGAAAAGTAACTATGACTGTGGCGGGATTAAGGTGTCAGCCGATGAGGTCAGAAGACGCTTCCGGGATCCTGGAGGGGGTGTGGCCAACCTGGAGTGGGTGTGACCAAGCCCATTGATAAGTGGCTGTTGGGACAGGAAGACTCTCTCTTCCTGGTTCCTGGCTGCTGGCTGCTGGACAGACAGAATCGGAATCCATCGTCCATCGTGCATCCATCGCTCATCCATTGCTTGGATATGCCAGTCCTTGTTCAGGTGCCACCCCATAAGCTGTTACTAATATTGTGAGTGTTAATTTATATTCTAATAAATATTAATTTTGGACTAGCGCCTTGAAAGTAAATCTCCGTCTACATATGACCGATTCCCTTTACTTTCTTTCTGTTCTGCTTTTCTCTTTAGTCTTTCCACTAGCCAGTAACCACTGCTGCATCCCATTCTTCCATGAGGTTAAATTTTTGCTACATTCTGCCTTACCAGAGGTCCAAACTGAGAGAAACAAAGAAACTCATCACACTGTGGACTATGTACAATAAATCTTTTAATCTTTAAAGTTTATCGTCTCAGAATGCGGGTCAACACAGATGCTACATTCAGTCTACATAGGGAAGTGTGTATAGTGATCAAATCAAATAGAGTCCATGTTGTGGGTCCTCTGCTGCAATGCAATGTTTGATATCATGCCAGGTTTAAAATGTACAAAAATACTGGTGAAAAGTATACATCATTCCTTGAAGTGGTGTTATGATCCTTCACCATTCTTACTGACTATGATTAAAAAAACATTTCTGAGTTACTCAGTGTATTGCCTCACATACCATGGGCCAGGAATAACACTAGGTACTGAGGGTATATGGATAAATCTTTCTTCTGAGGCAGGGCACTAAACTCTGCACTGTGCTGGCTGCGACAAGAGCATTCAAAGCAAGGACTAAGCTCAAGACCACTAGAGCGCTAGAATACAGACACACTGAGTCACTGACCAAAGGAAAAAGGTCAAAATGTGATGTTTCAGATAAGAAAAATGCAATATTTTAGGACTTTTATAGGCATACTAACCACTAGGAACCAACAAGCTATCAAGCTACATCTCAAATTACCAATAATACTTGCATAATCATAGGCTCGATCTTGCTTTACACACCTCAATAACTGCATCTCTTACAAATGTTCAGCTCCCATTTGACCCTCCAAAATGCAAATGAAACCCTCCATTTTCTGTTTCTCTCCTATCAACAACTTTAAACCATCTATATTTCTTCCTGAAATACTTTAATCACCGTAGTTGATCAATTCTAATCATATTCAAATTCACTCTGTACAAATGATATTCTCGGGTAACATAGAGGTTTTCAACTGCAAATCAGACCAAGTCACCTTCACTATCATCTAAAAGTCTGTGGTTTTGTTTCATTGAACATAAAGCATCCTTTACTGTCACTGTAAAGTCAACATTTCCAATGCTTGACCATCCCTTATCCATTCTCATTACACAGTGTACTTAGAATCTAGTATTTTCTCAAATATTCCCAAGTCTATTGTTTTTTCATAGCCATTCAGATGTATTTTTTGTTTAATTTGAAATGATTTTGTGTATTTGTTCTTAATCACACCCTCATAAAATTCAACTCTCAGCTCTTCTTTTATTTCGCTATAACACTTGTCAAAATTAAACAGAAAGTACTTGTTTGTATAGTTAGTTATATATTTCCAGCTAACTTACTTCGTCTTCAAAGAGCAAGGCAGGTATTTTTGATTGTTTTTAATGTTTAACTTATTTTTGAACCACAAAAAAAGAGATAGAACTTTTAAGAATAATTAGAAAGGTATTTTAAGAAAGACTGTTTTATAATAGCCCATGGTTTGGCTATACAGTCTATATTTTTATATTTTAATTTACTTTTTAAATATAATATTGCAAAAAGTTGCCTCAAAGTAACAAAGAGACAGAAGAACTTTATTTCACAAAGACAATTAACAATGCTGTATTTAACTCAACAAATTTATAGAAAATAGTTTTAGTTGCTAAGTGATGACAGCCTTGGTTAAATTAGCTTTTATTTGATTAAAATCAATTATACTAAGCAACGAGTTCATAGTAAATAAGTGTGCTCTGCAAAACATATTTTAAAATAACTCTGGATCTCTAGTCAGTCTAAATATGAAAAAGTGAGTTCTAGCATTTAAATAAACAGTAAATGACAAGGACTTCCGATAGATTTTTTCTCTAAGTTTTAAGAGATAATTGGACACACCTTTTGTCTTCTTAGTTTTTAAAAGCAATGCTGGTATGATGAGAGCCTACCAAAAATTTCTTATAAATAAGTACATGTGGAATTCATTCTCTGGAAATTCCAAGGGTCTTTATATCTAAGTATCAACTACTGTTGAAATAATTATTTTTTGACTTCTCAGCCTGTACAAATGCCACCCCATTTTTATGAACATGAAAGGAGTGGTTTGTGACACTCATAATGGAGTATGTCACCATCACCCAGGATGGCCAGATCGAGTCTGTTCCAAGTCAGTGTGCAGACCACCATTGGGTTGGCAGCTACTTTGTAATATCTGATCTAGAAACCCAATTTTCCATGTTATCTACCAGCGTGTCCTACCTGTCCCAACATACTCAAATCCTACTACAGTTATGCAAGAAAGGACTGGGGACTGCAGTTGTAGGTCAATGGTATAATGTTGTCCTAGTGTGGACCAAAAAGGACATAAGTATGAAAGAAAAAGAAAATGGAGTGAGTGATGGAAGGAATAACAGATAATATTGAATCATACGTAAGATTCTAAATACAGTATCTGGTCACATGACCATTCTATACATAATACAAAGCTACCCACTAAAATTTCAACTGTAACAAATTCTGAAAATAAAATTTTAAGATTAAGCAATCTGTATTTATGTACTTAAAAAGTGTTCTCGAGGGCACGTGAGACAGTACAGCAAGTAAAAGTTGGTGCTTCCCAGCCTCATGACTCAAGCTCCATTTCCAGGACCCACACAGCAGGAGTGAGTCACCCCTACCAGGTTGTCCTCTGACCACCAAGTACCCACTGAGGCATACACATGTACCCACCAAATACATCCATAAAAAAATGCACAAGGTACAGAACTATTCCACAATGAGCTTATATTTTAATCAACAGAAATCTAAAAGAGAATTTTAGACGTTATTTTTTGCCTTAAGATTTTCTTAATCCCTTTCTTTAACCTGTGACTATGCGTAAAAACAACCTCTAACATACCCTGAGTCAAAAATATTTCTGAAAGTTATTGACATATGAAATGAGTACAACAGGAAGCTTTATAAATCAAGAGTCTAGCTATGTTTCTTAAGAGACAATTAGTAGGAGTCAAAATTAAGTGCTTGGCAAACTCTGATATTTCTTACTGAAATACCCATTAACATGCATATTCTGCAAATGTTGATCATCACCATCATCTAAGGAACTATCTTCCTACTTCACAGTGATCTTAAAAACATAAAGCTCAAAAATGTGAAGAATTCCTATGTGTTTGTCAAAAGCTGTCCAAGATGAACATGGAAGGAGCCAGGGTTGTGTTTTCATCCATCTTCTGTGTAATACTGAACAAATCTCTTCCCTGGGTTTTGTCCTGATAAGACACAGAGGTCTCTCAATCAAAATGTTCATAGGTAGCTTATTTTATAGTGGTGCATAATGTTGAAAACCTTTAATCCTAGTACTTGGGAGGCAGAAACAATTGGATGGATCTCCAAGTTTGAGGCCACCCTGTTCTACACAGTGATTTCTAGAACAGACCAAGCTACGCAATGAGACTGTCTCAAATTAAAACATAAAAATAAAAGTGTAATTTTTTTTCTATTCCATCTTATCAGAATCATTTGAAAGTCCTAAAAGGAACACTTCCATCTCCCATTGAATATATTTTGCCAATATGCTAGGCTATTAGTCAATGCACATGTTTATTCACATATACGATTAACTTACTTTGTGTTGCCTTCTCAATCTGTTTAAGTGAAGATAATGAGTCAGTTACAATTCTAAATTACCTGGGGAAATATTGTTTACTAATAGCAACAAAAGGCCATAATGTATTAAAAAGACTGGAAAGTATTTCTTTGACCTCAAAGTCAACATTTCTTTTACCTCAATGTCATGTTTTTAGAAGTATGGTAAATAAAATCTAAAAAGACAATCTTTGATTAATTAATATAATGACGACTTTCCAGGAAATATAGTACTCTGGTTTTGCTGCTAAGATAGTGAGCAGATGTCTGCCTAGTCCTGAGGGAATATATCTTCCTCAGGAGAAAACAGCTTAAATAGGAGGCAAATAACCATATGCTGACTGTTGGCTGCTTCGCAGATGACATCGAGAACCATGTTATACAATGAGAACCACAAAGGGCCTGGTTCAAATTAATTTTCCTTAAAAATCAATGTAATTATCCAAGATCGAAATTCTTGTTTAAAAATAACTTTTATCACAGAATTGTACTATCAATACCAGGCACAAAATAAACTTGATAAGTGCTAATGTTATGTATAGAATACATCAATGAAATAGTTTCTTAAAATATACCTTAAACTCTATAATAGTATAATTCACCATAAAGTAAAAATTATGGCTGGCAAAAAGGCCATTTTAGACAGTTAGTGTTGAAACTGACAAAGAAACAAAGGAGTTTTTATAAATCTTTTTTTTTTTTTTAAGTATCTTCTAATTTATATGATCTAATTTAGGTACATAACATTTTATTACTATCTTCAAAAATCATAATTGAAAAATAATTTCAAAAAGTACATCCAATGCTAAAGATTCTTTTCTTTTGCAAAACCCAAGTTTCCAAACTTCTTGGTATAAATAATAGAAATAAGTGCAACTAAGTATTTCGTGTTCCGATTTTCAGATTGTATAATTACATGTAGTAAGTAAAACTGCATCACAACTAAGGGGTATTTTTGTAAAAAAAAAAAAATCCAGTTTTACTACATGGCAAAAGTGTGAGAGTGTGTGTGTGTGTGAGTGAGTGTGTGAGTGTGTGTGAGTGTGTTAGTGTGTGTGAGTGTGTGAGTGTGTGTGTGAGAGTGTGTGTGTTAGTGTGTGAGTGTGTGTGTGAGAGTGTGTGTGTGAGAGTGCGTGTGTGTGTGAGAGAGAGTGTGTGTGAGAGAGTGTGTGAGTGTGTAAGTGTGTGTGTGAGAGTGTGTGTTAGTGTGTGAGTGTGTGTGAGAGTGTGAGTGTGTGTGAGTGTGTGTTAGTGTGTGTGAGAGTGTGTGTGAGTGTGTGTGTTTGTGTGTGTGTGCGTGTGTATCGCTTCATCCATCTACTTATTTATCACTGTAATGCAGATGAAAGTGAAACAAGAAATTCCTATAGATAACCAACTCTCTATGTAATTCTCTAGTTTCATTATCTCTAATAAAAGATATTAATGTGCAACAAATAGACAAGATTATTATACAGAAATGAAGGTTTAAGGAGCATTCGATTTTTTTTTTTTCCCAAATTTAAGGGATTGACAAATATCAGAAACTAAGAACTCCAGTTGTTGTTCCAGCTGTAAAACTTGGTTGAAACACAAGCAAAACACAGATAAAATGTCTTCAAAAGCACTACCAACAACGGCTCTGTGAGACCAGCAATGCCTCCAGACACTTCTGTTAATTCTGTAACTGAGGCTAAAGCATCCCTGTGAAATTAGATGCGATCTCTGGCTTCCTGTCTGAGCCTTGGGGAGTGTAAGAATAGTTCTTCCTTTCCTCGTGGCACCTAAACTAAGGGAACATGTTGAAAACCATGAACGATGGTATACTCCAGGAAAAAATTCAAACCTAACCTTTACAGTGTTCCTGGGCTTGTTTGTTGCTAATATGGCTGACATCTGTGTCACCATCAACCATCAACCACATAACATACAAAAGGGCTGACTTGGGTTCTAGGACAAAAGCCTCTTGAACATTTGTTAATTGTCAAAATAAGTGCGTGAAATAGTGTAAACTAAATTGCTACATAGGGATTTGTGCAAAAGGAGTTTTTTATGAATTAATAGTTTCTAAACTTTTCAAAAACACTAAAATCTTTTCGCAGGACAGGGTGTTAAGCAAACAATTATTCAATAAATACATATTTCTTCTCATCACTGTAATGAAATTAGAATGAAAACTACTTGACCCAAATGCTACAAACTTTTTCAAGATTTCAAACCTTTTTATTTTTAATGAGAACATGTATATCAAACTGTCATTAATACTATACTAAATTTGAGAAGTATGAAATAGTTATACATTTCCCTGTTGACAAATACAGAAATTTTTCTAAATATTTACTTACATTTTTAAAATCTTTATTTAATATCTGTAAATTGATAATCACTTTTATTTGGAGCACAGTGATGAACACAGTGCTAAACTTTGTGAATTAAGCATAAAGAGCTGTGAACTTGGTTCCAATTCTCATGAATGTATTTCCTAAGACTCTCACGGTGATGGAATGTCTAGCTTAGACAGAAAACTGGAAACTAGTATTATTTTTAAAATAGCTACACAAAAGCCGTCTAAAGACCAACACACGCAGGGAATCCTGACAATTGATGGTGAAGTAGAAGGCATTTTGAACAGGAAGCTCCAGAAGGGACAGGTTGATCTAAATAAGTCTGTAACTTTTTCCTAAACAATGAAAATGACAAAAATTGACCAGAATTGGAACAACAAGAAACTAAAGAAGCAAGAGATGCTCTTTGCTACTTCTGTTGGCGCACACATTCCGACCTTAGAGTTTCCTTTTCCAATTCAGTGTTAGTTTTTAGTTTTTGTCTCCCTCTTTCCCTCTCTGTCTGTCTCTTTCTCTGTCTCCCCCCCCCCTTAGTTCTTTGCTGTTTTCATCATACTTAAGGAGCTACCTATATCGTTTCTACCAACTTTTTTTATTTCTTGAATTTATGTTTGAAGTTTACATCTCTTAATAGCACCTCAATGAGGAATAATTATCCTATAACAAGAAATGAGGATGCAAAAGGTGATATTTGTCAAAGCACGTACACTATTTTATAAGCAGGAACATTTTTATGTGTTTTTCTTGTATTCTATTTAAAAATGGGCTTAAAAGATAAATGCAGAATGACATTCTGCTCTGATCATAATCTCCACCCCCTTATAGATGTAGATCTGTGACCTTCACTTTGAGTCAGGTCAATGAGAAAAGGGCAGAAATCTTCTTGTCTATGGATTCAAACAAGAAACACAACCTCAGGTTTCACATAAACATTTTAAAGTGTGAAATGGGTATGATGGCCCAGGCCTATAATCCCAGCATTGAGGAGGTCGAGGCCAGAAAACTTGAAAGCTCAAGGCCAGCTTTGCTTTGTGATATAGAAAATCATGTCTCAAAACAAAACAAATAACAACACGATCTCAATGTGAATGGGTAGTTCTGACAGTTCAGAGGAGCTATTTATTCCATGTTCTCTGAATATGAGGTGTCTTGGGCAGTCTGTCTCAGAGAGAACCACAAACCTTAGTAAGGAATGTAAGCCATTTAATATTTTTAAAGTTGAGTCTATGTTAATATTATGATGAATTTCTAAAATTTAATTAGTCATGTATGATTCTATGTGTTCGGGTTCTAAATGAAAGGTGAAGACTATTAAAAGTTATATAACTAAAATTTGAGACATAAGTCATGTTAAAATATGGGTAGTCCTGCTAAATACTAAGAATATATTAATATATACCTAAGCAAAGTGAATCTTATTAATCTTTGAAATTCCTATGTATAAATAACAGACTTCTCATATATACACACAAGAAGAATCTTTCAAGGGAAGGACCCTTTTAGCTACCTACTGAATGAGGGTGGTAAGGAAGAGTTCCAGTTTTTACCCAAATATAAGGCACAACTGCAGTACAGATATATCAGTCTAATCATTGGCCAACAAATCCCTCCTGAGATCATTCCAAATGGTACATGTGGTATGTGTCTAAATGAGCAGTAAATAACAGAAACATCAGGATAGCATCAATGTGCTTCTCCTCCAGCTCTGCTGCCCTCCCAAGGCAGAAGCTTTCAAACACAATTTCCTGTATGGCATACTACTTTACTTACTGACAAATCTTACACATTCAACATTATTAGAAAAAACCATGAAGGGTAGTATAACAAGCTCAGTTTAAAGATGCCACAGAAAAACAGTCCCAGCGACATAGATTAAATAGCCAAACAGGATGAGAAGTGAGGAAAACTGACAGGAGAAAATTGTATTCATACAAATCTAGACTATCCTCATGTATGCAAACACATGCACAATGTCGTATTTTAACTATCAAGACACATGATCCTGTGTAATTCCCCCCCTGGAAACCCATTTTACTTACTAGCTACCTCCAGCGATGCATTGTGGCTCACAGCCTCTCCGAGGTAATTCCTTGCTACACAGATGTAAACCCCTTCGTCAGGCCTACTCTTCCGTCCATGCACTATACGTAAGAAAAATAAAGATCCACTTGGCAGCAACATTCGGTGTGAGCGAGGATCATCTTTGTCGGTCTCCACTCTTTCTCCACCTTTGTACCATTCGATAGTTGGTGTGGGGCGGCCTTCAGCTTTACAGTTCAGAGTGGCAGGTTCTCCTTTTGAGACAATGAGATCCGAAGGGTGCTCAACAATGCGAGGTGGAAAATCTTCCTGACGAAGACGGGAGCCTGCAAAAGAATTGAACAAATGTTTCATATTTTACCTGGAAAGAGTTAAAGGCCTTGATTCAGAATCATGTTTTATAAAGCTATTAGAACATCACCTCAAATGGGCATGTTTTTCCTAACTTTGGCTCTAAATACTCTTAGATTCTACCTTGATCACAGCATCCATGTCTGAATACTTTTGACTTTGCACTTAGAAAAGTTCTCTTGCTTAATTCTGCCTGTGTCTTTAAGACCTCAAATGGTACTTGTGATGGCTAGTTTCCATTATCAACTTGATGCAATGGAGAATCACCCAAAGAGGGAGTCTAAATAATGAAGTTGGTCTCTGGTGTCTGTGGGGGGTTATCTTGATTACATTAATTGAGGTAGAAAGATCTACTCCATCGCTAACAGCACCAGTTCCTATCAGAGATAGCAGGAAAAGTGAGTTGAGCACAGCATTCAAGCATTAATCCATGGCTTTCTACTCTTGACTGTGAATGTAACATGACTGCTTGCAACAGGTTTGGCCCTGTTTTCTTCTCTGTCTTGATAGACTGGAACCTGGAATTGTGAGGCGAATAAGGCCTTTCTCCCTTAATTCACTTTTGTTGGTGTCTGATCCCAGCAACAGGAAAGACACTAAAACACTGCTTGTCTTTACAGAAGCAAAATACCTACTAAAGAGGTTTGTGGGTATTGCAGGCAATAGTATGGATTCCCAGAATCCCTTTTTTAACCAGCACTAGGTCATATGTTATTTAATATAATGTCCCTTTAATAAAAATATGTTCTTTAAATATATCATGTGTGGAGGTTTGAATGTAATTGGCCCCCTTTAGGGTATGTCATTATTAGAAAGTGTGGCTTTGTAAGAGTAGGTATGGCCTTGTTAGAGAAAGTGTGTCACAGTGGGAGCTGGCTTTGAGGTCTCCTATATGCTCAAGCCACACCCACTGTCTTAGACCATTTCCTATAGTCTGTGGGTCAAGATGTAAGAACTCTCAGCTACTACTCCAGCACTGTGTCTAGTGTCTACCTGCCCCAACTAAATGATTTTCCTTTATAAGAGTTGCCATGGTCAGTGGTTATGACATCTCTTCTCATTTTTCAGCAATAGAAAAGACATTCTAAGATACACTAAGACAATGTGAATACACTTTTTTTTCCAATGATCTTAAACATCAAAAAACGAATCATGTCTATGGTTGTATAAATGAGAATGTAGGCTCTAGAATTTGAAGACTTGGTCCTCAACTGGTGTAACTTTTTGGAGAGGTTTCTGTGGCACTGCTTTCTTAGAGGAAATATGTCACTGGTGGGAAGGTTTTGAAATTCTATGCCCTTGGCCACTTTTTGTTTGCTCTCTCTACTCTACTTCTTGCTTAAAGATGTGATCTCTTGTGAGTTTGCTCCTGCCTCCATGCATGTAGCCTCTTTCTGGTTTAGTTCCACCACGACGGACCAACTCCTAGTAACCACAAACCTAAATAAACACTTCCTTCCATGATCTGTCCCGGTCATAGTGTTTCATCAAATGACAGAAAAATAACTTAAAATAACTTGGGTTTTTTTTAATACTCTCAACTGTTTTCTGCTAGAAACATAACAAATATAAAATGTTTCAAACCTCGAACAAATTCACTAACTCTATAGTTTTCATTTGGTACAGGCCAAACCTGGCTCTCATGTATGTGTACCTCAGTGAAAACAGCAAAGTAGAAATAAGTCTTCTCAACATCTCTTCAAAATGCTATCCCCATCTTGACACCACTGTCATCCCTGGTAAAACAACTGTCCCTTCTGCTGAGATTTAGGAATGCCACTGTAGTCGTCCATTCGAATGAAGTCGGAAGGCTTTGAACTCATTTGCTCTTTGTCTTAATAAGACCCACAAGAATGACCTTTTCTTTCCCCAGCCCAGCTCTCCACACAGCCTGCTCATGTCTTCCTATGCCTTCTGTTATCTCTACAACCACACTGTGTTTCCTTCTGCCCAGCAAATGCCTGCCATAGATGCGGGGCTCCATAGAAACTACATTCCTCAAAGCCCGGGATTGCTTTCAGTCTCTAGTCTCCTGAACTTTTCCCACCCACAATTAAGTTCATTTATAAAACTAAACAGCACTCTATAGCAACCTTACTAAGAGGTGTTAGACTTATTGCTGAATTTTATTTATCTAATATTTTCAACAGTTTTCTCTCCGCACAAGTATTCAGTTGGGCTGATCTGTGCGCTTCCTTTTTCTCTCAGTTGTCTGCTGATGATGGCAAATTACTGACCATAACTACAATGTCCCAGAAGCATGAGGAGAATCACTGAGAAATGACTAAATGGTTGACAGGAAAGATCTCACTAAGACGAGTGAGTTGGAATAATCACAGACTCTATATATCTGTATAGTATTGCATATCTGTATCCAACACTTGGGAGGTAAAGGCAGAAGGATCAGAAGTTCAAGGTCACCCTTGGCAACATTGTTAATCTGAGGCCCAATTAGACTACAATAAATCATGTAACAAAACAAACAGACAAAAAAACATGAATTGTAGAGAAAGCATTAAGACTTTCTCTTTAACCAGTGTGCACTGTATTCAGCCGCAAAAAGACTATATGGCATATGAAACATATTTATATCTGTCTCATTTGTAACTACTATAATTATAGTTTGTCTTAGAGAAATGACTATGAACAGAGAAGTTAATAATCTCAGTAAGAGTCTCATAGCCAGGGGCTGAGGAAGTGACTCAGTTGATACAATGTGTGCAGTGCAACATGAAGCTTTAGGTTTGGAGTCACATGACACAGGTAAAACAGGCATGGTGGCATGCATCCAGGGTAGGATACAGGATGACAGTGAGATATAAGGGGAGAGGTCCATATTGTCCAGCTAGTCTATCTAAAATGTTAAAACTCCAGGGTAAGACACTCAAAAATTAAGCTGGAAGAGTAATGTAGGAAAAGCCTTCACAGATGCAGGCAGGGAACTCGCATTTGCATGTACACAGAGGTGTGATGGGTAGACAGGGAGGGATGGGAAAAGAAGAAAATTATAATCAGAGCTACAGAGAAACAGCATTAGTTTAGAGCATGGTGCACAGTATGCTATATATTCTTTTAAATGCTAGCGGACTTGAAAAGAAGTGAAATAAGCCAGCAAGATGGGAGAAAATTAGAAACTCATTCTCAAAATGTCTAAACTAAAGAAAATGAAATTCAGGTTGGCTTTTAGGTGACTCATAATTATCAGTGCCGTGAACCTCAGTCTATCATTAGCCTTTGGTATGACTGTAATTATGAAAGACAGATACTGATGATAATCAACTAAGGAGGTGATACATGCTTACAGAAATTTTAAATTATGAAAGTGCCCCTGAGAAATAAGGCTTCAGATATTGCTATAAGAACGCAAAGAAAGTTGCTGAAGACAATCTCAGCCAGTCAGAGAGGGTCTGGAGCAACAGTACGTGAGAAGATCCCTGAGAATGAGTCACGAAGGGAAGTGAAGCAAAGAATTCACCCAGGGCATCGCTACTAAACTACGTAGCATACTTAAGAGGTCTGCTGCTCAGTGAGTTCATAATGCAAACTGTCAGAAGCTGAGAAGATGAAACGTAAAAAAATAAATGAAATAAATGATTAAATGTGAGAAAAATTAAGATGATAGAATAGGCTTTGTCTATCAAGTGGGTGCTCTGCAAATTAAATAAAGTGTGTGTGGAGAATGTGGGGGGGATGCTGACACTTGGAGGCCATGAGTAAATACTGGGTATTCTATTCTAGTGCACAATATTTTCTGAGACAGGTCTCTCACTGAAGTACAGTTTACTAACTGGCTAAACTCCACAGACCCTGTATCACAATGACAGAGTTACAGATGTACACTTCTGTACAAGTCTATTCATGCTAAGCATTCACATTCTGGTCTTTATGCTCCCACTGGAACCACTGTACCCACTGAGCCATCTTCTGAGCTGGAAAGTCATTAAAAGTTTTTAAGGCAAGGGCTACTATTTGGTTTTAAAGAGCTTGCTACTGATCGAATAATGTCAGCATAAGCAGACTAAGTTGGAAGATTAGATACCATATGTTCGCGCCTTCAAATTATGAGTCTCTGAACATGTACTTGGATGGAAAGGGCACTAGGGAAACGCTGAAGACAGTAAGTTAATCAGCAGGGCTTTCTCACTAGCAATGTGGACAATGATGAAGAAGAACGCTCATGATGTCTCCAGAGTAGAGAGACACTACTGTATCACTGGTGGCTGAAGTACAATTTCAATGAACATAGAGACAAAAGACTTTTGTGAGAGAGAAAAGGGGGGTATCCTTCTAGAAAACCCGGAGAAAAATAATGAGTTGACAGCTGTGTCTCCAAGTTTGACCTAAGAAACAAAATCTCAGCTAGAGCCATTAGCTGAAAAGGAGCTGGGGCAAAAATCATGGGAAAGAATAAAACTGTCTGGGGGAAGGTGTAGAGGAAGTCACGGCCAATTGCAGAACCTGGAGACTGCCCAGGCTCCACTCCAGTGCATTGCTGCTGAGGAGTCTCCATCTGAACCTCGGCTCCTCAGAGCTGGACCACAGCCAGCAAGGCACTGGGGAATAGAAAACTCAGACCCAAGTTTTCACCACCGTGTTTGTACAGCAGCATTCAGTAAAAGCTCCAGCAATAAAAATGCTTTCTATATTATTAACGACTAATTTTTTAAATTCGCTATGGAATATACTTGCCCCACATTGTTACAACATTTTCATATTAAAGGGAAAAAAGCTGAAGTTCTCAGAGTCTAGTCTTACTAATGTACATTCTTATCTGCCTAAAAACACATGTAATATGCTGTTTTCCAAGATTATTTAGATATTAAAGTCTTCTCTCTGTTTTTTAAACATGGGGTTCTACTGAGTTTTGTTTCTGATGAATACATTTGAATAGAAAATTTACATCATTAAATATATAGTCCTCTGAAGAGAATATATCAAGTCACCAGAAAAATAGTCCTTTCATTGCAACAGAACCAGTGACTCTGAAATTCCCAACAAAAACATAGAAGTGTTTCAGTTCTTTATAATGTCCAACCCTCAGGAAAGGGATTTTGCAATATCTGACATACACATAATGAGTTAGCCTCAGTAATAAAAACCATAAACACCAGTCATCATCTTCATTAAAACTATAGTAAATAATTTTTTATGATCAAATATAAGGAAGAAGGAATGGGACTGAAGAGCATCTACTGTCAGCTATCTGCCACATCTACTGAAACGAACAGAAGCATCTTTTTGAAGAGGATGTTAGCAAATGTGGTATCAACATGTTTAACTTTGTGGCAGTGTTGGCTTTTAGTCCTAGGAAAATCCAAAACTCCTGCTATTTGCAAATTGTCCATACATCCTGCTAGGGCTAATTGGCTAAAATCAGTAAATATGGGCTGTCCCTTTGGCTTTCAATACTTATGCATTTATTTAAAATGGTGATGATTAAAATTTCAAAAAGATGTCAAATATGATGACCTCTGTTTACTCTTTCTCCATAAAAAAAAAAAAAAAGCATTTACCTGTAAGCAAAATTAACTTAGTGAAAATCTTACATTCAGTTTTTTTTTTCCCTTGTATAAATGTGAGTTCAAACTGCCAGGCATCCTTATATTATCAGTTTTCAGATTGCTGAGACCTTCCATTTGCAAACACCTATGTGTATAATTAAAGCCATTTTCATACCTGAGTGCGATGATACACATCAGATAGTTATTCCAGAATAGCCTGGGCTAGACTGTGGCATCCCTGTGTACAAAAAGATAACAGAGCTAGGAAGAGGGCCCAGTAGGTACTTACTGCATAAGATGGAAGGCCAGAGTTCAGATCATGAGGACCAAATGAAGTATATACATCTGGGCACACAAGTACACATCTGTAATCTCAGTGCTCCTACAGCAAGATGAAAGTGAGGAGACAGAGATTTTTCTAGAAGCTCACTGGTATGTGGAAATGTATAATACAAAGGAAGAAGAAAGAGATGCTGTCATGGTGGGAGGCAAGTACCAACACCAAGCATGTCCTCTGAGCTCTACACATTTTAAGGCACAGGTAAACCTTACACACCATAGAAATATTTTATACTCATTGGATATTCTCAAGTCACCTGCCAACCACCACTGTAGTTATGTTTTGTGTATGTTTTAAATAAAAAGCTAGAAGGTTTATGAAATAATTGGCAAAACCCATACTTTGTATTGCAAAGCAATAGCTACAAAGAAGGGAAAGTAAAAAAGAACCGAAGTCACATGACACCTTAGCAAACTTAACAAGAAACTGAGCAGATACTGTTCCCTCATAAGAACCAAGGCAATGCTGTCCCTTAAGAGGGACTTAGACTGTTATTGTCCACTGTCCCTAAGAAGAATCCTGGTGGCTTCCTGGGGATGTAACATTCAGCAAGATCAGCACCACAGAAAAGGCCAGGGTAGAATTCCTTCAACAACAGCCCAGTTGGAAGATAAAATATAAACATTAGTGGCCGAAATATCTAAATATTTACACAACCATAGCTGAAAGAGACATCCACATAAGTGCTAAGTATTTCAGGGAAATTCATCAAAGTCACATGAGGTTTATGATGAAGAACCCAAACTCCTAGCTGGATGTAAACTCTCCCTCCACCTATGGAGACGTTACTTATAGAAACACAAGCAAGCAAGCATTCCAGAGCCACTGGAATATTGATATTCTATTCAAGTTTGTGCTGTTTCTCTTTTCCTGCTAGCATAGAATCAGTATGTCATAAGCTTTTCTTTATGTTCTCAAATCCGTTTCTCAGAAGGAAAATCACAAATTCATGCAGAAATCCCTACTTGCATCCAAATTTCCCTTCAATATTTCGATAGGTGAGATGTCAAGAAGTCTATGGTGAATAAATTCTTCTGCTGAAGCATATCAAAGAACAAAAAAAGCTTATAAAGTTGCTAACATCAGAACAAACCCATTAAGTAGTTAAAAACCCACAATGAATATTAATATACAACTTGGTCACATCTGTCTAAAGGAATGTATGCAATAGCCTTGACAACATGCTTATGTTTGCAAAAATATTTGTATTTTTAGAGAAACCTCACCCCTTAACTTTTTTTTGCCTAAGCTGCATTCATTTTAAGAAAAATCATCTCTAATTACAAGCACACACCCTGCCATCCCCAATCCAATAATTTTCCTGTCAGAAGTTCTTCCCTACTGGATATTTGCTGAAAACAAGAAGCACCATCTACCCGCATTGCTCACTAAGGACAGAATATAGGAAAAAAGGCAGTCAGAGTCTGAAGCTAGACTTGATCAGGTAGTAAGATTTTTATCTCCTAAAACACTCAAATAAATAAACCAATTAACTGACAACTACCCTCTAAGGAGTCATACATATTTCCAAAGTACATTCAGTGCTGTGGAAATAAATATAAAAACAAAGGTCACCGTGTTACAAAGAATAAGCACACTCAGCTAAAATTACATACAATGAATATAAGAAAAGGGATATATATCTTAAAGGATGTACATTATGGACAGGTCATGGATTTTCTTCATTTCCTTCACTTTCCCTTGGTTATAAACTTTAAAAAGGTCCCTTAGAAAAATAACCTCTTGTAACCAAAGTCTATTGATTTGGGATGTCTTTCTGTACAGTGTGAATACGCTTTATTATTGGTTACTGAAGGAACTGTTTTGGCCTATGGAAAAGTAGCTTAGAAGCAGGCAGGAAATCCAAGCATAGATAAAGGAGGGAGACAGAGTCAGGGCACACTGTGAGCTGCTGCCCGAGGGAATACACACACACACACACACACACACACACACACACACACACACACACACACACACACGTAAACCAAGAGCCACACAGCAAGACAGATTAAGAAAAATGGATTGAGTTAAGATGCAAGAGATAGCTAGCAAGAAGCCTGAGCCATAGCCAAACAGTGTGTAATTAATATAAGCCTTTGTATGATTATTTTCTACTAAGCAACTGCAGGTGGATCCAAACCTCCAGGCTAAGCTGGGCCTGTTGGGTCAGAAATCTCTGTCTACAGTCTATAATAATCTCAAGAATTAGTTCAATGCACTGGCAGACGTATTATATAAAATGATCATCAAAGAAGTGCGAAAATGGAATTCCGAGAGAAAATTTCTCCTGTATGAGTAATATCCTTTATCATAAAAAATCAAGTGGTTATTTCCCTAGAGATGCGGAAAAGATTGACAATATTGTAGGTTATATTTTAGGAATCATTTTGAGTCCCCGAATCCTGCACCACTTTTAATAATGCAGACACTGAAGAAATGCCAAGGGTACTCACTGCAGGACCAGCCTCAGCTGGGACTCCACCCTGGCTGTGGGTGCTGAGACTGGAGGATGGAAATTTGTTCTGACTTCATTCATTTTCATTTCCCCTTTAGCAAAATGTCTAGTAAAGATACCAATAGTAAGTTTCCCTTGTGCAAAATGCTAAATAACATTCTGTACATATCTGAAAGACCCAAGTCTGCTTGCTGTCATCAATCTGTCCATCGTTTGCTTACAGAAGAACTATCAAATAAAATCACTGATCTCAAGTCTGAAGTGTATAAAGAAAGACAGAAAATATTTGCAAGGATTGCATTAAAGCCAGAGGCAGTGACCATGATTCCAGTGGTCAGGCAGGAGAAGAAAAGGCATTTTGAATTTGAGGCTAGACTTGACCATGTAGTAAGAGCTATTGTTATAAAACACCAGAATAAATGGACTAAAGAATATGAGCCAGTAAATTTGGAAAAAAATAATAGTATAAGAAATTAGAATAGTTTAAAGTAAGATTTGTGAACGTCTAGGATGGGACAGAAAGTAGCTAAACTACAGACTGGATTCAACTATCCGGGTTAGCTACCTAGACTTGGTTAAATTGTTTAACTGGTTTTTCCATTTATATTAAAAAAAAAAAAAAAAAAGACAAGATGATATCTAAATCCTTAGCATAATGTCAGAGGCAAGAAAAAATCCTATTACATAAAGACATGGGTTTGAAATTTTGGAAGCAACACTAGCGTTGCTGTTTGATTTCATAATCTGCTTCTCCATCTTTCAGAGAACAGCATACTTACTAATTCCAGGATAATTTCATCCTCTAGATTTGGAAGAAATATTGTAGATGAAGCTTAGCCCCCAGCTTCAGTTTACGCATAAACAAAATAAAATCTATTTTGCAGAGTTCTTGGAAGATTCTTGAACATCTCCACAAAATAGTTTTGAAAGCAAAAGAAGACAAATAAAATAAAGGGGGTTAGAGAAAAAAGTAGTAAAGTGCTTACTGTACAGGCATGAGCTTCTGTGTTTTGATCACCAACACCGAATGAAAAGGAAAGACCATGAGCACAGCCCTAGAGTCCAGCACTGAGGTAAGATGGATCACAGACAGGAGGATCCACAAGGCTCAGTGTCCAGCCAGTCTAGCCAGAACTGTGATCTCAGGGAGAAGGACACCTCAGAGAAACCTCTTGTCCCCAAATGCATAAGCACATGTGAGCACATCTGCACACATACATGGAGGCAAATGCATGCACATACATCATCCACACGAAAAATGATAATTTTAAAAAGCACTTAGCATAGTCAACTGACAGTTTTTCTGCAAAGCATAATATGCTGACCATCCAAGATTGCCTATAAAAAAGCACCTCTATTCCTTGGAGAAAATTCTGCAAATGGGCATGCTTGAGTACCAAAATGCATTGTTCCAAATGGAGATACCAGTGCTTTTGAAATACTACTGGATGAGTAGTCAAGGTGTTCTTCATTTTTCTTTTCATAAGAAATTAAAAAAATGTAGACCACTAGAGTAGAGATTAAGTCTGCATGTTACAGTGAATGTTAATTGCCAAGTTATCTAGATCTGAAAGCATAATATATATATAAAGTAGATCCTAAAATATTATGACCGATTTCTGTTGTTAAGATCAACTAGACACTTGTGATTTTCAGGAGAATGGATTCTGAGAAGATCTTGCACTGTGAAAAAAACAGTATATGGGTGGTCCTCTGATTTGTTTTATAGCAATGAAAAATTAGTAATCATCTTGGCTAGAGATTAGTAGAAAATAGTATGGTATTGCAATCATTTACATATAATATGGAAATTTCAGATGGTGACATATTTGGATCAACTGACAGATTTTGCTATCCAAATGGCCAGTAGGGAACACTTAGAACTGTCTAAATAAATCTTGTCTAACAAACTACCTACCTCTGTCCTAACTTTAAAACTTTTGAAAGAATGGTGTGAAAAAAATTTATTGCTCATATGTCCAAAAGATGCTTTCAATTCATGAATTTAAAGTACATAAATATTAAAAATACATGTAATAATTTAACCACAGGGTTTCAAAAAACATCTTGTAAAGTTAAACTGTTCACTAAAGTATTGCATTAAATGTTCATTGAATATGTAAGTTATAGAAATAATTTAGTAACGATCCAAAATCTAGTATCAATTAAAGTACAAATGAAGCTTTTCACTATACTTTTGAACCACTCATACTTCTCACATGTAAAGATTTTACATAAGAGGTTAATGTCTTCAAAATAAGAGTAAGAAATTGCTGTTTTAAAGATAATTGTCTAAAGACAATTAGACTTGTAAAAAACAAAATTCTTAAAATACCCTTTTAAGGGCTTACTGAGGAATTCCTAAAGGAACGCAGTCAGCTCAACTCTGTAAAAACACAGAGATTTTGACATGACCAAGAATTTCTTAAGAATATCATTTCACGCATCAGCAAACTAATTGCACACTTCCTTACCTCTTCCACATTTGTCCTTTGTTGTGTGGTGGTTTTCGATTTGGTAGTTCTTAGGCATTCTAGTAAAAAGTGATCAGAAGTAGCACCTATCATTCAGCATGGGGAAACTTAACTAATTTTCCAATGTTAGCTTTTAAGAAAATCAAAAATTTAAATACAAACAAAAACTTTAAAAGTTGTAATATTTATTTTATAAGGAATAAGTACATGAGTCCAAAATGAAAATTATGTTTCTTATTTAATAAAAAATCTACATAATACTTATGCGTACAATTATACGTGTGTGTGTGTGTATTTTAATTCAAAAATATAAACTCCACCCCAAATTCTCCTACTTCTAAGAACATTTTATGGAAAATATTATATTTATATATATTTCTATGCTGTACTGTAATAAATCTTGAGAGGGAGATATAATACTTATTCAAGAGAGTGGTTTAATTCTTAATTTTGAAGGGCAAGACTAAAAAATCGGTTTTGTTTCTAAAGCACTTTTGGTGTTCAGCTTATAAACAGTTGGACCATAACTCAAATACATCTATACCAACATCAGCCTCGGGAACAGCACCTTGCAAACATCAGGTCAATAAGCATGTTGTAGATGAATCTGTCACTAGATACAGAAGAATAAAATGATGGTTGAGCCCAGACACATTTTTAAATAGGTTACAGCATGGTATATATAAATATCCAACCAAAAAGCCAATGGTCCCCTGAACAACTAGAAGAACCCTCCCCCCAACACATACACACTGCTCTTTGGGAGTCATGGGCAGACTAAGCCCACTTGTGAATTAGCAAGATAGAAGCATGCATCATCTTGTGGCATATATCATGTGTGAATAGAGGTGGAAACTGCTCCATTCCAGTTAGAGAGCTAGAGAAAGAAAGAAAGTGGCAGGGAAAGTAAGCTTGACTTTTAAAAGATGGTTGAAAAAGTTGATAGTTTACGTCTTTCCCTCCTCCAGTTTCTCTCCTTTCCAAATAACCTATGATGTTCTGCCTCTGTAATCAGAATTAAATTCTACAACTTAGAATTGTGCAAGGGAACAAATTAGCAGAAGGAAAAAAATCGAGAAAATGAAATGTGGTCTTCACTAATTCTTTAGTGCTCACTTATTTACTCAACAAATATACATTAAATGTCCTCACTTCCCCGGGTTTGTGCTAGAATATAGCAGGCTCTAAAATAAAGTGCTAACAGGATCTGCATCTTTTGAGCTCATCTACAACCCAGAATTAACATCAATTATATGTGAACTACACAGTAGTACCATATTTGTGTACTAATATTAACCCACACTAATTATTTAAGTGCTCACAGGAAAGAAACAAACTTTTTTGGTGTGCACTACATGAGCGTTAAACAAAGGAGTTTCATATGCAAAACACGCAACATAGTTAGAATGAATGAAAGCAAGGACCCCAATAAAAGCAGGCTTAGCTAGCTGAGAGTAATTGAGTGAAGGCCACAAGCCAGAGGCACATAGTTGCTGGGTCATGCCTGTGTGACCACTGGGAATTCAAAGACTGGCTATGGATTTAAACCAATTAACAGCTATCAATTGCCTCTTCTCTCTAGGCATCAAACAGACCTAATCATTTCGCTTATCTTCCATGACCCTGCAAGCTAATTCCTAGTATCCGCCACTCAGGGAAAATCAGTTTAGTGAGAACCTTATTGCCCCTTCAAATTCAACTTCAAAATAAACCTAGATGGGGTGGTATCTCTCCCTAGTAAGTCACATGGAATACTACATGGAAAGAACAATATTACCTCACAGCTCCAAAGGAGAAAAATACATCATGGAAACTAGTACAAATTATTATTATATACAATAATTTAAAATATATTATAATTTTGTTAGGATATATGTTTGAAGGAAAAAATGAATTACATTTTACACTTCAATGAATAATCATAGCAAGAAAAAAAAATAACCCTAAGTTCTTTTTGTTTGTCAGTTTTCTTGCTTTAGGGTGTCTGCAGTCTAGGTCCTTGTGCTGAAAAGGCTGGCCTTAGCCCCGAAACAGTCTTCCATCTGCTTTTCAAATTCTGGGATCATCATCTGGCTACCAGGCCTGACTTCAAAATCAGAAATACTTGATTGTCTTATTGACCAAATAAGGTCATTTTTCACTGAAAGACAATGTATAAAACAAAAGGCTGCCGTATGACTGTAAGATTTAATATTCTGTAGATTTAATACAAGAATAAAATTGCCTACCCTCTGGGAAAGTACAATAATGCAAGGATGAAGACAATGCTAAATTTTCTACTTGTTTGCTTTCCATTATGGTTTAAACCACAAGAATAATGGCTGTTAAATGCAGAAGTTTTTGTTTTGTTTTGTTTTGTTTTTGTTTGTTTAGTAAACAAACATGGACATAAACATTTCAGCTTTACATGTAGTTACTGAATGAATATCCTGTGGTTGGCCCTATAGAGTATAGAATGAATCTAAAATCTTATGGGACTTCAGGGGCATATAATTAGTATTATAGAATAAAGGGAAAAATCAAAACCCCAGGGCTTCCATCTAGAGCTGTGATCAAGTACTTATAGAGCATGTAAAAACTGCACAAGGGTATCATAAACCCTAAAAGATCCATGCTGATATATGCTAAAGGCATAGAAAATACAACATCTCAGTCTGAGCACATTTATGAATAGTCTTGTTTACATAATTATTTTCATCTGACTTTGATTGTCAACTGGAGGCAGTTTTGAAATTAAATGATACAGGCTGGGATTATCAAAAGTGTATGGAAGTGGTGAGGGGTGAGCAGAAAGGAAGAAGACAGATGTGAAAATTCAAAATGCAGCCAGACATGTGTCTGGGGAAGGGGGGTAAGAAAGCTAAGAGGTAGCTTTCTTAGGGCTCAGAGGTAGTGCCTTAGTTTGAACAAGGTTTTGGTTCAATCCCTGCCATTAAAAAAAAAAAAAAGATAGACACAAACCCTTAAAGAGGGGTGAGGGAATAGGGCAGAGTAGCCAACACTACAGAGCTGTTAAGAAGGAATATTTGCAAATGACCTCCAATTCAAGTACATATTTATGATAATATGCTAATATATTTAAATATGTACATTTAAACAACTATTTAAGTTCGAATGACTAAATGGACTAATACAAGGAGAAAATGAAACAATCTCATGGTCTTTCAGGAGTTGTTAGCTGTTAGCTGTTTTCCTTTATAACATAGAGTGCTATTCTAACAGCAGTCATAAGTAATCCGTCCCCCATTCAACACCACTGTACCCATAAAACCACAGCTTCATTCACCTTCAGCTTCAATAAACAAACCCATCTGTCTCTGCAAGTCTGACAGAAGCAAAAGTCAAGACAAGCCTGCAGAAATGCCAGGGCTGCTGGTTTTGCTGATGGGAAATCAAAACATTCAAAGGACAGAGAAAAATGAATGGACCCTCTCACGGAGCATGTGACACCTAAGAAATGGTCAGAAGGACACTGTCTCTCTGTGTGACCCAGAAAATTGTCTCATAGCTTATCTTCACTGGATATTACTGCACTGGTATGTTTAGGATTGCATAGTTCTACCGACAAATAAGGGATGCTGAAAACAAGAGATACAGTGGTCTCCTGAGAACAGCACCTAGTTGGTTAACCAATATCAATGGTCAGTCCAGAAAATGTAACAAGTAACATATGAACTGAGCAGGTTGTATCTATCATCTACCTATCTATCACCTATCAATCAATTTATCTCTATGAGCACGTAATATCTGTGTATCTGTATGTACACACACACACACACACACACACACACACAAACACAAAGAATGAAAAGATTTTTAAAAAGAGGCCCGGAACTTGAAAGACAGCAGATTAGGGAGGCTTGGAGAGAGAAAATATAAGGGCAAATAGTGTCATTATAATGTAAAAAAAAAAAATTGAAAAAAAGGAATGTAGTGTAAACCTTCATCAGAAGTGACAAGTGTGAAGTTCACAGACTCAAAACATAAAATAGTTTAAAGGCAATGGCAACATTAATTATCTAGATTATCAGAGCATACTGTATATATTATTAAACATTACACCGTAGTCTATAAATGGAATGTCCACACACTAATTAAGCTTTTAACTAAGGAGATAAAAAATTAACTACCCTGATAGCTACACACACTGCATATGTATAGAATTATCACACAGTACTCCATATATTTATATCAAAAGACAGTAATAGATACAAAAACCAAAAACATAGTAAAAGTAAACAGTGGTTTTCAAAGTCTCAAAAGTACATAATAAATACTTTATAGTCATCTTATTAATTTTGAATGAGAACATAGAAAAATATCTAACCTGTATTTATATTTTAATTGACATAATATCTTAATTTTAACATTCCCCCATAAGATTCTAGAGTAGGCACCCACAATTTACAGATGAGAAATAGAGGCACAAAAAAAATCAATAGTTCCCATGCCAGCACTCAAAGATTATGCCAAAAAAATTTAGTATATTCTTAGACCCAAAATTTTTAACCCTCAATATTAATGTAAATTTAAGGAAAACTAAAACACACAGTATGCATCATCATGGTGGTTAGTGGGAAAACAAGGAGGGGTCACAGTCCTAACACATGGGCTTTTCTTCTAGGTCTAGATTTCTACATTTCCGCCTCCCTATAACCTCAGCTAAGGGGTCAGTTTCTTCACCCATAAAATGAAGTTAACACAGCATGTGAAAGCTGGAATAAGAACAGATAAATTTGTCAACACTCACATCACTCAAACAAAGAAAAACTGAGCAGCAGAGTGAAAATCTTGCTCAAAGTGGACAAGACCCAAAAGCCACTAAATAGACCCGGGATACTGTTCTCGATGCTGCAAATACAAGGCTTTAAGTAAAAGGTTTCATCCAACAACCATAATGCATTCCTAGCCTGTGGAGGATGAGCTCTAAAGTGTGTATGAGAACTTTTGAAAGTCAGTGCAACTTTCTTTGGGGTATATAATCAAATGAAAATTGTGAAGTTTTGAAAAAGGTTTTAATCTCAAGAAATGGAAGTTCCTTTACTTCTGATTACATGGATTAAAAAAAAAATTCAGAATGTCAAGAACTTGCTTAATACCTCCCAAATATTATGGAGAGCTGAGAATCAAAATCGAAGGAACAGACACATTGCCATGCAACACTGCTTCTCTGTGTTCTCACCTTAAACCTTTTCACACCTACTGTTCACTGGATGCTGGCCTCAGCACAGACAAAGTGAAGTAACACCTGTTATTACTGCTTTTCCAAGCAGGAAGCTTGAGTTATCTTTTATTGAGAAGCATTCTAGCAGACATTAATATTAGTGAAAAAGAAGAAAATGGAAGGAAAATGAGCAGGGGAAATGTGTGGCTGGAGCTAGCTCAGAAAAATCTATGTCTAGCTTGCACAAAGGTCTGGGTTCAGTCCTCACTGCCATATAAACACAGTAACATGGCCTGTTACAACAAGGTTTCTTGGCTCCAGTCAGCCAGAGGTTCCAGACCCACAGACTTGCAGCCCCAGACAACAGTTTTAAAGTAATTTATACACCCTACCATCTACCAATATTCTAAAAATATATGATATACTTTATATGTGTTACGTTTTTGATTGTAGTTTGCGCCTTTTCTTCTCCTAGATGCTATCTCATAATAATTCCTATTATATATAATCTTAGTTTAGAACCTTCTTAGTTAGACAAAAGGGGGAGATGTGGTGGGATTCAAGTGTCAGCTGATAAGGTCGGAAGACACTTATCCAGGGTCTCGGGCTCCTGAAGGGCGAGTGGCCAGCCCCATTCAAGAGGGGCTGCTGGGATCTGGGGAGCTTGTTTGTTCCTGCCTTCCTGAGAGACTGGATCAATGTCCATCGCTCAGTCCATCCAATCGCTCAAGTGTATTCCTAAGCTATAGCCTATTATTGTGAGTGTTAATTTATTTTCCAATAAATATTTATCTGATATTGATATATTTTAAATGAGATTTACTGCCACAGTGGCCCATTCCCAAAATCAATCCTTTACTTTGGAGATGGAAGCAGGAAAATGAAATGTTCATTATTCTCAGCTACATAGTGAATGTGAGGTCCACTTTAAATATATAAGGCCTCTCTTAAAAGGGAGACAGAGACAGAAAGTGAAGGAAAGGGATGGAGGTAGGCAGGGAAGCAACCATCAAACAATTAAGAACTTGCATCCTTCAGTCACATATTAGGCCTTATGTAAATAAGATTCCATACTTTATCTATATTACCTTCTAATAGTGCTGACAGGAGGGTAGGCATAATTAGCCTAACCTGTCCTTCAATATCTCACAGTCCAGGAGTTCAGTGCCTAGAACACTTAGAGTCTACAAGTTGGGAAGGGTAGTAGATATCAAGAGCTTGGAGCCCAGAAGTATGTAGTAATGTACCAAAAGTCAATTACACAGATACTAAATCAGTAAGAAAGAGTAAAACATGAGGCCAGATTAGCCAGATTATTTTTTACTGGGAAGGATGTTTAGGCTGCACAGGTAGGGCTGGATAGGATCTGGGCTGGCCAAAATTTCCAAAATGCTAAAATTGCTTGAGGTTTTATGTTCAGAAATACATTTTCTTTCTTTTTAAAGAAAAAAAAGGATTTGACTGTGTATATGTGTATGTCTGGAGTGGTTCTACATGTGTATGTGAGTGAATGTATCACAAATGCATGCCAAAGCACACTGTGGCCAGAGAGGGGGTTAGGTTCCCGGAGCCTTCCAACATGGGTGTTGGGTACTGAATGCTCATGCTTTTCAAGGGTAGCAAGAGTTCTTAACTAGTGGGCCATCTTCCCGGACACCATGTTTACATGTTCTTAAAGAGAAAATCCATGTGCAGAAAAGTCCTCTGAATTCTTAACGAGGGGCACTAACAACAAACTCAAGCCAAAGGAACCACTGGGCAGCCATAACAAACCACTCACAATGCAAGTGCACTGATTGCCACACAGTACTAGAGTCTATAAGCCAAGAACAGGGAGGAACCAGGGTTGGTTCTTAAAGGGAGGGTGAATCTGGCCCCTCCTCTCCCCAGTCTCTGGTGTTTGCCAGCTGTTCTTTGGTGTCTTCAGTTGCATCACCTGTGAACTCAGGGCTCTGCACCTGACATGACATCCCAGTGTCTCCACTTCTCCGTCCAAGCCGCTCCCTCTTATAAGAGCATAGACAGGCTGAATTAGCACTAAAGCCGATAACTCCCATCTCATCCGGGTCCTCCACAAACAGCCTATACATTCCAAATGATACCTCATTGCATGTGCTGAGGGGAGGGATTCATCAACCTTCTGCAGAGACAATCCCGTCCATACACTTAGCATCAGTTGAAAAGATGTTTAAGTGGAGAATTCAAGGGAGGAGCAAAAACAATGTGGCGAGGGTCAATCCAACATAGCTATTTGCTGGGCTAGCTAGCAGGAAGATGGAGTCGAGACGCAAACCTCAGCCGAACGTTAGACTTTTAGGTATGTTCACCAAGGTTTTCTGCATCGCAACCTACTGCAGCACAGAGCACCAAGACGTTTGGAAGTAAGCAAGGAGCAGCTCTGAGTGGCTTCTAGGAACACTTCACAGCTGGGCAAGAGGAAGGTGGTGAGAAGAGAGGCTCCCTCTGATGAGTTAACCATCCCATGAACCAGCGGGGAGGCCACTGGAGGGGAAAACGAAAACCAAAAATAACATTTGAAGGACAAATTCATGAAATTAGGTGGGGTGAGGGGGCGCTCTGAGGCAAGGGGTGGAAATCACAAGAAAAGTCAGCTAGCAGCTCTTTTTATTCTAAATATGCATGTGGGCAAAGCAGCAATCAGCACTAACAAAGTCAAGGTTTCTTCATGTAATTTTTTTTTAACTTATAACTCTAAAAAAAATGGCTTAAAATCAGCTTGAGGCTCAACAGATGACAGAAAAATTGTAGTGGTGATTTTTTTCCCATCTCATTCCCATGGTGTTTAGTATTTCAAGTATTATGTTTCAAGATATAATCCGTAGGTCTAGTATGTACTATATGTTTTCTGAAATTGTTTTAAGACAATTTCAGAGAGTAATTCATAAACTGTATTGAATAAGTCCGTGAAAATGAGAACAAAATGCATATTGGTATCTAATACTTAATACAAATTCCATACATAGCATATAGATATGTAGAATACTCACAGTTTGTCATATGTATATAGAAAGTTATGTCCCCGGAGTCTGTTCAAGAGTACTTAGCCTGCTCTTGCAAACCTCTTTAACACTGTTGTTAACAGTGATAAAACCACCCAGGTACTTTCTACTTGGACTGCATTAACTAGTTTGGAGAGGTTGGTCTTTGGTGGGAGAAGCCCTTATACATTAGAGTCTTAAAATGTCACCCTTCGAGTCACGTCCAAAGTATATATGTAATTTATCTCCCATATCCATGCTTTTTCATTAAAAAGAAAAGACTAAAAATGTGAAATATGTTACCACATTTAAAATATTTTCTACATGAGAGACAATTCTGAGGAATATATCTGTTCTTACTTAAATAAACTCATATTAAATAAAGACAGTCTGAAATTACTTCCTAATACTTTAAAACTCTATAATTTTTACAGTGTCATTTAGCACTGTCAAAGGGCACTTCCTTGTCCTTGGTATATACTCCTCTGTGCACTAGGCATCAGTCTCCTGAGACTCTTCAGTATGGGAAACTGAACTTGTATTTCATTTTATTTTAATGAATTTAATTTAAACAAAAACATGCAACTAGAATCTACTGTGTGAAACAATATCCTCATCATTTCTGTGAAAATGACTGCAAAGGGAAAGCCTTAGCCTGTGGTGTAGACTATTCAATACTAGCATCTATCACAATGAAAGTCATAGCATACCTCAGAATCTTTAACAGTAAACTGTAGAGGTGGACACGCTAACAACTCAGATGTCACAGGCTCCAACTCCCAATGCATTGAATCAAATCCAGGGTCTTTTTTTTTCTTCTTCCTCTTTCTGACACAGGGTTTCATTTTAGAACCTTAGCTATTCTCCCGTCAATCAAAAACATTCTGCTTCAGCCCCTTCTGAGTCTAGAACTGGGACTACAGAGATGTAAAACCAAGCCCAGGAAAGAACCCGTTTTTTAAAAAAAAACCAGAAGTTATCTTGATGTACATTTTAGCTTGGGAACACCTGGCTCATTTCAGTCCCATTCCAAAGTACAGTGACTGTCTCTAGTAGAAAATATGAATTTGTTCTGTTTAACCATTGAGTTCTGATAGGAAAACATATTGCTTTAATTTAAGTAACATTGTCAGGTCTTAGTCAACATTTTAGAGTGAGCAATCTATTTAGAATGGACTGGAAAATAAATTATTTCACTGTAAAAAAAAAAAAACAAAAACAAAAACCAGTAGGCATCAGCTAATTCCCCTGCACAAATGTTACATTCCTGGAATGTAATCTTTCTCTGTGAATCTTAACAGTCAACAAATTAGCTGCCTTCATTATTGCATTCAAGTCACCTGTGAAGCCAGATCCTGATACTTGTTAGGTAAATTTATGCCACATTTTTCTGGTTCTCAATTTCCACATTTATAAAATGGAATAAAGCTGGAATGACAACACCTTCCTCCCAGGATGGCGATGACAGCCAGATGTAAAGGACCCAGAGGAGATCTGGCACATGTGTAATAAAAACTAGATATCCAGTTTTCTTTCTCTTTTCAATGGCATTTTAAAAATTTACTTCTTTTTATCTATTCTGTCAGCATGGCTGAAGGTTGCTAGAAACAAAGCCTTATGTGCATGTTTTAACACCACATAGAGCCCAAAGAATAGAGCAGGTGATATCTATGCTAATAAGACACCTACTGGCTTCTTCTCAATGGTGTAGCTTTGCCAAGAGCCACCCAACCCATGAACCCTGGCTCTTTTCCACTGTCTTTCCCCTATAATGTAGGCCAACCCTGGCCTGTAACTACAGCCCTGCTTTCTTTCTACTGATTTACACAGATGTTTGCCCTTATATGTCACACTCTCTACAAAGCAGAGAAAAACACTAGACACTGAATGGTTTTCCCATGTAGACAGAACTTGGGAAGTCGGTGTGTTCTTGATCACTGCCATGTGGCCTCTGCTACACCATGTTTCACTGGAATGTGCACACACACACACACACACACACACACACACACACACACACACACAGAGTATTCCCCCAAACTTTAGTCTCTTTGGGAAGCCTTTTTTCGAAGTCAATTTTGCAAAAAATAACAATTCTCAAATTATAAGTTTTTAAATTATTGACTTGCCATCATATTTGTTTTTTCAATAATCTTTAATCATACTTCATTGCTGAAAAAATAGACAAAAATGAATTTTGTAGCAGAAACAACTAGGCATCAAGGCTTTATGTAGTCTGTCCTAATGAATCTCCTTGACACGCCTACTTTTAAATTTATAGATGAAGAAGGGAAGGCACAGAATATCTGAGGACATAGAGGTTTATTTTTAGTAAATAAGTGACTTTTTTATGCAATACATGAAAATGTACAAATTCTCTAAATCCAAAATCCATATAGTGAACTATTATGTCTGTGATGAAATGCCATGATCAAAAGCAAATTGGCGGCATGGAAGTGGGTGTATTCGGCTTACACTTCCTCATCACTGTTCATCACTGAAGGAAGTTAGGGCAGGAACTCAAACAGGGCAGGAATCTCGAGACAGGAACTGATACAGAGGCCATAGAGAGGTGCTGTTTACAGGCTTTCTCAGTCTACTTTCTGACAAGATCCCAGAATTACCAGCCCTGGGGGTGGCTCACTCCCATCGATCACTAATTAAGAAAGTGTCCTACAAGATCTCCTACAGCCCAGTGTTATGGAGGCATTTTCTCAGTTAGGGTTTCCTTTTTTCAGATGACTTTAGTCTGTGTTAAGTTGACATAAAATTAGCCAACGCACCATGTTTGAGAAACTAACCACCACCATTCTCACCTACACTACTGTAGTGGATTTATGTAAATTTATGTAAATAGTGGACATTGTAAATAATTGTCCCGACTAAGAGTTTAATAAAAAGCGCTGATTGGCCAAAGGCAGACAGGAAGTGTGGGTGGGGCTACCAGACTAAGAAAACTCCGGGAACAGGAAGAACAGAGCAGAATGCCAGAGAGACTCCAGAGTTGCCAGACAAGCCAGAAGAAACAGAGGAAAACTATGTTGCTCTGAGAAAAGGTATCGAGCCCCATGGCTGAACAGGATAAGAGTCATGGGTTAGATTAAGGGTAAAGAGTTAGCAAGTTATATGCATGGGTCTTAGGCTGATCAACCTAAAATTATTGTAAGCATCTGTGTGTCTCTGCAGTTCTAAACCTTGAGGCTAGGCAGGAAGTCCAGGCCAGAAACCTCATACTACACACTACACTTGCCCTAAAACAAGAAAGAGCATTGCAGCAACTGGTAAATTATGATTTCCCCTAAAGGACAATGTAATTAATTTCTAACTCCATTCAGCAAGACAGAAGGCTACTAAAATTTGGATGTAAAAAATCCAGTTCCAACAATCAGTCAGGATAAAGGAACACATGCAGAGGACTGTGGTGTTAGAACATGAGTAGAACGAATAGAAACCAAGTTTTAGTTTTCTTCTTCTTCCAGAAATGGATTTTTGAATCACATATTGATTAGACTGCCAATTGCCTAGAAATTTCATATAGCACCACATGGATTTCCCTGACTGGGCCATGAGAAAATGCGTGCAACCACAGGAAAAAATCAAACACATCTACAGTCAACTCCACATGCTGTACAGTCCTAACCTACCATTGGGGAGCACAAAGTTATTTCATATCTCCTCGACAGTGTATGTATGTGGAGACTTAAAGCTTTACATTTCTGAAGTCTGTCTTTCAGGGGAAAAAAAGCCGGAGTTACACATATTAAAATAATTATACTATATGAAATCATATGGATACAAACGAGAGTTTGTATTGCATACCAAATTAAAAACAAATAATAATTAAAGTATTTTAGTGTCTGTAGACAGAGTTAAATTACTATTATTAAACATTACACAATTTCATATTAAAACAAGAGTTTGGACAAATACTCTGGTCATTTGAAACTTTTGCCATTTTTAAATTCAAGCTTCAATCTACTTAGATATCTAGGCAAAGAGAATGTTCTGTAGGTGCTTTGTCTGTGTGTTTATAAATCATAATTTTCTCTAAACAGGATCAAAGAGGAAGAGACCAAGATTAAAATTAAAGAAAAAGAGAAATGGTAGTGTACACTAACTACTAAAGCAGGATTTCTGTTCCTCTCATTATTTAGATCAGGATAGTATCCTAATGAGCAAGGTCCAGGAATCCAAACTATGTGCCAGTCTGGATAAAAACAAAGAAAAAAAATAACTAAACCCAGTGTCTGGAGTTAATATGTGCCTACACAATTCCTTTTCAGAAATATTAAAATAATCTTAAACCTCAAGATACTTTGATCATCCTGTTGGCCATGAAGAAACTAGTAACAACAGACCAGTAAGTCACCCATAGTTAGTTAGTTTGTTAGTGTGTAGCTAGTTGTAATACAAGGAGAGGTCTTTGTTATCACTACTACAGGTTAGGATCCACAGCCAAGCCTTCCAGCAGCCTACACAGCCTTCCACATCTGGACTACAATCCCAATATGTGGACCTAGGACTTGAATCTCCATCATTTGTATGTCAAACTCCACTCCCCATATCTCACCTCTTGTAACTCTGGGTGTTTGATATTGGTATAGATATAAACATAATATATCATGTGGCAATAATGCAGTTCACAAAACAAATATTTCCTAAATTTGGTACAGAGTAGAACCACTTGAGAAGGTACTAATAAAAATATCCAGGACTCAACCCAAAAGTTCTAAATCATAAATCTTGAAGTACAGACATGAGAAAAATGACAAAGGAAATGGAATATACAGGAAAAGAGGTTCTGAGGCAAGCAATGAGTTAGGACAAAATGTGTGAATAAGTGGTTAAACAGTCCAGATCTTTGATCCCCACTCTACTTAAGAATCAAGAGAGTGATACTCGCTTAACATAGTATTACAAAGCCGGTGGCTAGGAAATAGACACAAGAATATCTGGCAACACATGGCCATGAAGAGATAAAATTTAATGTCTCATACTGACATTCTAAGGTCTTTAGAATATTGCCAAGGCTATTGAAGGACCCTTTAATAAATATTTGTAGCAAGGAACACAGCTATTGGTCATATAGCTAACTGTCATTATCTGGCCCTATTCCATATTTTAGAATTTTTTTATTTCCTTTTATAACCAAAGGCTTCATTTGAATATTTTCCAAATAATACTAAAAGTATATCTCAGTTCAGTAGGGAAACAGGCCAGTTCTTCCCAATATGTACTTTGAAAACTGGGTCAGAGCAACATTGTACAATCACTGAGCTATCTCTCTTAGAAGCCTCAAAAATTAATTTACTAGTTTACCTTGAGATAGTCTGAGAATGTTCCATTTAGAGAATTGCATAGTATCTTATTTCCAGACATAAAACTCAGGAATGCTTTTGCCTGCATTCTCAATGGGAGGAGGCTGAGGCAGGATCATCTCCTGAGCTAGATATTGGAAACTCACCTGGGCAACATAGAGTGTTTCCATTTCAAAACCTGTGGTAACAAACAACACAGCAGCATCTGAGAAGAATACTCACTAGAGTTGAGTCCTGGCATTTCATTCACAACTCAGCATCTTTGATTAGGCCAGATTACTAAATCCATTCATTTCTCAGCTGGTAAGTAAAAAACTGAAATTTTCTTCAAATACATTATTTATTATCCACAGTGATGTTTCACTGATATTTGTGTATGTGTGTTTCTTGGTTTTGTTTTTTTGTTTTGTTCTGTTTTGTTTTTGTGGCAGTGGAAGAACCCTTAGTTAATTACACCTTCCCTTTGTTCTTCCATGCCTAGGCCACAGCGGAGCAGTGGTCACAAGCTGGTTCTTTCAGTTACTATTGACACCAGGACTGTGAAATGGGACATCCTTCCCAGGGATTTTCCAACCCAGAACTGTCAAGAAAAAAACAATTATATTGTAGCTCACCAAGCATCGTGTTTGTTCTCACTGTCCTCAAGGTAGAAGAATAAAATAATAACACAAAAGAGGCAGAGGAAAGACATGAAATGCATCAATGGTGATTACCTATGAGTCTTCTTAGTCTCTAAATGTGATCTCACCCATGTGTTTTCTATAGTTGTAGCATGTACTTTTCATTACTGAATGGATTTCCTTCCATTGTAAACAAATAGTTCTAATATACTAATTACCCTAAAATCATTTTGTCTTTCTCTAGTGTGTCCGCCCAGAGATCTTGCTATGAATTTTCCATTCTTGTGCCTCCAGTTCTTCACTTTCTCACATTTCTACTTACACCCTGTTCTTCCATGCCTGCCCGATATAGTATATGTTATATGTATCAGAGAAAGAGAGAATGTCTTCATCTAAGTCTTATATTCAAACTAACACACGGCTCTATATTTATCCAACTAATTTGTTAATTGCTTACAGGTGAAAATAATATTTATGTCACCAAAGTTTTTCCTACACTACTGTGATACTTAAAATTCACTGTCACTATCAGCATGACCTGATAAAGAATCAACTAGAAAACACATTCTTGTGATAGCAGTAGATTCTGGAAATGAAGAAAGGAAAATAGAGAAGGCAAGCTGAGCCCAGGACTCTCCCTCTGTCTGCATCTCGAGCAAGGACACAATGGAATCTGTCGTCTCAGACTTCGACTGCCATGTCTTCATGCCAAGAAAGATAATGCCTCTTTTCAAATTATGAAGCATGGTAAATCCTTCTGCTCCTATGTATCCTCACCAGGTATCTTGTCATAGCAACAAGAAAATTAAGCGATACAACATCCATACATACATATAAAGCATCACAAAGCCAATGAATGAGCTCTGGTGCGATTCTAACACTGTTCAACCCAACAACTGAGAAGACTGGGGTTAAGAACTGGATTTACATGGATAAAGGAAGGATAAATACAAGGTATTTATTATGAATATATTCACACTCTGTTATTGTATTAGGTTTCTGATCTGGACTTTCCGGGCTAGCCTTGTGGCCCGGACTTTCTGGCCTACAGTCCCATAGTCCCAGTGAAACACAAAGACACTTACATTAATTGTACGCTGATTGACCTGGGGCCCAGGATATAACTTGCTAGCTCTTGCTCTTAATCTAACCCATGATTCTTATTCTGTTCAGCCATGCAGCTCAGTACCTTTTCTCAGAGCAGTGTAGGTGTCTTCTACTTCTGTGGCATCTTCTGTCTTCTCTGTGGCATTTCTGCCCTGTTCTTCCTGTTCCCAGAGTTTTCTTAGTCTGGTAGCCCCGCCCACACTTCCTGCCTGCCTTTGGCCAATCAGCATTTTTATTAAACCAGTGGGCAATTATTTACAACGGAACAACATAATCCCCCTACACTCTGTGGTCATTACACTTCCTAACTATCTCTCACACATACCTTCTCTCTCTCTCTCTCTCTCTCTCTCTCTCTCTCTCTCTCTCTCTCTCTCTCTCTCTCTCTCTCTCTCGTGTGTGTGTGTTTCAGTCTGTCTGTCTACCTGCCTCTGTCTCCCTCTTCATTTCTTTTCTTTCTTTTTTTTGCTAGGGATCCACCCAAGGAGTTCAGACATGCTCTCTCAGTTGACTGCAAAATGATAGTCCTAGTTCCAATGCTAATCTATAAATGCCACCATCCTGAAAACAATATTAAATTTAATATACTTGAACAATGAGGAAGAAGAGAGAACAGAGAGTGAGGTAAAAGAGAAAAAGGGAAATTCCGCTGTGGTTCACAATGTTAAACTTGAGAAATGAAAAAGTACAAGACTTAATGGAATGTGCTTCTATTGAAAATTGAACCAAAACTCGGGTAGCAGCCTTGGATTCTTCAGACAAACAGATGGTGTCAACACACCAGCCGATTAGTCAGCTTGGCAATGGAAAAGGGATAGATAGTTTTACAAAACGCTACCATACTGAATATATGAAAGACGAGAAAGGGACTTGAATCTGTCCACTGATACTTGATCCTGGCTACTGCATGGTTTATAAAATAGGCCACTCTTGTCACCAACCGTTTTGAGTTTCCTTCTAAGATTTTCATAGACATCGTTCTCAGAACAAAGCTGAATTTCAGTAGGGACAGCTGGATTTAACAGGTGAAGGGAGACCATCTAATGGTTTTCCTACCAAGGCCTCATGGCTGATTTTCTTTTTAGGTTTTTATGTAACATAATGTAACCATGTAAATATTTCTATTTCTTAAAGATAAATTATCTGAGAGCTTATTCATAACCTAAGTAAATAACAGTTGTAATAAAGACAGAAAGTTCCTATTTACAGATACAAATACTGTAATTTAATTTTCCATTGCTTAAGGTAGAATTTTATATTAGATTATATTCAACCAAATTAAAATTAGCATTCAATAATTTTTCCCCAAGAGTCCACAGCATGTCTACTAATGCCACCAAATTAAATCAGACCCAGAAAGTTCAATTTGATTAGTAATTTTCCTGGTGAGTTTGTGGCCCTTCAAATGTAAATTAGCAGTTTCATTAACATGGGAATGCAGGCAAGATATGGGCCTGGAAGACAAAAAGAGTTGATCTGAGAATCAAGAAAAATGGTGTTGCTTTAAAAAGCCAAGTGTCTAGTTCTCATCTTCCCAACTCCATTTACCCCAGGACAGTTCTAACATGAGAAAGAGACTGCAGTCATTTGTATTTAAATTGACACAGTTTCCATTCCAGCCCTGAAAATGACAAGCCTCTGCTCTGTCCTATGTGATACATGCCTTAAAAATACTAGCCACAGCTCTCCTGATTGTGCCAGATCTTAAGAGAAATCTGAGCAGATAAAGTAACTTCCTTTGGAATTTTATTTGTATTTACAGAAAGATAAAACCAGTCTGCCCTTCTGTCTTTTTATCTAGACAGTTTTCTTGGGGCAGAGTGTCATTTGGCTTAAATTGGCCAAGAACTCCCTCTAAAGTGGAGAATAATCTTAAATGCCTGATCCTCTGGTCTCCATCCCCTGAGTGTGTGTGTGTGTGTGTGTGTGTGTGTGTGTGTGTGTGTGTGTGTGTGTGTACATATTATAGCATTATCACATATAATAATGCCATTGACACAGTATTATAAATTATATATATATATATATATATATATATATATATATATATATATATATATATATATATATATACATATATATGTAATGGGCTTGCACCCTTCCTGGTTCCTTCCTACCCTCTTTAGGGAGACTACTGAGGGCCACTGGCTAAAAGAACAAGAGCTATCTGTCAGAACAGCTCAGGACTCTGCCACATGACTTTAGCCATATGAGCCTGTGCTCCCAGTTTCTTGGCATGTGCTTCCTGTCTTAAGAAGAAACAGTTATTAATGAAAGTAAGAATGGGGGGAAAGTACTCGGAAAAAAATACTAGATCTAAAAGTAGACTTGTATCAAGTATTGCCAGACTAAAATGTTTTGATCTCAAATTTGTATATACATACATATATATGTTTGTTGGCCTATTTTTATTCTCCTGTTTCTCTAAATCCATAAGTTAAACAGGTTTGGCTCTTCAAACTTGAGTATTGCACACATGGATCACAAGCTGACCAGATACACACAACTACTCCAACAGAATGTGGGGCCTTAATACATAAGAGCAAAACATAAAGTCATGGCAATGTCCAGAGAAGAATGAGTCACCAACTATTTACTGTGCAGCTTGAACTCCATTGTTCTGAGTTCCAAAGCAGAGCTATAAAGAGTCACCTTATATATAAAGAAAATGGACAGAAAAGAGGCATTTGAACTGTTTGGTCTGTGTTTACATAGGGCTTCACCTCAGAGTCTGCCTCCTAGTTGCCTAGTCTTTTGTGCTTAGAGAGTTCAGAGCCCATGACACATAACTGATCCCTTGAGAGGTTGTCTTATGTATTACAGGTTTTATATGCAACTTACTGTTTTTCAATAAAGGTACCTGTAAAGAACATGACATTTTGTTTGCTTTTTATAAAAAAGGGTTTAACATAACATAATGGGGTAGTCGGGAAATTATGATGTAGCCCATGTTGGTCTGGATCATATAGCAATTCTCTTGCATCTCTGAGTTCTGGGAAAATATGCATGTACCACCAAACCTGATTGACTACAAAATTCTTAGCTATGTGCTGCCCTGAAATCCTCTCTACATTATAACTCAACCTGTGGCCCCTTCCTGACCCTTTATATTACCATCTGACCAATTTAGTTCTTTCTATAAATTTTATACTGACTCTGTATTTTCATTTCTGTTTTACCATTATAATTGTGTCACGCCTTTGGAAATCTTTCTTACCTTAGAATAAGCAACTAATAATCTGCTCTTTCTTCAAAAGAAAACTGATGATTCACATAAAGCACACGTGGTTATTCTTTCCACGAGAGTAAGAGAAGCAGATTAATGTCCTCCAGAGCTTTTAGCAGATCAATATCTGTGGTCTCCTGGTGAATTCCCTGCAAATCTAAGATACAGCTCATCATATTTTAGCAATGGAATTCAAACTCTTCCTAACATCTAGTACTTTTATTTTTGTCTTTAGGAAACGGATTCTCTAGAACCAAAAAAGGAAAAGACACAATGGTATCAAGTTCCTTCCATCTTCTAATATATTTTAAATGAAATATTCTTAATTGTCTACAGGATAAATTCTAGGCTGTTCAGCCTGCCAGGGAAAACCTTCCCCAACCTGACCTGGAAGTGCCTTTTTAAACTCTAATTTCCACAGTTCCAATCAAGGCTTTAAAAAAAAAAAAAAAAATCAGATTACTCCCAGAGATTCAAACAGGATGTGTTTATTTATTCAGATACTCCCTTCCTCAGCAGACCTTTATTTATTCCCACCCCTCTTTTCCTCCTTCTTCAGTATGTATCATTACTGAAATACTGAGTCTGGCTTCAACTGATTTCCTTCTGCAGCTTTGAATCATTTTCTTTGTCTATTACAATAAGATATAGATAGATGATAGATAGATAGATAGATAGATAGATAGATAGATAGATAGATAGATAGATAGATAGATGATAGAGATGATTTGTGTGTATTTTTCCTTCACGTAGCAAAATAAAGGTTAACTGAAGGCAAGATCTGATGCATGAGTAGAAGTTTCCTTAGTTGATGGTTCTAGAGGCTGCTAAGTCAAGAGTATGGCAAGTGGTATATGTTGAAATTAAAGTACTTTTAGATATACAAATCTAATCATGGCCTATATATCACACACATAAAAAAAAATGATAAAATTAGATGCTTCCACCAAGTGGCAGATTCAGTTAACCAAAGTGGAGATTAAGGAAGGGGAAGAGGTCCACAAAAAACTCCCAATCATTTCAGAAATGACCCTATGCTTGTCTCTCTTGTACCCATTTTTTTCAAACCAGGGTGCTTTCAGTTTTTCCATCTCTATATTTAATGCTGTCACTCTCCTGCAAAAAATACTGAGGAAAACACACACACACACACACACACACACATACACTGGCATATACCAGGCTTCGTCTTTGGGGCCACCAACCAGCTCCCCATATTATGACAAAGAGATATCTTACTAGATATGAATTCTCAACCTAGCTTAGGCTAGTTTTTGGCTAGCTCCTTTAACTTAAATTAACCCATTTAACCTACTTCTCTTCATCACCTTTTTGCCTCAGGGCTTTTTACTTTGCTTTCCTTTCTTATTATCTTACTTTCACTGTGTCTGCTGTGTGGCTTCTTGCCTGAGGCGCGTCTCCTGCTCTCTTCTCTTCTCTTCTTCCTCCTTTTCCTGCATTTCTCCTCCTGTTTAGTCTCTCTGCCCACCAGCCCTGTCTTTTTCTTCCTAGCTATTGGCCACTCAGCTCTTTTTTCAGACCAATCAGATACCTTAGGCAGGCAAGGTGAAACAAATGCTACACATCCTATATGATTGAACACACATCCTTACATCATTAAATCAATGCAGCAGAAACCAAAGGAACACACCTTTCACAGTTAAAGTAATATTCAGCTGCATTAACAAATGTAACACATCTTTGCCCCGGTTAAAACGATATTCCACAGCAATGGAACTATGGCAGAAAGTGAGGCATTGAGGCAGGCATATGAAAGAGAGGCGAGAATCTCCCAAGGCAGTTTGACACATCACATAGTGTGCTCCCAAAGTGTGCACTGTACATATATCTCAACCTGTTCATCCATGCACCACTGAGCCCTTGACTTCTTCTCACTTCCACCCTCAGAAGGAATTTTCTCTCCTAAGAAACTATCGCTTCTGGTAAGGCAAACACGTTTCTGCAAACCATTGTTCAGAAACATAAGAATGTTGCAATCCCACCATGCATCCTCCAGACCCTGAGGTAGGCTTATCCTATACCTGTATCAATATCTGTAAGTACCAGTCATGTCAAAGTGCATTTAAAGAGTCTTCACCATATAGTAGATGTCACTCATGGCGTTCTACGTATGTATTAGGCACCAGAACAATGGTATACACAGTTGTGAGTCTCACTGTGAGGTAGTAAGACAGAGACATAAAGATGTAAAGTGCCTTTTCTTACTGTTCTACACAAACCAGAAGCACAGAGATGCACACCCACCCTCATTCTGCTGGATGTGTATAGCCTCTGCTCCATCCAGAATAGTCTGAACAATTAAGAGGAAGTGCATAATTGAAAATTAAAAGGCTGGATCACAAGAGCACATTCCCCTTGGATAACTAAAATTTGACGGTACTGAGGCTGAAAGAGTTAACAAGAAAGTTCTACACACAGTATATTCCAGTCCACTGCCTCCCAGTCAAGGTCAAATGCTGCTCAAATCTGCTCTTCAGCTATTTACAAACCTCTTTATCAACATCAGTACTCTTCAAGTTCTGACATCTCTCTTCAGGACAGAAGTATTTATTTAAACAACAAGTACAGCTTGAGGAACATCAGGCTCTTATTCATGACTAAGTAATTAAAAACGGAAAACACATCATGGAGTGCCTAATATATGCAGGCATTAATTGGTTCAATTGGTGAATGTTTCCCCAGACTGCATTTGTTTCTTATGGATGGGTGCTGTGTTCCCATCCGTGCCTCCTGGCTTTCAGGATTTGTTAATTAGTATTTTCCTAATCCCATTCAGAAAACTAGAGCAAGTCTTTGCCATCCCCCTTCCATAAATAGGTGGTAACCCAGATTAGGTCAGGGCAGCTCTGCCTACAATGGCATCCTTAATCAGCCAATGTGAAATCAAAATGAGGCAAAAATCCTGGCTTTTATCTCACCCTGTCTTTGGAGCTAATTAAAATGCAGGGCTCTTCCTCCAGTTACAACCCTGCTGTTCTATACACTAATAAGCCAACAAAAGGTGCTGAAAGCAATGGGCTGAATAATTGTTGAAATTTACAGTTTCTTGAAGGCAACTGTTAAAAAGATTTCTGCCTCCGCCTTAGTGTGGTGGAGTCTATCACATTCTGATAAAGCTGACTGGCTAAGGAGAGCTGCTCTGGAAAGCATAGTAAGAGTCACTCAGATTCAAAGTGGATGTTGTTCCTATAAAGGGATGTTCAATGTTATTGTTGCTACTTATTTGTCTTTCAAAGCACTCTACAAACCAAAGAGTTAAAAATCACCATGTTCTTTACAATAGTTCCCCAGAGTGTGGTGGGGGTTTTCTGTTAGCTTAGAGGAATCCCTGAGAGTCCACTGGCATAATAAATAAAAAGTTGGGAAGGAAAATGGAAAAACACAAGTTACAGACAAAAAAAGAAAATGCACACACAGAGACAGCCACATGGGCAACTTGGGATTAGACCCTTCTAGCCATTTACCCCACCAAAAGAAAATTTTAAATTAATAACCAACCTCAATAAGAAAAAAAAGCCCTTCTCATCTAGAGTAAGCTTTTGATCTTCCTGTTTCCCTCCCTCAGGGTATCCCTTTATATTTATTAAAATGCACGTCGAGCATGTTACAAGTAAAACAATAATTTCCTATAGTTAAATACATGTACAAGCATATAATTTGAGAATACATTTGCCAAGGAACACCACATGTTCCAAACACATATACTAAATGAAATCCACATTATAATTATATTTAAAAATCAATACATTAAGGGAGAATTCAACACGTTCAAAGAGTTGCAAACTATAATTGTGAGAAAGTGACCTCCCCCATTCCCTCCCTAAAATCTGGCAGGATGTAGGACACCTGGACAGGAGGTGAGGGTAATAGCCAAGATTCCTCTTTCCCACCTTAAAAGCATAGCTACAAAAAAACCTTAAGAGGCTATAATCTCTGGTTGGCACCGTGTCAAATTGCCACAGTGAAGTGTGAACCCCAAGAAGCAGCAAGTGCAACTATGAAGCTGCTTATACAAGTCGCCAAGGCTTCCAAACACAGGGGCATATGTGTAAAACTGAAACAAAGCAAATATCTGCACCACAGGCTTTTGTAAAATCAGTTTCTCTGTCACCTAGTAGTCACAAAAAGAAAAGGAAAAAAAAGCTGGGCAATGGTGATGAACACTTTTAATCTCAGCATAGAGAGGCAGAGGCAGGTGGATTTCTGAGTTCTAGACCTGGTCTACGGTTGAGTTCCAGGACAGTCAGGGCTGCACAGAGAAACTCTGTCTCAAAAACAAAAGAGGACAAAAACCACAGTACCAATTATTGTTCACAGCATAGAATGACAAGTAGTAGAAATACATTTTTTTCCAGATGGCAATTAGCTTAGTAAGAATTTTTCCTAAATTGTTATATGGATAAAATTTTATAAAATATCATAACATTTAAGCCCATGAGAATGCCTAACAATTCACCCCTGGAAGAGTTAGCTAAAATGATCCCTCAGAAGAAATAATAATAAATAGGAAGAAATTATAATTGAGAATACATATTGAGTAGGAAAAGCATATTAATTTAGACCTATAAACCACTATTAACACCCAAACTATCATTACTGACTAAATTACCAAAGTAAGATAATAATAACCCGCTTGTGTAAAACATACTATATGTGTTATGTGTATTAACTCATTTAATCCTTTCTGTCAGGTATGAAAACAGGTACTATTGTCTCATCCAACACAGGAATGAGACAACTAGAGTACCAAGTATTTTAAAAACTTTCCCATGCTCACATACCTGTAATTAGAGACCGAGTTTGTACACTTAATCATAATGTCATTATATATAATTAGATAAATTATATAATATTATAGTTCGTTTTACTGTATTTTATACAAACAGCAATGGTTAATATTGATGAACGGTCAGAAACTTTGTGTCTTAAGTATCACACTCAAATTATCTCATTGAAATCTCTCACAAACCTGTTGCTTTCACTCTCAAGCATGACAGCCAGGCAGGCTTTGAAAGAAGAGATACCTCACATTGGTCACACAAAATTCTACAAGAGGAAACACGCACTGCTAGATTAAACGGGGAGTTTTATCTTTTCACTATATATCTACCATGTATTATTAAAGTTTACCATATATTTGTTGTGTTGTTTTGGGTGTTTTGTTGGTGGTGGGTGTTTTCTTCTGTTTGAGATAGGCCTTCTCTGTCTAATACTGGCTGTGCTGGACTAACTGTAGACCAGGCTGGCCTGGAACTAAAGATATACTTTGCCTCTGTTCCTTAAGTGCTGGGTCAAAGGTGTGTGTGTGTACCACCACTGCCCTGCCAGCCTCACTGTTTTTAAATGTCCAGTTCAGTTATGTCATGTGGATCCACAGTGTTCCAAAATAAATTTTCAGAAACTTTTTCTCTTGCAAACCTGAAACACTGCACACACACACCCAAGCCATGCCATTCTGGTTCCTCCCCCAATTGAAGTCATAGTGAGCATGTGCGCGTATTCCACACATCCAAAATTGTACACATTCCATCATAAAAAGGTAGCAGCCAGATTTAAAATTGAACGCTTCCTTGTAATGTGCTTCCTTTAAATTTTAAAAACATCAGCTCTCTTGGGTAAAAGCACCTACACAATGGTCCAGGGATATACAATGGGACTCTTTGTAGTTTGGGGGGTACTTTCAGCATCAAGACCATTTTGAAAAGTTTAATATACTAATTACAGATATCAGAATTAAGTGGCTGACAAAAACAAGAGAAAGAATTGAAACTCAATAGTACGGACTGGAGAACAAAAGGATGTCCTCTTTTTCTTAACCTCTTCTCTCCCAGCACCAACTTCCTAAGGAAACACAGAAACATTGTTCAATTACCACATAGGCTCCTTGCCCATTGCTGCTCAAATGCAAATGTAAGAAACCCTAGGAGACATCCACCCCATGCCTTTCAAGTCCATAGGTTAGGTCGCTTCCTACCAATGCTAATCAAAAAATGTACTTCACATTGAAAGTGTCACAAAACCTAACTCAGACTCAGCAAAATGAAAGGAAGTAGATTATCAGAACTCAGCAAGCTATCTCTTTGGCAGCAAAAGAATAGTCCTTGACATTATAATGACTAATATGTTGTTATAAAAATGTCTGGCGATGAATACCACCAGCCTTCAAAATGAAGGACTACACAAGCCCAGTGGAGGAAGGAAAAAAGAAAAGATTAGATGTGACCAATCTCAACCATAATGTAAGTATGCGAGCGTGTAAATAATAAGTGAATAGCACTTCTGAATGCCGAACTGAACTGGAAAGCAGACAGGAGTGAGGATGGCCCTTGAAAGTAAGAGACAAACATTTAAAAAGAAAAACACAAGGCCAATTGGCTCAAAATCAGAATTAGCAACTTGTAAACTGGAAGTGTCAAAGTTGAGCGAGCATGTAATGAGAGCCCAGATGATCCATGAATGACAGCCATACGCAACAGTAGATACAAGGAGCAAAGGATAATATAAACAAAACATTCAGTGATCAAATCTTGATGCAAAAATCCTTCTGTCAGCTTTACAAATTTTCACTTTATCCCCAGCCCCTTACCCCTCCCAAAGAACGTAATGAGTGATGAAAAGATGGCGGCAGTGGGGACCATATTTTACATCCCCACTTTACAGAAGGGCCAACTGAGGCTCACAGCAGGCAAGTGAACAGAGACCTCTATCTTGACAGCCTGTGACTTTTCATATGACTAAGACAGCTAGGCCATTCCAAGTTCACTCATGCTGGAGCACAGTTCAAGGTCACTCAAGGGCAGAAAGGAGGAAGGTCTGGGGTAATGAAGCAAGTAAAAAAAAAGGATGTCTCAATAAATAAATATCACAAGAGAAAGACATAAATATGCAAACAAAGCTGGAAATAAGCAACTAGTTATAGAAATGACTAAGTCGTCCAGAGCTTTCTGGTCCCATACTGTGACACGCTCTGCTCCCTCAGCTTCCTCAGTGAAGATGTATGCCTACCTTCTCTGCTCCAGAAGTTTCTCCATAGGTGAATGAGAATGAGGAAAACGGGTCATTTAAAACAGATGGCTACAAGACTAAACCATACAGGTAATGACATCAATCTTTGTCCAATACAGTGAAAGACACTCATGCCTATGCGCCCAGGACAGAAGGATAACTAGTTATGGGCCAGTATAGGCTTCTGAGTGAACTGAGGGCTAATCTGACCTGAATTAGAAGGACTTCCAAAATAAATAAATAAAAATTAAATTTAAAAGTGGTGTGAGATGGAAATAATTTATTTCATGTCCGGATTTCTCTGTCTTGGTGTTCTTGACATTTCAGGCAACAGCATCCTTTATGAAGAAGAGCTGTGTTATGCATTATGCCACAAGGACCTCTCCTTACTAGATGCCAACTAGTATCCCTGTTACAGAACCAAAATGAACAAATGTTGCCGGACAGCTATCTTAAACATACTTACACTTTTTGTTTTGTTTATTATTATTAGTTATTACTTTATGGGGCAATCAGAAGATATACAGATTATATATAGCAAAGGGAATTCAAACTAATCCTTGAAAAATCCATGTTGCGGAAACATTGTGAACATTCTGCCTAGTCAAAAACCAGCTCCAGAAGGTTAGGATTTAAGTAAGGGGTGTGATGAAATCTCAAACACAGAAAAAGGGGCTTCAAATCCCAAAACCAAAGATTAAACCAGTAACATACAAAGACTGATCATCCCTCCAAAAATACATTAGGTGTGAAGTCACTGAACAAAATCAGCTTATGGCTTCCTATCCTTTCCATAGTCATAAGGAGCTTTAAGACCAGGGACAAGGGTTCACAGAAAGGACCAGAAAAATGAGAACCCAGATGATGCTTTTGCTTGGAGCCAAAAGGGAAAGGTTGGCTATCTTAACAAAAGGGCTGCAGAGAGAGATTTCAAGCCACCACCTTACCATTTGGTGCCCCAGTGGAGCCATCTTTCATTACAATATTGGGATGAACGAGTGACAGCATATTCTAACATGCTTGGATCACTAGCAATTATTCCTAGCATAGAAAGAAGAAAATGAAGCAAGCACATCCCTTCTGAGTTTGGGTGCTAAGCAGTCAACCATACTGGCCAAATCCTGTCTCTCCAGTCGCTTTGTAATATACACTATTCACCCTGCCCCCAGTCTTCAATGACAGCTATTCATTCACGTGTCCCAAGCTGATCAAATGGGAGCCCCAGTGATGGTTGAGCACTATTTGCCCTTACTGAACAGTCAGACAATGTTTCTTTCTCATCAGTCTGGTGCACAGTCTCCTCCGACTGAGACATGGGGAACCGTTCTCACGGGCAGGACAGGTACTGAAGGCTATTTGTTCAGCAGAAACTCTGGCCTTCTTTCCCCATATGGAGTCTTGGCTTAACAATGGGAAGTGACGGAGAAAAGCTCTCGCTGCTATTCTAAACATCTCTTAGTCTTTCTCGGAATCAAAGCTGCTAATTATGCCAAGCAGGCTGAATGAGGAGCAGTGGTTTTGTGATCCTGCTATTGTTCAAAGGGCTGAGATCACCAATGCCGTTTTCCGAGGTAAAAAGCATCTGAAGGGGAAAAGTCTGAGTGCTTATTATCTCTTTGTGTTCTTAAACAGTGCCTATATACCAACTTTTCACTAGTGAGTAAAAACATTTACTGGCAATAAAACACTGTAGTGTTCAGTGTGTTAACCTCTTCCACCAAAAACATGACAAAGTGCTCTGAAGTTTCTAGAAAGAGTAAAAAGACCAACAATAAAACTGCTTTTATTTTCTTGTCACAAATATAGAATGAAGGCATAGGAAGGAAAGATTATTACAAATAATTCTCTCAAAAATAATTCCTTGAGTTTATATATACTGCAAATTTGAGCAAAATTATACAGCCTTGTATAACCACAACGAAACAGTGAGGATATATCACAGCAGGGGGGAGGACCTTACACTTCCCAGAATTATATTGGCAATGAAATTTAAGACATACTAATCAAGAAAAATAGCATTTGGGTGGTCACATTTCAGTTATCTCTGGACTGTCTTCATGATGCTCCTGAGAACAAAACTACTGTAAGATATGAAATATCCAAGTTAAATAATGAAGGAATCCCCTCATGTGCCCTGCTCGCTCTGTGTCTTCATTTTCAGGCAGATAACTAAACAATGTGCTGTCTTCTCCAGCATCAAGGACAGAAAATAGATCTTGGGCAAAATTTGTGAATATACAAATAACTAACTGTTGTTTCTGTTCCAGAGTAACATTTCAAGTCTGGTTATCAATATTTTTTATATCTTCCCTATAGAATTTTAAATTTTTCTTTGTAACTTTTCTTGTCAGAGTTTTCATTGCAATTAAACAAAGCTATGAGCTAAAAAGCAGCTTTTATTATTATCATTATTATCATCACCATTATTATTATTACAAAGAGAAGTATGGCTTCGTCTACCTGAAGCAGGCTCTTCTATCTGATTTAATTTTGATAAGGTGTGTATAGTTAGCCAAAATTGACACCTGTGTTAAAAAAAAAAATGGCATTGCCTTTAACTTCCATACTATAATACTGGAGCCTCAAGTTGATCGGTGGTCTAGCATTTCTCTTATAGGACACACTGGATCACATTCATCTCCAGAGACCTGTTATCCCCACCTGCTGGAAGCAAGAAATATAACTGGGGCCAAGATAATCAATGATGGATTTCAAGAAGAAAAGCTGTATAAATTAGATAGAGAAGGGCCTGTGTTCAGTTAGATGATTTAAGGCAGTATTTCTGTAACTGTATTTATTTACAGCTCTAAAGCCGTCTGTCTTCTAATTGATGCCGCTTTATTCTTTTCTATTCTTTTTGGGTCTTAAAGATGACCATTACACTTTATGATAATTTTCAGGTTAACTGTTTTGCAAACAAAATGTTTGACACACAAGATGAATGTATAGCTTTGGCATTTTTCTGGCCTTAGAAAAAAATTTGCATGTTCTTACATCACATAGTTTGAATTATGAGGGATATAACATACATTATTTATCATATGCAAAGAAAATGGATTCCAGTTTCAAAGTAAAATATTAATTCTTACTTTTGAATTAATAAAGAGTAATAAAGCTTTTTTTCTTGAGGAAAAAAGGGCTCTGTCTGCTTTAGCATTATAACACTGAGTTCTTAGCAGCCTCAGGGGTTACCAAAGCAGAAACAGCTGCCCTGTGTACACCTTCTGTGGAAAAAATTAACCCTCATTGTTGATAATCCCCTAATTCACTTTAAAACGAGGAAACGGTCATTTTGGTGGGATCATTGTTTAAATTTAACTTACAAATGATTGTTCTTTCAAGTGGCACAAATATAACTGGATACAATAAATAAGTTAGCAGAGCCCTAAGAAAAACTAGAAAAAGCCAAAATAGTCCACGATAGGCATAAAAACGAGGCATCTGGTTCCTGGTTAAACATTCTTAGGCTGCCTTAGTGATTAGCAATAGCAGTAGCCATAGTAGAATAAGGAAAAAGAAGAGATCACCTGTCAAGATTAGTTCTTTTAGGCTAAAACATATTGTTTTTAATTTTTGTCTAATACACTAGATTATTTGCCACCTTAAAACTCGTTCTTTGAATCTTTGTCATTTGGTACAATGTAGTTGGAGCATGGCCCTGCCACAATTTCACCCACAGATAAGCATATGTTTTCCTGAACTGCAGATTTTGGCAAATGCATCAATTTTCTTTCTAAATTGATAAGTAAAAGTAAAAATAAGTTAGTCATGATATCACATAGAGATAAAAAAGAAATAGAATTTTTCAATATGTTTATTGAATGATTATCTACAAATTCTATACTTATATATGAAGTTGAAATAAGTACACTTTAAGTTGATTTTGTAGGTCAGGTAAGGTCGCTCAGTGGGTAAAGACACTTACCTTCAAGACTAAATGCCTGAATTTAATCCTTATGACTCACAAGGCAAGACAGAACCAACTCCTACACCTCTTATCATCTGTTGGCCTCTACACATTTATTCGCCTTATCTTGAATTCATGTATGCACACAAACACACATAAGATAAAATAAAATAAAAAGAATAAATAAAAATGTAATTTATATTTTAATTGCCTTTTCAACATGAATTGCCTAATAAAACACTGTGGAAATGTATTAACATGCTTAACGTGATTAACACGTCAATCATTATGCTATAATCTACATTTAGATATATTACTATTAGCAAAATTATGCATAATATTTACAATTGGTTAGGATATCAAATCAAGCTCCTGTAGAAAGAAGTTACTGAAACTGAAGTTCAGAAGTAATAAAAACTGTTCTGAAGTAGAAAACCATAATTGAGAGTTTGGGGAGGGCGCCATTGATGATGAACATTATTAGGTTTGGGGAGGAGAGGAAGGAACCGCAGAAGAAACGTGTTCAGGAGTTAAGCAGAGGTACAGGTTGTAGACCTCTGAGGAGAGACTCTGGAGAAAGCAGAAGCCCACTGTAGCAGCCTTAGAGATCAAGACCCAAAGTCAACAGGAACTCTGGAAGATGGATGTGAAAAGAACTTGAGAGGGGGTTAATTGAAGGCCTGCAGAAAGGCAATTATTCTCACTAGTCAAGCCCTCTTTCCCAAATGCATGCAAACTCCATGCATGGGATTTTCCTCCAACAAAGCAGCTGAGCCTTTTCCAAAGAACTTAAACAAAATGCCAGGTGAATCTGAGTACAGCCTCACTCTCTCATTTGCGTGATCCCACAGCCCAGCCGTTGGCTTCTTAGCTGCTTTGCTAATCCAAACACCAAAGTGTCACATTTGTTTATCTAACAGAGAATTCCAAATGAGAATTCTACAGAGAAACTTATGGGAACATAGACAGAAGACATATATACACTACAAGCTCCATTTTTCCTGTGGGATTAACAGATACATTGGGGGGGGGCTCAGAATAATAGAAAGACTAACTTGGTCAAACTACAAACTGACACCAAAAGAAATGGAGTGGATTTTTCATTGTAGAAGATATCAGGAAATAGAACACTGATAAATAAATACAGAAATAGAAAGATGCAGACAGTCCCTGACTTACGATTCAACTGTGATGGGAAACCACAGAGCATTTACTAGATGACAGACTTTCAAGTTTCTATCTTATCTTGAAGGGCTTGTGATGCCCAGTAGTAGGATATAGCTCCATCTAAGTTCAATATAGGCATATCTAAATTATTATTAGATGAAATAAATAAAATAAATGAATAACACAAGCATGGCTATAAAAATTCTTTTTATAGAAAGAATTTATATATTATTACACAAATTTTAATGTGACTAAAATTTAAAAATTAAAGTCACAGAAAGCTTCCCCAGAAAACATTCCAGACAATGATAGTATTAGCTGAGTAATGTTCACTCAATTATTAAAATTGCATAAATTTGGCCTAGAAGATGGTGGACATGATTTGTCCTACTGTTTCTCATATTGTTCAAGTGTGTACCTTTCCTCAATGCATTTCAGGTAAAGATGATCACCTCCTGGAATCAAGCTAAGCAAATCCAGCTAAGCCAATCTCTGCATATGATTTCACAATCTATTTATTACTCCAGAGGTGGCATTTATCTACAGTCACATTAGACTGATGGGAAGGACTTCTGTTGAACTTAAAAAAGAAGTGTTTCCTAAAATACAAAATGTATTCTCATAATTGCTAAACACAAAAGAAGGCTCCGTGGTTGCTAGTAGAGCCTATATTGCCTAAACGGGGGGGGGGGGGGGGGGGGGACGACAGAAAAAACTTAATACTCAATCATTTCACTGAGCTCTTTCTGTTGAATAGACATCTGCATCTATAACATAATGATTAGTTTACTGTTCAAAGCAGAGTAAGTGAAGGTTTATTGTGATGTCGCAAAAGTCACCAAGAATGCCATGGCAGCCAGTGAAGTAAACAAACCTAACGACCCTTGGAACTGTCTGAACCAACTGAATTTCAAGCTTTAAAGTCAAGACCAGGACAGACACAAGTGACTCAGGCAGCCTTTGCCAAGGTCTACAAATGTAATGGGATCAAAGGAAAAGATCTCACTCCAGAAGACAAGTAATTCAAGCACCTTTGTGCTTCCAGTGTTTCCAGAGCAACCAAAGTCTTGTTCAAGGAAATTTCTGAAGTCAGTCAGATTTGTCTCTTTTCCCAGGAACAAAAGCAGCAATGAGATCTCGTGTGCGTGCCAGGACTTGAACTGCAGATGACAGTGCACATGTCTTTCTAGTTTGCCAGAGTCCCAGAAAAGCTGCATCTATTTCATCTAAGTATTTCACAATCCTGACCCAAACCCTTTTCATTTCCTCTATGACCTTCATCACTATTTGGCCCCCTCCCCTCTTCACACCCATCCAAGTAAATAAACTCTGAACACAAGAAAACAAGACACAAAGCACAAAATTCAAAAGCGAACTCCCAACGGAGACGTGATACATAACAGTCTAGGAAAGAATGATACAAACATAACAATTTAGAGGTTAAGATTTCTAGAGGGCATGTGTGTATAGAGATATATGTGTGCATTCACACAAGTACACAAAATACATTTAAGAGGAAAAAAAAAACCAAAGGTCTAATTAATCACACTCAAATTCTATATAAACACCATTAACAAAACATTTTCCTTCTTATAATTTTGAATTTATTGAATGCCAGGTTGATTTAGGCAGCAATATAAAGTCCTTACAGCCTGCATTTTAAATAGCATTTAATTGAAGTTGGAGGAGAGGTGCAATATTTATATATGTAGCTGAGCACAGTCAAATCAGTCTCAGACTTACTAGGGCATAGCAATGTTGACACAAGGCTAAGTGTGGAGCCTTGACCTTTGCATTTTCGCCCTGACCTTGGGACTAGATTTAGTCATCTCCCAAACCTTTCCTATGTGAGTTATGTCACAAGGGCCTGCTGTGTAAAGAATCAGTTCACCCAAATGAAAGTTATTTACTTTGAATGTCATTGCAAACCCTCTGAGGGTTGTAAGGGCTGTTGAAATTTGTTGTTGTTCCCACACATGCATCTTTGGGATGGGGCTCCAAATCATCTCCTATATCTATTCTACTTCAGTGAAAGCAAATCTTTAACATGTACATCAAAATCTGATAGGTCAGAACGATCCTCCCCCCAAAATCTTGTTCTAACACAGCCAAAATTCAAGCAAAGCAAAGCTATTTTTCAAAAAACATAAAGTATCAAAGAAGAAAAAAACACACACACAATTTGTTAGATAAATATTTTAAAAATCTTAATGGTCAGAATGCCATATTCTAGTCCCAGGCTCTACCCTGATGTTCATGACGAGCCTCAATACGTCTGGTCATTTAAGAAAATTTAGTCTATACGGACGGAATCAGATTTCATTTCTTCTTTGTTTTCAAGATCAGTGTAGATGCTGAAGCTTTGGGACTGAAGACTGATCAGTGGCTCTATATATTACTTGACCCATAAGTGTGAAGCCCAGTATTTAGACAATAAATACTATAAATGCTGCAGGCATTGGTCTCCCATCAAAACCCAGCACTCATGAGGCAGAGGCAGGGGATGCCCAGAGCTGGTTGGCTCTCTTGACGAGCATAGTCATCAACTCTGTGACAAAGTGACAAACTCTTGCCAATAAGAAACTAACAGACATCCAAGAGGAACCACAGTGAGGACCCAGTATTGATGATGTAGCAAAAAAACAAGAGACTTAGAACCAGACCAAGGATGAAATGCAATGAGCACACGTGCAAGTGACAACATATGGACTAAAGGAATGTGTGACTCACTGGATGACATTAGATATCAACCTCTGGCCTACACACACACACACACACACACACACACACACACACACACACACACACACACACACACACACACACAAGATTTAGTCTTACACTCTTACACTCCTTGGTCATAAGCAACCCAGTGCTTCAAACTCCATTCCTTGGCTGAGTTCTAGTCTCCATGATTTGAATGCAACCATTGAAAAGGAAAAGACTGTATCAGATTACCCAAGTACTTAGCAGGAAAAGAGAGAGCTCAGAAAGCATCTGGGGGTTGCTGGATCTATCAAAAACACTCAGTGGAGAGAAAAACGGCCATTTACCCCCTAAAACTGTGTGGACATGTTTTATTGAGGTAAATTGGCTTCTCCATGTAAAAGGTGGTAGATCTGCTGATGCCATTTGCTGGGATAGTCATCTTAGCAGAGGGCATGGCACTGGAGGATCTAAAGTCTCTAAGTCTGTTCAGTGTTAAACAGGGCTTTGAAAAGAACGTTCCATTTGAAATACTGAGTAAATGGGTTCACACAGCATGAAGTTTATTGGAGCCCAACCTAATTTTCACATTTTTCCTTCTATAACAAGCAAGTCATTTGTCCCCCGTATTCATAATGGAAAGAAAACAAGAGATTCTTTGTTTGTGTACAGTAACTAGATGCTATAAAAGTCATTCAGTCAAGCTTCACTATACCTTCACCTTTAAACCTTAACCTGACTTGTAACAATATTTGTAGCCTCTAAAATTACACTGGTTGAACCCAGACGGAGTTAATCACCCTTCAGTGTCTCAGTGAAAAGTGTAATGACTTACCATTTAATGTGAAGCCATTAAAATGCTAGAGGGGGCAAGAATTCACATGGTGTGTTTATAAATACCTCACAGACATGAATCCATACATTCAACCTACCAGGACACTTTTCATATGGCATTTGTTTAGACAGCCAGATGGAAAATAATGACTGTTGTACACACAGGCCAGAAGTGTCTGCTCTGTTAGCTGATGCAGCTCAGTTTATACTTTTAGTACTGACATAAATTAATTCTAACAAATTCCATCTGTACCAGAACAAAGAAAAACCCAAATCAAAGTGGAATAATTAATGATATTCTTCCCTTTCCTTAACTACCATGACTTCCCAGACAGGGCAAATGCATAAGGTCCCAGACTTCTACCTTCAAAGTATAATCACAACTCTTCCATCAGTTCTGCTATATCACACAAATCCAAAGGGGCCTGGCTCTTCTCATCAGAGGGGCCTGTGCTGCAGGAGGAGGTCCGTCACGCTGGCATGGAGGAAGAACCTTAAAGTGCAGTGCACAGAGCCTAGATGACTTTTCTCTATGCCTTTGATACCACATTCAGACAACATTTCCACTGACTCATTGTACAGTAGCTCCTCAGGGTTTATCTTTTTTGCTCTTGCTGTACAGAGTATGCTCCTGGGACACTGGGAGTGGACTCTTCCATTTTTGAGTAAGTCATGTGACCCCATTGCTAACTATTCTTGTGATTCTCTTCTAGTCCTTCAAGTTTTGAAACTAGAGAATTGTCAAACTAGGAAACAGGCTAAAATAACATGAGGATGGACTTCTAACACTACAGAGGTAACATCAGTCCAATTCAAGTGACAATGATGGGTAGAAATGTAAATTATCAAGCCATTTAAATATTTGGGAGACACGAAAAGTTTGGACTTTTGTTTTGAGAAACCTCAAATCTTTATTTTGCTTAAGTATGTGTATAATGTACATGCATATGTGTATGTGTGTGTATGTGTGTTAGAATATGTGGGGACACACATAGGGAAGTGCATGCACACATCTCTGAGCATTTGTGTAGTTGATGTCAGGTATCTTCCACAAGCACTCTGTTCCTAATTTATCATGGCAGAGTCTTTCCAATGAACCCAGAATTTGCCAATTCATCTAGTCTAGCTACATAGCTTGCTCCAGAAATACTGTTTCTGCCTCTTGAACAAGTACTGATATTCTGGATGTGACTCCTCACCTGCTAAACATTTATATGGATGCTGGGGAATCTGCCCTCAAGTCCTCATGCTACAGCAGTTTACCAACTGAGCCTGTTGCCCAAAATTTTTAAAACAATGAGAAACAAATATCTCATGTGCCAGTTTGCATAGGAAGGACAAGGCAGGAAGTAATTTCTTCCAATAGTCTCCTACTTCATCTCTACACATGAGGATCATTTGCTTCTGTTTCACAAACTTACGAAGCATCTCTCATCTCTAAACTTTTGTACTTTCCCCATCTACTGACTTATATTTTGTTTGTTTGTATGTTTTGTTTTTAGTTTTTGGTTTTTCAATACAGATTTTCTCTGTGTAGTTCTAGCTGTTCTCGAACTCACTTTGTAGTCCAGTCTGGCCTCAAACTCAGAGATTCACCTGCCTGGACTGGGATTAAAGGTGTGTTCCTCCACTGCCTGGCTTGATTCGTTCATTTACTCTAGTTCCTTAGATTTTCAGTCTAAAGTATTCACTCTGAAACCTTTTCTGTGTAATCTATATAAACTTCACCCTGCTACCCAAGATACTGAAATATCATCATCATTTCATTTCCTACTTGGTGTCTGTTTTAGAGTATCACCTCTCAAAGGAGAAACTTGTGGAATTTACAATAGTAAGTAGTATGCGAAACACAGCTTCGGTGGCAGTGGCAGCTCAAGCCTTTAATCTCAGCACTTGGGAGGCAGAAACAGGCAGATCTTGGGAAGTTTAAGGACAGCCTGGACAAAGGGGGGACTTGCAAGAGGACTGACGCTGCTACACAGAGAAACTATGACTCAATAAACAAAAACAGAACAAACAAACAAAAAAAAAGCAAAACAAAAAACTCTCACAACTTTACTGACTGGTCTTGACGGGACATACCTGAAATCTCAACACTGGGAGAGAAAGACATGAAAAACAGGTGTTCAAGTAAAATCTTGGCTATTTAGGGAATTTAATAGTAGTCTGGGCTACAACAATGACCATACCTGCAAAAAATATGGAAGGAAGAGAAAGAAGAGGAGAGAAGGAAAGCTATAAAGATAGTTCAGCAGGTAAGAGCACCCAGATTCAGATCCCAGCACTGACAAAATGGCTCACAACCATCTGTAACTCCATTTCTCCACACCTTCTTCTGGCCTCAGAAGGCACCAGTCATGTACCTGGTGCACATACACACATGCAAATAACATATCCATACACATCAAATTAAAATAAATAAATCTTCTTAAGAAGAAGACAAAAAAGAAATTACCTTAATTAAACGCATTTTTAACAAAAGACCATGTAGGATATATTGAACTGAGGCAATAAAATAAATTCAATTTAATCAACTTTTTCTTTTCTTTTTACTTTTCTTGTATTGTTTTTAAAAGTCGAATTGCACCGCTACTCAGTTTACCTGCCACTGCTAACCTTGGTTAGCCTAGAGCTTACAACTTAGACTGGACTGGCTTCAAATTGACTACCTCCAGAGTGCTGGGATTGAAAACCATACCATTTGAACTTTATACCCAACTTTTGAAGCTTCCTTACATCATGAAGTCATAGCAGGCTAATGATGACTGTGAGGCAAACACAGATACTAAGGTTTTTTTTTTTTGTTTTGTTTTGTTTTTTGTTTTTTGTAAGACATAGAAAAATATATTGGTGCATGAATATAACCATAGTACATATGTACATGTGTTATATCATATTTATATTTTATTTACCCACTCCAGCCTATTTCTCATCAGGTTGACTCTGAAGGTTGTGTCATATCTGTCTATCATCACTGAGGCTTTGAGACAGGCTGAAGAAGCTACTGAGCATCCTATGGAGCATCCTGAACAAAGAAAGTACCATCAGGACCAATCTACAAATGGTTATGAGAAGATCTTCTTCCTCCCACAAACTTTGCTTAATGGAGGAACAGCTAATAATTTTTTCTATTGTGTGGCTGGTAGGGAAGAATTCTAAATCAGTTCATCACCATCACTGTGAAGAAACAAGCTGATCCATTTCACTCGGATAACCAGCAGTAAATTCCACTAAGAAAATTTCCTTTTGTTGTTGTTGTATTAATTCTTTGTTGTTCCTTTGTCCATCCGAAGCCACCAGTAAATGAACCTAGTCACAATAACTATCTTTGTGTCTCATTGGCTGTAACACCCACCAAGGCTGAAATATGAGATAATCAGTTGAGCTCTAGATATTGCTCCTTACCCTAAAAACTATCCAAAATCTAGCAATGGAAAAAAATTTACAAAATATACTGTCTGATCATTGGGTACAGCCTCAAACTAAAATCATGCACACAATACTACAGTGTTGTATGGAAGGGCTGATTCGGTGAAACTTCAAAAGTTGGGAGCTAGAGTAGAGGGCATGAGAGACAAATTCGTTCCTGTAGATGAGGGTGAAGCTGACTTGTGCGTGATAGAGTCATACAGAAGCAAGAAGAAAGCCCATAACAAAAGATGAACTCTGAAGACTAGCAGAGGGCCAGTGCTTTTGGTGCAGTAAGAGAAGGGCCACTGTAACTGGGTGGGTAGCAGATGCAGGCCAATGCACAGAAACTGGGACATGTCTGTCTTAGTGTGCACTGCATCAGACTTCTTTTGAAGCACCTGAGATTCTCCCCATCTCTTAATTTTATTCCAGGTATTATTTGCATAGTAATTACTCAGAGAGTAGTTACATATTTCAACTATATTGAAACTGGCTCTGGCTCCTCAGTTCTTTCTTCTAAACCAATAGCACTTCACCGAAATGGCAGTATACTTAGCAAAGAGCAAACTTGTTCAAAATTGAAGTGGATGCAACTAAAACAGTCTCAGAAAATAACCATTTCCTTTTATTTTTCTCTTCCTTAGCGAGACCTTTACTCTTAAGTACAGACTAACATTATAGTAACTCAAGTAGAAATAGTAATAGCCACGAAAGCAAGCAGGAGAGTCCATTTGATTCGAGGCTTGCTAGCTCCCTTTACCCCAAACTTCTCATTAGAGTAACTTCTCTTAGCTCCTGTGCTAGAGTTTCTTTCAAAGCCACAGCTCCGAATCCGTCATTCACTTACGATCCTGGTACTTTCCCCATCAGCATCTTAGGGTTTGCGTTTGGAGTGCTGTGGGTGTAACTGATAGTGCTTTCTCTGGGCATGGGTCCTCCCACGTCCCTGAGCTACTAGGTCTGGGAGTCCAAATCCTGCTCTCTTAGGCAAGCCCTATTCCAGCTCGCTCTCTTTATCTGACCACCCAGAAGTCTTTCTCTTTCCTTCTTGATCCCTCTCTACTGTCTTTACTCTTCATCTCTCCCCCTCATTATCCAAATGGCCTGAACCAGGCTAGTGGTTGGGAACCCTTTCTATTCCCACTCAAACAAACATTATCTTCTTCACCTAAAAACTAAAAACATAATGGTTTTCATTCACCACACAGTGAAATCCAGTCTGGTTAACTTGGAGCAAGAAACCGCTCATAGTCTGCCCACTGTTTTGGTGAGAAATATTTTCATAGGCACCAGATCTGTTAACTATACTCATCCTTCAAGACCAGCAGGAATTTGGCTGTAGGACCTCCATGGATACCTAAATTCAAGGATGTGCAAGTTCTTTTTAATACATATATTTGTATGCAGCCTCAAACATCTTTGGCCATATTTTAAATTCTCTGAATTACTTGTAATACCAAATACAATGCAAAATGTGGTTATACTGTTTTTGAAATAATGATAGAGAAAAATATGTATGAATATGTAATTTGTTTTCCACATATTTTAGCCCATTATTGGTGAAGCTGTGAATGTGGAATAGGTTAGGAGGGTCTACCATAATCCCCAAATGCTTCTTACTCGCCTACCAACACAATTTTTTTTCTCTGTGATCTAATATTTTTCTTTTGTTTACTCCCTGAATTAACCCGAAGACTGTTTTTCACTATTATTTAATTTGTTACTGAGTTTTCTATCCTTAGAAAAAAGCATATTTTCTCTTTTAACACATATCTCTTTGTGTACATCCTGTTTTAATGATTCATAACCCTCCCTCAAGAATCAGATGAAACATGAACCTTGAGTGTAGTAGTAACCATAGCTAAATTATCAAAACCTCAACAGCTCTTTGCTAAAACTAGTGAAAAGTAATTTTTAATTGCAAATACTCTAAAGAATTTGAAAATTAGCACTTTGAGGGCTAGAGATATGGCTCAGTATTGAAGAACGCATTCTAAGCCAGCCTGATCCCAGAATCCATGTAAAGGTAAAGGAAATTAACTCCATCTGTTGTCTGAACTCTGCACATATGAATGTCACTTCACAGGTATACACACGCATGGGCACAAACACACACACACACAAATAACTTTTACAACTGAATTTTTAATAAAGAAAGTATTCAACAATCCTCATTCTATTTACAAATCACATTTAGTAAACTACCAAGCAAGCATTTGAATTAATTTTAAAAGTAACTTGAAGTGCTCAAATTCTCTAGATGTTTCCATAGCTTCAAGGGGATTTAACACTATAGGTCCCCAAAAGAAGCTACAAAATTCTTAAAAATGTCTCCTTAACATTAACACAAATCCAAACACTATGAGTTTCTTCCTTTTGCACTTATGATAAACATGTTACCATGAAGGATCATTAGATTATTGTTGAATATAGGCTTACTCTATTTAATTTGGGAGTAATGAAAAATACATTATATATATATATATATATATAGAGAGAGAGAGAGAGAGAGAGAGAGAGAGAGAGAGAAAGAGAGAGAGAGAGACATATAGAGGGAGAGACATATATATATGAGAGACAGACATATATATATATATATATATATATATATATATATATACATATATATGAAATTTCTGTGCTTTGTTGTTTTGCCTACGCACGTTTCTGTGCATGGTGCTGGATCCCTTGGAACTGGATTACAGATAGTTGTGAGTTGCCATGTGGGTGCTGGGAATTAAATCCAGGTCCTATGGAAGAGCATCCAGTGCTCTTAACCACTAAGCCATCTCTTCAGCTCCACGTTGTTTTTCTGAGAGATTCAATTCTTATTTAGGAGCCCTGAAAGCATCAGTTTGGAGATATAAGATAACTGGTACCACTGGGAGTATCTAGGATCCAGGAAGGCAGTGAAATCTCTCCTGACTGAGTAGCTATGAACACCCCTAGAAAAGCCATAAGATAGGCTTAGGGGGAGCACTGACCTGGGCCGGAACACTGACAATACATAGGTGGATGTGTCCGAAACAGAGCAATGAACAGCATTAGAGAATAGGATTCTAACTTGGTCACAAAGTCAAAATCTGTAATTTTCTCTCCCTTCTTAAAATTTTACCTCAGATAACTCGTACCAGATATTACTTAATAAATACGTAAGTAAAACTGCTGCAATAGGCTGGTACTTTCTGGGAAAATACATTCACACAAAGGATAAGATAAAATAAGAACTATGACACATGTTAAAGTTTGCAGAGAAAATCTCTAGATAGTGTAAGTTTCACTATGACCCAGTGGTAAAAGAATTATCTAGAATGCTGGAGACTCAACACCACTAAACAAACCCAAAAGATACATATGCTCTCTTATTTGAATGGGCAAAATTCCTTCATGGAGAGCCTAGTCAGTAGCTTAATTTACAACTTCTCTCATTAATAAGCATATAGTATAATCATATCATATTAAAATAAAACAAGTCTTACTGCACTAGGCATTTTATTGTTAGGTATTTTAATGTTAGGCATCCAGGAAATCATCCCTATATGTACTTTTAAACTGAAACAGTGACTAATTATTGAATAGTTTTTTTTTTTTTTTTTTTTTTTTTAATGGAAAAAGCACTTTAAATGCCTTTTCCTGTGGAATCCTCTCCCAACTGACTGGTAAGAAAACAAGGTTTAGAAAAGTTAAGTAGGATAACCAAGCTCACACAGTTTGTTAGTATAGGGCCAGCACTACAGACAGCCAGACACAAAAGGTGATAATGACTTAGCAAACTACTGAATCATTCTATTAATCTATAATCAACTCTGGATTTCCTAACCTGTGTCAATTGTTTTTTTAAACATCAGGTTCCTAAGTAATGTTTTCAATACCATTAATTTACTTATGGATTCTGAAGGTAGTGGTTGGGTAAAGGAGAGAGTTGGATACAGTTTCCTTGAATTCAGAGAACACTGTCAATGCCTGGTGTATGCAAGCAGTATTCTTCTATTCTACCTCCTTTGGACCTTCTCTTTTCAGGGCTAGCCCACCATACTATTCCAGGGTCCAGAAGGACTTTATGTTTCTTTAGGGCCCACACTACCTCATCCTGTCTCAACTCTTACTGAGAAAGGAAGCCTCTATTCCCCCCCACAAGAAAAAAAAAAAAGCTGAGTTCCAAGTAAATGAGGATACTCATTCTGATTAAAATAGTTCACAGTAAATTGCAAATCTCTTAATCCTCTTAGAAGCATTAACATTTTTTTTTAAATTGGAGGTGGGGTTGGAGGGAAACTTGATATGGTCTTAATTGCTGGCATCCCCCCCCCCCCAGTAAAAACAATATTATATTTTCTTTATTTGTATAGAAATGGTTATCACATCGTCATGGCAGTCTGCCCAGGAATCTATCCACTTGGGACCTGTCAAATGAACTTGGAATTTTCTTTTCAAGATGCTCACACTTTTCCCAAGGGGCTTGTTTGTTGTCTTCAGTCTCTAAGAGTCTGACCATGAAGATGCTACCTAACAGTTATTTTTAAGTTTGGATGTGGTCCAAAGGATCCATACTCTGTGAACAGAAAAGGATTATCTTTCAAAAGACTCTCAATAGGTAAATTAATAATAAACAATGTAAACATTTCACATGTTTTACCACTTCTCCCAACACATCACATTTAAATACACACTTAAACAAGTCAAACCAATTCTAAACCCTTTCCACATGCTAATTTATTTAACTTGCACAGGATTCTTACCAAGTAGCTGCCTGCTTATCTCCATTTCACTGAAGAGGAAGGAGTAGTGTGATAAAAACCTACAGGAGACCTGAGTGTTCAGCATCAGATGGAACCTTTAAACCCTGCTCTTTGATAATCATTGAATCAAATAGTAAAATCACAATAAGAGCACACCCAGAAAAGATAAGTTAGCCTTTGGGTTGGCTTTGAACTAAAAACGGCAAAACTTAACTCTGGAAGCAAACTAAACACCAACTGGTTGGATGCTTGCCTTACACAGAAGAGGAACTACCTCCCCAAAGTATAGGGAAGAGCCTTTCACTGGCCAGTAAAGAGCAGTGTCTCTTCTCACAGTACCACAGTGAGACCATAGAAGATCTCACAGAAATAGTCACGAACTCCAAGCAAGCATAGACATCCAAAGCCCTACCAATTGCTTTTGTGAAGCCCAAGTCTTAACTAAAAAATATGTGACTTCCATATTTGATATATTTCTACCCAAAGCTGATCTAGGGACAACTGGAATACAAGCTTGCTACATGCACTAATTCTAGCATTTCCTTTCAATTGCTCGCTTTCTTATTTCCAAAGTATAATATTTTTCCCTAAAATGAGGGAGGCAGTGTGGTAGCACATGGCACATGTCTTTAATCCCAGTACCTAGCAGACAGTAAGCAGATCTCTGAGTTCCAGGTCATCTTGATCTACATAGCAAATATGAGGCCAGCCATGAAGATATGCTGAGATCCTGGCCTATAAGTAGATAAATAAGTAATAATAATAGTAATTAAATAATAATTAAAATAATTCTATTACTCCCATCAAAGCAAAGGAAACTAAACGCAATTTTATCCTCTTTACCACTAATAACTCACGGACAGACCCATCCATGTACTAGTTAAAACTGATTAATTAATCATAGACCCTCACAGTTCAAAGGGAGATCTGATACAGTATGTGTAGTAAGTCACAATATACATAGATGTGCAAGGATATTTTGTACAGGATGCTAGAGAAACAAATCCATAAGCTCGGCACTCAGTATGTAGGTCAGGTAGCTCAAGCTTTCCAAATATCCACTGTATAGATCCATAGGCTAAATTATCATTTTTATAGGAAGTGAGCTGGAAACTGAAAAAAAGGAAACCGTAAGAAAGGGGCTAGAGCACTCCCAGATACAGGAGACAGCTTTCAGAAAAGCCAGTGTGGTAAGAGAGGTTCTCCAGAAACCCAGGATGCTTTCCTAACTGAGCAGGTCTGCTGTATGCTAATCAATAATGCCTATACAAACACAGATATTTTCTCATAAAAAAAATACCAATCTAACACGTCTATGGTCATGAAGAAAGAAACAATTATACATAAGGAAGTAGAAGAAACAGAGCTGATTAGAGATCAACAAGACTGTGGCAATTCAACTGCAGAAATCATTTCCAAAGAAATGTGGAAATCACAGTCACCCTTTCATGATGAAGAGTCAGTTATTCTTGGCAGGCTATTCTGTCAAAGTATCGGATAATACTCATCTTTAAACATGCCTCCTGTGGACAATGAAATGCCGGGGATGGCTTCCAGCCTCAAATACATCTGCTCTTCTTGCTTGGGGCACATTACTGCTTCTGACCTCTTCCCTGCCCGAGCCCTGACCTTCTCCCACTCAGAAGTGATTCCCTGCCTCATGCCTGTGAGCATCTCATATTATGTCTGAGCTTCAGCTCTCGAATTTAGCATGAGGAGAGCTGCCCTGATAGACGTCTTACATGAGTAATGCCCCTAATGATCCCCTATGGGACCCTGCCATATTATTCCCCCACGGTGAGCTGTTCAGATACAAAAAGGCAATTGCATGCACTTGGCAGTGAAACAAATGAAATTTTAAAAATTCTACTTCTAAAAAGTATTTACTTCCGTCTACGGAGAAATGACCTAGGTATTGTTGGGAGAGCAGGGGCAAAGAAATTTCCTCATATATATGTAGCTTTGGGATATATCTTGACCACCTGAGCAAATTACAACATCTATGGTGCTCAATGAAATCCTCCAAACATTATTTGAGAAACATTTATGAATTATGCAGAAGATTCCTCATAGGAGTGTAAGATATGGTCTTCAAACCCATGTATAAATCAATACTTCACAAATTAAATTACACTTTCCCTGACAAGTTAGTCTAGGCGTGCTTCTTCATTTTCATGTCTGGTTAATATTCGATTGGAACTGATTACTGACTTTTTGATTAAGCTTCCCTGGTGATAATATTTCTGTCAACCAGCTAATGATCTGTAAACAAATAATGAAATGAAAGGAACCAAGATCTAGGATAGGATCTGGCAATAAATTTTTGCACAAGGACACACACAGCTTTTTGTCATTTTGCCAAAGCCTTGATTTTCCCTATTTTTCTTTCTTCTCTTTCCTTAATATATTTTCTTAGCCTGTAATTCAGTGCAACATGCTGATGTATCTCTTCAGAGCAATCAGTCAACCTTCAGAACTGTGTTGACCACCTCTCTTCTTATTCAAAACCATCATTATTTGTTAAGTTTAACAGGGGCTCCTACTATTCCAAGCACTTGTCAGTTTTGTGTTTTCTGTTTATTTGCTTTAAGACAAAAGAATAAACACAAACAGTAAAACTAATGATTACTTGGCCTCACTTAACAAATACGATTTGTAAAGAGTAAACAGAGCCCAATAAAGGCAGAGGCTTTAGGTTAAATAAATAAGCCATTAATGTAACCAGTTAACTAGTTATAAAACAATGAGGAAAACCAAAGACCAGCAAAGGAAAACCTCTGCCAGAGTAATGCTGGGTAGGAAGTACATACAACAAGAGATAGAGATAGATGTGTGGAGATAACAGTGTAACACTGCAGCCATGAAAATGGTGACCAGTAGACAAAATTTGTTCGGAGGACTTTCGCTGTTTTGTTATTTCATTACTAATTTAGACACTGATATGCCATTTATCACTTGGAAAAATTTACTATGACTTCTCTGAAAACTGTTTGAAAATTTATTTACATTCATGACTTATTTCTCCATAATAAGCTCTGGCTAACTTTTCCCAGTACCTTATTTTAGTACTTTCTTCCATATAGAGACCCTGAAAAGACATTCCAGTTTTCAGCCACTGAAAAGTATTATCAGACAGAAAACAGATTCTCACAAATTTGGCTTTCTTTTGGTTCCCTCACACCCCCCCACGAACTATGATTTTAGACTAAATGGCTCAGTAAGAAATGGTCTTGTGGAAAAAAAGTACCTAGTTTCTTAAACCATTTAAATCTCTGGGTCCAGAAAAAAAACATTAGCATCTACATAAAGTAAGAACTTTGAGGCAAAATGAAACATATGGTAAAAAACTGAAAGCTGAATGTTGTCTGCGTTATAAGTTATTAAAGAAAAAAAATGGATCTTCAAATGATAAATGATTAAAAATCCTCAAACAATCTTTAGGAAGAGCCCTATGAAACACAGTAAAAACATTCACAGGGGAAAAAATTAACTGGGTAGCTACCTGAGTTTCATCCCCAGAAGCCATACAGTGGGTGAAGAAAATAAACTCACATAAGTTGTACTGACTTCTCCACTCCCACCTAGGAATATGTTTGCTCACACATATATATACACACCAATAAATATAAATGGATACATATTTACAGATATTAACTTAATAAAAACATTTAGGGAAAGACTCCAAGTCTTGTCAAAGAGAAGGCCTCAGCCACGCTAAAGCTTTATTCGTCTACCTTTAAGCCTTTTATCAAAGCAGCAAACAAGAAAGTGATCACATGCACACCTTTGGAAGTAGCACTGTGGAAACTGTCAAGTAGACCTGAGAACTTTGTACTTAAGAAGCAATGTAAAGAGTCATGGTCCAAAGGATGTATCTAAAATAGCTTTTAAAAAAATAATAAAGTTTCTGAAACACATTGCCTGCTTCTGAAAGTGTGCTGTTTATGCTGCTGTTTTTTTTTTTGATAAGGACGGCAGACTCAGGTCTAACCAGCAGGGACTGTAGTTGTTTTTTTTTGGGGGGGGGAGCATTTTTTAATGCTATCTTTTTCTTTGTTTGCTATGAAACTTGTCGTTGGAGAAGGATAGGCCTTAAACAGCCGCACTAACTGTAACACAGCTTTTCCTACCAGGTTGCAAGTCCCATGTTATCACCCATAAAGCATTTATTTCCAAACTCAAAACAACTCAACTTCAATGATCATTTTCTCAGAGACATTTAATCCCAGTAGGGTTGACTTCCATTCACCTACTGACCTATCATAAAGCTTACTTGGGTCTTACTATTTCATTCTCCAAACTAACAGGACTGAATTTTTTCAGTCATGCCATGCTTGTAAGTTTGGGATCTGTGGCATGTAATACCAGGGTGGTTTCCTCTCCGTAATCTAGCCTTTGACAGGAGAAGAGAGGAGTGGAGAGTACATATAAAGACCTAATGCCCAACAAGGAACTAAATGAAGCTGGCATCATAGCCCAGTTCCCTACAGAAACAAAACAGAGGCAACTCAAGCATCTAAATGGAGTAAATGTACTCCAAAGTGCTTAACTGAGGAGTAGGAAGACAGCAGGCAAGCTGCTTTCAAACCCTCCCTCCGACTCACTGAATGATGGTAATCAAGAGTTTAACTGTTCTCAGCCTCGTTTCCATACTGATGAATGGGGATAACAGCACACATTCCTTTTGAATGGGGCTGCCTCAAGTGAGAAGATAAGGCGTGTTAGCACTTTGCCTCATACATAGTAACACCCCATAAACTTCTGACTTTATCAATACTTCCATTTTTATCAGAGATATTGTCATGGATTCGTTGTCCTTTGGATTCAGTGTACACAATTGGGCAAACATGACATCAATTTATCATTTAATTAATAATGCTTGTAGTTTTTATCATGTAAAAGGATGTTTACTATATGCTTCTAAAGGGTGATAATCTCCCAGCAGTTAAAGACCAAACAACTCACTATACCTCCTTTCCTTTCTCATGACACTAAATCTAATAGGAAGCTGTGCTAACATTACTTCTTTTCAGTCCAAATTCATTCATGGGGTTGAAAATTGAAGACCTCATTCAAGGAGGGACCAATTCAAGCTGCCCTTCTCTCCTAGTGCTCTGGTTTAAAAAATTGCTCATTCACTTATGAAAGTTTTAGTAGTGAACTTAATAAAAGCTTGGGGCAAACTGTTGCTTCTCCACAAAGGAAAGGGAGAAACTGAGGAGTTTTATCTCCCACAGGCTGTATGACGTAGTTTACTTTTAAACAAGAACCTGGCTAATTGAATGTTCTGGAGTGACTGACACACTTCACAAACCAAGAAGCAGAATTAGTTTAATGTTACCCCAAGGTGTGTAGTTAACACTTACAAATGTGCTTTCACTCACACCATTCCAGTGATACCTCAGTGTGATAAAGGCTGCCTTCTAAGGAAAGCCTTAATAACCAAAAGCAGCTTTACGTCCATGGAACTAAAAGCATAGGTTTAGTTTCAAATGAAAGAGATAGGCACATTGCTGGAACCAAGTTAGAATTTAGTTCATCACTACTTTAAATTAAAACAAAAATAGGGTTTAAAAAATTATACACTAAAGTAGTAAAACGCAACAGAATGAAGATTATTTATATTAGGAGATGAAATTATGAAACTTTGTCCCCCTCACTAAGCATTATCTGCAGCTATCCAGTCCTGAAAGGGGCATCAGTATATTGTTCTGGGTTTTTTTTGTTGTTGTTGTTGTTTATATGATCATACATTAACCAAAACCAAATTGAGTAAGAAAGGGTTTATTTTGCTTTCTGGTTTGCAGTCTCTCATTACAGGGAAGCCAGGGCAAAGGTTTCAGAGAGGAACATGGAGGTAGGTCCTGGAGCTGAAACCATGGAAGGATAGCACTTGATGGAGGGAGTGCTGTCTGTCTGGGCTTCAGCTACCTTTCTCATGTAGCCTAGGCCCACTTGCCTAGGGATGGTACCTCCCACAGAGGACTATGTTCTCTGCATCATGTAATTATCGTGAAAATGCTCCATGGACACACCCACAGCCAATCCAAAGGAGGCAATTTCTTAACTGGGTATTCTTTTCCCAGTTATGTTAACTTGAAAACCGAAGCTAACTATAACAGACACAAAGTCACATTTCTGGCTTTTGATTCCCCATTCACTAGAGTCTAGAAATGAGGATTAGTGGATTAATATTTCTTTCCCTGTAATGGTGCGTTATTAACATCCCTACCCGACAAGTTCTGAACTCTTCATGGTATCTGAGAGTCATCTCCTGTTGTTTTGAAGCTTACAATTAAATCAGGAGATAGAAAATACCAGAAATGATTTTTTAAAGTATTAAATAGGTACCTAACAATTTTATTCTTCAAATATTTTTCTTCCCATTCAATGGAGAATCTGTTGGGAGGTGGCAACAGAAAGCGGCCCCTGACGGTGGAGAGTTGACTGGCAGCTAAGGGAACTTCCTGCTCTAGAGGACCTGGATTGGGTTCCCAGAAGTCACATAGGGCAGCTCACAACTACTTGTAACTCTATTCCAGGGATGTGACGCTCTCTTCTGGCCTCTGAGAGCTCCTGTAGGCATATGGTAAACACATAACAAAGCACACACACACACACACACACACACACACACACACACACACACACACACACACACACACAAAATAAAATACACGTCTTCTTTTTATAAATTAGGCGCCTAATAGTCTCAAACAGAACTCCTCCCAAGTAATTTTAGGGGACTGTCCTGAGAATGCTCCATCCACAGCGGACAGTGGAGAATTGTTCCCTGATCTCAGAGCCTCTACAGCTAGAAAAGAAGAATATATTTCCAACTTGATGCTTTCTAAAATCCAAACAAAGGCATCTTTGAAGAATGTACCAGTGAACTGCTATTGCAAAAATGTACTTTTCAAATATGCTGGGCTTTGTTTGTTGTTTGTTTTTATTAGATCCTCTAAATACTGTGCCTAATTAGGAACCAAGGCTGATTTCTTCCTATAAGATACATGTAAATCATCCACTTGGCAATTAAGAAGAGCCACAGCACTCTGTAGCCATCTGCTTGGTGCTTCAAAGCTTCACCTAAGTACCAAACTAAAAGTCTGGCACTAAACCTCAGACTTGATTGGATATCTTACTTTTTGGCATCTACACATATACTCCACAGAGCAAAATGAATGAAACACAAGGAATCGGTGTTCTTTTTCAACAGCTGTAGTCATAATCACACTTCTCTCCGTGAATGAAATCAGAAATATGTACAGTTATAGTGCTCCAAACACCTTTTAAGCCTAGAACCACACTTTCATAAGATATTTGTAAGCCAACTAGAAGGAAGTAAAGGAAATTTCTAGTTTTGGATGATGGGTAATGGGGCGTGGCTCTCCCATGATGGAAGCCACATGACACCATCCAGTGTTAGAAATTTCAAGGGGGAGGGGTGGAGATCAAAGCTACCTCCTTGTACACTATAATCTTTTTGTGCTTCGTCTTGGTCAGCAGCAAGATTGAACTAAATGGCTGAAAGTTAAGGTAGAGAAAAGGAAACAATTCTAATCCAGAATTGTAAAGGAGGTGGTCTTTTGATCTCCACAGGATGGCAACTTTATTGGCTATGCATAAGCAGTTTCTAAACAGCTGATCAACCAGGTATTAATGCTCAGCCCTCCCATGATCAGTAACCATGAAGTGAGTCATCTGCGAACAGCAATCAAGCAGAAGGCTGGCCTACTGCTAAATGGCTGCCAGCCTAGAGCTCACTCAGAGGGTGAGAGCAACCACAGGGGAAATGATTGTCTCTCTGCAGGCTCATCTCTGACAAGTACCAATTATTTGCCTTGAGATTCAGAAGAAGAAAAAAAAATTATCTCTTGAAATGTTCACGAAAGAGAATGGCAGTCATTTTCCCAAACACAACTTGGGATCTACATGCATTTGTACCTCCAGCAGACTGTGTTTTGACATACATTGAGTCCCCTATTTTCAGCCCAGATGGGATCAAAGCTGAATGCAATCTGGTTAGATGTAAAGAATGGACTTTCTTTCTGAGTGATCTAAAGGTTTAAAGACCAATTTCTTAACGACAGCAAACATAATGTCTTTCTTTAAAAAACTCAAGTGTTCAAACCAGTCTCACCTGGGGTAAAATAAAACGTAATTGAGCCATACTTATTTTTTAATCTTTAATTCTCTTTTCCAACTTAGACAATATAAAATAACAGAGAGTTTGGAATAAGCCTTCTTCAAATACCAGCTTCATCCACATTTCCCAACTTCTCAGTGATGTTTCCACAAGTATAAAGTAACAGCAAATAAATATCTAACCTGCAACATCACCTCTGCCATAGGGGTGTCGCATAAGATAGTGATGAATGTTAGCAAATGTATCTGGAGATTCATGCACTGATAGACACAGTCACAAGGGTTCCTACCTCAGGAATTTGAACTAAATCTCATCTTACCTCCTTTAAGGAAAAGGTGTGAAGACACAACTACTCTTTAGTGTTTACTCCCTTGCATATATGATGCAGACAATATTCTAGAGTCTTAAGAACTTCGGTCTGAAAGAAATCCTATCAGCAAATTAAAGATTTCAGTGGGTTTCCACTGCTTTTACTTTTTAAAAATGTAGTTCTTTACATAGATGCGATACACAGAGCACAAACACTGGTATCAGATTTACACTAACTCGTATTCCTAGTTGGCTTGTCCTGCTGTGTGTGGTCAAAGAACGTGGACAGAGTCCACTTAGAATGGACTATACCATCTACATCCATTATAACCCTCCCCCAGTGTGCATGTGTGCATGCGTGTACATGTGTGTGTGTGTGTATGTGTGTGTGTGTGTATGTAAATTATTGTACAGTGCTGGGGATCAGACCTAGGGCCTTGCACAAGATAGGCAAACACCCCACCACTAAGCTACTTCCCTACCCTACACTTTCTTTAATCCTAGCATTTGAAAGACAGAGGCAGGCTGATCTCTGTGAGTTCCTAGCCAGGGCTACTTAATAAGCCCCTGTCTCAAGCCAACCAGTCAAAATAAACAAACAGAAATCTTAAGGGTCTCATCCTCTGCTGCAGTTTCTCAAACTTGTTTATACTGTTCTTTCTCTTTGCCTTTTCTTCCTCCCAAATTTACATTTTATGTAAATTACCATAGGTCCAACTTTGATGTGCTATAAAGAAGAAAAATCAAGTTTTAATTTTAAGGGTACTTTATATTTCTGTGTTAACAAATAAGCATTTCTTTCATTCTCTCTTTCTTTTTTTTCTTTTTTTTTTTTAAGAAATTAAGGGCTAGAAAGTTGATTCAGCATGCTCTTGCTGTGCAGGCATGAGGACCTAAATTCAAAATTCAAATTCCCAGCACCCACAAAAGATATAAGGAAGAGCCTATAACCCTCATGCTGAGGGCAGCCTGGACAGGGATCACTGCGGTTTGCTGCCTGCCAAGTCAATTGCTCCAGAAAACCTGTCTCAAAGGACTAAGGCTGAACAGGATAAAGTAGGATGCTTGATGTCCCCTCTGGACACTGCGCACAAAGTCAGAAGCACCCACACATACGTGCACCTACCACGCTCAGACACAAAAATACATTTTAAAAATTAACATAAATCTTGCCTTTGCATTTTTAATGAACACAGAAGTTAACAGATGAAGACTCAAACACTTAGGACAAACAAACAAAAAATAATAATGCTTTCCCTAATTTCCTTCCAGTTGAATTCCTGGAACCCAGCTATTTTCCATTATAAACATTGTTAAAGTTAAAATCTGCTCACTATAAAAAGTAAGTAAACAATTGTCACTGTTAGTTGAAATGAAGTGTTTTATACCACTTTGACGGGAAAGAATTTCATTTGTCATAGTAAAACTTGGAAAATGTCTTCAGGTAAACACTCTTTTACAGCATGTCAACTACAAATCTTAGGTTTTAGAGGGCCCATTATCAGGGAATAGAGATATTTTTAAGGCATCAAAAATGTACGTTTTTATATCTAAAACCCAACAGGATTGTATGTTTAAAAAATTAAAATAATAAAAATAATATTGGTCAGTAGGCCCATCCAGCAGATAAAACACATAAGCCTGCCAATATGAGAACAATCCCCAGGACCCATGTACAAAGGCTGGATTTGCTAAGTTCATCTGTAATCCTAGAACTCCTGTGGTGAGCTGGGAAGCAGAGACAGGGGGCTCCCCAGAGGCTTGAAGCCAGTTAGTACACAGTGCACAACACAGCAGAAACAAGAAATACTTTATCAAATGAGTAGAAGGTGAGAGCCAACTCCACAAAGTAGCTCTCTCACTTCCACATGCTCACTCACACACACACACACACACACACAACACACACACACACAAAGTCCACACAAAGTCCACACAATGATACATTTTCAACATTTAAAAACCAACCAACATAGGTTGAAGTAACCAAAATTTATCTGAGGAGGGGCAGGGAGAAACAGGCTGAGAGAAGGGAGGGGGAGGGAGAGATACAAAAGAGATGGAAGACACTGTTCCAAACAGTGAAACTTAGCAAAAGATGTATGGAGAAACATAGCTCCCCAAAGAAGAAAATGCAGCACTGGGAACTTTCACTGCATTTGAAATTCAGATCTCACCCTAAGGTTGACAGAAAGTCATTCATTACTTCATTTGAAAGAACGTTTGAGCCAAGGGCTTAGTAAAATGGCTATAACAGAACCTGTGGACCCTGTTCCTGAGGGATTTCAGTTTGGTTTTGTTCCCAGGGTAGCCCCTAATGCTCCTGGACCCCACCCCAGAAAGACATATCGATAGGCAAGAACACAGATATACCAACTGATAAGATAAATTCACCTTCAAAATGACTTGCCAAAGAAATTCCCAGTTAACCCCTAAATTTTTGCTTCACAGAGTCCCTATGTTTATAGCATTACGTTTTTTTAAGGCTATAAAAGCAAACACTCTCAAACTTAATACTTAATGCCCAATATGCCATGAACACACCAAAATGGACTTGATAATCTCTTTGAAGATAACTGTAGACTTTGCTAAATTGGCAGCCAGTATGAAAAACAAAAAGGAGAGAAAGAAAGAACTGACAATCAATAGATGCTTTTACAGGTTAAATCTTGTCCAAGGCGCCTTATCCCCCTCAGTACACTTTGATTTATTTAAGCTCACCACATTTCTCTTAAATACACTCCATTAACAAGTGCTAGACTGTGATCTTAGGCTGGAGGCAAAACACGAAACACAATCTTTCAAGAACTTCATTCATTCCATGACCAGATGTCTTGGGCACATACAAGTTACTGTACTAAGGTTTTGTTGTTGATGTTATTTGTTTGTTTGTTTGTTTGTTTTAATATCAACCATGGTGCTTTAAAGCAGCCCAGGATCATGAAATCACCCTAGGAGTCCAGTGGTTTGGCCTCCTACAGTTAGCAAAGGAATAAAAAGCTTCAGGTAAAATGTGAGTGAGGGGAAACAGCAACAAAAGCCACCTCTGGTCTGGGACCTAGCAAAGCACGCAAGTAGCACATTCAGAAGGAACTGTGAGGACTACGGACTCGTTGGCTCACACCAAAATGAAGCCTGTTAGCGCCAGATTCTAAAAATGCCCACATCTACTCAAACTGGGATCTCAGATGGTAAGTATTGCTCAGATTATTAAACATGAGTAAAGACTCCACCCCCCACATACTTCCCAAGTGAAGACAAAACCTGAAGACTGGCAGGACCAGCTTTCAGGGATACCCTATTAGTGTGACCCTATCTTTAATCTACAGCCAAGATAAAATGTCCCAACAAACACAAACTCAGCCCCAACAGTGACTAATGACCATTAATCCCCTATCTTCAGTAATCTGCCCCTCTAGTCATTCATCACATTGACACCTTCCTTTACACACGTGAACAAACTTTAACAGGGAAGGTGAATCAGCAACAAAAATCTCAAAGGTATCTGAGGCTGTAAATTAAACTAAAGGGAGACAGAGAGAGAGAGAAATCTTAGTGTTTTTGATTTGCATCCATGGCTGAGAATCATCTAGATATGAAAACTGAGAAGAATGGGGAAGATGGACATGGGGTAGGGGAGGACTCCCAAGACTTGGTTTACAGAATGGGGAAGATGGACATGGGGTAGGGGAGGACTCCCAAGAGTTGGTTTAATCTTCTCATCCATCCACTGTGACATAGATGAGATAGTCAAGGCTGAAATTTCAATTTCTGCTTTCTTCAAAGGAGTAACAGTTTAGTGTGTTTCCTAGTTAGCTTGGTTCAGGAAGCATCTCTCAGGACCTTACATTCTTTTAGGCATTCATTTACTATCATTCAGTTCTTGTGGGTTCTTTTTTTTTTTTTCTTCTTTTTTCCTTTTTGTAGCCTCTTGGCTTAACTAAAAACTTTGATCTAAACATAAAGAATCACCATAGACCATAAATGTTCAAAGTAGCCTCAAAATTATTTCATGGTTATGCAAATTAAGTGACTCTAACTTTTTGGCCCTGATGCAACTTGAAGGTTACTCAATATGAGACTATAATAATGGTTCAGTGTGTGTGTGTATGTGTGTGTGTGTGTGTGTATGTGTGTGTGTGTGTGTGTATGTGTGTGTGTGTGTGTGTGTATGTGTGTGTGTGTGTGTGTGTAGGCCTGAAACTGTAGTCATGATTAAAACCAGAATTTACCAAAAGGGAAGAAACAAAAGTTGAGTCCATGGTTCAGTCATCCATAGCTGAAGATTCTGAAGAAATACAGGAAAACTGTTTCCAAGCACCCACACCGTGCCTGCTCTCAGGACAGAAGATATCTTAAACTGCAGCTCTCCAGACTTCACATGGAGTTGCAGAACTATTTAACTCATCCTACAAGTACTGAGGCAGCCATCGGTTCTGTCTCCTCAATAAGGACTACCAGGAAACTTAACTGTTCCCTCTCAGATACTTATAACTTTCCGTTTCCCTTCTAAACCAGCCTAGTTCAGATCCTACCCGGAGAAGGGGTTATTTCCCCAAGTTTCTTCAGAACCGAATTTAATTACAGACTTTGGTTACATAAAACAACTTCTAACAACCCCTTGAGCTCTGAAGAGGAGTGGGTTGGAGGACCAGATTTTGGGTTCCCGGGAGTGGGGAATCACAAACCACCACCCCCCAACACACACAAACATAACTCCCCCCTCCACTTCAGCACCCCTTAGGATTCCTCAGATGGATGATACTCATTTGGCCTTATCCGGAGGACCAAAACTTGGGAACAACCCGCACGCAGCCTCCTCACACCCAAGTGCTTAGACAGGCTTTTGCTCAGAGTAAGCTGGGCGTGCCCTGAATTTGGTAAAAAGCCGGGGTCTACCCGGAGGTTTAGGGAGATTTCAGTGGACTTTGGGTTGATAGGCCAGAGGGACAACCTCAAATGATAAACTAGAAGCCTTTTCCTGTGATAGTTCTCGAAGAGTCGAGTCCCTCTAATTTTAGAAGGGAGAGGTCGTCAAGAGTCAGCTCGGGGTTCAGGGTTCGATTATGAAAAGTGGGGTGGGGGCAAGCAAAGGAGATTAAGACTGAAGAAATGGGGCGCAGGTTACCTGAACAGAGACATATTAATCCAAAGAGGTAAAAGTGAGCAGGCTCCGCGATCATTGTCCTCGGGTGGGTCCTGCATACAGTCTCATGCCAAGAGAAGGGAGCAGAAGTGAGGATCTCCAAATTTATGGAAGCCGCACACTATACACACCCTCCACACAAAGGTTTAAATATAAGCAACGTGAGCCAATCCCCCAAGAGTTTGCAGGGCAGTTTCTCATGGACCTCTCCAGAGGCTTGTCAATCTCTCAGAGCCCTTTGCAAAGCAAAATTCCAAGGTTTGTCTTCCCTAGCCCCCAGGTTTCCGAGGAGGCTCAGCCACTTCCAAGGATCATCCCAGGCGAACAACAAAGAGCCGAAACCGAGGAGCGGTAGTGCGGTTTCCTGCCTCCACAGTCCTGCTGAGCCTCCCGGCGTGCGCCTCCACAGAGTGTGCCCGGGCGCCGCTACGCGGCGATTGCAAAGTTGGGGTGTGAGAACAAGAGAAGAAGGGCCCCCCAAAAGTGCTCCTCCGTCTATAGGAGAGGCAGTCCGTAGCGGGTCACCCCCTCTGGCGGTGATTCCAGTCAAGGTAGCGGCAGTAGCTGGAGAGGACAGTCTCGAGGTTCACTGGGTGCGCCTGAGTGACTCCGTGCGCCAGGAGGGAGCGAAGGGGCGGTACGGCGACAGCGGCTGCCTGGGCGGGCCCTTGTTCCCATCACTCGAGGGAAGCGGAGAGCACCGAGGACCGCAACAGAACCGCGGATGCACGCGCGCCTTCCGGGAGCCCCCAGCCCGGCTCAGCACTCAGCATCGCCCCGGGTCCTGCTTCCACTGGGGTGCGCGCAACACACCTCCAAACCAAGCTGCAGCCCGAACTTCCCGGCGTAGCTGCCCTCACCCCTGTGTCCCTGGAAGCTTCAGAGAGGCAGCTCCCGGCAGCTGGGAGTTGGAGGAGAAAATGAAGCACCAGGAGGAGGAGGCGGAGGAGGAGGATGCGAAGGCTCGCCCGAGCTCCGCCGGGGGGCTGCAGCGTCTGAAGTTTTTGCTCTCACGCTGCCTCCTCTCGGCTGGGCAGCTTGTGGGTTTCCCCTCAGTCCCAGCCGCTCCGGGTTTCCTCCCTCTCCAGCTCGACTCTGGAACCTTTAAAGGGGACGCGCGATCCCTGCCATGCCCTCACTGGCGCTGCTCAGACTAGTTCTGCTTGTTAATATTTCCATCCACATGCCCGGAGTGCCCAACTGCGCCCTCAGGTGAGATTTCAACTACTCAGGAGCAGAAATCTAAGCAAATTAGAACTTGTCTTGGGCCCCTTGTCATCAGAGTCTCCCCTGCACCTTTTTACAAATGGAACCTCCCAAACCAAAGCCTTCAAAAATCCTCCAGGTCCCTCTTAACCTCTTCTTTACCGCTCCAAAGGGAATGAGTAAACTTCCAAATAACTTCAACCATCCTGATTCCCGTAACAAAGACTGACTTGATCTTTCAGTGAAGAAGCTTTAGGATAGAGCGGATGATCTAGACTATATCATTACATGGATACTCTCTTTTCTTTGAATTTGCTGAAGGTCCTGTAGAACGGCTAAATTCTAGGAGTGAGGGCTTGGGTCTTGGAGCCTTCATTATGTTTACAGAAGAGTCTCTCTTCAACTTGGTACCTTGTACATAGTACAGAGTTAACAATTAAAGAAGAAGAACAAATGTGGGATGCTACATATAATCGAAAGTTTGTGATGATGGCCTCCTAAAATCTCAAGGTATAAGGTACCCGCTAACTATTATTCCTGTGACCATACCAACTTTATTCTCTTCTGAAAAATGGGGGCTGTGAGGAAAACTCATTATTAGGCCAAATGCGGCCAATGTAAAACCGGCCTGGGATAGTTGACAGACATGTTTTTCGTGAACTCATTGTTTTCTTTTTTTAAATATATATGACACACTGACAACCATATAATATTTGTTGAAGGCTCCGTGAGTGTAAATGGTAGGTGTTGGCACTGAAGGCTATTGCTTTAAGTTTCTGTCTTCAAAGTAATGGTATATGACTCCAAGCTGAGTACTTAGTACCTTGGCCTATAGCCAGTCGCATAGACTAGAGCAGATGAGGAGTGTGTGTGTGTGTGTGTGTGTGTGTGTGTGTGTGTGTGTACTATTGTACTTTTGTAGTTTTCCTTTAGTTCTAGGGGATCTGATGCCCTCGACCGACCTCCACAAGTTGATCTGTACATGTGCTACACATAAACACACACACACACACACACACACACACACACGTAAATAAAAAAGTTTTCTTTCAACACCCGCCACATTTCCATTGAATCGAAACTATACCAACACTAAATAATGTTTCTCAACGTCAGTATGTCAGTATACTACATCATGGAACACCTTTGTTCTTGTCTGAAGGATGAAATTATCTAGAAAGACAACAGTATTCTAAAATTGTCCTGTCAAGTATATCCATAAAATTGGCATCTAATTTATTATTTGTAAGTGTATATGCCTATTTTAAAAGTAATTTGTGTAGGAGAGGGTTCAGGATAGTCTATAACTTTGATTTAAAACTTGTCTTTATTCTGTGACATGTATTAAACATTTCTACAAAAGCAATATAATTTCATGAATTTATTTCAGTAATTGAAAGGCTTATTTGTTTTAGTGATTTAGATTGTGAGGATTTTTATGTATTTATTTATTTACTGGAAGAATACTTTGCCTGTTTTGTTTTGTTAATTAATAAAGCACATTTTAAGTTCACAGAAAAAACTGACATCTAAATTAAGAGTTTGTATGCAGATGGTATTAGGGACAAGTCAGGAGGTTAGCAAACTTTCCTAACTTTTTCTACTCACTTATTCTCTAAGGCCTATGGAAACAATAGCTGAGTGAGCATCTACATACAAATAAAGATTGTTGATTGGGTAAAATGTAAATGGAGCCTATTCTCCAGGCCCTAAGAGCTCTAAATCCGCTTCTTATGCAAAGAATAAAACCAACTCTAGAGAAGGCTCTGCCCCCAAATGTGGAAACCAGAGACCCACTAAATGAATTGATAGTTCTGAATATTCTTGGAGATGGATTTTGCAGAGTAACTTGTCACTATTTCATCTTTGTTACTAAACTCTAATGTACCCGAAAGAATGCACAAGATGTTCTCAGTGTGTTCTGGAATAAAAGTGAGTACACATGTATGATCTACACACTCATAGGAAACATACTCGAGGCAGATCTCCTGCAGTCTGGGCATGGCCTCTGAATCATTCCAGATTGGCATGAGACAATAAACAGGACAAGAGTGTCTTCATTTACATTTAAAAATTCAATTCATCACTTTGATGAGAATAATGCTGGGAAATGCCATAGTAGAATTCATTATATTGTATACTAGATTAAAAACTGAAAGAAAAAAACCATAGATAAAAAAAGAGTAGCTAGTTTTAAAGCTACATATGGAGAGTTTTAATCTTATATGAGGCTTGGGAAATTCAGGATCTCTCGTAGCTTCTTTGAGAAGTGTAAAGAACATTGAAAATAATGCATTCCAATAATACTCAAACAATTAGGGACTTTTTACAGGCAAAATAGCAGAACGACAGGGATCTCACTTGCTGATTTCATTTTATCTTTCCTGGAGTTGGGGGGTGGGCAGCTGCAAGAATTTAGGAAATAACAAAAGTCCCAGGGACTCTCGGGGTTTCCAGATAGTACTTATTCTGATCAGGAAAGTGAGGAAACTACAAACCAGAACAGCTGTCTGTCTGTCTCCCTAGCAAGATGCCTAAGTATCCAACAGAGCCTGGGATGCAAGCCACAGCTTCCAGTAGATGTGGTGAGCAGATCTGGCCAGATCTCCACAGTGAGGCTCTGCTGACTACTCTGATATGCTATCCCTCAAGAAACAACTGTTTACTTAGCAATTTTTACATAAAATTACCAGATAATGTATACACTGTTTGGTATCTAAAATGCTAATCTAAAATGCATATATGGCTGTTACCCCTGGTTTGGAGACATAGTCCCAGTAGGAATATAACCTTAAGTACTATTAATAAAATAGTGAACAAATCCTGTTTATTGTATTGAAATATTACATTTATTTACTGTCCTATATATGTATTTATGGCATATTTTAACTGTAGTATTTGGATGTTTCCCTTCCATTTAGAACAGATATACACCTTCCAAACCAGATAGAAACTGGAAGAAAAGACTCTTTGCAGCTTTTATTTTTATTACTTTAACGGTTCTCATCACTGCTCATGAGGACAACACAATACTTTCAACAACAGAACTTTTGACAGGTGTCAGAGAACCCATTGAGCCCACAAATATATCCTTTCACGACCAAAGCTTTTAAGGCCTATTGAATATGAATACTATAATGAAGTGTAATGTGTGTGAAATTATAGCCATCTTGATTGCTCCTGAGCATGTCAGGATGTGGAGACATACTCTACAAGTAGGTGCTTCCATTTGGTAGACTGAGACCTTACATTCCAACTACAATGAATCTCATTAAAAACATACACCTTTCATGTTCACGGATGGTTAATTTTTGAAGGGTATAAATAAGAAGGCACAGGAAAGTAGCATTAGTTGGGGAAATGGTTTATAGCACTTTACAAACATTATCTGATCTAATTCTCACCCTGTGAGGTGTTATAACTCCCACCCCTGCACCCCACCAATTTAGAGATTAAGTTAGGGGAGTAAAAGATTAACTCAGAGTTCAATGGCCCAGAAGCCATGGGCTTATATTTGAAGGCAGTTTGTTTTGAACTGAAGCACATGGGAAAAGGGAGCCCCATGGTAGGATAGGCTTGGGAGACTTTGGATTGGACACATTCTGAGATTCCTCGATGCTTTTAAGATGCAAATAAGCATTGTGAGAAAACTTGGGTCTTGGGTAAACATCACTTGGTCCATAGCAAGCAAACCTGCATCACTGTCTCATGTCTGAAAATTATTATTGTCCACCTTCCTTTAAAAAATGTGACTGTTTGGCAGGAAACCTGAGTTAAAATGATCCACACAATTGTCCTTCCTGGGACAGTTCATCACCTGAGGTAATTTTCATTGTACTCCTGGGCCATTCTTCATAAGGCTGGTAAATCTTCAGACAGACTGAGTCTTTGCCCAGAACCCTCCAGTAGTTTCCCACCCCAAGTCCAGTTAGGAGTATGAGTCCTTCAGGAAGTGTACAAGGCTGATCGTGGCCCATCCCTTTCAGTCTGTCTCCTTTCTCACTATACTAGTCTCTGCTTTCTTTGCTTTATCAACAGTCTCCATACTATTGCTAAAATGAGTCAGACAACCGCCTGCATCAGAACTATTTCATTGCCCTGGGTGGAATATCCACCACCATAAATCTATACATCATACTCTCCTTTCTTTTAGGTTTCAATCATATGAAGAGCTCTCAAATGTCTTTTTTATTTTTAACAGACTCCTTAACCTTACACTTTACACAATACTACTCATGCCATGTCATGCTCTGCTAAAGCCTTTGTAATTTTATTTCAGAGCAGTTATCACCATCTAAGGCACTACATGTTTCTTTTATGTTCTGTTTTGGCTAAACCTTCCAACATGGGATGTCTTGACTATTTTCTTCACTTGGATTCACAGTATCTAAGACAGTGCCTGGCCCCAACAAAGGTTCATATGTTTATGAAATGCATGCACAAATAGGCTTTATTTCACCATGTATAGTGTATATCAAACATGCATCTTTAATAACTTATTTCTATACTTCTAAGGTTTTTTCTTCAATATATAATTTAATAATTTCTCTAGTTCAACTTACCACTCAGTGGGTTTTTATAAGGTCACAATTGAATTTCTGTCTGTAGAAGGACTTGCTTATTTGAATCAGCCTACTTGGAGGCAATGAATCTAGAACCATTCACCAAACTTTCAAGAATGTAATGTTGAAGCCAGAAGTAGCCTTAAAGGTTAACTTTCTTATAAATGCTTATAAATGAGAATTCTGAGACTGAGAGCAACATTCCCGAGACACACATCACCCACGCTGGGAAGGTCCTGGGTTCTATTAGAAAACAGGCTGAACAAGCCATGAAGAACAAGTCGGTAAGCAGCAACCCTCCATGGCCTCTTTATCAGCTTCTGCCTCCAGGTTCCTACCCTGCTCAGTACCTACTCTGACTTCCTTCAGTGATGAAGAGTTATGTGGAATACACAAAAGGAAAGTTTTCTTCCCCAATTTGCTTTTGGTCGTGGTACTTCATCACAGCAATAATAGCCTTAACTAAGACAAGCAGTCTGGTCAGAAATTCTCAATCAAATTTCCACATGTTCAGAATAGTAAGGTATTAGATATTGCATCATATGTATGATACAATGAGTTTTACCTAACTCTGCCCCTTCACTAGGTATCTAGAGACTGGTTTGGGTTGGTTGACTGGTTTGGTTTGGTATAAACTATTTCAAAAAGAATAAAAACAAGCATTTAAATAGTATCTTTGGTTATTTCTAGGTACTTTCTGTCTCTAATGCATTTAATCTTCAGGCAAAAAACATTATTGGGTCAGTTCCTGATATTATTCTCCTTGTTATGCAGGAGACAGAGAATGCTCAATTATGTGGCTGAGCTCAGCTTTGAAGCCTCATTGTCTAAACTGATAGCCTGGCCTTTTACGCTCACGTCAGTCTTTGAGATGCAAATAAAAGTTATTGATTGAGAGAGCATTATTTGTACAGATCTAGTAGTAGGACAATGCTATCAGTGGAGAAGTTTTCTCTAAAGATGTAGTTTTGTTTGAGGCTCAGTAAAAGAAGCCGACTCTGAGGTGCATGCATCTGTGGTTCTGCTCCACATGGAAGTTTAACTTTTAACTTCATATTCAGAGTCTTCAAAGTGATTTTATGTTTCTTTTTAACCTAATGAGGTAATATAAAAACGTGTATTGATCATGTGTGAAGACATTCAAGAATATTGAAAAACATGATGTATATATATATATATATATATAGCTATTTGAGCACAAGATTTTGCTGTCTCTTGGTTTCATACTCCCAGATATATCTGGAGCTGAGCATATACTATTCTAATCATGAGTTAGAATTCTCTACAATTGGGATCATAGTTAACAGCTGCACAGCTGACTGTCATACTCCATCGTCTTGCAACTTGAACACTATTTTGTAAGTAATTTACATTATGTGTAATTCTGCAGATGTGTTTTTACAGAACTGTTTCATATTTTTGAGTTTTCATTGCTTCAAAAAAAAACTTTCAGGAAATGTTTATAGGACTGAGATGCACATGTTGGAATTTAGGCCTTGTTTCCTATACTGGGTATGTTCAATCCCACCTGTCGATTTGTTTATTCTGAATATTTTATCTAGATCCTAACAGTTATTTTTAATGACTTCCTTCAGGAAGTGTTATGTTAACTAGAAAAACATCATGAGATGTATTAGCGATTTCTATTTAGAGGTTATTTTCTAGCTTGCTAAACACAAGTTAGGTCTAAATATTTAATGTAACAATAGCTTTGGGAAAGAGGTATATCCAAGTATTTCACAAATAATAGTAACAACAGTGTTAAATAATTGATTAAATTTTAGTATAATGGTAACTTGAAAGTTATTTATTTTAGAGCCTATTATATTCTTTTCTACAGTTTATGGAAAACTGACTTCATGTTTAAAAAGCTAAACGGGAGCTTTGGGATTTACTAGCCGCCTGGTGTGATTGAAGACTAGAGTTCTAAATATGGAAGCGCTTATTCTTGTGGATAAATACTGAATCCATATCCCACAATTGTCACTGAGAAACCAACTGCTGCTGAAAACCCACATGAAATGTCAACCTACTGTCTTAACAACATGGATAATTATATATTTCCCCTAGAGTTTAATCACCCCCTCTCCGGTATCCTGGCCACATTCCAAAAGAAATCATCTAACTCCATTATTGTAGCCAAAAGTCTTTGTTGATTGGATCTAATCTCATCTTCTCAATTTCCTATCATTATATATTGCTTTAAAGCTGCTTTATTTCACCTAGAAGGTAGGATTTCATTAGTATAGTACATATCTTATTACCTTTTTGTAGCACATGTATTTTCGAAACGAAAGAAACGTTTGTTGCAGCTAGCAAAGCAACATCATCACCATACAATATATTTTACTTATAAAGAAATTACCAAATAGTATTCTATATTTATAATGTTATAATATTTAATTAAATTGGAAGAAAAAATTACTGTTGCCATGCTTATATTTTGAGAAAACTATTGCTAGAAGCACATTCTAAAAGCTGTACTTTTTGCTCTCCTACATTCAGGTAATAGTGGGTCCCATGTTTTAATAAGTTTGCTTCACAACATAAAAATGGTGCGTTTTAGAGCATTAAAAAAAACAAAAGACACAAAAATTTATAATGATTACTTCACATACAATCAGTTGCAATCAGCATTTCATTGTTTATCCTTATTTTTATGGTTTCTGTTTATAAGGTACAATTTTCTTCTTATGTTATGGAGAGACTACAAACTTCTGTGAATTGATTGGAGTCTAAACAGTAGCAGGGCTCTTGCCTAAAATAAACAGAACTCTGACTATTATCACCTACAAGACACAGACATACAAGCACAAAGTACACATATATCACAAGTATGAAACAAGCATCTTCTCTCGTGTACATGATAATTTTTATGTTATAAAATAGTCTAAACACATTCAGTAAAAATTTGAAATAATTAAATAACATAAAATGTGTTAAGTTACATGCAACTGATCATCATTACTAGATATTTAAAGTTTCAGTTGACAGGAAGACACACAGAATCTGACATTGAACGTCATGTAAGGATGTTGCTTTGGCAGTTAAATTGTTAGTAAACCTCATTTTAATTTCAGACACTATATTGATCAACATGGTTTTCAACATGCAAGCAACTTACCAAGTTTTTCCAATGTTTGGAGCAAATATTCCAATCATTAATTTAAAATTAAGTTTTGAAGGCAATAGACATGAGTTACAGATAACAGAGGACTAGAAATAATTATTATAATCCTGAGCTGAAAAACCTTTTCTTTTTCCCTTAGGATTATCACGTTTGTTCAAGGGAAACCATTTGTTTTCATTACAAGCAATTAATAAAGCAAAATATTTGTATTTCACAAGTATACTTGAATTTCACAGTTCTCGTTACTTAACACCAGAAAGTAAACTATTATTTTAGGAGAGATAATAAATCATGACATCAGGTTTTTTTTTCCTAAACTGATCTTTTAGAAGAAGCTGAAAATTTAAAAACAATGTACTTTTTTCCTAATTATTTCTTTTTGCTACATCATGTATTGTTCAATAGTTGACCATAGTATTTGCAGACAAGAAAGCATTATATGACCACACATAAACACAAAGGCTGAAAAGAAATCAGTCTGGAAGCATATGTTCTTGCAATTTACTCAAATCATGTGACTTTAGCTAGCATTCCTTCTTTTTCTTTTCTAAATTCAACATGTGGCTTGCTATACAATAGAAATTAGAAAGATTTCATTATCTTCCTTTCCTTGTTAACTAAGAGTCATCCACTCAGAGAAATTAAGGAAAGGTTATCAATTCCCATATTCAACACTTTAGTGACTGAAGAAAACATGCTGTCAATTCTTGAAGTGAATCATTTTGCCACTTTGTAAACATCAGATCTTTGTCTGGAAAATCCATCTGTTTTAAATATTGGTGGGTTCTTGTCAGTTCTGCTTAACTCACACTGAAATGTAAAGAACACCGAGCAATCTAATAAACCAGATTACCCACTACACTAACGTTTTATATCTCGCGCCAGTTACTGTTTCCAAACCATTAGAATTCTTTAGAAGGCATTAATGAGCGGAAAGCCTTTTGACTTATGTGCTTCTCTTGCAGCATCATTTCAGTGTGCTTTTCAGGTGGAAGCCATGTGATTAAAGTGGGAAACAGAACCAGCGGTCTCGCTACACAGTCCTCCCTCATTAACTGTATTTAGTCTCTAGCTCTCAGATCAAAGTCTCCTCAGAAAAGCCCATCTAGACCTACCTTTTCCAGCATGGTTGGGTTTCTGTGTAATATGCCCCTAGAACAACTTGGACCTCCTCTTCTCAGTACTAATCACAAATAAATACTGTCAAAAGATATCCTTTAATCTTATCTTTTATGTAAGTCTTGTAAATACTACTGTGGTAGAGACGTCTAAATAGCCCTTTCTAGGTTATCTTAAGCATGGCTTTACTTACAGTTCTGCATAGCAAACAAAGTTTGGGGGGAAAATGAAACTCTAGACTAAAAAAGAAATAAAGAAGAAAGTCTACATGAAGCTTTTTTTTTAATCTAGACATTTACTGTTTCTTAAAAGAATCTAACTTTGTACCTCCTAACTACACATGAGTTATTTTATTATCCTCTCTGTCGGAGAGTTCACATAGGTGTACTACCATCACCCCACTTGGCATTCCGCATTACCTAGATGTGCTTCTAATAGTCACAACTGGGAGATGTGGAATCTGGATATGGTACTTTTGTAAAGGCAAGGGCCACTGTTAAATATCTTGTATTGTGCAAGACAGCTCCCACCCACTACAAAGAACCATCACCCTCAATGTCAATAAGCGTCTAGATTGAGCAACTCTGCTCTTGGCTATCACTCATGCCCATTGGAAACTGTTTTCATTCTCATGAAGATTAATCATTCAGTAGTTGATACACATCTCAGAAGTGAGTTGTAGTTAGAATATGCATTTATTTGTGCCTATTGAACTGGAGAATACTGTAAATAATTCCAGCAAATTATCAAAAGCTAATGTATCTTAGAAATAACATTTTATTTATATTTTTTCTGATGAATTATGATATAGCACATCCAAAAAGAGGCATTTTCTTATAAGTTCTTATTATTATATATCTATGGATTTAGAAAAGTAAGCTAGTTTATACATCAAAGGAAGGAGAAGCACAGCTGAGTTAGTATAGACTTAGTTTATCAGAATATTTTTGTGATTATTTTCTACTACATATTATTCTATGTACTTGAGAGAATGATGTCTTTTTAAAAATGTTCTTTTGTGGGTGATTTTAATGTGTGTGTGTGCAAGTGTAGGCGCAGTAAATATAACATGGAGACATCGCCTTTGCAACTTGTTTTCTAGCTAATTGCAAGATAAAGAAATGTCTCAGGTAACTTAAATTTGGAGTATTGAGTATTTACTTAAACTTCACTTTCTGGAGAAAAGACAAGATTGGGCACATTTGTAAAATAAGGATAAGGTATAATGTCTGTTTCTAAGATGTGCAAATGAATAAAAACAGAAATGCCCACTTTATCGCTAGCTAGTTAGTTGACAATGGAAAAGAGTATCTCTAAGGCTTGCTCTTTCAACACAAAGTGAAGAGAATAACAGATCTTATCCTATAAGGGATCTCACAGAAGTTAAAACAGGAACTAATACATATAAACTCTACAATAGGGTTTGCAAAAGCAAAAAATATAGTTAACCATTAATAATTATTATCATGAGTTTATTATAAAAAACCTTTATTCTATAAATATTATGATTTTGTTTATTTTTAACAGTGGAAGACTAAAATTTTTCTAATTAGTAAAGGAAATTGCATAAGAGCTTCTGCTTGCAATATTATCTACAAAACAGTGAATATAATGTAAAATATATCTACACATAATGACTTATAAAATAAATGCATATTTTTCCTTTTATAAGGAAATGTGCAGTTAAATTAATGTAAGTTTTAGAACACAATGATCTAAAATAATAGATCATTGTAAATTGGATGTTTCTTGGGTTTGTTTCTTTTTCTCTTCCAGACGGTCCTGTGTGCCCCAATTGGCCTGGAATTGCTTATAAAGCCGGGGGTAACTGAACTCTTGGGTGATCTGACTTTGAAAACCTTGAGTGTAGACAACAACGGCAGTCATAAGGACATTCCGTCGGTGCTGAGGTGGTATTCATACAATACTGCCAAAGTAAGTCCTCTCTGAAATAGAAGGACAAACAAATACATTTCTTATTTAAATGTGATATGTAATTACATTTTTTAAAAGTTTTTATACAGGAAGATAGTCCTTGACTAACGTCTACTATCAGAATAATGATCATATAAATAATAGAGGTGTGAGAAAAAAGTTCTAGGTATTTTGAAACCAACCAAGGATTATGTTTTCTAAAGCAGAAATTTTTATATTATTTCCTTGACTAAATGAGAAAATCCACTTACATAATATTTTTATTAGAAGTTTAGAGACATATCATCCATTTACATAGTGCACAAAGGAAATAGAAAGGCTATATCCAAGTTTATGCAAAAGTCTCATAAAATGAACTTCCTAAATGTCTACCTATTTATGAGCATGTGAGACCTAAGGAAGGGGAAATAGTATTTTATAGAAAAAAAAAAAAATTCATGCCTTACTCAATGTGGCTGGCAGCTGAGCAACAGTGAATGTAGAGGTTCATGGCTCCCCATGATGCTGAGAGAAAGTGAAAGTGGGGGCTGAGCCCTACAATCATTTAGACTGCCTTTGCTAAGTCTTGGTGAACATAGGGAGGGGCGCAGATGTAGGAGCTTGAGGACTCGGAGAAGGGTAGAGAAATCTCATCCTCCAAGCACAGCTAATGTAAGAATGAGCTCACAACAGCTGTGATTCCTTGTTCTGGACCTATCCATGACAGGCCCTCTCAACAGTCAGTCACAGGTGGGTGATGGGGTCATGGGGCCTTATTTCTTCCTGCTGAACGAGGCTCCTTTTGGAAAGGACATGCCACCTTTTTCGGGTGTGTGTCCACTAGGCTTAAATGGATAAAAGAATCCCAAAGCCACACAGATGGGCCTGCTCAAAAACAGAGACCCAAACAAAACAAAAGGACCAAGATGTGGGAGACATGAATAGAGGAAGACAAAGGACAGATGGAAACGAGAGAGGGTCACAAACTCATTGATTTAGTAAAATATCCATAAAGTTGAAAGAAAAGAATTAGTCATTTAAATCTGAGGAGACTAGAGAGTCTCCAGCCTTATGAGACCTAGAGTTATAAACAGTGGAGAAAGATGAGGAAATATATTTATTCCTTAGTAGATTAGTTTTAAATCAAGATTCACCATACTATTAAGTTAATTCTCATTTTTTTGTCTTTTCATTCATCATAATATATAATATTAAAAATAATATAATGAATTGAAGCTAAAGTATGAAACCTAAAATGGATCACATTTAGTAAATGTAACATCTACTTTCAAATATGTAAATGAGATGAGTTCTTTTTGGTCAAAGTAATTTTCTCCCTCTCTGACTGTGAGAGGGTTATATATAGAAACTACTTTACCAATATTTTTGTTGACAATTCGTACTTTGTGAAATTTCCTTGAAACTGGGAAACATGTTTTATTTGCTTTGTCTTACTTTTTCAAATACATTCCATTGGGCTAATATTAGATAACAAATTCACTGTAGCTGTAATAAATTATCAAAATTGTAATTCCAAACTCAAGGTACCTACACACAGTACAGTAGGAAACAGTGTGTTTCTTATTAAAGCACTCCTCTTTGTTCAGAGCCCTGCTCTGTGAAATACAACTGAGTGAGGGCGGTTTGTATACAAAGCACTGTTGCCCTCTGCTGGTTAGAACGTTAGAAATACAAATTTCCCCTCTTAACTGTAGAGAGAAGAATTACCATGGGGGGGGGTGGGTATGGGGGAATCGTCACAGAAAAAGATAACAAGATAACATGTTAAAATGGTATGGAATTAAAATCTAAAGGTATACAATTTTCTTATCACATTTCAAAATTAAAATGTTATTTGTATTTAATTTTTTTTAAAGCTGAGAATCTGATTATTTTACTTTAAGGCAATGGAAAAAGTGTCTTACAGTGTTAATTGCATAATGTCTGAGCAGGATATGTATTTAAAAGGGGGTACCCTTTTAACAATCAGTGTATTTTGGAACGGTTTAATATAAGTATATGAATATGATATTTGTAAAAATAACCTTACTAAGCAATTGAAACAATACACTTAGTATATTTTTATTAAAAAATAGTCTTTCATCGATTAAGAAAATGATTTATCTTCTAATTTTAGGCATTTTCAAAGCATTCTTCATATGCTATTCACGTTTCACTGAGGAAAGCCCAATACTGGTTTATAACAGTTATAAATATATATAATTGGCTTATAAATTCTTTCATAAAAGTAGTGATAATGGTCCAAGTAACATAAAATGCGTAGACTGATGAATCTCCTTGGTTTTATTGTCGCACTGCATGGCGCTCTAATGGTTGGTTACATTTCTTTCAGAAGTGCTTTACCAGCAGGAGCTCGCCACCCACGGCAGGAGACTCCTTCAGATAGACAGACCTAGTTTCTCTAAAACATACTTGGATTGAAAGTTTGAGAAAAAGCTGCCATTCTTGGTTTTTCTTATACTTGATGTTTTTAATCTGGGATCTTATATTTTAGATACTTTCTCTAGCTGTAATATGTATTAAAATAATCTGGTTTTCATTTCGCAGCATAAATTTCATTGGAACACCTGAACAGCTTGTGTAAGGGTTCTTTGCAATGAGGTTGTAGCCGATGGTTCTGTGTTCCCATTCAACCCTCAGAATCCAAGTCCATGGCAAATCAAGGGACCAGTTCTTCTCCTGGCCTCTCTGCCCTACCAACTGCCAATCTTTTAAGTCATGTTTTAGATGAAACAGTATCTTGAAATTTATTCTGTGTATTCATATCTCAAATTTTGCAAGAATATACTTTCAGTTTAAGTTTCTTGCAGTCTTTGGAGAATAACTCATTTTATAAAATATCATTATTATAGAAAATAGGTGTTTTCTGCTCCACTACACAAGAGAGTTAATAAAAGCATACTTTATAATTCTTGACATTTACTCCTCATAAAAAGTACTAGAAAGAATTTTAATGTTTCTACCTTGGGACTCAGAAACAGGAGAGATTAGGTTCAGAGAAATGGGTGACTTGCATAAATTTATCTTTCTGTCCACCAGAATTGCTCTAAGTGTGTGTGTGTGTGTGTGTGTGTGTGTGTGCATGTTTGTGTGTGTGTGCTTTAGTGTGTCTGCGCATGTTTGTGGGTGCATGTTTGTGTCGGTGTGTATATCTGTGTCTCTGTGTGTTTGTATGTGTATATATGTGTGTTTATATGTCTGTGTGTTTTTGTGTGTGTGTGTGTGTTTGTGTATGTTTGTGTGTGTGTTTGTGTGTGTGTGTGCTGTGCTGTAGGGAAGGGTGGAGAGAATGAAGAAAGAAACATGAATAGCTGGGTGCTTGTGAGAGCAAGGTCTGCTTAGTTCATAGCTCGGTTTAGCTATTCATGATCCTTTTCCTGCTTTAATGTTCTGAGCTAGTATGTGCTTCACGTGGCCAACCTTTTTTAAATGTTCAATAATTTTCTTTCTGTTTCTCAATCTTTTGAATTTTTCTGAGCTTTTCTGTTCTTTACATACTAACAGTTTCTTTTAATAAATAGTTCCCACAGATTGGTTCAGAGGTGGGTACAAACTCTTTTACTTGGTTAATGTCTACAGGAATATTAAGGCCAAAAGCCAGCTTGCCTGTGTTAATGCCAATGTCATAGAAGAATTAGGCAAAGTTATGCAAGTGCCTATTAGTTTATAGTTCAGCAGTTAGTGGAAGTAGTAACCGGAAATGTACTTACTGTTAAATAGCTTGAATGATATAAATAAAGCCAGAGATCACTAAAGCATTTGATAAAAATATTGTAGGTCCCAGGCATTGCTGTTACTCTAGAGATCAGATCACTTATAACTAATAAATACTTTTTCAGAAATTACTTTAAATAGAGAATAAATATTCTCTGTAAAAGCAAGGAATCTGTTTTCGAGAAATTTTGGCTAGTTTTGACTGGCATTACTAAAGCTCTCTAATTCAGAGGAGGCTTCTCACTAGAGCTTGAGAGCAGGATACTCACAGAATTGATTTCCTCATGTTTCCACAAAAGACTCAATTTCTAAACATCTATGAAATTGAAATGTGGGGTTGAAGTGACAGTTCAGTGGATAAGTGCACGTGTCTTTGCCAGGGGCCCGCGTTTCATTCCCAAGACTTCAGTGGTGGCTCACAATTGCCCATGACTGCAGTTTCAGAGGCAGTAATGTCCAATTTTGGCCTCTGCAGGCACAATCATGTGTATACATATAAATATGCAGTCACTTACACATAGATCTAAAATAAAAACAAGCATTTTAAAAAGAAGGTTAAACATGTTAGTTCTTTTCTTTTTATTTATTTTCCTGAAAATAGATTTTTTTCTACAATATATTCTAACTATGTTTCCCCTTCTCCAAATCTTCCCTTATCCTTCCGGCCTCCCACCCACCCAATTCCATGCCCTTCATATATTGTTTCGCTCCTGCATTTGCTGCTCTATAGGGTACAGATCAGTAATTATTTACTCAATGATTACAGATTTGCTTTAATTTGAGTCACTGACGCTTTGAAATAAACTTGATATGAGTTAATCTTTTCTTCTCTTTCTATTAACTAATATTCCTCTAGTTTTATGTGCCAGAAAGGCTAAAAATATTAACCAGTTTTATTTCTAACATAATGTCATATGTTCACATATATTAAAAATCTTAAAAATATTGTGTCCAACAAAATACTGTGATATGAGAGAAATTTTCTTACATCTATAAATAAGACAAGTATATGTTCTTTAGGGTTTCGACTCCTTCAGTAGATGGTCTTATATAAAATTTTAAAGTAAACCTAAAAGCTTAAAACCACTTATGATCAAAACACTTACCGGGTGAGGATGACAGCATGTTACTAAAAAATATGAGTATAACAAAATGATCAGTTTCTTTTATTTTTCCTTTTTGAAAAAGTGACATCACCTAGCAGTTTTATAATGCTCTGAAGGAAAGAAAGGGTTTTTTTGTGTCTTAAACTCAATATTGTGAGTTGGAGTCAGCTGTTAAGAATTACTGAATTATCCAGGGCAAAATCTGGGGTACGGCTCACGTTACAGTGCATTGGATATGAAAAGGGGCGAGAACTTTGCAGTGATTAAAAAGGCCTGTGGGATTGAACTTTTGCATTCCGGAGCAGCACATCAAGAGAGATGCTGCAGGTTCTCAGGTTCTTATAGCAAACCGTGCCTGTAAATAGATGAAGTGTTTGTGAAGAAACATCCCAGGATGGCTCTAAAAAGGATATAAAAAAGTTCTTTCTGGCCCCAGGGGGATGAGAATTAAACCTGGTGCTAGAAACAAATACCTAACTGTGTCAAGAATTGAAGCACAGTGAGATTTCAGCCAGGTCAGAAAGGAGAGTGGACACAGTCAACTCTGTATCATTTTTTTCTCCTCTATTATCTTTTAGAATATGATTTTTGATGCTTCAGAAATGATTTTAATTAACCTTTTTTGTGTCTCTTAGGTATTTTGTTTCTGGGTAGGCTGTGGAATACAGTGGCAATCATCAAAGGCTGCTCTCCGTGAATATTGTATAATGTATTCAACCTTCTTTCTTTTCAACAATTTTCTCTTCCATTTCACATCCGTTCTCCCCTGAACCCATTCTTCTTCATAAAAGCAACTGACATCTAATTAAACATAATCAGTCAGTCGATAATTTAGGCTATGTGGGTATTGTCAATTTAAATATGTTACCCAAGGTCAGTATGATGAGGAGATTACCCTGTTCACTCAAGCAAAATATTATTCTTTAGTGCCAGATGGAATAATGGTTGATAAAAGTTGTTACAGAATTTGTTTATATTACAAGAAGCTGTTATATTTACCAAGGAAATTGTTTAGAAACTGTAGTCTGGTTTTGTGTCTGCCAATACACAAGGAAGTGTATTTGTATATGTTTCATTCCAAGAAAAATTCAGGGAGCAATATCTTAATTTTTTGTCAATCTATTGAAAGTGAATTGAAAAAATATTTATATCCTTATATTTTTCTTTATACTAGGATTTAACTTTCAATTAAGAGGTTTGGTTGTAAATGGAAACTATATGTTCCTACAACTATGTTTCTTATGATATTTAACCATACCATGAATTTTTATTTCTACTTAGATTGAGTGATCATTTCTCTTAAACATTAACTTGAAGAAGTAAAAGCAGTGATAAGCTCAATTATTTGCCGATGCTCTATTCATTAAAATCCATCTCAAAATACTTATTTGGAAAAACTACATTTACAGTTTAAATTGCAGAGTAATGTTATTTGTATGTTTACTATTTGCTTAAACTTTATAGCTATTGACAATCTTAAAGTATATGTCTAATAAAATAATCAGATGTGATACATTCGTACACTGGAGTTAAAATTTAAGTAGTGTCATGAAAAACCAACTTTCATAGAGAATTCCTGTAGTTTTTCCACACAATGGAAGAGGCATACACTCTGAAGATGTCTAATTCATATTTACTAATTGTGAGGAAGTCTTGAAATATGTTAACTGTTTTAATTTTTTATGACACCTTTTAAAAATGGTTTGAATGGCTTTCTATGCAGCCTATACTGGTGAGTTCTGTCTTGTCCCCATATATTCTTGGGATGGTAATTTTTTTATTTAAATAGTTTGCTGTAATTTCAACTATTAAAGAGTTTGTCTTACCTAACCATATTCATAAGTTTGAAAACACTGTGAATTAGAAAGAGTAACTGTTGATGGTCAGAACATACACAGACACACAGACATAGACACATAGATTCACAGACAGATATGGGGGGGGGGGTTCTTACTTAAGAGATAGGGGAACTCTTTCCTTGAAAGCTTATGAAACTTTCGTTTCTCTTTGCTCAGTTCACGGCCTAGAATATGTCTAAGAACTAATTTTAAAAATCAGTTATATGTCACATGTAATATTAACAGAAGGGGAGCAGATAGATAAAGCTTAGCAGATAAAGGCACTTGCCACATGAGCTTGGTAATGTGAGTTGAAGGGACTACATGAGCTGTCCTCCTTAGCCCACTTGTATACAACATGTGTATATACACAGTAAGAAAATACATTTTTAAAAAGTGAAAAAATTAGTAACCATGGAAGCACAGTCTCTCAAACCTAGAACCCCCTTTTTGAAAAGGCCTCTGTATCTGTTACTAAATTAAATTTTAGTGTCTTTTCCAGTTTCACCTGAGTTATGAATAAAATTCTACACTTTTCAGCTCTTAGCTACAGTGGCTCCAGTCAAACTCAGTGTTCACAAGCAAACACTCAAATCAAAAGTAGAAATGCTTGAGCCGGAGAAATGACTCAGCAGTTCAGAACACAGGTTGCTCTTCTAAAAACCAGGGTTCAATTTTCAGAACACACATGGCAGCTCACATCTGTCTGTAATTCCAATTCCAGAGGATCTGACATCCTCACACAGAAATACATACAAGCAAAACACCATAAATAATAATAAGAAGAAGAGTAGCAATAGCTGTGTTCTGAAAGACCTGAAAACAAGAGATAGCCACACAAAGACACAGCTTCTCTCTCCTCATCCACCTCTGTGCAAGCATTTATGTGTCCTGGATGTGGAAAGACAGACTCAGGGATGCGAGTCCAGTGTGTCTGAGGCTTGTGCTCTACCCATGAGGATTTCTGATTGAGGGCCATTGACTAGGCAACAGTCCAGAAGTGCTATGGCTTTATTCTCATGTTCTATATTAGTTCATTTTTTTCTTTGACAACATACATTTATTGCATCACAATTATAGCATCTGAAAGCCCTGTATCAGTGTACCAGTAGAGCTTGCTGCTAATATGGGTCGGCCTGTTCCACTTCACTTTCACTTCGGTGGGCTTTCTGTAAGGACCCTTGATCCTTCACTTCTGCTGCATCATTCCAATCTCAGCCCTTACCACTATCTGCAGTTATTTTGGATTAGAAGCGTATAGTGGTCCATAATCTCAACATATGCAAGGACTCTGCTCCCCTATCAAGTCATACTGTACAACAGTGAGGGTTTTAGACACCAAAGGACATAATTTCTGTAGGTCATTTCTATGGAGGACTGGTTTTAACATATATTTCAAATGAAAGAGAAAATAGCTATTTTTAGAAGAACAATGGGAGCAAGATCATTTTCCTTTTACTTTTGGGAATTCAATCCTCTCATTTTCTTTAAATATATTTTTTCTTTTAGAAATTTTTTGTATATTTCTGTGTTGTGCTATTATAACTCACGCATTTAGTTGTGTTTTATAATCAATCAGTTGGTGTTTTCCTTGGGTAAGGCATTTTGGATTTAGTACTCTATTATCTCCTTCAGAGAAAAAGATGGTAGAAATAGCTATGGCCTTGGACTAAGTCTGAACTGGGACCAGAATTCTGCCCATGCCTTTAAGGACTACAGGACTCTAGGCACCATTGCCAAACATCAATCTCAGTTTTCTCATCTGTAATTTGGGATAATCATAGCTTGCCATCCAGATGAAATGAGATACATAATACATCTAGAATGTCTGATAGATGGTAGATGCATATATAAGTATGAAATGTATAAGAATCACATCTTGGTGTATAATCTAATAGTATTATGGTCCTATGGTTATCTCTATGAGCTCTAGTATAGGTGTGATATCTAGCAGCCAGAGTGGGGGAAAGGTTTTACTTCCAATATAGATGTAAAGAGGACTTCCATTTTCAAAGGATATTCCTGAGTACCTCCAAGGAAGGCTAATGTAAGTAAATGAAACATCATAGAGTTTGGATTCTCTTCATTCTTCCTCAGTCATCTCTAACATGTCTCTCCTCGAGTGGCATCTCCATGGACAAAATGCAACTCACATTAGCAGTGTGTAGTTGCAATGTGATAATAGCTCAAAATGTGCTCCTTAAGCTCTCACATAATAATACAAATCATCTTCACCCTTTAAACTATTCACTACAAGTCAGGAACCTAATGTCATAAACACACTAAATTGTGTCATTCGTTTTATTTCAAGAACAGTAAACTAAAATATTCAATCTTGTATCTTAAAATTATCAGCTAATAATCTGAAAACTAAGAACAATTTTTTTATAAATGATTAATTACATAGCCATAATCTAGTCATACCTTTGACGCTAAACCAAATGCCTTTTTTTTTCTCTCTCTCTCTCTCTCTTTGCCTTTTCAGTGTAAACACAAGTTGTTTTGTATGGTTTTCTTTTTCATATCATTGCTTTTCAGCTCATGTACTGATGTAAAATTCTAGCACATATTGGCTATTGTTAGTAGATATGACCCCCCCCCCCCCATTGTAGAAATAGCACACTAAAATCATAGTACCTTCATAGCTTTGTATCATTCCAGGGCTCCGCTACAATTCTGAGTCTATAATTGTCTGGTTGGGAGATAGCTCTGTCTCAGCACAAAGCATTCAATTATGTGATACATCCCTTTAAACTCCGACATCATCTCATGACTGCTTACAAGAAACATTCCAGACACTTTGCAGTAGGGCTCTTCTCGGGCTAGCACATTCCTCAACTCCTTGCATCGTCTGGCTTTATCTAGTGACTTGGCAGTGTTACTAAGTTCTGCACCCTCTCATATGCCTCTCCACACCAGGCTTCAGATGGGTCATATCTGAGTGCTTCTCTGTCTATTGCTCCTAGAACATTAGATATCAACTGAGATTCCACATCTGCTGTCTCCACTATTGCTTCTAGAAGGAACTTATCAGCTTGGGGAAGTCTAGATTTTATATGCCTGGAATGCTTGTTCATTCTTTTATATAGTATTACTCATGTTTGTCTAGACATTTCTTGGGCTCTTGTTACATCCGTGTTTGGTTCCTTTATAACTCCTATCTCCAGAGTCTTGAATTTTATATATCTCAGGCAACTGGCTATATAAAACTAGGTATGTAGCTGAATGTGACTTTAAAATTCCTCTGGTGATGGGATTGCATATGTAACACCATGCTCAGAAGATCAGGTGCTGCTTATCAAACCCAGTGTTCAATGTTTATGTATAGTTAAGAAAGCACTCTGCTGCAGAGCATGGAGGCCAACACCTTTAACCTAAGCACTTGGAGGTAGAGGAAGGTGGATCTCTGTGAGTTCTAGGCCAGCCTGGTCTACAAAATGAGTTCCAGGACATCCATAACTGTTATACAGAGAAATCCTGTCTAAAAACCTACCCCACTCATACTAAAGAGTGGGAGGAAGGAAGGAGGGAGGTAGGAAGAGGAGGAGGGAGGGAGGGAGAAGGAGGGGGAGACAGTGAGAGAGAGTAAATGCACTTTACCAACTGAGATGTATCTTCAGATGTCCTGCAGTCTGTTTCCTTTTATAAGAAGGGTTTTGCCATGTATCCCAATCCAGTCTTAATTTCACTAACCACAGGCTAATCTCAGATTTATAATAATCCTCCTGCCTCAGCCTCTTGGATGATGAGATTATAGACATCCACAACTATATCTGGCTGCAAAGTGAATTATAGAATGACTCTTGAGAGTGTCTTGCTCAGATTTTATCATCAAGTCGTAAAGATTTCTCTTCTGTTTTATAAATTAAACCTTGAAGGACTGAAATATGTTCAGTAACTACATCTAAAGTTAGTCTTAGTTTACTGGAACATTCCTTCAACCTTTCTTATAGTGTGTTATTTCTTTTCAGGGTCTATACATACTGAATTCTTCTGCTAAAGTAGAAAATATAAATTAAGCTATAACCAAAGGCAGACTCCATCATTTGTATGAGAATGCCTCTCACAGTGTATTGTTTGTTCATAGCTTTTAAGAACTTTATGTGCCAGATGCTCATGTTCAAGTACAGCTTAGCTAAAGTCTGTAAAGACAAACTGCCCACACAGGCAGCCTTTACATTTCACTGTCTATGAATAAGAGGCTACAAAGCTATTACACTTTAGTCATCTCTGACCCAGTGCTGTTCATGCCTCCAGCTGCTGGGCCACAAACAGCAATAGCAAGTCCTACCATTCAGCTATTTTGCCTCATGCATCTTTTTGTGGTTTTAGAAATGAAGAAGATGCAAAGGTACTCTCTGTTCTTTATTCATATCTATGACATGAATAAACTGAGGAAGTGGGATGGTATCAGAGACTTTTTGTTTCCATTGTATTTCTTTGATAATATCTTAGATAGACAATTGTCATAGTGGGTGGAGAAAAACTTTTAATAATCAGAATTCACCTATATATCAGTTTTCAAAGTCATAATAAAGAGATAGTATTTATAGGCACTTCTGTTATCTAAGCAGTAGATAGAGAGTTCTCAAATATATGTAAATGTACACAACACACCCTCATAGAGTTATCCATTTGTTTACTCAACCATAGTTTGAGTGGATAAATTACTCTGGTGCTATTTTTTGTTACACAAACAACTCCCTGAGACACATATTTTAATATTAAAATATTCTTACTCCATTTATCTTCTTAAAGATGAAACACTGAAATGAGAGAACACAGGCTCAGAAAGATAAATATTTTGATTATGGCTGCATAGCTAATAAAGAGGAAGCACTGTGTGCCAGCTCTCATGTAGTGTAGATCATTGCTAACTATATGTCCTGCCATCACTACAGAAACATAATAAAATTGCCTTGCAATGTTCACAATCAAGCATAACAGTTGATAGAATAAGAGCACCAAGTCTCTGAAGTTTATAAGAGATTGCATCAAATTTCTTAAAAGTAATTCTTCAAGGAGTTCCAATCATACACTTTCTTTTTACAGAGGAATTATTGAATCAAAACTTTCTGTATGTGCAGATAAGAGGCATGTCATTGAGTCTTAGAACAAATGTGCATTAAGATAATCACATATGTCATGTAATTTAGATGATAAATGATTCTTCAAATGTGCAAATCAACACACATTTTAGAGGGGCCAGGTAGGTCTACTGAAATAAAGTTCTGTAGAGAAATACAAACCTACAATAATTGCTTCCTGAAGCTTCATTTAATGCAAATTTGAGATTCTTGCAGCCCCAATTATGTTTCCGAGTTGTCTTAATAAATGATCTCCAGCCATGAAGAAGTGCTTCACCCCATCTTTGTTCTTAACTCATTACATACAACTGCCTAATGTAATTCTATTCTATTTGTCTTTTAGCTTCTGTCTTTTCTTGAGATTCTCATGCAAAGAGAACCAAAATTATGCCAATGTAAACTTTTCTCTCAGACAAAATAAACACAATTGTCTCATCCTCAGGGGGGGAAAAATGATCAACAGGCTAAATGCAACAGAACAAATGTTCCCAAGAAAGCTGCCATTGAGGGTGTGTGGCTATTTATCAGATAGACTGGACAAGACAAATTATGTGAAATAAGAAACACCGACATTAATATAGCCAAACATTTTATATCTCAAATGGTATAACTTTCTAATTTGTTATTCTCTGGACCTAAAGTAATGTATGCATCCTAATGACTACTTTTAATTTAAGAAAATTCCTCTTAGGAAAACGATCCATCTGTTTAATCCTTTGCAAAGTCAAGGAGACCACATCAGGTCAAAACCCATATCAAAGTTGGTTTAAACTCAGAGTAATCTAAATAGTGTATAAAATTGGACTACTATAACTATAAAATTGCATCATATATGTTTACAAAAAAAAAATCTCTTTTTAGATTTAATGAAACATTGGTTGTAAAGGCAAAATTTGTAGGGTAGGGCAACCTATTGGAATTCCAAATGCAATTGACATTTGTTTATAATTCCATATCATTATGTTAGATTTAAGTTGTCAAACTAAGTTGATAACAAACATTGAGCATAGAAATGTATACAGCACAGGCCTGCTGCCAAATGAGGCAAACAAAGAAGTCTTGTGTGAGAGTTACACATTCAAAAGTTAAAGGCATGATAATATTCTGAGGGCAGTTTGCTCTTTGCAATGAAATGACTTTTTTCTTTCCATTTTTTTTTTTAATTTAAAAAGGTTTTTTCATATCTACCACCGAGTCCCTCATCTCAGTATCAAGGTTGAGTTTGGTGTCCCTCTGTGGGAAATGGGCTCTGAGATGTCAGGGGTTTTTGTTTGGTTCATTCATTTATTTCTTTTGTGGCTGCTGATTTGTTTTGTTTTTCAAAATGAGACAGAATGGATACACTTTGCCATGGATTTCTGCAGAATTATATATCTATAATACCAGCATTACAAATGTGACTATTATCTGCACTCACTGAGTAGTACCTTGAGGAAATCATTCTTTGGACAAAATATTGGTCTTTTTTACACTGCTTATCTTTCTGTTGCTAAATATAGAGGAAGCTATTTTCACCTTTATCCCCATTCTTGGTTAAAAAAATGAATTGAAGCAAAGGACATGTGTAACAGTATCTTATTTATAGTCCTCAGGGTATTTCTCTCATTTACTTTAATAGCTAGGGGTAAGTCGGTTGGATTTATGAAAGCATATGCCATTTGACTAACATTCTACAGGACAAAAATACAATGGCCCCTATGCAAGATGTTTATAAGTTGCTTTCAGAGATAATGCATGATATAGTAATGTGAAAATTGGGATAACAAATACAAGAACAATGGAGAGCCGTGAGCAAATAGAATGAAGAGGCGACTCCACCCTGTTTCTCTACCTAAGCTCTGATTCTCCTCCCACCTATTCTACGTACCTGCCATGGTCCAAACCAGCTCCTTTATTTAAAGATACAGCACTCACAAATGCATTCCCACAGCTTTGTGTGATCTTTTGATGTCTATCTAGTGCTTGTCGGTGGTGTAGAATTTGTCCTGAAAGCAACTGTCTCCACTGACACAGACTAGGATTTTAATCCAAGGAGTGATTTACCACCAGCCTGAAGAAATAATTGGTTCCGAGTCCTCTCTTTTTTTCCCTTAAAAGTTTAGAATAACAATATTAAAAAACTATATCATGTAACAAATGAAAAAAAATGCTTGTAGATTGCAGAAGTCTCTTAAATTTAAATACATATTATTTTCTAATATCTTCATTCATTTCATGTGACTGTGTAACCAAATATATGATAGCCAAAGCTCACTTCCTGACTTGTCTAACTGAAATGGAAAGCTCCAGATTCAGTGAGAAATCCTGTCTAAAAACAAAATTGAAAATATGGAGAGGGATAGAAAAATACCTCTGATTTCTACATCTAAACATGCAAATGAGCCTTCAAGCAAACACACAGAAATATACATAGCACACACAAACAATAAAATAGCAGGTGTATTTTCATTAACATCTTCACTGATCTCTAATGAAGAGTCAGGTTTTATTTTGTGAATATATACACTTGTTGTAAACAGGGTCTACAGTAGTGTGACACCCCTGCTTGTAGGTTGGATGTTGTGACTTTCTCCTTGTGAACAGAATGTGGTAAGAGGATGCTATTCATGCTTGGCAGATGCCTCACACTGCACTATACACACAAACCCATCTTGTACTTCTTATTTTGAGATAATGCTAAGGACTCCAGGCTGGCTTTTAACTATCTCTTTAGCCTAGGCATGCCTTGAATTTGAACTCCTCTTGCTTTGGCTTCTTGAGTATCTGAGATTGCAGGCCTACACCAAAGACTCATGTTCGTAGTTGCTCTGAAGAGCAACTTGTGAGCCAAGTTTGAATGAAAACAGGCAATGAAGTCTACAGAGCTGCTTACAGCTGAGGAAGCATGCATCAGGAGTTGTGATAACCATAGGCTAGCCACTACTACAATAGCAGGTACCTGAAAGCCTCCAAGATGGTAGCAATCTGCTAACCCAAACCCAGGCTTTCCATTCACGAAACTGGGAAACAACAAGTGACTGTCAATAGATTTAAAATTGTAAACATTATTTGTTGTACGGCAGTAGATAATTACCATAGATTTCAGTAGATGGAAATGAGATGCATCCCTACTTTTGAAGTTTTATTTTCTTGCTGTTATAAAATACTACAAGAAAAAAAACCCAACAACTTGGGAAGGAAAGGGTTTATTTCATTTTACTCTTCTAAGTCATATTGTAGCACTGAGGAGAATCAGGGCAGGAGGTTTGCTTGCTAGTCATGCAGTATAACTAGTGAATCTATAGCCAAAGGGAAGCCAGAGGCCGCTGCTTGCTAGCTGACTTGCTCTTAGGGCTGCTCAGTTAACTTTCTTATATATCTCAGGCCCACCTGCCTAGAGATGGTGTGGTTCACAATGAACCAGGAACCCCCAATCATTCATTATTCAAGATAATCTCATAAACATGGCCAGAGGTCAAATTGATCTCTGAAGTCCCTCCACTGATCCTCTTTCCAATGACTCTTGGCGCTGTCAACTTGACAATTAAGACTATCCAGGACACCTACCAACCAATTCAAAGTGTGGGAGTAGTTCTAAGGGTAAGACATATGAAGAGGTTGAAAGAATGCTTGGGAGATCAATGGGCACTCCTGACTCACCCTGAACATATCTTTAGCAGTCTGGACTCAGGATGTTGCTAGTTAAGAAGGGAATGACGAGAAAGTCGTTATGCAAAATGCAATAAGGAGAAAGGTCAAGCCTGCGTCTTATGAATTGTGTGAGATAGCTAAGACTTGCAAGTGAAGTCCTCATATGTTACTCTTGTTTGTTTTTTATTTGTTTGTTTTTCTCTTGATGTTTGTAGTGAAAACATGAGGAAAAGAATGGAAAGAAGGATTGTTAAAAATAGAGCTTGAAGTTTGCAAATCCCCAGTCTTTCCTTATAGCAAATGATGTGAAGGAGCTTCTGATTACAGATGATAAGGAGAGCATGGTGAGAAAATGTGGTCTAGAGATAGAACGATTTGACTATATTTCCCTTGTGAATACCTGAGAAGGATCAGAGCCACAGAAGCCATGGATTACAAGTATTCCTTATTTAAATCCCCAAAGTTCTACAGCGATTTGTCATATAGCAGTTGATAAGCAGTCTAGTAATAAGCACCAAGAACCAGTAGCACCTCCACAAAAATACCAGGTAACATTACAGTACCTACCTCATCAATACCTGGGAAAAGCATTTATATTCACACAGTCAAGACACAGGGTTTCTTATGCCATCTTCTTTTTCTATAGTAGTCACTGTCAAAATAATTTTGTATTACTTTATTTATTTTTTTTGTCCTGTGATTCTCAGAGAGTCTTAAATGAACACCACAAGTACCTGAGCATGTTTATAGCCTCATTTTCAGTTTTTCACCATTAACTTCTGTAGTGGATTTATGTTGTTACATTGCAAATAATTGCTCCACCTACAAGTTTAATAAAAAGCACTGACTGGCCAAAGGCAGACAGGAAGTGTGGGCGGGACTATCAGACTAAGAAAACTCTGGAAATAGGAAGAACAGAGCAGAATGCCAGAGAGAAGCCGGAAGAAGCAGAGGACAACTATGCTGCTCTGAGAAAAGGTACCGAGCCTCATGGCTGAACAGGATAAGAGTCATGGATTAGTTTAAGAGCAAGAGCTAGGAAGTTATATGCCTGGGCTCCAGGTCAATCAGTGTACAATTACTATAAGTGTCTCTATGTTTCAGTAGGACTATGGGACTGTGGGTCTGAAAGTCTGGGTCACCAGGCTAGGTTGAAAATTCCAGGCCAGAAACTTCATACAACAAACTTCTTTTTTCTTTCTTTTTTCCTCTTTGTTTCTTCCTTCCTTTCTTTTTTCTTTCTTTGTGTATCAAACACAAAGGGAGGGAGGGAGGGAGAAAGAGAGAGAGAAAGAGAGAGAGAAACTACCATGTGCATGTGGAGCTCCGAAGACAACTTGCAGGAATCAATTCTTTCTTTTCACCATGTGAGTTGTAGGAATTGAATCAGATCATCAGGCTTTATGATAAGGTCCATAGCCTCTTTGGCATCTCAGCAGCTCACAATCATGACTTTTAAATGGCTTATTATCCCCTCTCTATGACCAGCACAGTCTTCTGCCAGTTTTTTTTCCTGCATTCTTCTTTTTAGCAATTTTATTTTGTATACTTTGGTATTTTGCTTGTATGCATGTCTATGTGATGTCTATATCCAAATTCCTGGATGTCAAATCTTCTGGAGCTGGAGTTATAGACAGTTGTGTGGTGCTGTGTGGGGGTTGGGCATTGAAGCTGGGTCCTCTGGCAGAGCATAAGCTGCTCTTAAATGATGAGCTATTCCTAGCCCCTTTGTTCCTCCATTCTTACTGATATTATGCTGAAATTCCTGATTTTTATCTCTGGGTGAAAATTGTTGTGAAAGCACAAAAATTTCACTGATAGTTATGAATACAGAACAGAATTGTTAATCTTCATTATCATGACTAGATTTAAAAGCACCTAGGGAACACATATTTGAACATGTATGGAGGATATTTCTATAGATTTAACTAAGGGAAAATTACCCTTAATGTGGGTGGCATAGTTCTGTAGGCTGGATTTCTGGAATGTAGTACTAGGGGAGTACTATCATTCATCCCTCTCTACTTCTTGACTGTGACAGCCACCTCACACTCCTGCCACCAGGCCTCCATCACCATGATGCACCTCTTACACTGAAAGTCAACACAAACTCTCCCTTAAGTTGCTTTTGTCAGGTAATTTACTGTAGAATGAGAAAGTATCCAGTGCACACCTATAAACCCACTTCTGTCAATGTTGGAGACTCCGCCTTTGTTCTGACCATAGATCAAACTCCTTGGACCTATATAAGAAAAAGACTTCTATTTGACCAGTACATTTTTCTGAAAAGGTCAGATAGCAAGCATTTTAGTCTTCCTGGGTCATGTGGATTTGCTTGCATCTATTCAAGTCTGTCACTGAGCCATGGAAACAGACATAGAACAGATGGGTACAGCTGTGTTCCAGTTTATAAAAGCTCATGATTAGACAGATATGCCCCATGACCTGTGGATTGCTAAACCTAACTCTAGAGCTGTGATATAACACATGCTCCCCTTCTTCTCTCTCAGGGTAGAAACCTATCTCTGGCAACTACCTCTCCCCCCAAGTTAAGAGTTAGTTTTCTCTTCTGTCTGAAATAAATTTAATCAATTTTTAATCATACTAAAATGCAAACATCCTTCTACCTTTAGAAGGCACGGCTTGATGTAACTGTTCTCCTCATTACTTTGTCTTTGTCTTCCACATTTCACTTCTTTATAATCCAAAGTTTCTTCTGATTTGTTCTTACCACCCCCTCCCAAAACTCTAGCTGTCTCTATTCCAATAAATCACTAAAGTTCAACAATGATCAGCAACACATTACTGAATCCAGTGAAAATTTTCACTCTTCACTTTACTTTCATTTTTTTTAGAAAAGATATTTTCTCATCTGTAAGACTCTGCTTATGTGTAGATGTGTGTGAACATGTGTGCGTTTTCTTACAGACATGCATGCGTATTTGTGCACATGAGTATAAGTTTCTTCAGAAGCCAGAAGATGGCATCAGACAAAGTGTGACAATTTGTTTCAACCAGAACCACTGATAATGGATTAATGGCCATTAAATGTATTTATATTTATAATACTATAACTAGTTAAGAAGTTTTAAATAGTCCTTATTTTAGGATGCTCAGGATCAAATTTATTTTCTTTAAAGTTAGCCCAAATAATATGATCTTATATTCTGTTTTCTATATACAAACTTCAAATAGCTGAAGAATGGATTATAAATTTCTCTTACCAAATTTACTGAAATCAGTATGTTCAAACACATTAAAATTAAAGGTCACCACTTTGTATATCCTAAAGAATTAATTAATCTAGTAAGATAGCATTAAAAAAAGAGTAGAAATGGTGATTATGGTCAGTATATTCCTCCTCCTTTTTTTTTTTTTGTAATGGACATGCCACATGGGTATAATTTGAAACATTTTACTCAGCTACAAACCTCAAAATAAAGTATTGAAGTATAACATGGGAGCAGGATGTAGAAGAACTGACCTGGAAGAAATCTAGAAACTTCCTCTGAGAACAAGAATGACAGGATGTCCCCCAAACTTCAACAGCTGTCTAACTGGACTTATGCCCTCAAAAGGATGGACTTCACCCAACATACCGTAAACCTCACCAACCACTGTTGGCTGAAGAAGTCTCGGACTCTAAGGCAATCCTTCTGCTGCTACTTTTCCTAAAGCAGGATAAGTTCTAGCTGCAGATAAATACTAACACTTATACTCTCAGATAAGTGTAGTTTTCATGTCCCACCCATCCAAAAAGCTTCTTTTTGCAGCAGATAGAAACCATTACAAAAACCCCCACAACTGGTCAAAATTTAGAGAGCAACTGACTATCGTACTTATTTCCAAGGGAAACATTTACAATGCAATCCCTATACCTAAAGCTTAGGGAACATCTCAAAAAGAGGGAGCAGAAAGTCTACAAGCAAGAGCCAGGACATCTGTTGTGAGATAGTTTCTTCTATATGTGGCAGGGAAGGTGCATCCGTAAAATCTCAGTAATATCATTATCTAACCAGACCTGTGCAGTGGCAGCACCAGATGACATATCAGTGTGGACTGGAGAAATCTAACAAGAACTATCCCAAGATGAAGAGCTACATACAAACAATGGTATTGGGGAGAGGAAGAGTTAGTCTTCTCTAATGAAGAGCCCTGAGAGGTTGTCTAATTCCAAATGGACAAATCTAAACACACACACATAAAAACATCGAGTGGACTCAATAGATTGTATTTATATAGACATTATATATATATGTTATATATAATATATAGGTATGTATACATATGTAACAAATTAAAGATTATTTCATAAATTTAAAAGAGAATTGTAAGGGCATGTGAGGAGTTGGAACAAGGAAAACATGAGGTAGAAGAAATGTAAATACAGAACTTATGTAGGAAATTCTAAAAAAAACACATTGTGCAAAATTCTCAAAGAATTAATAAAAAAGAAAACAACAAAAAATAAGCCAATGTATCTGTAAATTCATGCCTTACATATTAAAATTATAAAGAAAAGCCTAGAAGTGATGACTGTGGGTGTCAAGATAGCACTTGTTACAGCTGACTGGAGATATCTGTGATTCTAAAGGGATATGAAAGGATTCTGAAAATAAATTCAGCATCCCATTTCTTCACTGAGCCACATGGTTGTTCTACTTAATAAATTGTGTGTGCCTTTTAGTTTTCTGTATCTACATTTTAGCTAAAGAGGATAGAATCCAAATACTATTCTGGGGTTTTGCAACAAATCTGGAAAAGCAAATAGAAAATCCCTCCGTAGTGAGAACATTTTCAGCATTTTGGATATTTAAAATATAGATATGACCATTTAAAAATGTGCAAATATTTCTTTTTTGACCTAAGAAGAATATCTTGCAGTTAAGCATTCTGTGGAGATTGGTTTTAGTGGAAATGCAGGCAGGAGTCCCCATAATGACCCTTCTCTTTGTTCCTTTTACCATGATAATGAGCTCTTGGGAGACACTTGAAGCTTACAGTAGATTACACTTGAAGGAATATTATTCAAGAAGATGTAAGGCAGAGGGCTATTTAAAAGGGAGTGCTAGCATGCCTAGGACGTCTGTAATCATGCTCAGCAGATAGCTGATTATTTGGCTGGAATCTTTGACAGACACATTTCTTCACAGATGCACAGGAAAGATGGACTTGAGGATGACAAAGAACAGCAAGAGGTAGAGAAACAGTTAACTCTAGAGCTTTTATGATCACTTTAATATTGCCAGGAAACACATGAAAGTCTCCCAGAGCTGGCTAGATATTCTGAAAAGGAAAAAATAAAATCCTGCTATCACTAATGTAAATTACAAGTCTTTCATGGGGGGGGGGGAGATGAGCTCACAAGGCAAGATAATACAATTAGTTTTCATTTTAAATTCTCTGAGACACAGTACCATTTTCCTGATTACAAAGATATGTGGTCATGATTTTAAGGAGCCAACAGAGTACACAATACTTGAATAGGAAAATGCAAATTATTCTGTCAAAAGTAGATCCGTTGGTGAGTGTTAAACTCCACAGAAACTATCTTCAGGCTGATAAAACTCAGTCACTGCTATACGACTGGGTTTGGTTTTATATTTGGTATATTTCTCACAAGGAAATTTAGATCTTATTATTTAATGATATTTTTAATGAGGAATTATTTATGAAGCTCGTTTCATACTTATTTCACAGAATAGCAGAATTGTATTGGGTTTAAAACAGAGTGCGAGTAAAGGCCACTGGCAGTGTGGATGACAGTGGGCAGCTTGCCTGCTTGTAATATAATCACTTTCTATTAAACAAGAGGAATAAGCCCTGTATAAGTCAGGCCATAGATCCCAACTTCTGGGCTCATATTCATTACTATCAACCAGCAATGACTTGAGGGTTGTATTTATTCATTTTCAGCATTCATTTGGACTTACACTGCTACCTTGCCTTTGACCATTATACCTTTAAATTTTAGCTTTAGAATTTGCACATGGCCTCTTGCTATCATTTTTTCAGGTTACTGACTATCTATGAATATTGAATGATTTTCTGTGTCTCTCAAACTAAGTTCAACATTGTATGTGTGTTGTGTCTATTTGTATGGGTTTGTACATGTGTATCCTGAAGTTTTTAATGTCCTGTCCATGCCTGTGGTTCAAAACCTCTCCAACCTCTAGTCCCATAATCACATATAAATAATTATTATAAATAATTATAAATATTAAGCTTGGGCTCATTACCAACTAGCTCTTATAACTTAACTCAACCCATTTCTATTATTGCCACATGCCCCATGGCTTTCCCTGTGTTCTATTACATCTTGCTTTTTTGGTGGCCTGTAGCTTCTCTCTGACTTTTGTCTTTATCTCTGCTTGAATTTCCAGCCTGCGTCTAAGCTGCCTTGTCATAAGCCAAAACATCTTCTTTATTAACAAATGGTAATAAAGAATATTCAGTGTACATAAAGACTTTCCACATACATGTGCAGGTGTGCACACCTGTGCATGTGTGCATAGAAGGCAAGGTCTACTCGGGGTGTCCTCCTCTCTCTCTGCAGGTGTGCACACTTGTGCATGTGTGCATAGAAGGCAAGGGTCTACTCGGGGTGTCCTCCTCTCTCTCTGCAGGTGTGCACACCTGTGCATGTGTACATAGAAGGCAAGGGTCTACTCGGGGTGTCCTTCTCTCTCTCTGCAGGTGTGCACACCTGTGCATGTGCATATAGAAGGCAAGGGTCTACTCGGGGTGTCCTCCTCTCTCTCTACCTTGTTCTCAGCACAGGATCACTTTGTTTAATCAAGAGCTTATAATTTTGGCTAGACAGGCAGGTGAGTGAATCCCTGAGATCTCCTCGACTCTTCATAATTATGGTGGTATACGTTCAAATGAGTCGCCATCAACTGCATAACAGCTTAATTTACTCATCATTGCCATGCTACAGGCAGATCTGTTGAACTTTCCAGTTATGTTCTTCAGTTACTTGAGAAGATCTGCACATTAATTAATTCATGTGTTGGTCATGTACGAAAGCTTAATGTCATGTTTTACAGTGGACTAATTCATATTTCATATTTCTTTATTATGTTGGTTTTACAATTTATAATATTGCTTGGGACAGAGAATATGCCTCAGTGGTCACGAGGGCATATTTTTCTTGCAGAAGACTTGAGTTTGGTTCTTCACACCCACATCAGGCAACTCACAACCGCCTATAATACCAGTTCTTGGAATCAGCCTTCTGGCCTTCATGGGTACCTACACTTATATGTATACACCACACGACCATAATAAATAATTTTAATCATTTTTGTTTTTAAATAGTGCTTTAAAATATTTCAATGTTTATTTAAATGATGTGGGATAGCTTTCTGTATGCTGTGAATATTCTTTAATGAAGGAACTGTCCTGGCCTATGGCAGAAGTTTTAGAAGTAGACAAGAAATTGGAGCATAGTTAGGGGAAGGAGGGTGAAGTCACAGGAGACACCATGCAGCTGCTCAAGAATAAACATGTAAAAGTAACACAGGTAAGCCATGGGCCACATGCCAAGACAGATTAATGGAAATGGGTTGAATTAAGCTGCAAGAGCAAGCTAGCAATATGCCTGAGCCATAGGCCAATCAGCATGAAATTTATATAAGCGTCTGAGGAATTTTTTTTGGGGGGTGGAAGCAGCTGCAGGCAGATCCAGACATTGGGACTAGACCAGACCAGAAACCTCCTATTATATTTAATATTTAAAATATCATTTTAAAATTATTTTAAAATAAATAATTATTATTCTTAAAAAGTATTTTATAGCTTCAGCTTATCTCTGTAACATCAGATATCTCACTTCATTTTTATTCATGTATTTATATTATTTTTATGGACAATTTCTTTCAATGTGTATCATATGTTTTTAGAAAAATTTCATTATGAGATTTAATATTATATTAATTTATTAACTTAATGATATAGTAATTTCTCCACTTGTTATCCATATCTTAGTACTGAACAATTGTAACTATTGTGGAAGTAAATTTATTTAAAATATATTAATATAAGATTAATATTTATTGAAAAACAAATTAACACTCATGATAATAGGCTATAGTTTAGGAATATACGTGAGCGACTGGATGGTATAAATGATGAACGTTGATTTAGTCTTTTAAGAAGGCAGGAATAAATGGGACCACAGGTCTGTGGGTCTGGACCTCTGGCCGCCCAGGACCAAGAAACCTTATGTAACAGACCATGTTCCTTAACCTTAACCAAACTGCTCTGGTTTTGGATTCCACTGCATTCAATGCAGCAGAGTTTGGCTAAATGATTAGCAATGAAAGAATATTTGAATATCTCATTTACTTTTTAAATAAGTAGCTAAATTGGATGAAGGAAATTCAGAGCTACCTCCTGTTCTCAAAGACATTTTATGCTTTGCAATCTTCATACTCTGCTCAAAATATCTTTCTAGCTCAACAACTGGAAAGCTTGTACAGTCTCCCCAAAGTTGTCTCCCTCTGAGAACTTTTATAAGCTTAAACATGAATGCTCTGAGCAATGTGTGGAGCCTTAGGGTGGGATCAGACTGTTCCTGTGCATGGTCTAGCACCTTGGAGCCCATTCTCTTCAGAGGAACACCCAGCCCACACTGACTTTGGGATGAGTTGTGGGAGATTATGTTGTTACATTGCAAATAATTGTCCTACCCACTGGTTTAATAAAAAGCTCTGATTGGCCAAAGGCAGACGGGAAGTGTGGGCAGGGCTACCAGACTAAGAAAACTCTGAGAACAGGAAGCACAGAGCAGAACGCCAGAGAGAAGCCGGAAGAAGCAGAGGACAACTATGCTGTTCTAAGAAAAGGTACTGAGCCTCATGGATAAACAGAATAAGAGTCATGGGTTAGTTTAAGGGTAAAGAGCTAGCAAGTGATATGCCTGGGCCTTTGGCCGATTTAGCCTAAAACTATTGAAAGCATCTGTGTGTCTCTGTGGGTCTGCAGGTCTGTGGGTCTGTGGGTCTAAACCTTGAGGCAAGGGCCAAAAGTCAGGGCCAGAAACCTCCTACTACAATGAGTGAATCAGACTTGCCTGGGGTTGATGTACCGCACAGAGCTGACCCACTGTGGGACTTCTTGCCCTTTGGGGGGAGGAGATGGGTGGATGGGGAGGGGTGAGGCTCAAGGCTGAATGGGAGGGATTGGGAGGTGGGAAGGGAGAGGGAGCAGGGGATACATGGATAAAAATGACATTTTAAAAAAATAATAATAAAAAAGAATGCTCACAAATAGAATTAGTATTCTTGTGAAGGAGGTCCAAGGAGTTCACATATCCCTTCTACCACTCGATCACATAGCAATAAAGTATTGAGTGTGATCCAAACAGTCAAGCCTTATGGAACACCAAATCTGCATTTGTCTTGGACTTCCCAAGTGCTAGCACTGTGAGAAATAAATTCCTGTTGCTTATTAAAAAAAAAGAAAAAAGATTAATGCTTACAAATAAGTAAGATTCTTGTTAATATCCACTTCCTGACACCGTCAGATTTTAATCCTCACTCCTTCCTACCCTTTGTATTCTACTGTAACTTTGGAGTAGGTTAGTCATAAGGCCTTTTCTTTGACACCAACACATTCACCTGCCATTTGCCACAGAAGTTCTGAAGCAAGAGTTCTATTCACTTAGGAAATAAGTCAGCCAACACATGTTAGTTCAACAACTGTGATTCCAAAGTAATGAGGAAATTGTTGTCAACATTTATCAATAAATATATTTGAGATATTAAGAGTTATTATTTTTGTTGTGTGTTTGTTATTGTGTGAAAAATTAAATAATTGTGCCATAATGGCTCATTGTGTTTTCTTATGATCATTGCTTAAAACCTAGTTGTACTGGCTAAAGTAACGACTTAGTGATTAAGAGGACTAAGGGCTACTGGGAGCTCACAGACCCTCACCTGACAGCTGGGGAACCAGCATGGGACTGAAGCAGGTCCTCTGAATGTGGATGACAGCTGTGTGGCTTGTGCAGTTTGTGGGTCCTCTGGCAGTGGGACCAGGGTCTTCCTAGTGCATTAACTGGCATTTTGGAGCTCATTCCCTATGGAAGGATGCCTTGATCATCCTTGATACAGGGAGGAAAGGCTGCCTCAACTTGACATGTCTGACTTGTTAACTCCCCATGGGAGGCCTTCCTCTCTCTGAGAGTGGATGGGGGATGAGTAGAAGGAGGAAAGGGAGAGGAAGCTGTAGTTGGTATGGAAAATTTAAAAAATTAAATAAGAAAAAAACCTAAAAAAGAATAGTAGCTAAGTTCAGTTTCCCACAACTGTATTGAGTGACTGTTATTCAGATACATTTCTGTGTGGCTTCTGAAAATACAGTTTGGAGATATAGATGAAGAACATTTTTCAAAGCTCAGTGTTGCCAGTTGTCATTGGCTTAGGTCACAGAATGAAATGTTTAAGCATCCCTTTCCACTTGGAATTGGTACTTCACCAGAAGGGCAAGAACTAATAATCATTAAGTTATAGGCACCTATATTATAACTGAAATACATTATTAACCTTAGCTTTTTGCAGTTTTATAACCCATGCAAACATAGTTATAGACATACATGATATAATAAACATATTATGTCATGTGGAATATCTTTTTTATGCTGTGAATGTTGGTGGGTAATAAAAGAACTGGTTTGGCCTATGGCAAGGCATCTTAGGAGCAGGTAGGAAGTCTGAGCATAGATAAAGGAGAAGGATGGCGGAATTAGACAGAGACTTAATCCAGCTGCTTAAGAAGCATGAAGTAAAGAAATAGGTAAGCCACAGGCCATGTGGCAAGACAGATTAATAGAAACGGATTGAGTTAAGAAGAGCTAGCGCCGGAACCATAAGCCAAGCAGCATGTGATTAATATAAGCATCTGAGTCATTTGGGGCGGGAGTGGGGGTTATGCAGTGGCAGGCAACTCCAGACCACGGGCTAGACCGGGTCAGAAACTTTATATTACATTTAAGTATAATAAAATTAGTTTAAATCTGCCTTACATATGACTACATGTATTTATTAACATAATAACATTACTTATGTACTACAACTTGATATGATGAATTTTGTTGGAGCGTAGAGAAGGGGTGATGAAAATTGAATGTCTGTCATTCAATTAGATTATTGTACAAAGTATTAAAAAATATATATAAGAACCTACAATGTTGTTATACTCTTGTCTTATGATGGCTTTGGGCAATGTAGGCAATGAGTTAACACTTAGATGCTGAATAAGTAGTATAATTCCATGTCTCATTTATCTTAAGAAAAAAGAATACAATTAGTTTTCATTAAAATCATTAGTGTTTATATACTTAGTATTTGCCACTTAATTAAAAGCAAAGCAATAGAAATTAATGTGCAGGTTAGTAGAATATGATTTCCATTATTTGCTTAGCTTTTATTTTCTAGTTAGATTTAGTATCTTATTTGCATGAATTCACAGTGTTTATAATGGCTCGGTGATTGGCTTAGAACTATGGGAACACTTTAAATGGCTATGTGACCCATCAAGAAAAATAATAGATAAAATCTTACAAACTCAGTCTCAGAACCTCTACAGTTTCATTTCCCAATTAGATGGAGTCAGTGTCTGTTCCTCAGGACAGTGCCATAGGGAGCCTTTCATCCACCACACAAACTTTGATACTGCCTGAGATTATGGATACCACTAGAAGAATGTAATCAATATGCCGGCAGAACATACATTAAAAAAAAATATGATCTCAGTTGACACAGCCACTCTCCAGAGAGCTTTCTAAAAGAGAACAAAGAGAATAGTTCTTAACATTCAAAAGCAGAGTTCACTTTCTCTAGGCTGACCTTGTCTGCACATGTTTTTGCTTTTAATGCTTCTCACAGGATGAGCATCCAAAAGTGACAGAAAGACAGTGCTGCAACAATAACAATATGTGTATTCCTGGTCAGTACATGACTATACTCTGTGAGTGTCTACTGTGAGTCCCATACAGATCTTTCTTTGCTGTGGCAGAATGGTAGATATATAGTATCAATAAGTATAAAGATGATGATAATATTCCTCTTCTCTGAAATAGACAGCAAAAGATTCCATGAAAGTGATTCCAACCGGTGTTAACAGATATCCTTGTTTCAAAAATAGAGTCATTGTTCTTTGATTACTTGTGTCCATTTTGTCTTCTTGAACAAAGATGTCTTTTAGAAAAAGGATGACAGAACATATTTTGGGGATCTCTATCAGGTTATAAATGAAAGGAATCTACTCTTTCTTTCATCATGAATTGAGAGTCCTGTTAATTCACCCATTTGCCATCCTTACTTTTGTTTCAAAGTGTCTATGAATGCTGTATTGATGTTGATAAAGAAAAATTATTAAGATGATTAGGAAAGGTACTGCACATATATAATGTTTATATGTTTTGTATATTACATAAAGTGTATATGTAATATATATATTTGCATGTGATATATGTATATATCTATATCTATATATATTTGAGTGAAGATAATTGCTCATGAACTTCCTCCTGCTTTGAAACTTGGTATTTCAATCTGAAGCCCAGTAGCTAAAACCTTGCATTGTATGTAAGACTTTCCTGGAATTTTCAGCAATTCTTTTGCCACAGCTTTGGATTACAGGCCTAGGTGAACAAGAGTAGTTTTTGAAGTTCAAAGAACATACTCTTCTATTTTAGGCTGTAATTGGAAAAAAGTGGTGTGGGAATATGTTTCAAATATAATAAAAACAGCCTGAGATATCAGAGGACAGATCTACCTCCTCTAGTCTTTGTTTGTTTGTTTTTTTTTCCAGACAGGGTTTTCTGTGTTACAGTCCTGGCTGTCCTGGAACTTGCTTTGAAGACTAGGCTGACTTTGAACTCACAGATACTCTCTTGCCTCTGCTTCCCAAGTGCTGGGACTAACAGTGTGAGCCATAGCTTCTTCTGCCTGCTCTTTCTATGCCTGCCTTAAATACCTTTGCTAAGTTAAGGCATAGCACCACCACTGCTTGCCTGAGAGCCTGGAACTCCTATAAACTAAGATGACCTCAAACTCAGATATGATTGGATTAAGGGCGTAGGCACCACTCCTGGATATTTCCTGTGTTGGAATTAAAGGTGTGAGTTACCACTGTCTGATCCTCCTAGACTGACTGTGGGTAGATCCCTCTGATATCTCAGACTATTTTTATTATATTTGAAACATCCCCACAAAGTAGGTGTGTTTGTTATTTTCTAATTACCTATTGAATAATGTAAAGGTAGGTTAGTTCAAATAAAAGCATTTGTTTTCAATATAAATATGACTAGAGACAACAGTTAAACATTTTCATGATCTTTTTGTCATAAGTAAAATTGCACTTGTTAGAATACAACAGTTAGTTTAGAATCTTCTTTAGGCAATACAAATAAACATTAGTGTGGAATGCAATGAAAAAACCTTCAAATGCCCAGAAAGTTTGATAGTAACCAAGGAGGTGTGATTCTGCTTTGGAAGACACTCTGTGGGCTTTATTTTAGTGGTTTGAATAGGTATCTGTCAGCTTTACATTCATATTCACAATCAGCATCATGTCCTGTTAAATATTTGTGCAGTAAAATCTCCTGATCAAAGAAAAGGCTATGGGCTGAAGGACATTACGGATCATCTTGAAGAGAATTTCAGAGTAAAATGATTTTTTTCAAGAATTCTTGGATTATCTAAAGCCTATTGGAGGTTAGAAACTTTTACTCTATGGCATTGTTCTAGGGATTATGGTATTAAGAACCAGGTAATATTTCTAGCGTTTTCATGATTTTCTCATATTATAAAAATCACAAATTCAAGATGAGAGAAATAAGAAGGGAGTTTTGAACCTAGTGATATCATTAGAAGCATCTGTTTTGTTATTTGTGCTGCACAAAAGGCAGGTTGTACAATGGCTACAGCTTCCTAATGTAACCTTTGCATGCCTTGGCTTCCTATGTTTATAATCTGATAATAACACGAAATTAGTAGTGTTTGTATGAGAATAAACATATTTCTATTCCTAAAGAATGTGTATCTGGGGTATGGTGGTGGAACAGGCTTGTAATCTCAGAACTCTGTTATCTTTTTAAAATTTAATTTATTGATATTTTATGTATGAGTGCTCTGTGTGTATACATGCATAGCAGAGAGGGCATCAGACCCTGTTCTAGATGGTTGTGCGACACCGTGTGGCTGCTGGGAACTGAACTCAAGACCTCCAGGAGAGCAGCCAGTGCTCTTAACCACTGAGCCACCTCTCTAGTCTGAACTCTGGATTCTGCAGGAGAAATGACAAGTTTGAGTCTAGCCTGTATTACATGTGTGTATCAGGATATCCAGGGCTGCAGAGCTAAACCTTGTCATAAAATGGTAAAAACAACAGTAGCAGCTACAAAAGTCTTATAATTGTGCATAGACTACGGAAATATTACTTAAAAATACAAATAAATGATCATATAAAATTTGTTTGCAGACTTTAAAATATACATTATTCCTTTTATTGTTTTTCCTTACATTGTACATAGAGTTCATAAATGCAAATTATTTTCCTTAAGAAAGCATAAAAGAGATGGTATAATAAATAAAATGAATTATTAAGATAAAAATAACTTCATATTTCCACATAAATATAAATCTCTGCAGTGCATTTATTAAGCAAAGAGAGATCCAAATTTATCATGAAAATGGCAAATTACAGATATAAAAGTACAATTATACTCACACAACACTTGAAATACAGTGTAATTCCTTAGTTTTATATGCTCTCATAATTCTTCAGGATTATTGATAGAGCAGAAGTGAATTATGCATGTGATGCTTTGTAGAGGGACATGCTGACAGGACATTTGCACAGACTGGGAAAATTAGAAGCAAATGGTATAATGTCTAAGAAAGGAGAATTTGTGAAGTTTATGAAAGAATATTCAAACATTAGGGTATCTGAAGCCAGATGAGCTGCAGTAAGAGACAGAAATTCCTTTGTCTCCGAAAGCATCTAAGTAAAGGGCTGTATTAGCTAATACTGTGAAGAAGGATTCAGATTTTGGATAGAGCATTTAAAAAGATAATTTTAAAATGTTTTAAAATTATCGAATTCCTGAATTGATATGACATACATATTTACAGTGTACCTAGGAAAGTGTTTTTAATACTTTAATCTTTTTCATTATTAAATGATTGACAAAGGTTTAAATGTATTCAAAGTAGAACATGTGATAATTTGACTAGTTTCTAAACTGTGTACTGATTATCATAATCAAATTGATCACGCAGCCTCCACATTCCAGCTGCATGTCGTTTCTCAAAGCTTTTCCTTCTTCCATTTGAAATACCTTGTTTCCCAGCCCCTGGGAACACAGATAAAAAAGGAACTTCTAAGATGGCTGACTTTTAAAACTCTTGTCAAGTTAGGATTCCACAAAATACATAAAGACTAAAGAGAAATTGTTAAAGAAAAACAGTGGAGGATTAATTTTCAAAGTTGCTAAAGACTCTGGTGGACACAATTACTGCACATAAATGTGTGGATAAATATAAAGAATGGGTTATTAGTACAAATTATATTAATGAGAGCAATGTTACATTTAAGGAAAAGATACTTTAGTAATTAATACACTCATTTTTGTTATATTTTTATTCTGAAAGGAAAGTTTGAATTCTTACATGCATTACTACATCATCAGGTAAAGAATGCAACTAATTGAGCAACCATGTAATAAAAGGAGTGTCTTAAATTTTAAGACACTGAGATACTTTATTTGTTATGGGTCATGTAGACTTGGAATTTAAAGGAAAAAGTCAGAAGTCTTAAAGTGTCAGTGGAAGGTATGTCAGATACTGAAAGCTTTATCTTCGTCTCAGAATCCTACAGTCTGTATTATTGTATGTGCTGTGTATTGACCTCAGATGACCCTGAAGTGTAAAATAAGGTGTAAAATTCTAGAGTTTGTGTTTGATAAATGGCATATACTTAGTGTTTGTGGTTATTAGTGATGAACTGTAAGTACCAGGTAATCACAAGCTAGTATGCAGGTTCTGTGAGTCATCCAATTGAAAAAAGACTATATATCTCTGTGATTCTACATATACATTGCTACTTTTGCAAATCATAAAATCAAAGAAAAATCTTGTGTTCTCATCAGCCTGTCTTATATATATTTAATATAATTTAATTTTCTCTAAAGATGTCAACTCTAAGTGTTAATAAATTTCTTAATTTAAAATATTGATTCTGAATAAAAGTGCATTAGATTAAAAAAAACTGACTTCACTGCTAAGTGTGCTTGAATATAAGATAGACATTATCTATCTATGTAGGTGGTACCCTCTAGTGGCTGCAATAGACACTGTCCTTTAAATAGAGCACACTATACAATAAACATTTGTTATGATTGTACACATTTGGAGGACTGTGTGTGGTGTTTGACCAAAAGCCTTTACATTTTCTTAACTAACAATAAAAGCTGGAGAGCTATACATGAATATTACACATTCTGCCCCACAGAGGATGATGGGATTGTCTGATTTATTGATGCCCCTGACATTCTAGATTGTCACAGCTTCTGTATCCAACAATTGAACAGTACATTAAGAAACATGAAACGTTCTAAAGTAGTTTTGAAATGTCCTCTTAAAATTATCTTCTCAACTTAAAATAATAATAAAATAACTTGTAAAACATAAGAGACAATTGGAAATTATTTGCTCATATGTTATCACATTCAATCCTAACAATAATCCAAAGACAGTAGACAGAACTGAAGTTGGTATTTTACAGAAAGGAAACTCAATCCTTGGATGAGAGTAAAGAACCATCAATTCAGTAAATAGTTGATCCTTAGCTCACATTCTGCTCACTAATGTATTGAGTTTCTACTTACATGAATCTATTATACTGAATTCATACTGTCATCTAGGTGAAAATTCTTTGAGCTATAAATAGTATAATATTTATAAATATATAACATAAAGAAAAGAATGTATTTATGTTTTTATATAACTTGGTAACTGTGCATACTTTAAGCTAATACTAGCAAATATTAAATATTTAGTAAATAGCACAAGACTGTGTGATCTACTTGGTCTTTTGTTTTGGAGTCAGGGCCCCTTTCAGGTCAGGCTGGCCTTGAACTTACTGTACAGCTAACTTGGTCTTGAACTCCTGGGTTCCTGTGTCATCTTCTTTCCCCCGCCATCTCCCTCAGATAGGGTTGTGTAGCCCTGGTAGTCCTGACCCGAAACTAACTCTGTAGACCAGGCTGGCCTTGAACTCAGACTTTCTTTTGGGGTACCAGCCAGCTCCCAAATCACGACACAGAGACTTATTAGTAGTTACAAATGCTCAGCCTTATACTTGTTCTGCTAGCTCTGAAAATTTATTTTAACCTGTTTCTCCTCAACTATGTTTTGTCCCAGGCCTTTTAATCTTTCTTTCATTCTGTGTGTCAAATTCCTTGTCTAGCTGGATAGTGGTGGCCTGGATGGCTGGCCAGACCTAGACAACTGTCTCTCTCTCTCTCCTTCATTCTCATCTCTCCACCTTGAGCCTAAATTCCTTTCTGATTCTTTCTGCCTCCCTGCTGCCTGCTCCGCCTGTCCATTTACTGCCTACCTATTGACAATCTAGCTTTTTATTAGACTACTCAGGTGCCTTAGGCAGGTGAGGTAAAGCAAATGTAATGCATCTTTACATAGTTAAACAAATTCAGTATGAGCCAATGTAGCACACCTTTGCACAGTTAAAGAAATATTCCACAACGGAGCTCCCCCTCCTTCTGCTTCCTGAGTTCGGGGATTAAAAGCATGTGCTGTACTTCTACTCTCTGGCTCTCCGCTTCTCGATAGGAAGAATTAGAAGTGTGTTCTGTCTTTTTTATTCTAACATTTGACCTGAGGGTTCTCAGTACTGAAGTATTTGGTCAACTATCACAGTACAAAAGATTATATAAAGTCACTATTAAAAAAAAAAGGATTAGTACTTAAAAAAATCATAATTTCTTTAAAAACATTATTCATAATAATCCACCATCCTAAATTCTTGAACTGAATATGTGATATAGACTCCTAAGAATCATAAATTTTAAATAAGAACCACATAACTTATGAGGATGATGATTACCAACTATGATCTATTCCAGTAAGTTATCCCCAAAGTTTTAATAAAAAATTTTAAAACAGTAATTAGGCCTGGCAGTAGGGTTGATTTGAGACAACTGACAACTAGCAATTAGCTTGTGGTCTTTGTAAGGTGGGACAGCAAACACCCTGGGATGATACTATTAATTTAACCTGCTTAATGAGCTGTGTCCAATATCTACTTGTTTCTGATTATTGAAAACTAAAGCTTCACCAACAGAATTAGTATACATTTAGAACAATTGATTGATCTGAAGCAGAAAGAAAACTCACCATGTCTAAATTAGTCTGAATGTAATTTGGGGCAGAAATTCATATGAAAAAGCTGTCCATTTAACACACACTAGAGTTCTTATTTCTTTTAAAGGATGCTCCAAACTCTAGAGTCTATTTTCAAATCTAAAATGACTGCATGACATTCTCACAATGTTAAGTTTTCTTGTAGAAAAAGGCCTCACTCTAGATGGGATGATTTTAATGGTGTGCACTTTCAGTAAAATTTTATATAAATATGTATTTTTACATATGCAGAAAACTAGAACAAGAATATTAGCACCATGGTAATGTCAGTGATGTGCTCATAAAAGTGTGACAGGTTTGTTACAGTGCATAATCAAAAGTAGAGTTAAAGCTAATTGTTCTTATCATTTATACTCATTACTGGCTAGTTATGTCAAGTTGACACAAGGTAGAGTCTTGCTGGAGGAAGAAACTTCAGTTGCTAAAATGCTCCCAGCAGATTGGCTTAGGGGCAAGACACTGGTACATTTTCTTCATGCATGATTGCTGCAGGAGTGCCTAACTCTGTTGGCAGGGCCATGCCTGGGCTTGGGTACTATAAGAAAGCAGGCTGAGAAACCCAGTAAGGAGCTGCTGCCTCCAGGTTCCTGCCTTATTAAGTTCCTGTCCTGACTTCTTTCGAAGATGGACTATTCTTGGAAGTCTAAGCCCAATAAACTCTTTCCTTCCTGGGAGGCTTTTGGTCATGGTATTTTATCACAGCAATTTCAACCCTAACTAAGAAACACATTTTCCAGTACCATGCGATCTATCATTATTTCTTTCTTTTCACCACTATGAAAAAACTCTGATGGAAGCTTCTCTTTCTCTAAAACTAACTTTTAGTAAAGTGACTCTAGTTCTGATAGTTTAGGAGTCTACTACTCACACTAAAAAGAAATTGATTGTGACTACCTGAAAATTTCTACTAATGTACAAGTTTCTAACCTCAATCAATAAAGCAATTAGCTTCCTATTTATAATTTGCACTGCTTAAGTGTTCTAATACACACTCCACAAAAACTGAAAAAGACAATTCTGCTTTGGGGGATTAAAAACAAGATTTTTGTTTTGTTTTGTTTTTTTGGCTTATAAATTCTCAACATTGAAAACCCTACCCTAATACATTTCAGCTAAAATTAATGTTTAAACAGAAAAAAATGTACAAAAATAGAAAGCTGTATGATAAACAACATTTGCATAAAGTCTTATTACTATTAATGCTTGTTAAAACATGTTTGATCCTTCAATGAAATGAGTGGGTAATATGCAAACTTCAGGAAAGGTCATGGATATGCTAATTCATGCTGGATTCTTATTTGCAAAGCACTGTATTAAAAGGCTTTAAATTAAGCATTGTCAAACCAAACTAAGTATAGGTTCTTCCCAGTCATTCAAACAGTCTGTTTTTAACTACTTACTCACCTTTTCCTCAAGCTTTCGAGAAAACTGTACATGAAATGGCTGTTTGCCTTGTAAAGTATTTTGGAACATCACCTCTAAAACTGAATTGAGATAGGAGAGACTTTCAGATACAGTGGGTCAGATCAGGGGCCATAACACAGTGCCTGTTTCTGTTTTTATGAGAAAAAAACTTACATTAGGACGATTGGAAATTTCCATAAAAGAAAACTTACACAGTTCTAGATATTATAAACCAAGCATCTATAATTGTTTCAAATGAAGTAACTGTATAGCTTTTAAAATATACATGGGTGTATTGCATTTTGTTTTTGTTTTGTCTTGATTTATATTCTTGTGAGGAAAGAGGCCGCTTTGGATAATTGGTGTAAACATCTCTCCTCTCCTCCTTCAGGCTAAGATGTTTCATTGCATACTATAATAGGTCAATCATCTGGTGGGCACCATGTCTTTTGCAACATTCCCACACTCAGATGGCTGTCAATGGGGGTGCCAGTGAAGCGTTATGCAAAGCCCCCCAAACACTTTGTAAACTTGAATCTTTGAGCACAATGGTAAAGTTCAGTTCTGGAAAAAGATAGTGTACTGAATACACAATAAGGAGCTTTGTCTGTTGGGGCTTCTGTTGAGGGAGAAGGCTACTTAATCTCCCCATCCATTTACCCTGGGGATTCTAACTGTTTTAATGTGTTCTTTTTGAGAGTCTGTGAACTGTAGAATATATGCTGGTAACAACTCTGTTTGGGGCTTTCCTCCAAAAAGCCCAAAGCTGCCAACACAAGAAAGCTGAAGCAGTGGTGTTAACAAAGACAAAGGGGACCTTGAGTTGTTTGTGCTAACTGCCTGGCTAGACTTTCCAGTCATGCCTTGATGAGGGATCTAATTCATTGGCGCATTTCTTAGGAATCTAGCTTTTGTGACTGTATGGGAAGGATAGATTCTTTGTCAAATTAGGGAAGAACAGGAAGATTTGATTAAAAAAAAAAAAAACCAAAAACCAGAAACAAAACTCCATGATTCCTAAAAAATGAAAGGGATCACACTATAGAATTCAATGAAAAATAGTGACATTTACTGCTTCTATAAATTATCCGCTCTATATTAGGATCTATTAATATCACATTTTACATGTGATGAAATCTTAATGTTATTTTTCTATTATTATTCAATGTCATAAGTATATGGAATAAAATATCACATAGAAAACTAACTTCAGTTAACCTCTTTAGAATCTAAATGACTTTAAATAATTTTATTTAAAATATCTTTCAAACTTGGGTAAATTATGCATGCTATTCAACTAAACACATTTAAGATACTGAAATGAAATATTACAGTTATGTGAATTAATTATGCTACTTAAATAGCATTTCTGATTCCACATTGACTAAATGCCTATGATTAGATCAGTTAGTTTAAGGAAATATCTTACATTAACTACTGATACTCATTGGTGGTCATGCAAATTGTTAAAAAAATCAAGTAGAAATTTAATAAATGAGAACATGATTTTTTTTCTAGGCCAACCACCATTCTGAAACTCATTTATTAAATATTAACTCAACATGTATTAGAAAAAATGCATGTGCTGCTGGGCAGCAGTGGTGCATACCTTTAAGTTCAGCATTTGGGAGGCAGAAGCAGGCAGATCTCTAAGAGTTTGAGGCCAGACTGGTTCCAGGACAGGCAGGGCTGCACACAGAGAAACCTTGTCTCAAAAAAGAAACAAAAAATATGTGCATTGCCTTAAAATTAAAATGTTAAAAGTTATTAAAGGTGTTGGATTAATGCAATACAAAAAAAAAATCTGAATGTAGAACTGTTCACAGTGTGTAACAATAAAAGGGTCCTGAGATCTGCACTGTGGCTAAATGAGAATCCCAGATCACCCAAAGTCATAATCCCGAAGTATTTTCTTCCTCCTGAGTTCAGTACCCCATCATGATGCCGTCAATGTTCTCACCGCTTACTTACACCCATGCCTCTTGACTCTGCACACCGAGGTCTACAGTGTGGAGAAGACAGAACGAGCTCACCTGGGGATGAAATTTCCTTTGTTTGATGCAGTCTCTACTTCTATTGTTAAGTATTTGTGAATTTTGGTTGAAGCACTCAGAGATGACCTATGTACAAATTGGTCAGGTCCCACTAGCTTATTTTAAACTATTACAAAATATGTACTTATGAATTTTGACAAAGAAAGAGTAGGCAAGAGACAGAAAGGAAAAAAGAAAATATTAAAATATTTGGCTTTGGGATATGAAATAGAAGTAATAAGAGGACATGACATATTTGGTCATTATTTTCAAATGTGGTGTTTTGTGAATATTTAAAAAAATAATTTATTTTTCTCTTGCTATCTCTGCATACATCTACCTGATGTGGGAACGCCTTTCTGTATGCTGTGAATATCAATCTTTAAATAAAGGAGCTGTTTTGGGCCATGACTGGCACCATAGAAGAAGTAGGAGGAGGAATCAGCATAGGTAGGAGAAACAGGGCAGAGTCAGAGACAGATTGAGCAAAATACCCAAGGAGCAACATGTAAGGAACACAGGTGAGCCACGGGCCACGTGGCAGATTAATAGAAATGGGTTGATTTAAGATGTAAGAGCTAGCTAGCAATGTGCCTGAGCCATAGGCCAAACAGCATAAAATTAATATAAGTGTCTGAGTCATTTCTGGGGGCCTGAGCAGCAGCAGCGGGTGGCTAAAGGGTCTGGGGCTGCAGGTCTGTGAGTCTGGACCTCTGGCCGTTGGGGACCAAGAAACCCCACTGCAACATCTACCCATCCATCTAATCATGTATCCACCCTCCTACCTACCTATTGGTAAACTCTACATTCATGTACCTATGATCTATTATTATTTTCTCCATAGAAATAATAATAAAAAAATCTATGAAACAGTTTGTCTGAAAAGTTAATAATCAGGAAAAACAAACATTCAACCCTAATCTTTTCAGTTCTTTACTAAAATAGTTGCGCATTAAAGTGTAAACTCAGCTAGAAATTCTTGCTGAGAAACAGCAAGTTAGTACAGTAGTTAGTACAGTAGCTAGTACAGTAGCTAGTACAGTAGTTAGTACAGTAGTTAGTACAGTAGTTACTACAGTAGTTAGTACAGTAGTTAGTACAGTAGTTAGTACAGTAGTTAGTACAGTAGTTAGTACAGTAGCTAGTACAGTAGCTAGTACAGTAGTTAGTACAGTAGTTAGTACAGTAGTTACTACAGTAGTTAGTACAGTAGCTAGTACAGTAGTTACTACAGTAGTTAGTACAGTAGCTAGTACAGTAGCTAGTACAGTAGTTAGTACAATAGTTAGTACAGTAGCTAGTACAGTAGTTAGTACAGTAGCTAGTACAGTAGCTAGTACAGTAGCTAGTACAGTAGTTAGTACAGTAGCTAGTACAGTAGGTAGTACAGTAGTTAGTACAGTAGTTAGTACAGTAGCTAGTACAGTAGTTAGTACAGTAGCTAGTACAGTAGCTAGTACAGTAGCTAGTACAGTAGGTAGTACAGTAGTTAGTACAGTAGCTAGTACAGTAGCTAGTACAGTAGTTAGTACAGTAGCTAGTACAGTAGCTAGTACAGTAGCTAGTACAGTAGTTAGTACAGTAGTTAGTACAGTAGCTAGTACAGTAGCTAGTACAGTAGCTAGTACAGTAGTTAGTACAGTAGCTAGTACAGTAGTTAGTACAGTAGCTAGTACAGTAGCTAGTACAGTAGCTAGTACAGTAGTTAGTACAGTAGCTAGTACAGTAGCTAGTACAGTAGCTAGTACAGTAGCTAGTACAGTAGCTAGTACAGTAGCTAGTACAGTAGCTAGTACAGTAGTTAGTACAGTAGTTAGTACAATAGTTAGTACAGTAGCTAGTACAGTAGTTAGTACAGTAGCTAGTACAGTAGCTAGTACAGTAGCTAGTACAGTAGTTAGTACAGTAGTTAGTACAGTAGTTAGTACAGTAGTTAGTACAGTAGTTAGTACAGTAGTTAGTACAGTAGCTAGTACAGTAGCTAGTACAGTAGCTAGTACAGTAGTTAGTACAGTAGCTAGTACAGTAGCTAGTACAGTAGCTAGTACAGTAGCTAGTACAGTAGTTAGTACAGTAGCTAGTACAGTAGTTAGTACAGTAGTTAGTACAGTAGTTAGTACAGTAGTTAGTACAGTAGCTAGTACAGTAGCTAGTACAGTAGCTAGTACAGTAGTTAGTACAGTAGCTAGTACAGTAGCTAGTACAGTAGCTAGTACAGTAGCTAGTACAGTAGTTAGTACAGTAGTTAGTACAGTAGTTAGTACAGTAGTTAGTACAGTAGTTAGTACAGTAGCTAGTACAGTAGCTAGTACAGTAGCTAGTACAGTAGTTAGTACAGTAGCTAGTACAGTAGTTAGTACAGTAGCTAGTACAGTAGCTAGTACAGTAGCTAGTACAGTAGTTAGTACAGTAGTTAGTACAGTAGCTAGTACAGTAGCTAGTACAGTAGCTAGTACAGTAGCTAGTACAGTAGCTAGTACAGTAGTTAGTACAGTAGCTAGTACAGTAGTTAGTACAGTAGCTAGTACAGTAGCTAGTACAGTAGTTAGTACAGTAGTTAGTACAGTAGTTAGTACAGTAGCTAGTACAGTAGCTAGTACAGTAGTTAGTACAGTAGCTAGTACAGTAGTTAGTACAGTAGCTAGTACAGTAGCTAGTACAGTAGTTAGTACAGTAGCTAGTACAGTAGTTAGTACAGTAGCTAGTACAGTAGCTAGTACAGTAGTTAGTACAGTAGCTAGTGTAGCTCATTTCAATTTAACATCAATACTCTGACTTCTTCCGTACAGGCCAAAACAAACGAAGTTACTGTACAAACAAAGAAGAATTCACTTGTTCCAACTAAAAGACCCTTCTACCCAAAAGTACTACCCAAATCTATGACGGATAATTTCTCCCAGACTTTTGTATGGACTGACTGATACTTTTGGAGGAAACCTGCACACTGAAGATAGGTATAAACTGAATTTCAGCATTGGTCTATGCTGCCCTCTGAGAATGTGTTTCATCTTACAGAAGAATAACTGGATGCTGTGGGCTACACATATTTTATTTCTAACCTCAACAGTGGGATGAAAAGCTCTAAACCCTAATACTAACTTTGGATGGCTCCAGAGTCATTACTTAAAATGTCAAAATGTGTGAACTACTGTGTGGTGGAGTTAGTGTATGAAAGTATAATTACAGAGTTGCTGGGTTTAAATTCTGACTTTTCTTGTATTTGTTGGCTGACAATGTGCAAGACATTCAATATATGTTTCAGCTTCTTCGTCTGAGAATAATGGCAAATAAAAACTCAGATTTTGTGAAGTTAACAGTAAATACAAGTCAATGAGTGCTTTCTATTAGTGGCAAATTTAAAAAATTACCTTTTATATATTTTATAAGACATTTTGAGTTAGGCTTATTACTATATTCTAAGTAATTATCCCAAAAGAATATAATTTTTAAAACATATAGTGTGGTTATTCAGTCCAGAAATGTATATTTTAGAACCTATATTCTTAGCCAGTACATGAAATCTCTGTACACATTATCATATAGTGTCTGTACATGTGAGTCATCTGTAAAGGTCAGCTGATGTAATTCTAGGCAGAAAAGCCTAAAAAAACCTACAGACCTGCTAGCAAGAGATAGAAACTGGACATATTTATTAATTTATTTTCTCATAACAGAAAAAGTCGATGTTGAACGCTATAAACTTTATAAATTATAGTTAATATAAAATTACATTCCTAATACCACAGTCCTAATTTATAGCAAATATTATCAGCTGCCAATAATTTAAATCTCTCTTTAGAGATATTATTTCGAGCTATATATTCTGTGTGAAACTGCTACTCATTACTTTAGCTAGGATTTCCTTGAAACTAAAAAAAAAAAAAAAAAAAAAAAAAAAAAAAAAAAAAAACACAACAGCAACAACAAACTCTTTCACAGAAATTGCTGGTCCTGATCTTTACCGGCAGCAGTATAGGAGAAAGCAGCTTCTGCTTCCCATCTGGGCAGCACACTAGAACTGATCCTATTGTCATAGGACTCAGGTGAGCCAACTCGGAGAGCAGGAGTGCAGGAGGGCAGGAGAGCAGACCCCCTTCCCCATGTCCTCTAAAGCGATTGGGAGAAATGTCCCTGCATCTTGCCTGGACAAAACAGTAGAGCTGGCGCTAGTGGTGTGAGTGTGGGTTTCCTGGATTTGAGGACCCTAAAGTAGGGGAACTGGCCCCACTCCTTGCTATAGGCTGCACTGGGTGAGCTATCCCCAGAAGTGCTGGAGAGCCTGCCAGCCTAGTGAATATACAGGAAAACTGGCAGGCTGACAAACCCAATTACCTACCACCCAGGCCCAGACCAGGGCTATGAGTTGGTCTATGAACTGTTGGATCATATGAAGGGGATGAACCTAATGATCCAAACCAGGAGGATCTCCATGACTCTGGTCAAAAACAGGATACATCCAAGAGGAGCCCCACGGAGAGCCCATTATTGGTGGTGTAGCAGAAAACAGCTGCTTCCGGAGACCAATGACCCCGCAATGAACAAACTTACAAAATGAACAGACTAAAGGGTAAACTATGTGTCTCAACAGGCCAGGCTATGGCTTTCACAAGATTCTTCTTTTTTCTGCTTTTGTTTTGTTTTGTTTCTTTGTTTTATCTTTGCTTTTTGGCTTTTCTTTTTAAATTTGGTGTTGTTTAAAGGGGGGTTGTAAGGACAGAAGAAGACCCAGAGAGGACAGGGAGATAAGAGGAATTGAAATACCTGATGTGAAATCCACAAAGTCAACGAAAATTAAAATTTAAAAAAGGTCTTCCAAATTCAGCATCCTAAAAGTTGTGCATTTAATAAGGTAGGCATTTAAGTTCTGATGTGTTTTTAAGATGATTACAATTAAATGACTCTTCTACTTGATGAACACCCAAAATATCATTGCAAGGTATCTTAATCTAAAAAATTCCAAAAATATTAATCTACATGACTGGAACATAATGAGTCATGCTGATTTAATTTACACTGTTTGGATTAGAGTTAAGTTTGACTTTCAGGTGGTTTCAATGACAGAGACTTGATCTAAGAGAATTTATAGGCAGCTTGACCAAAAAAAAAAAAAAAAGGTTTTCAAAGTACATTCAAATTGAAGGACAGGGAATAGTTTGTTTTCCTGTTATACATAAGAAAGGGATGACTCACCGGTGTCTGACCTGTTCTTGCCATATTTCTTCATTTCAACAGCATTGAAACAATCTTTATTAATCTGTTTTTCCTTCTTTTGGTGTCAGAGAATGAAGAGAACTTTGTTCCCATGGCTTAAAATAGTAAACTACAGTATTTTTTTAATCAATGAAAAGAAGATATGAAAAAGTATGCTTTGACACATACTAAGGAAGGGTTCTACATGTAACCTCAGAAAAAACACTTGATTACCATGAGTTTCTGTTAATGAGAAATGAACGTAGTACAAGTTCTTCATAACCAAGGCTGTAACATCAAGTAAAATAACTAAAATTATGCATATTGTGTTTTCTGAATTCATTGATGTATTCATTGTACAAACAGCCAATACTGTTGGTCAATCTAATATCTCTGTAATCCTCATGTAGTTCACAATGAAGAAATGACCAGTTAGGGCGCTAAGACTATATAGTTCAGTGGCAGAGAGCTTGCTTCTCTTGCCCATGGTCATAGGTTCAATCCTTAGCAATGTAAAATAATATATATATATTATATATATAAAGACCAGTTGGATTTGTTCTTGTATGAGCTGCTGTGTGAAATTTTATCTGTGTACATTGGACAATGATTTAACACTTCAGGCTTCTCAGTGACCACTCATTAAATCAATGATGCTAATGTGGCAATGAGCTCCAATGGTAGCTTTGTGGCAGATCATTCTGGAAGATAAACATTTTATTCAATTCAAAAAGAAAATTATTTTGGCATTTTCTTTTAGAGTATGTGAAGATGAAAATTGAATTCCTTACAACTTCTCTGGAAGGCACCAACATGCCTAAAGTAAAGTTAATTTGTCATCTGCATCCTATGACTGAAACCTAGTGATACTATTTGCTGAATTGTTGTGATATGGAGATCCCTAAACAAGCAAGTGCGATCCTTGGTTTCTTTTTGCAAGGTGTAAATTGTTCCCAAACACTTTATAGATTTGTCCAAGAATTATCATTAACTAATTCTAACATGAAAGCCACAAAGCCTTGCATAAAGAACCCATAATAGTCTCGTGAATATTATGAATGAGAGATTATAGTTTAGTATATGAACAAAATGGATAAGTTTAAAATGTTATGCACTGTACTTTTCAAGTGGGGGTTTGTGACAAGTATTTAAAATTTTGATAACTTGAAAACGTTAATAGTCTGTTAGTTACATATGAAAAGAGAAATGAATATTACACATGGAGATTTTATCTCTTTAAAAATAACTTAAAATTTTTCTACAGAGATTGTACAATTTCACCTTAACCAAATAGTTTTTAGTAAAAATAATTTATTTTTAACTTACTTCAAGAAATGAAATGCTGAGGTCTATAAAAAGCTTGCCGAGTTTCCATTGGGCATAGTGCTGTATCTGGAGTAATACCTGTCCAGGGAGATAAGCTGGCGACAATGTTTGGATGCGAACAGCAGTTCGATGAACGTTTTAGCTGCAGATTGCAGACTTTCCACTAGAGGGCGGTCATTTGGACAAGTAGGTTTTTCCATATACACCAGTGAAAAGCAAGTAATAGAAACCTCAAGCCCAAGAATCAGGACTTTCTTTCCTTTTTCTAAAATACACTTTTATGTGAAAAAAGCAGTTCCCAATCTTACAATAAAATACATGCAATTGTATGTATAACACATGTAGATCTTTAGACACTATTTAAGAGAGAGTTATTCTGTAGGCATCAACTAGCAACGACTGAGAATATTAAAAGAATGGCTTCATGAGACTTTTCTTTCTTCTACCATCCATAAGAGTATTTTGGAAAACAGGCTCCTAGAACTTCTTATGGATTTGCAAGAATTTATAAATCAATACCAGAATCATTCACAGTATCATCAAAAGCTTTGAAGTGGGCCTTTAATATTTACTTTTAACTATTAGACACTTTAAAGAATTTAAGGACAAAAGTTAAAGTCAGTTCTCATAGAGAAGTAGAATCATTCTAAGCACTGAGAAAGCTGGTTCTCATTAAAGCATAGATGGTATTTCAGGCACTTGTCTTTCTCAGGACACAGATACACAACTTACTTTGTAAAAAGAAAAATGGAAATTATGTTTTAAAAGTTATTCAAAAGGTTTTGCTAATTTTGAATGTAACCCTATGTTGATTTATCACTGTATCGAGATTCTGTCTGTTAGTTATTTTAAAGTTGTTAAAACTTCCTAGTAATAGTGAGGGAGATTTCTCAATCTCTTTTGATATCTTTGATAAAATAAATTGACTCTCAGTCATCATTTGCTCTGAAATGAAGTAACCCAATGGCTTCAATGTGCTCCTCGTCTTCCTGCCTTCCTTTCTGACACCCCCCCTTTCTCTCTCACCTCGTCTTTTTCTTCTCTTTATTTTGTAATCAGGAAGTGCAAATATGTGTTAAAATAAGAAGCATGATCTTTGAAATTTGAGTGAATAATGATAAAAACATCAAAAGTAAATTCAGAGCACACCTTACATGAGTGGGTGGGTGGGGGAACTGTTGGGGGAATCCCCAAAACTATTTTTGTTGGAGGGAGGAAACAGTAATGACTAGGGTTTAAGTAACCTGATTTGAGTCAGCCTCAGACAGTATTGATAACTGTGTTTATCAAGTGTTGATGGACTGCCTAAGGAGATCTTTCTAAAGACTTGTTAAGTAGACAATTGTGATTTCCTGGTGTCAAGGGTACCTCCATTTACATATGTTTAAAGCTTTCTTGCTTCAATTGTTGGTGGGAGTGCAGCAATTTTGAAAGTAAAAAGGTTCTCTCTGTGGCCTTCTGTCCTGGTCAACAATGGTCCCATAATGCTCAGCTCAAGGAGTGGCTCTGACTGTTGTGTTCGATTTCACACTGAATTTGATTTGTTTCTCATAGGAGACTACTTTAACTTTGGTTGATATGGAAAAGGAGCCTGCTATTAGAATCTGTTATATGGCTCATGAAAAATAGAATAATTGAGTTGATTTAGAGTTATTTATTATAAACATCTACCCTTTTGTTAAATTGTATGAGATCAAGTTCACTCACATAAATGTAGAGCTTAAGTTACTGTCTTCAAAGTACTTTGGATAGGAATTGTAGGCAGAGATTGGACCAGAATGTTTAAGACTTGGAGCTTGTTGTATTTAATATTCCATGTAGGAGTTAAATCGCAGTACTTCGAGTTTCCATTTTTTTTTCAAAATATACATATTTTTATCAATGCTGTAAAAATATGCAGGTTTAAACTATATAGCCTGGATTTCTAGATTTAATTACTTTTTAAGTAAACACAACCAGGCTTTTAGCAAAGAGAGTAGCCGGAAAGCAGAAGACATGCTTTTACCCAAAAGGATTGATTTACTTACCAGCAGTTTGCTTCTGCCATGAGTAGAATACTAAGCATCCTCAGGGAAGTTAAGATATTTAGTGACTATCAATTCAATATTTATTAGTTTTTGAAGTTTTTATCTAGATAATCATTAATAATAGCTGGTTACAAGTAAAACAAATTATATAAACTCTACATTCAGCAATCTGTAAAATGCTAAAATTTGACTCCCGAAATCAATTGATGTGAGTGTTCAAATGTATGGTTTGCAGTGATAAAATAGCTCATTTAAAAAACCTAACTAGAGCTGTCTCATACCTGTCACTGCAGTATTCCGGAGTTAGAGGAAGATGGGTACAAGTTGGAGACCATCCTGGTCTACATAATAAGCTCTTGGGGAGTCAGGGCTACAAAAAAAATCCTGTTTCAAAATAGAGCAAACAAAGCCAAAACAAACAATCTGAAAATAAAAATATTGAAGTGGAACAAAATTAAAAATTCAGTATGACAAGATTAAGAAAAAAATTGAGAGAAAATATATACAATATGTGGTGGTTTGAATGAGAAGGCCCCATCAGCTCATATGTCTGAAGGCTTAGTAAGAGGTGTGTCCTTGTTGGAGGTGTGTTGCTGGATGTGGACTTCATGGTTTAAAAGCCCATCACAGTCTCTCTCTCACCACCCAGACTTGTGTGATGACTGTGAATTATAACATAAAGCTCTCAGCTATGACACTTTCCCACCATTTATATAGTGGACCAATCCTCTGAATCTGTGAGCATCCCTGAATTAAATGCTTCCTTTTATAAGAGTTATCTTTCTCCATGGTATCTGGCCACAATAGGAAAATAACTAAGACACAATTAGATATGAATTATCATATGATGCTTTTAATTTCCAAGAGACAATTTGAGAAAAATCCGTTTTTATGTTTGATATACTTAAGTATTTCCCATAATTACCAGTTAGTTAATGAAAACCTAGTGTCATTCACAGAAATATTAAATCAATAGAAAAAAATTGTAAAACACTAGTTGGCCTGTCATAATTCTTAAACTCACTGCCAGGCACAGTTACTATCTTAGGGTGTCTATTGATGATATATAAAACACCATGACTAAAGCAACTTAGGGTGGGGAAGGATTTATTCCATTTTTACAAATAAAGACTTTCTTAGTGGCACACACCTTTATTCCCAGCACTGAGGAGGCAGAAGCAGGTAGAGCTCTGTGAGTTCAAGGCTAGCCTAAGCAAGTTCCAGGACAATTAGAATTATATAGTGAGACTCTGATTCAGAAACAACAACAAACAACTTCCCCCCACCTCTATATTTCATCTTACAACTCTCAGGTCACAGTCTAATCAGTAAAAGAAGTTAGGGTAGAAACTCAAGAAACTGAGTTAGAAAATTGGAAGAAAAAAAATTGAAGCAGAGATGATGGGGAGGTTTGGTTTACTGATTTGCTCCTTTCTACTATAAAGAGGCACTTTCCAGATGGTGCACAACAGCCCCCACCACGTGATAAATATCGACAGCACTGTAAAATCCCCAGGATGTTGACAGAGTTTCTGCTCCTTGTGATAAGATTTAACTAAGTATCTGTTTGTTTGGGAAAAGCTTTGTTTACTGGATATGTGGTTACCATGGTTACCTACCCAGCTGCACATAGCCACATTCCTGACCCCTACCCCATGACTAACTTCCCATGATCCACTTCCTGCCCTATAAAAGCTTTGCTCATTTGTAATTTGGGGCTCATTGTTTCTTTGGATACAGTGGGTCCCACGTGTGGAATAAAGTTGTTTTTTTTTTCTTTCTAAGAGTCTGCCTCGTTTGTCTCGCGCACTCACTCCAACTCTAACATTTGGAGGTTCTGCCAAGATCTGAGGAGCGCGAGTAGATGTGTCAGAGGGTCAGAGGCCATAGGTCTGGGGGATACCCTAGACTGGGAGGACGACCAGGGAGACCTGGAAGTCCGATATCAGAAGGAAGAGTTACCGTTTTATTGCTGCCAGCTTCTGGTCAGTAACGGAGGTCCGGACCGTTAGACCGTTGAATTTTTTTTTTGTTTCATTTTGTTCTTTGTGGCACCAGTGTGTATGTGTTTGTCTTCCTGTCCTTCTCTTTTGTGTCCTTGTGTTTGCTGTTGTTTGTGAAACTCCCTTCACCATAGGTCAAACCAAGTCTACTCCCCTGTCCATAACCCTGGATCATTGGTCTGAGGTAGTGGATTGGGCCCATAATCTTTTTCTCTCAGTTAAGAAGAGAAAATGGAAGACGTTCTGTTCAGCAGAGTGGCCCACCTTTGGAGTTGGGTGGCCATGTGGAGGTTCCTTTCATCTCTCTCTTGTGAGAGGCTGTTGTTTTTCAGCCTGGCCCTCACAGCCATCCTGACCAGCAGCCCTACATCTGGGTTTGGGAAGACCTCTGTGAGAATCCACCAGACTGGGTCCAGCCCTTCCTGCCTCCTTTGGCTGCCTCTATCCTCCTGGCTAAGCCCTTGCCTCCTTCGCCGAAATCTGGCTCTGTCCTCCCTGAGTCTCAGAACCTCATTCTCTTTGATTCTGATGTTCCTCCACCCTATCATTCTCCTCCGGTTCCTGCTCCTGCCTTGCCTCTGTCTCTCCCTCTAGTGCCCTCTGCAGCCCCCGTCTCCAGGACTGAAGACCCTAAGGGACCCATGGCAGGACTTCTCAGTCACTGGCCCCGCAAAGCCCCAGATGTGGCTGTTTGGCCCTGTGGTAGATAACGGTCAGGATGGAGACATACCAGCTCTCCAATACTGGCCCTTCTTCTCCTCTAATCTCTATAACTGGAATAATAACAATCTCTCTTTCTCAGAGGATCCTGCTAGACTAACCAGTCTGGTAGAATCCCTCATGTTCTCCCACCAACCCACCTGGGATGACTGTCAGCAGCTCCTGGGGACACTCTTCACGACAGAAGAGCATGATCGTATCCTGCTGGAGGCTCGCAAGAATATCCCGGGACAGGACGGGAGACCAACCCAGCTCCAGAACTTGATTGATGACCACTTCCCCCTGCAACGCCCTGATTGGGACTTTAATATTCCAGCAGGTAGGGAGCATCTGTCTATCTACCGTCAGACTCTAATGGCAGCTCTCAAGGCTTTGGCTCACCAACCTACCAATCTGGCCAAGGTAAGGGAGGTTATGCAGGGGTCAGATGAGTCAACATCCATGTTTCTGGAATGCTTGATGGAAGCATATAAAAAGTATACTCTGTTTGATCCACAGTCAGAAGAACAGAGAGGGTCAGTAGCCATGGCATTTATTGGCCAGTCAGTTTTGGATATTAGAAGAAAGTTGTAAAGATTAGATGGCCTGCAGGATCTGGCCTTGAGAGACCTGGTGAAAGAAGCTGAGAAAGTATTTTACAAAAGGGAAACAGAGGAAGAGAAGGAGCAATGGTTAGAAAAGGAAAGAGAAGAAAGAAAAAAATTGAGAGAGGAGAAGATTAGGGACAAGAAGGGAAATAGAGAATTAACTAAAATACTGGCCACGGTAGTGGAAGGAAAGTAAAAAGATAGGAGAAGTAGGAACCTGGGCTCAACCAGTGTGCCTACTGCAGAGAGGAAGGGCACTGGACCAAGAATTGTCCAAAGAAAAAAGGCCAGCCCAGCTGAAGGCCTGCAATGTTGGCTCTGGAAGAAGACGATTAGGGAGGTCAAAATTCAGACCCCCTCCCCAAACTCAGGGTAACTTTTGATGTAGAGGGGACCCCAATTGATGTAGACGGTAGACACAGGGGCGGTATTTTTGGCCCTGCAGACCCAACTCAGACTGCTCTCCAGCAAGCGTTCTTTAGTTCAGGGGGCAAATGGCAGTTGTCATCATGCTTGGACTACTAAGAGGACTATAGATTTAGGGAAGGGAAAAGTTTAGCATTCCTTTCTGGTTATTCCTGAATGTCCAGTACCCCTAATGGGAAGAGACCTGTTAACCAAGCTGAGGGCAAGAATTACATTCACTCTCCAAGGTCCTGAGGTGGAGTTTATGAACCCTATCGTTACCTAGTGACTTTTGGGCCCCCTGTCTCCTTGAACCCTGCAACCCTGCTCCCAGATGAAGGCGCGGAACCAGTACTACACACTTGTCAAGAGATCCTAGCAGAAGAAACAGGAATTCATTGGGACCTGAGGGACCAGCTGCAGCTCAATTCAGAGATAATCTGGTTCACCGATGGGAGCAGCTTCCTCCAGGAAGGAAAGAGGTGAGCGGGGACAGCAGTAGTAGATAGAATGAAGGTTATCTGGTCCTTGGGGCTGCTGGAAGGGATATTTGTCCAAAAGGCCGAACTCATAGCTTTAACTAGGGCTCTGACAAAGGCAAATGGGCAACCATCTATACGGATAGCCACTATGCCTTTGCCACAGCCCATGTCCACGGTGCCATCTATCAGCAAAGAGGCCTACTAACCTCAGCTGGCAGAGAAATTAAGCACAAGAAAGAGATTCTTGACCTACTGGCAGCAGTAATGCTTCCCAAGGAACTGGCTATTGTTCACTGTGTGGTGCATCAGAGGGGATCGGACCCTGTGGCAATTGGTAACAGACGGGCAGATGAGGAGGCCCGAACAGCAGCTATAAGAGACACCCCAGTAGAAACCTTCCTAGTGACTTCAGCAGACTTGCCTCCAGAGAAGGGAAAAGAACTTGAATCCCTCACCTATTTGAAACAAGTACATCAATTCACTCATCTTGGCTCAAAGAAGCTCCAACAACCCCTAAGAGACCAACAAGAGACTTACCCCCTCTCCCCCACTCTTACCCTCTCAAAGAATCTATGACCAAACTTAGAGAGTACCTGAGAGAGAGAGAGAGAGAGAGAGAGAGAGAGAGAGAGAGAGAGAGAGAATGTAAAGTGCAACAGGGATGCTTTGAATCTTAGTTTACTAAGTCTCCCTGGCTTAGACACTGTTACCTGCTTTAGCTGGACCATTGATTGTGCTGATCTTAGTAATAACCATTAGACCCTGTGTGTTAAATAGAACTGTCAACTTCCTGCAAGATCAGATTGGGAGTGTTAAACTGATGCTGGTCAGGCAGCAGTATGCAGCATTAGGAGGGGATAAGGGTCTCTCTAGAAGTGGGGGATGTAAAGAGGGACTTTGCAGATGGTGCACAACAGCCCCCACCACATGATAAATATCATATCGACAGAGCATTGTAAAATCCCCAGGATGTTGACAGAGTTTCTGCTCCTTGTGATAAGATCTAACTAAGTATCTGTTTGTTCGGGAAAAGCTTTGTTTACTGGATATGTGGTTACCATGGTTACCTACCCAGCTGCACATAGCCACATTCCTGACCCCTACCCCATGACTAACTTTCCCATGATTCACTTCCTGCCCTGTAAAAGCTTTGCTCATTTGTAATTCAGAGCTCATTGTTGCATCGGATACAGTGGGTCCCATGTGTGGAATAAAGTTTTTTTTTTCTTTCTAAGACTAAGACCTAAGACTCTGCCTCAGTTTGTCTCGCTTGCTCGCTCCAACCCTAACACTACTTGTTCAGCTTACTTTCCCATAGCACTCAGGATCCAGGCAGATGATCTGTTTCTTTCCATATCAATCATCTATAAAGAAAATGTACTCTAGGCTTGCCCACAGGCCAATCTGCTGGAGACATTTTCTCAATTGGGGTTTCTTCTTTTCAATGACTCTGGTTTGTGTCAGGTAGACATCAATAAACTAGCAGTACTATGCGTATCTGTAGCCCTAGAAGTTGGGAGACTGAGGTGGAGGATTGGGAGTTCTGGGCTACCTTGAGCTGCACAGCTTGGACCTATGTTTAAAAAAAAAGGAAAAAAAAATGAAAGAAAAGAAGGAAGGAAAGCATGAGAGAGAAAAAGGAAGGAGGGAAGGAAGGTAGAGGAAGAAATTCTGTAAGATACCTCCAGGGTCAAGGCACTTGGTTTCCCAACCTGAAAATCTGAATTTCTTTTCTGGACACTATAGTGGAAAGTGAGAGCCTGTTTATGTGTCCTCTGACCTTAACATATGTACTGTGGCACACACACATGACACTGACATAAGATAAGCACACACATGTATACACACACACACATAACACATGCACATCCTATACATATGTGAGCATCTCTCTCTCTCTCTCTCTCTCTCTCTCTCTCTCTCTCTCTCTCTCTCTCTCTCTCTCACACACACACACACACACACACACACACACACACGTTAAAAAGCAAAATTAAGGAGAAAAGAACCACTATTCTTGCACTAGGTGAATAGCTATTCACCTATATTCTGACTGTCACTATTTTGACCACAATGGCTCAACCATTCAGAAGCAAGTGATCTTGCCTCAGTTTCTAAAGCAGTTGCAATTACAGACACATATCATTGTTCCTCCACTATTTTCTCTAAAAATAGTATTTTCCATGCCAATGAATAAAATAGTTGAGTAATCAATGTTATTGTTCTACAGTTATTTGTTTAATTATGTCCTCAAAGCATTTTGCTTGTTCTAGATATTGATAACATAATCAACATCCCAAATAAACCATGTACTACAAAGTTTTTGTGGTATAAGCTTGTTGAGAATAAGTTCTAGAAATGAAATCTGCTGAATCGAAAGGAATAGATACTTCCTTTTTACATTTGCATTTTTATTTGAACACTTTTGTTTTCTTTATATATATATGTTATTCAAAAATGCCATTTTTATCTCTGTATCCCTCTGCTCCCCCTCCCTTCCTTCCTCCTAATCCCTCACAGTCAGCCTTCAGCTTCACCCCTCCCCATCCACCCATCCTATTCCCCAAAGTCCCAAAGTGGGTCAGCTCAGCATAAAATGGAAATCATTACCAGCCCTTTTACACCCAAGCTATCTAACTTTCATTTTCATAAGCAGATGCCACATTCTCAACATTGTTCACTATAGCATTTGCTATCTTGAAACTAAATGGTATTGATTTGTAAGGGATTCATACTACGATGGTTTAAAATGTGTGTACTCAGATGCTGGTTACAGCTCTATTTGCAGTGTGAGAGACCAGTAACACCAAGGATGTTTGATAAAACCTTAATAAATTGTATTATTTCATATTTACCTAATATATATAATATATGTGAGTGTACATGTGTATATCTATGTCTAGCTTTCTCTGTATATTTATACCTATATCATCTATATCTATCTCTCCATCTATCTAAAGTTAAGGAAGAATGTGTTCAAATTATGCAAATATTTCTTGTAATATCCTAAGGCTAAGGAGTTGTTAGAATGTGTCAGGTCTTTCCCTCTCTTCTGAAAAGTAAAGGGAAGAATGAGAAGGCAGAGTCTTTATTTTCACAAAAATATTCTCTCCTCTGCACACTGGCTAGTGAGTGTGGACGTGAGCGACTCATACTTTAGATTTAAAATAAAATATTCTTATTTTCATCCTGGGACAGTTCTCTAATTAAATCCCTCCTGTCACCATTGGAGCTGAGAATGAAGACGTTATTGTGATCAGAGCACAGTTCTTAAAGATTAAAAGCAACTGAGATGTTATTCTGATAGTTAAAGAGGGGTGGTAATAGGTTTATCAGAGAAGCAAAAAAGTAAGGAGCTTGAAGTATGTATGCACACCACAAGTAAAGCCGAATTTGTTAAGGACGTGGATATGGGAAATAGAAGAAGAAATACAGAAGTAGGTTCTTTGTGATGAATCTTTAGATTTAGATCTTTGTCTTTAGATTTTGTTTGCTTTCTTTTGTAAGTGCTTGTTCTAAGAAAGTGAAACATTGTCATTTCCATTTGCTGAGATGGGAAAGGCAGTCAGTAATTTTATATTTAGTCAATATATAAATATATATAGGGATAAAGAGTTTCTAAATAAGTAATAACATATTAAAACAATATATTAGTTCATAATTTTTTGTGTGTACTTTAAAATTTTTCTTAATACATACAGTTACATGTTGATTTTAGAGTATAATTTATGTATATACTATGTTTTAACTGTTTAATCTAGGATCTACTTTTTGTTTTTTAGTCTTTTCCTTACTAAAAATAATATGCACATACACAGAGATGTATCTACAGAGTCAGTTTAGTATGACTTACTTCTCTCTACTTTCAGGGCTAACCATTCCAAAATGTACTAGATAACAATTAGGGGTTTATCCACGGGAAAGATATTCTCTCTCAGGAGTTTTTGGTTGCCTGTAATTCTCTGTCTAGGGGTGAGACTGCTGGAGATTTCCCCCTTCCATATTAGCAAGTCTATTGAAATTGTCTTTCTTTGAGTCTTGTTTAGGCAGCCATATTGTTAAGGTATCAGTTTAGCTTCCCTGTCACTTCTATGAGATATAATCTCATTTAAACATCTAGGTCCTATGGCATTTCCAATCTTCTCACCCTCTCTTGCACAGTATAATCTGAGCCTTACATGCAATAGTAATGTTGTAAGATGGGCTAGACTCCACAATCCATTTTCTCCATAGTATTGAATTGTAGTTTTCTATTGTGGTTTCCAATTTCTGTAAAGAAGTTTCTTTAATGAGGAGAGTGAGATACACTTATTTCTGGGTATAAGGAAAAGTTTTGGAATGTAGTTAAGAATTACACTAGTCTTAACTAGTAATATGTTCTCTTCCAAGATTCATGAACTCACTAGTTCCTGGTAGATGGTGATGCTTCCAGTATCAGATATGATTTTCCTCCTGTTGAGAGTATATTAAGTCCAATTAGACAGTTGTTGGGTACCACTCCAAGATGTGAGTGTCATTATTGCATCTTTAGGGATAGCATACTATCTAGATGTGATGTGATTCTAGATGGGGCTATTGATTGCTTCCTTAGCTTAGTACTTTCTGCTACTATAAAACTAGACCACAGGAAGGATGGTCTTTTAAGATGATCCAGTTTGAATCTTCTGAGGCCAATACTGGAAGTGTGTGCTATCTATAGTAATAGGGACTTATCTTCCATCTCTAGAAATAGCCTATATTATTTGGTGAATCGCTTGGACTACCCTGGCTAACAACTATAATGGAGGTTTCCCATACCTAGAACTGGATTTTATTAGATAATCTATGTTGGGGCATGTCAGCCCGAGTAGTATAACTTTCTTTCAAATACATGTCTATATACATGTATGTATATATACATACCTATATCTATTATGTATAATTGTAGGTAAATATAAAACAATACAATTATTTGAGGCCTTAATAAACATCTTTGTTATTTCTCCCTCTCATTACAAACATTGCTGAATTTAGCATTTGTGTACACATTATTTGAACTTTTGGAACCTGAATTTGTAGTATGAATCCATACGGCCAGAAATTTCAGGCCCATGTTTCATTTATTTGTATAGACATTACAATATTGTTGTCCAGAAAGGTCACTGTCAACTTAGACTTTAAGAAAGAGTATTTTTATCTACACTTTTTATCAAGATAAGGTCACTTTCCTTTAAATGAACACTGTAACTGTTTCTAACTTACATAGACATGTGATGCCAGATGAGGAGACAAACCCATAATGTTAAGAGTCTTTCACATGTCCCAGGATGTATGTAAAACCACAGGTAAAACAATGGGGAAGATAGGTAAGAAAATGAAACGCAGATTTGCTAGCTACTGGCTATGTTATGAAGAATATATGGACATGCATTTGCTATATTTCATTATTTTATTTATATATGTGTTTAGGTAGGGTAACTCAATAACACATTAGAATACTAACTTAGGAATGGAAATCTTCCAAAGAAGCAAGGAAAAGTACATAAACATTTATATCTGAAAATGAATTTGAAATCCCGGGTTGTTACAAAATCATTAATGAGCCATCATCATCTGAAGTGATTCAAAATGGAAAATTTCTATTACTTCTTTTAAAGATACCTTACTGGTAAGATTTTAAAGGTGAGCATGAAAGGCATATTTAAAACATATCTCTAATAAATCTATTCAATAAAATTCGTTAGGGGTATGGGAAATCAGTAGTGAATACTTTGAACAAGATGAAATTTCTTTTTCTCTTGACCATTACTGACTTGACCCAGCAAAATTCACTTTTATTCTTAGGTTACTACCTAAGAGAATACACTACTGTTTAAATTAATTATTCATATAGATATTTATGGATAGTTATATATTTATATTACTATATTAGGTAATAAGTAGGACTGAGGGCTTAATAAAACATTACTATTAGTATAAAGGACCCCACATTTAGTTTAAAGAGGTAAAATTAAAATTAATGAGAGGTGAAACTGGTCATTTATATCTGCAGTTCCTGAGTGCATCTAGAATGTATTGTTCTCAAAGGCCACTGAGATGATTGTTACTATTATGTTCTTTTGTGTCTTCTACAATTCTCAATTTGATTAAGATTCAGTGGGAAAAGTAAAGTAACTTTTGAAAATCTTGTCCATCCCTCAGAACTCATCTGCATTTACTTGATAACGTTTATAATCTGGGTCATCAGAAGGCTTTTGAAAAAGTAAATATGGGCTATTTTACTGGAAGACTATTTTACAATACTTTAATACATATTTTTGAGCCTAAAGGAACTGAAAATAGAGAAGGAGAGAGTGGGAAAACAACTGTAATTTCAGGAGAATGATAAAGTTTAAATTTGACATTGCAAGATAGGAGTTGGTTGGCAAAGAAAGAGTGGATAGGAAGGCTGCGGATACAGATTGCTTCATTCCTATATTTCCCTTCATAACACAAGACACAAACATAGAATGTTCTATATTAGTGTCAGAAATATTTACAACATTAGCCTTTGGAAACTGATTCTAATTAAATACACCTGATCCTAAAGAGCTGAAATATGAATGTGGTAAACACTAATGGTAGACATAGTCAATATGAAAGCGTGATATTATGGAACATTTTGCTGTCAGAGTCTACACATGGGAGTAGTTATAAATAAACATATAAAATCTCTTAAAAACTTCAAAATGGACCCAACGTGAAAATGGGTTATTTCTAAAATATTCTCAGTGACAAGCATTTTTGTCTGTAAAGTAGAGGCATTATCTGCAAGGTCTGGATTCCTGATGGATTCCTACCACTAGAGTCTTTCATTCTGATTTAGAAAATAAAACTGATGTGCTGTTTTTTTTTTATTATTATTTATTGAGAGGTGTACGTGTGCTTAGTTTCAAGTAATTCAATCCATGTGCTTGTAAAAAAAAAAAAAAAAAAAAAAAAAAAAACCAACAACAAAGCAAGAAACTGTCCAGCTAAGAGCATTTTGAGATGACTGTGACATGTGGTGTTTTGTGTATAGAAAACTAAAGCTATTTCCATCCTCAGCTGGAATAAAATGAATATTGTGCCTAGTCAATTTCAAGTTAAATCTTAGAGTTAAAAGGCCAGTTCATCAATCAAGCAATCAATGAATTTTTACAGTGTTATCTATTTTTTTTTAAGTTTCTCCTCAAACCTGTGAGGAAAACAGTATTAAGCAAGAAGTCAACATTGACTTCTTATTCATTTTAAGACATGTTCCTTCTCACATTCTTCTAAACCCTTAATATTGCATTATGCAAGTTATCCTATATTCAACAATTTTCGAAGAGACGAATTACTTAAATTCAGAGTTTTCCTACATGAACTGACATGTTGGAAGCCATTTCCCACAGAGGAACACCCAGTCCAGCCTTAATACTAAGATTAGGGACCTGCCTCAAATGGATATACCAGACTGAACTGCCTCACCTTGGGACTCCTTGCCCCCCTTGGTCAGTAGATGGGGATGGTGTGGGGGGAGGCTGAAGGAGGACTGGGAGGGCCTGGAAAAAAGGAAGGGAGGGTGAGCAGGGGGATATAGAAAAAAAAACCTTTCTAAATAAATAAAAAAGAAAAAAATTCAGAGTTTTCTTGATCAAGTTTAGCTTATGGTATAAAAAGCACAGTTCTAAACTGTTGAAGATTATTAAAAATAAAAGTCTTTTTCTTTAATTTCTATGCGAATAAGTAAGGGAGGGGAGAATGGTGAATTAATTTATACTTTACCCAAAAAGCAGAGGGTCGTTTCTTTCCTTCAGTGTATTTAGGTATTTATAAGAGTTATATGCTGTAGAAAGTGAAGACAATAAAGCTAAAAAGAGAGAGAAAAGGGTTGATGACGAGAATGGGAAGGGAGGCCTGTTCATTTTCATGTCTATGCAGATAAGATTTATAGGCTGAGGGCCTGTTCCATATGTCTCCTCACCCTCCAATAGCACAGACTTCCAATTTTAGACAAGACAATTTGTAAATACTTTACTTTCTGTTGTCCTCATGCTGAACTGGAGTTTCTCATGTGGCTTTATTTGAGATATAATGCTGGCACAGAATTTTAAAAGCTAGACAGTTGTATCAGATCCTAACAGAAATCTTAGGACCCATAGTTCCAACACTGGGTTCTCATCACCATTGTCTTGCTGTGACCTTGCTGATGACATGATATATTAGGCATCCTACAAAAAGTACCATGATATTGACATATGGGAGGAATATTCTCGTGGGCTGTCTGTCTCGATGCAGATTATTTACCCTTAAAGCAAAACACACGTGGTCCTGCCCTGGGCCTGTTAAACATTTACTGAATCTGGATGACAAAGGTTACACCCTGTGGGAATAAATTTCTAAACTATGTAGCATGACTATATATAGGAAACAGATGAAATATTTTATGTGGCCTTAAGTTTAGATTTCACAGAATTATATCTAGATATAAATTTATAGTAATACAGAAAATAGAAGAGGCTTATTTTAAAAATACTGTAAAAGTATTTTTAGCTTTCTTTTGAGTTATTTTGTCTTTTGTACTTTTGCATTTGGTTTCATATTTATTTACTTTTTATTTTGTGTATGTATGTGTATATGTAGGCACACACCCATCAAGGACCCTGTGTGGAAATCAGAGGACAGCTCTTTGGAATTGGCTCTTATTTTTAGCAGGTGGGATCCAGGGATCAAACTCAGGTCATCAGCCTTGGCAGAAAGTGCCCTTGCCTACTGATCATCATAAATAATGTCACTGACCACAATAGCAACTAAAGAAGAATATAGATACTATTAAGGATCTGGACGCACAATTTCCTCCTTCAGAGATGTTTTCTGACAACCATGAGCTTCCTCGTGATAACGGAAATGTGCTTTTCCACATAGATGATAATGTATCACCTTACAGGAAAATGAATAAAAGAATTTTCCTATGTTCTTGGTCTTAAAGCACTGAGACAAGGTTTTTATGGCCAAAGAAATTTAAAACACCAAATTCTTATTTTCACTCACAACTTTGATCTCCACCTTAATGAAAATTTAAAAACAGTATTTGATATTTTTCTGAAAGTATTTTTATTGTGGCTACAAATGACCATTTTTTCCCCCTTTCTCTGATTTTTTTTCTTTTATTACACTACATTTACGTTCAGGAACAGCTACATTCATTGGGAAAAAAATCCCAGCCAAAAATGTTGTACATACGAAGCGGGCAAAGTAAAGAGTAGGTAACATTGAACTTTATCTTGGAATATAAGCAACCTAATAAATAAGTGGAACTGATACAGACACTTAGCAAGTATGCAGTGGGATACCCCAGCCACCAAAATAAGATCTTCTTTTGGGGCAGTTCAATTCGCCTCCAAAAGGTAGCATTGAGAAATTAAATGACAAATGGTCTTTTAGCTAAGAAAACAGGAGGACAGGAGAAGCAGGTGAGTTTCTTAAAAAACAAAATAAAATAAAAAAAAAAAAACCACCTCGGATTTGGGGGCGGGGCGTGGTTAGGGGGAAAGAAATCTGGTGCTAGGGAAATTCCCAGGAATCCACAAGAATGACTCCAACTAAGACTACAAGCAATAGTGGAGAGGCTGCCTTCCCCTGTAATCAAATAGATGACCACTAGTGGAAACAGATACAGAGATGTACAGCTAAGCACTGGGATGAGTTCCCAGTCAAGCTGAGGAGAGGGAGGAAATGGGTTTATATGAGCAAAGGGGTCAGGATCACGATGAGGAAACCCACAGAGACAGCTGACCTGAGCTATTGGGAGCTCCTTCACTCTAAAATGACAGCTGGGGAAACTTCATGGGGCCAAACTTGGTTCTCTGATTGTGGATGACAGTTGTGTGGCTTCAGCAGTTCATGGGCCTCTGGCAGTGGGACCAGAATTCAATCCTAGTGCATAAATTGGCTCTTTAGAGACCATTCTATATAAAGGAACACCTTGCTCAGCCTTGATGGGGGTGGATACTTGGTCCTGCCTCAACTTGATATGCTACTTTGTTGACTCTGTATGGGAGACCTTATCTGTGGGAGATCGTGTTGTTACATTGTAAATAATTGTCCTACCCACTGGTTTAATAAGAAGCACTGATTGGCCAAAGGCAGGCAGGAAGTGTGGGCGGGGCTACCAGACTAAGAAACACTCTGAGAACAGGAAGCACAGAGCAGAATGCCAGAGAGAAGCCAGAAGGAGCAGAGGACAACTGTGCTGCTCTAAGGAAAGGTACTGAGCTGCATGGCTGAACAGGATAAGACTCATGGGTTAGATTAAGGGTAAAGAGCTAGCAAGTTATATGCCTGGGCCTTAGGCTGATCAGTCTAAAACTATCATAATCATCTGTGTGTCTCTGCTGGTCAGTGGGTCCTAAACCTTGAGGTTAGGCCCGAAAGTCCGGGCCAGAAACCTCCTACTACCCTTATCCTCTTTGAGGACTGAATAGTGGAATGGGGTGAAAGGAACCTGGGGAGTGAGTGGGAGGAGGAGAGAGAAGGGGAACTGTGGTTAATATGTAAAACAAACAAACAAACAAATAATAAAAACCACTTAAATTTAAAAAAGTTAAGTTTTTCAGATTTTATTTTGTAAAAAATATAAGTGTACATTTGATTATATACACATTTTTTAACGGTTAATTTTGAAGACAGATTTATTTCTAGCCATTAAACACGGAAATTAACAACTATTTTATCATCAGACTCAAGCAAAGCCTGTTAAGTGCTACGATTTAATGGAGTTAATAATGGACTAAAGTTGATTGGCTGGAGTTTAATGAATATAATAAAGGGATTGTCTATTTTTTTATTTGTTTGTAGTATACTAATAAATTTATTCTCTGGAAACTCAAGTACCATAGTAGGCAGTCTTAAAGAATGCTCTGAAGATCACTTTAAAGAGACATTATGTTTTTGGAGATGGGGACTAATGTATATTATTTAATTCTCTCTGTAGAGGATGTGGAATAAATTACAGAGATCAGTGCATCTAATAGCAGTAGACCCTGTACTAAACCATAGGATGCTAGCCCTCTGTGAGAAGTCTCAGTAACTTGGGGGGAAAATGAGGGACGAAATTTCATCATAAGGAAATGAAGAAGTCTTAATTTACTCCATGCTGAGTTGTTTTGCTTTATACAGTGTTGAGAAATGGACACTGAATATCTAAATATAAAAATTTAAATAACACATCAGTACACATTTGAGTATAATGGATTTTTAAAAATCAGACTATGTCATACATAAATTAATATATACATTATATTATATATATAGTAGTATACTCTACTAATGGCCATATAATGACTTAAGATGTAAAATTTCATTTAATGTCTTCTCACAATTTAAGCATTTTTTTCAGGTTTTCATCCACTGGTACTATGTGCTCAAGATCTATCTTGCTGAAATTCTGCTCTTTTTTTCCTCCTTATGATGCAATCCTGATTTTTCCTACATTGCTCTCATCACCACACAGAGAAGTGGGAACAATTTGGGAAAGCTGAATTTAGGGACATAAAATTGGGTCCCAAAAAAATTTAAATAAAAAATATGCAGACTATGGAAGAATCATAATAAAGATTCAGCCCCTTGAATCTAAATTAAGCCCATCCCCAAAATAGTAAGGTAACCTGGATCTTATTTATAAAGTTAAAATAATTTATGTTAATTAACAAATAATAATAGGCTCCCACTATGTCTTCAAGCATCCATTTGTGACCATGGATGAGGGCACCCTGGCCTTTGTGTTCATCAGAGCCTCCTGTGCTCTAAGAAGGTCCATAATGAAGACTTTTGCTAGATCTCAGCAGAAAGGCAGTTTAAAGGGAGGATTTCGAGACAAGGTGATTTGAACTCTTAATTAGCAGATGGGTCCTTTAGAAAAGAAGCCTGAGGCACCACTGTTTTGTTTCTCAAGTGAAGAGATTTCTTCCAGGATAATCTCTGAGGGGACTTAGAAAGCAGTCTAGATAAACTGAAGGTTATTAGCACCTATGAGAAAGAAAAGATAGTAGCTTAGTCCTTTCTCTTTTATTTCTTCCTCATTTACTTTCTTTTTGTAACCAGGCACTGCGCCAATGAAGCAGATGGTCTGAGGTACATATGGAGGACTGTGTGTAATGCAGGGATGTAGATGGCATCCAGGGGCAATGGAAGGAACAGCTTCCCCGTGATTGGGAACACAAAAAAATCATTTTAAAAATCACAGACATAGCCACTTTAGCACCTGAGAATGCACTGGAGGATTGAGATCAATACTCCATATAACACAGAGATCTAATTCATGACTTAAAAGACAAATTTGGTGATTCAGGCCGTATTTGGGAATGACTGCGGCCACAAATGAGCTGCACCAAATCCCATGGGCAGACACTGCAAACTCTATTAGCAATTCATGGTTTAATGCTGGTGTTTTTATGTGAGCCACTGTAAATAAAAATTTACATTTATAGAAGTTTTCCTGGATAACGTTATCTAAGGAAGTGACTGAATAAAGATATGATTCTTTTGGAATGAATAAATAACAAATCTGAGTGTCTCACTCTCTCTGCTGAGAACTTCCTGCTATCCCACATCCTCCTGCTAAAGGCTCTGATTCTGAGCTGTGCTTGGGCACTTCACTACTTTTCTGCTAATATGAAAACCACAGGGTTCCTAATAGAGAGAAGAAGTTTTCCCATGTGTGACTTTGGAAGTTCCACATCTGTATACAACACTCCACGAACCGCAAATGTCCCCACAATGTTGTGTATGCCATAGAAATATCAAACATATTTAGCGAATACAACCAAGCAGAATTACCTGTTAAAATTTATTTGCTTTCATCTGAACAGTTTGGGGAAATGCAGAGAGTTACGTGAGGGCTTGAGTTTTAAAGTGTGATTGGCCAAAATGTCAATAAATGCAAATGAGTTTGTAGAACAAGTTTCATGTGAACCAATATATTGCTTTGCTCACAGAGACTGGGTTTAATTGAAGCTGATCTCATTATACTCTGGGGGATGAAGACAGAGCTTTGACCTGCCTTACTCCAATGCCATTATTGAATTGTGTTCTCAGTAGTAATGTTGATCAGGAGTTGTATGCATGTACATGAATATGTTTTTTATTGTAATTGCTTGTAAAAATGAATATAAAGTATATACTTCAGTATTTAACGCATTCAAATAATACTTTCCATTTAAATTATTAATGCTAATAAAATTATTATCTAATGCCATTAAAAATACTGGACTTTTTCTTATTCAAAAAACACACAGTTTTATAGCTCATGTAACATTTTCCACTTTGAGTTACTTTGAAAAGCATCTACTTTTAGGTGGTTATGTTTAACCTGCAATACTGAAGACACACAATGTGACTCTTATTATATCATATCATCCTGATTATGTGATGTAAACAAATATCAAGAGGTTAGCAAGAAACTCTGAAATTCTAAGTTTTTTTTTTATTTTATTTTTGATTTAGTCATGAGTGAAAAATCAAACTTATCCAACATCACTAATTTTAGCCATAAAACATAAGGGTGAGTCTGGTGCTGTCATTTAACCTTGTAGGAAGAAGTAACTAAGTATCCCAAATATTCTCTTTGCTAATTTTCATGAATGAGCTTTATTCGTATTACTTCTAAGATTAATGACAACGTTATTAAATACATACTATGTTTGTTTCAGTGACTGGTTGACAAAACAATGAAAACTAAGGTAGGATTTTTAAAGGTCATTTGTAGCCAGAAGTTTCTAGCCTGGCCTAGCCCTGAGGTCTGGACCCACACACTTGCAGCCACTTACTCGCAAATAATTCCATGAAGGCTTATATTAATTAGAAACTGTTTGCCCAATGGCTGAGGCTTATTACCAACTAACTTTTTAACTAATTTTTATTAATCTATGTACTGCCATATGTTTCCGTGGCTTCACCTGTGTCCAATTACATCTTGCTTTCTGGGCCACAGTCTGCAGCTTCTCTTTGATTCTGCCCTTCTTCCTCTCTTTATGAATGTCCCACTTGCTTCTAAGATGCCTTGCCATAGACCAAAATGACTTATTTATTAACCAATGGCAATGAAGCATATTCTCAGTGTACAGAAAGACATCCCATGTCAATCACTAGCCAATTACTTTTGCTCCAGTTAAATAAATAAAGCCTTTATTATCCTTAGCATTTATTACTGAACAAAAGCCATTGAACAGAAATATACATTTAAAGAGAGAAGCACATGAAATGTGCTGTTTCGCTTTTGATAAATTAATAAAAGGAGTTTATTATTTATAATATGTATTGTTTTCATGTTTTCCTTCATAGACCATTTAATGATTCTTTTAATTGAGTGACATTAACTATACCTGTATATAAAATTATTTGCTGTAAGTTCTTAATGGATTGTGTACATTTATGATAAAACTACAGATAAAACAAAATTATTCAAATTCTTCCTAGTGTAAGATCAAAAATAACTAACTGCAAAATTCTCTCAAACTATGTGTGTTGTTAGGAAACCATCAAACATGACTGTTCAATCTGATAAGCCGAGGTGGCTGTTGTTGTATACAGTTTCTACATTCTTGTTTGTTTCTGGGACTTTTTAATTTTAGGTTTCTGTACTTCAGTTTGCATTTTAATTGAACACTAAGAGATGAGAAAGAAAAAGAATACAGTTGAGAAGTGAGTGTGAACTAAAACCTACAAACAGGAGTGACTTATGGGTACATTCATAAATGCATCCAAGGCCTTGGTATTAGACCAGTTTTTTGCATTATTGACCGAGGCTTGTGACTCTAAAGAGATAGGGTTCACACATACTTAGAAAATCAAGCACATTATCTCTAGCTGAAGAAAATAATTACTGTGATAAAGGAAGGGTGACCTTAGTTTGAACAAATGGAGCCATTTTGTTAAGTAAGCAGTTTACAACAAAAAAAGAGCCTTCAATTGTCATGCCCTGAAAGACAGTGAATTCTATGAGATCATTAGTTCTCCTGGAAATACAAAATATCTAAGACTATCATGTATACATTCTAGCTTTTAAGAAGTCACAACTAAAGTTTCTGACAAAATAAGAACAAAAAGAACGCAGAGAGATAGACACACAGAGACACCATTTGTATGTATATCTGCAAGTTACATGATTAAAATGATACTCAGCAAGATTATTTGAGTAAAACTGAGAGTCAAGCTCTCTTTAATTTCTAAAACAGGTCATTTATTAGATTTTATCAAAGGCATTCCAAGCTAATAAAGTTAAGATGAAAGACATGAGTAAGAAAATTTATTTAAATTTATGAAATGTTACATTTTGTCACAGATCCACAATGGTTAGAAGAGGAAGGTGACCCCTGAGAAGGAGTTGTGGCATTACTATATCTTTAAAGTAGTCATCTTTATTCTGTTAGCACATTTGAACATTTAACGGACACTTGATAACAAGAAAAATTCTATTTCTGTGTCCTGTGTCTTGGGACTCTGACACATTGGTGAGAAACAGGTTCTGAGGTTGAAACCATGTCAAAAATGTATCATCTGAAAATAAAACAGGAGGTGGAAGGAATATAGGAGCCAGAGAGAATGGAGGACACCAGAAGAACAAGACCCTCTAGATTAACTGAACAAAACTTATATGAACTCACAGAGACTGAATCAGCAAGCACGGTGCCTATCCTGGTCAGCACCAGGTCCTCTGAGCATATATTATAGCATTCAGCTTAGTGTTTTTATGGGACTCCAGAGTGTATGAATGAGTGGGTCTCAGATTCATGTGACTTTTCTAGGGGCTCTTTTCCTCCTGCTGGCTTGCCTTGTCCAACTTTGATATGATATCTTTTGTTTTATCTTACGGTATCTTTTTGTGTTATGTTTTGTTGTTCTCTCTCAGAAGCTAGCTCCAGAAAAGGATTCAGATGGGATGGGGGGGGGGGGGGAGAGGGAGGAACTGGGAGGGGTAGAGACAGGAGAAACTGCAATCTGCACACTGCATGAGTAAAGAATCTACTTTTAATTAAAGGTGGGGGGGGCAAAAGAAGAGTCAAAGTCATGTAGAATAACCTTACATATTTTGTATGCGGAACTGGGTTATTTCCTGAAATACAGGATGATGTAAAAATATCTGATATTTTGTCAAATTGCTGTTTTGTGAATCAAGATGAACCCAAAGTATATAGTAGATACTTGAGTCAAACATATCTATAATACTGTGTAGATTGTCTTTGCTCTTTAACAAGAGCAGTAACTTCTAATCAGTTTTCTTTTTTATGGATGCATATTGAGTTACTGTTAATGAGTACTTGCATATTGTCAAATTGTTATTCAATTATTTAAAATTTTGTTTTTTAATTTTTGTCCAGCTATGTAAGTTAGATACTATTTGGAGCATAGATATTTCTAAACTCAAGGCAGCATTATTAAATTATTTTAATTAATGTAGACACAATCTACGTTTCTGGGTGGAATTGTAGACAAAGACAGCTGTGCTCTTCCTCTTCTGTGAAAAACAAAACATAGCCATATCAATGAAACTGGGACCATTGCAATAAAAAACTGACACATGAACCAGAATTAAATAGAGGGTTTAGTGCACACTGGAGTATGTATGATCTGTGAAAAGTTGCTCCTAGCAGGGAATGGGGAGATTTTTTTTTTTTTTTTTTTGATGAAATGGAGAACTGATCTACAAAAGGAAAACCCAAATGGTTCCTAAATGCATTAAAGTCAGAGATGTGCATGATAATACTATCAAGTCTATAACAAAATGAAAGAGAGTGAGTCAAAAGCAAAGCCATAAGCAAAATATGAATGTATGAATTGTATGAAAAGAAGAATATCTCTTTTTATACCACAGAGAAAGATTATAGTGCAAACATGTGCAAAATAGTCAAAACTGCCAAAGAATTCCTGAAAATCAGAAAGAGTGGTGACTCCTAGAGAGAGATGAAAGAGGCACAGAAATAGCAGTTTTCAGAAAAGCAAATGATCACTCCGTACAAAGTAAAGTCACTAGTCATTAATGACAGGAAAAATGAAAGTTAAGAGATTCAATGTAGTTGTACCTCTAAGAGGCTGATAAGCCCCGACCTACTGGTGAGAGTGTGGAGCGCCATAGCCTTTTGGAGGGACAGCTGGCAGTGAAGAAAGGAGGTATTCCCAGACTTGATTTAGGTTTTATGGATACATTTTAGTTCACGAATTCCATGCCTGCATTGTCTACTAAGAGGGAAGGCTAAAAACTGTCTAAAGTTAATAAGGATACTCTTTCAAATTTGATAGGAATGCACTGTTTTCCCCAACTTGAAAATAAGCATTGTGGGAGAAAAATGAAATTGCATTGAAAAAATTCTCAATGTGGGGTATACATACAACAAAGCATATACCGCAGACCACACACCCTGAGACTGAAGGAGATTGGACACATCCAGACCAGTGTTTGTTGTGGCCACCAACTGCTCTTTATGGAACTGCTCACCAGCAGAGCATAGGGCTCTGATAAGCTCTTCTGCCTGTAGACTGGATTGTCCCTGCCAGTTGCTAATGGTCTCTCATTCCTACCTATTTGCGTCCGTTAAATTGGATGTGATGTAATGTTTGTGTGGAAAGCCCTTGACACACTTGGAAAATTTAATCAATGTAGCAAGATGACAAAAAAAAGTGGTTTCTCAAATAGCTGTAATCCTTACTTAAAATTAAAGCAACTGTGAAAAATCAGGTTACGGAACAATTGAACACGTGATGCAAGAAAGTGCAAGACTGCTGAGGTCAACTAATGGCTGTCTGTCATATTTGCTGTCCGAGTGTATAAGTTATTGGCACCACACAGTGAATATTGTAATAAAAGGAGAATATCTAATAACAAAATCACAGTTGTGAATGTACTCCATCAAGTATCCCTCCCAGTTAGAGCCAGCATCTCTCCTTTTGAGTCAGCTTTTCTGGATATGTCTCAACTAACAATAACCTCAAGACAACACAAAACTTAGTATGTATACATTAAAATAATAACTAATAGAATATATATATATATGATTTTGTCAAAGAGAATTTAAACATGAAACTGATGTCAGAGAAATGTTAATATTTTCTACATAGTAATAAGAAGATCTGGATGATTCTAGTAAAGAACAACTGATTAATACATCATAGGAGTCAACAGAGTAATTTTTTAGGAAGTGTTTGATATTCATAAATTACTAATCTACTGATTAATATATTCTGGCACTCCAAGAGGTTTTTAACATTAGATCTACCTATATTATCACTTGGCGTAAATAAAGTAAAACAATTTTAGAACCAAGTAATAGAGTTTCCCCCTTTACTTGATGAATTCTATCCATTGTAGTGGGCTACATATGCTCAGTATAAAAAGTAGGTGACTGCTCCCTATAAGTGGTCATAAAATGCCTTACTGTGTTATAGAATACCTACACAGTACCAAGAATGTACCATTAAGCTTTTTAAAATATACTTATTTTATGTGCATTGGTATTTTGCCATGGCTATCAAGTCCCCTGGAACTAGAATTGCAGACAGTTGTGAGCTGCCATGTAGTTGCTGGGAATAGAACCCAGGTCCTCTGGAAGGACAGTCAGTTCTTTTAACTACTGAGCCATCTCTCCAGCCTGCTTTACAACTTTTGTTTTATATTCAGTTAATCAGTCACTAATATAATGCTTACAATTTGACTGTGTTTTAATTGATTATCACAGTTGCCTGTAAAACAAATTTAAGCAAATAAAATTTGTTGTTAAGATAACTGATTTTGGTCAATTATTGTTTTCACTATTTTGATACATTTATAAAAGCACCCCAAGACATAACTGTCCAGCTCATGCTATCAGTCAGGGGCAGCTGGAGAGTAATGTCACTCAATAAGTTACTGCTCTTCCATATTGAAATCAAGTTGCATGCCAACCTTTAGTTTGCTCACCTGTGTAATCACTTGTGGACATCAATGACAAGGCCTTAAAGCCCACCCAACTACTTTCACAAAGTTAACACATTTCAGCTAATATTTCTTTTTAAATCACATTTCAGAGTAATGCATTATATTAAGACAGAGTGGCAATAACAGAATTTGTTTTTAGTAGTTTTTCAAGTTGAAAGGGAAGCATTATCTAAATATTGAGTATTCTAAACTTCTATTTGCACAGCTGTTGTTATTTACGGACATATAAGCCGGGGGTAGACATAAGAGAAAAATGCTAAAGGAAGCCTGTGTACATTAGGGGCTGGGGTGGGTATGGTGCCTAGGTCTGGTTGTTTCAAACCAACACCAGGCTGAAACTAGGGTGAATAATCTGACTGATTATGTTCAGAGCATGTTCATTAATGAGTGTGTCTTTGACGATCCCTATTCTTAAAAGGGTAAGTGAACTTTGTGAATTCTTTGTAAAAGGGTTTTTGGAGGTTTCTATTAGTTTGTTCAACATTGAAAGGTAACTTTAAAACACTCCAGTTTATTTATCCATAAAGTCACAATATACTATATATTTTCCAGCACAGTGTAGATGATGTAGCATTGATGCCTTTCTCTGTATTCGTGAATCACGTACATCATAGTGCACTTTTTTCTTTAAAATAAAATAGGTTACAAACATGGCTTCTATAAATACCATAAGAAATCATAAGGACATGTCTGAATGCATATTGCAATCACAATATATCAAAACCCTGCTTATTTAGATTTAAATTTTAAGCAAATGCTCTTTTTTCTTTTAATTTCATTTTAATTGAGTTCTGCCAATTTTGAATACTTGTTTTATTCTATTATATGTCACGTTTCAAATGAGCGTACTAAAAAGGCACACAGAATGCTAAGTATTCTGTATTATATAATGATAGCTGCTAGCCCCATCATTTTCTTAGCATTGCTAATTTCTTAAAATTCTATAATCTTAATTTTTGAAACCTCTTACATGCAAGGAAACCTAAGAACATGCAACAGTTGCTCAATTTTAACCACCTAAATAAAACATAATTATTTTGCCATGTTTATGTTATATTTTCTTTCTTAGCCTAAAAAAAGGCCATGCAGATTCTGCTATTGTCTCTATCCTTCCTACTACTTTCACAGAGGTGTTTAGCATCCTGAGTTGAAGAGCATCACTCTTTGGCACATTTTATATCTTATTATGTATGTATGGTCGACTTATTTCACCTATATAAGTGAAGTGTTTTAGTTAAGAAATTGATATATCATTAATATTATATTTTATTTTTTTTAATAGAACAAACTGAATAGCTCTTGAATTAAAATTCATTTCATTGATCCGAGAGTTCAATCTTTAAAATTGACTTGGGAGAAATGAGAAGCTCTTTATGTAGCACTTGTTATGAAGTGTTCCATTTTTTCATGACCTTTGTTTCCCACTTGTACAATCATTTATACTGAAATTCATTAGCTGGTTCCTGAAATGGAACACTAAAGGCGGTGTAAGTAACCACAGGTTAATTGGGGAACGGTGGTAATTTGCACGTTTAAACATGCTGACTCTGCAATTATTAATAATACATGAAGCTTACTGCAGATAACCTTTCCATGAAGCAACTGAGAATATAGGCTACTGTCCCTGGATTTGATAGCGTGCCTTTTCAGGAAAATTGCCTTAATTTCTCCGTTATTCAGTTTCATCATGAACAGAATGAAGATAATACAACCCAATTTGCCAAGCTGTTGTGAAGATAATGTGAAATAGTGTTAGTGCTACATGCCATCTAGATATAAATTACCACAGTGACTATGAATTGAGGACATTTTGAACTTTCAGAGCTATCATAAAAAAGTTATTGGTTTATCGATTTGCTGAGAAATCTCAGATTAAAAAAGTTTTCATATCTGTGCTTACTCTTGAAATTCACTTTTTTCTTGATATAATGTTTTGCTGTGTAGTGCAGGTTGGCCTGGAACTCACAATTATTTTCTAGGCAGACCTTAACATTATGGACTTCAACACTGGGGTTCTGGAGTTAAAGGCATGTGACTCATGTTTAGCTTGATATTTTGTTAATTCACTGCTGACTGTATTAAGAAATTTGAATTGGTTTTCTCACTGATAAACAATGAAAATATGCATGTTAGTGGAATGCTATATAATTTTAACACCTGCGGACACTGTATAGTTTTCAAATCTCATTAATTACATACCTTCTCAAACAGTTATCATACCTGAATGTTGAAAGCATTCAGAATCCTGTCTTCTAGATTTACAAAAAGTATAACACACAACTAGTTTGTGTGTAACTTTTTAAATAAAAAACAACTGAAGTAATTCCCGGCTTCTTCAACTCACTACTCTATGATAAGATTCAGATTTTTGGGAGAAAGGCCCACTGTGAAACTGATGTAATTGCTGGCCACGGGACAAATGTAGGCAAGGATCTGGGATTTGTTATCTTACCTGCAAAATTTAAAATGAGTGAAACATAAATACAACCAATAATGAGGCACAGACAGTGACACAGTGCCAGTAAGTCTCACCTGTGCTAAATTGCCAGCTGAGAAAGACTTCAGTTGATTTTCCGGCTCCTATAATAAAGCTAGAAAAGGTATAAAAGAGCAACATGCTAGGTTTCATCCTTTTAATGCTCCTGAATTTTTTACAGAAATGATTCTTCTTATTTTTTTGGATTAGAGACATAAAGAATCTTTTCTTTTTTGTCTTGCAGATGTATGACTGTGGTAGTTGAAAATATGACTTAAGGTATAAGACAAAATAAAATTAACCTTTAGGTTTTCTCAACAAAGGGTTAAATAATTGATTGAGGAAAATATGGAAAGTGAAATATGTGGGAGGTTGTGTTGTTACATTGTAAATAATTGTCCCACCCACTGGTTTAATAAAAAGCGCTGATTGGCCAAAGGCAGGCAGGAAGTGTGGGCGGGGCTACCAGACTAAGAAAGCTCTTGAGAACCGGAAGCACAGAGCAGAACACCAGAGAGAAGCCGGAAGAAGCAGAGGAGAACTATGCTGCTCTAAAGAAAGGTACCGAGCCGCATGGCTGAACAAGAGTCATGGGTTAGATGAAGGGTAGAGAGCTAGCAAGTTATATGCCTGGGCCTGAGGCTGATCAGCCTAAAACTATTGAAAGCATCTGTGTGTCTCTGTGGGACTGCGGGACTGCGGGACTGCGGGTCTGTGGGTCCGTGGGTCTGCAGGACTGCGGGACTGCAGGTCTGCAGGTCTGTGGGTCTGGGGGTTAGGCCCGAAAGTCCAGGACAAAAACCTCATACTACAGAAATAGAGTTGCATGAATGGGTTCAGTTGGATCTGAACACCCATCCTCCACAAACTCAAACATTCTTCCATTCTCTAGGCAGAAGAAAGGCCTATTTCTTTCTTTCTGGCAAGCTGGACTTGACTTGCTGGGGGGTCTGATTGTGGTGAATGTATTCAAGAGAAGAGCATTTATCACTTAGGGTGAAGATCAGATTCAGTTTCCAATTAGAAACACTAAGCTCTAGAAGAAAAAACTTACGAAAGTTTGATACATTGTACTAACAGAAACCTGAAGAGTATCAATGGGAGAGCCCTCTAAACATGTTAGATCAGCATTCACTAAAGTTATTGCATGCAGAACAGAGCTGGATTCAAGGGTTACTTTGAGCAGCTGGAAATGGTTCTGGCTGTGTACTTGGTATCAACTGAAACTAAGACCCAATGATGTTTTTAGTAAATAATGTTTAGATGCCAGAAATTCTTTGGCATGGATAAATGAAGGAATTCATGTGGCATCAGGCACTTGACATGCAGCAAGTCCAAAATAAGATGTTTTCAAGTGTAAAATTGTACAAAAAGGAAGAGTAAAGCATCTCAACCCTACCTTTTTTATTTATTTCATGCTAAAAGAATGACATCTTGGCTCTGTTACATTAAACAAATGAAAGTTTTAAAAGACATTTACTTCTTTCTTTTTACTTTGTTTTAAAATATGGATGCTAGAAAATGTAAAATTATACATGTGGCTTACATCTGGCCTTACACTCCTACTGGTCAGCGCTGATGTAGAAGGATAGAAATGTTGAATGAATTTATCATTTGTGACAGAGTTACCCACTCTCTAACTCTCTACAGAGGGAAAAGCATTGCCTTCAGTAGACAGGAGGAAACAATGGACCTCTGAAGAGCTGCTATAGCCTCAAAAAGTAAGTTAGCTATAATCTCAGTGCATGTAATCAAGGCCAAATGGTAGCAAAGAACTTACATTCAAGATGAGAAATGCCTTTTTATCAGTCAGTAGAATCCCAAGAACATTTTTCTGTGGCTGAATACTCATATTTTCCTACATCTGAAATAGTTGGGGTTAATACTGAACTAATTACATTTCAACTAAAAATTCTTTTGAAGCCTGATGCATAAATATCTGTTGTTAATTACGCACTGAATAGTAATAGTCTTTCTACAAATTGCTAGAGTATGAGTTCTCACCCACTACCAGGCCTGAAAGAGCCTTGTAAAAAAAGGACAAGGCTGGTGTTTAGATAAAACTATAGAATGCTATCATATGAAACACCATAAATTGCTTATATGGAATCTAATTTACTAGGATATCTAATATGATGGAAGAGAAATACCATCAAGATTACATACATATCTAGAGCATTGGCTTCCACTTGTAAACTGAGTTTGATCTTAAGTTCACTTGTTAGTGTCCCTGGAAATCCTTATTATGAACATATTTCTAACTCTTAAACCTATTGCTGAATCAACAATTAGCACAACCTATGGTTTCCAGCCCAAATTTTAATAGTAAATCATCCTTAAAGTTGCTCTCCATAAAATGTAAACTAGAAGTAAACAGTATACCACATCTCTGTGAAAATGAGAACCAACAGTGCCAACAATAAATAGTAAAATACATAGTATATATAAATTCTATTTCAGCTCCACTGAACTTGGTTCTGCTTAAAAAGGAGACAGATCACAGGGAATGACAATGACCACTGTTCATAGGATTTGGCAGAGATTTCATTGCAAAAGACTCTAATTCCATTAAATTCTGTTCGCTTTAACTCCCAAGACCTGATCATCCTGGTATTGCATGTATCTTCATTCTGGCTCACTATTTTAAAGCATTCACACTCATGTATCTTGGTCAGCATGGACCAGCATTTGTTTTGCTTACATTGAGAAGGTACAAAAATATTAAGCAAACCTCACAAAATTTTAGAGTACTGCCTACTGTCTGAGTATGGGGTATTTTCCTCAAAGTTCAAGACAAATGGTTGCTTCTTGACTTTCATTTCCCAGTAAATTGGTTTCTTAGTTACCACTGGATTTATACACTCTGAGAGGATGGGTTGCCCTTTCATTTTAAGGAACAGAACAATTAGGCCTTCACTTTTGCATGTGAGTCCGATCAAAGAAAGCTGCCCTGCAAATCCAATTTGTATAAGGCGGTTCTGTTCTTGGACTACATGCTATAGTAAATCTAGTTCTGTGAGATATAGCCTTTCTATCAGTTTGTGTTCGAGTCGTTGCATATATTGCTCAGCCTTTCAAGAAGAGCAAGATTATATTTTTGTAATATAGTGCTATTTTGAAATATTGCTTCTGTCTTGTAACTTGGGAATGAGAGTGGCTGGTTCAAACCCTCATGAAAGGAAGTCTAGCAATTGTGTGGGTCTTGTCTGTGTGATATCAGGCTCTTTATACAATTAGGTCTGCAAGGAAACTTGGCAATCTGAAGTAAAACTAGGGTAGGTAAATTAAGGCCAACCTTTAGCAAGTTTTAGAAATATAAAAATGTTGCACTAAGGACAAAAAATAAATTGCTATAACTAACTGGTCACTTGACACTTCTCAGATGACTGAGAGTCTAGAGCGATAGATAGCTCAGGAAATTAGGGGAAAACCAACTAAAAACCTCGACACACAAACAAAAACACAGTAATAAAATGACTCTAAATGACATAGTGCTATGCTTATATATCAGTGCCTTGCTTAGCCATCATTAGAGTTTTAGAAAAGCTTTCTTCTGTAGCAGACGGGAACACAAACAAAGGCCCTCAGGCAGACATATATACAGAGAAAAGACTACTCTTAAAGACAGGCTGCATGTCCAGCAGTAGATGGCCAACAGAAAATGAACTTGATGGTATCATTGAAAGTTCCTTGTCTCAAATGATGTTAAGCTATTAAATTTTATCTTATTTTAAATTTATATATATGGTATGTGAGGAAAAAAAAAAGCTGGTTTTAATAAAAAGGGGAAAAAAAACTGGTTACATCCTTTCCCTGGAGATTTTCTAGTAATCTAGATTGAGTTGATGATAGTGGGGAAGATGCTTGTTGTATTAAAAAATAAAAATAAAAAGAGAAGCTGAAAAATGCACCCGAAACAGTTCTGCGATGGAGATATGAAATAATGTCTCAGAAATAATATTGATTTTAAGTGAATTATTCTAAGTCATCTTATATTACATAGGAGACTTCTTGAAAATAGGTAGTAATATTCCATAAATGTCATTTAATCATTTTTACTTCAATCCTGATTATCAGATTCCCTTATTAAAAAACATCTGCCAAGAGTACCTGGGATACAAACCATGTATTAGACTAAAAATGTGGTGTTACCTTTCAAAATCAAATGGTCACCAACAGTGCTGATCTCTTAGTCAGCCGCTAAGGAGAGTAATATTGAACAGTTAGAACAGTTTAGCAATCCATGGTGTTCAGCTAATTTGGATAATTCTACTCAATTCTTTTTATAGGGATGGAGAAGTGTTTTTTGTTTTGTTTTGTTTTTTTCCTTACTGGAACTGATGTTCTGTGAATGAATGTTCCCGACTCAGACCATGGCCATATCGTGCACCTGGTTCTGTGTCGGGTAATTACATAAGCACTTACTCTGAATAAATGATCTTTTCAATAAAGAATCGAGGGGAGAGTAAGGACAGGCTCAGTGCCAATCAAGGACCCACTGAGCTTCCAGTGTCCTAGATGACATGCGCATGTTGGTGAGTTAGGACTGAGGTTAAGGTTCTGCCCCTGCCCCTACCCCACAGTGACATATGTTAGAAGAAATGAAGGATGTCTTTATACACATTGTTAGTCTAGTCATGATTATTGGCCAAACAATAATATTTCTAGGACTCCCTTCTCGAAGAGCCATACTGGATTTCCATTCTCTACTGTGTTGAGCTTAGGAGCATCCATGTGACTCTAGACCAATTCATAGTTACTTGAAGTTGTAATTATGAAAGTCAGTGCTGAATTGCTAAATCACACAGTCTGAGTGGTTGTGCAACAGAGTCCATCTGACATGAGACGTTTATGTGAGATATGGATGGCTGTGGTGCTTCTTTGGTAAATTTTGGTTTTGTTACTGTAGCACAGTCAACTCCGGTTCAGCATCAACAGCAAGATAACCAACCAGAACAGGATCCAATGGTTTTTTTGTGCATGTACGTAAAAGACGAAAAGAGGTAGTAGTGATCTGTGACAATCTGATGCTAAATATGATTAAAGTATATTGTATGAAATTCTGAAGGAATTAATAAAAATAATATAAAAGAATGTCTGTGCAGCAATATAAAGTACAGTTAAACATCTCACGTGTGCAGTGAACACCCACCTACATGATTCTTGCATAACTTTTTATGTACTAGTTATTTTTAGATAAAGCTGAAATTGGGTTGTGAAAGAAAATTTGTACTTATTTAACAAAGGGAAATTATCATTGCTTAATCATCTTGGTAAACATTAGACTTTAGGACAGGCTAGCTGATTTTTCTTTTGTCTTTTAAGAGAAACTAGTGAAATGTCACACAATATTCTTCCCTATAAATCAGACAGCTAAGCTAAGATGAGAGTAATTTGAAGAGCATCCCATGTAGTTTTGAGGTTACACTCTACCCAAAGCTCTGTGGGAAAGCTATGAGCCTGCTGCTTGTCTTCCTAGGTGAGTAAGAAGTCATTTCCAAGGCCACATTCTACAGTCCAGGCACAAAACGTCTCAGCTACAATGTTAATTAGTGAATCAATGACGTTATCAATGACGTTTCCTGTTGCATTTGCAGATTGGCCAGTCACTTTGTTGTAGATGTAACATTTCTAAAGTTATTTATTTTTGAATGTTTCCTTTAAATTTTTGTTTCTTTTTTTAGTTTTTCAAGGCAGGGTTTTTCTGTGCAGCCCTGGCTGTTCTGGAACTCACTCTGTAGATGAGGTTGGTCTCAAACTCAGAGATCCAGCAGCCTATGCCTCCCAAGTGCTGGGATTAAAGTCATGCACCACCATGCCCTGTTCTAAATTTCTTCTTTATATCTTATTTGGCATATGAGTACTGTCTTTACAAAATACTCCCAACTTCTTTCTCCAACTCCTTTTACATTTCCCTCTGCCATAATTCCTTCTCAAATTCATGGTCTCTTTAAATTATTATAATCACACGCTCACACCTCACACTCATAACTTTATAAATTCATGATACTGAGTTCATCTGGTGTAGCTCATATGTATTTGTGCTTTGCTGACCACCCTGTAATGCCCAGTGAGGAGACAGGAATTGGGTAACACCCTTGTACTGTAAGTGTGAGTTCAAATCCAGAAAACCCAGGTAAAACCTGTTAAAGTGGTACATGTATGTAACTCACACTCCCTCTGTGAGCCAGGGAGTGGAGACAAGGCAAGCTCTGTAAACCTGTAAGCAGCTGTTTTGGCATACAACATGACAAGCCAAGGACCCTGCCTTGAACAGGGCAAAGACTCCCATTAGATTTTGTCCTCAATGTCCCATATGCCCACTGTGGCTCTTGTGCACTGTACCCCTATAATCACACACACACTCCCTCTCAAGACATATACACATGCAACATACTCATATACACATACATAAAAAATACACAGACATACACACATGTGCACATGCATGCGTATACAACCAGATGCAGAAACACACACACACACACACACACACACACACACACACACACACACACACACACACACACACACACACACACACGGAGACCTACCTAAGGATCAACAGTTGTGTTTCTTCAGGCAAACATAATTTGATAAGAATATTGCTTTTCTATATGAAGTAACATGTTTTGTTTTTCTCCCAAAGAAACAATTAAACAAAGTTTCCGTGTGATATCAAAGGGTGGAAGACTTTGATTTCACTTGATATTTGCTGGGCATTCCTGGAAATTCTTGGTTAGATTTAACTTTGACATTATCCTGATGTTTTAAAATTTAAATATGCAACTTTTTATTTATTTTTTTCCAGTATGGTATTATAAAAGCTGCAGGACCCCTTATCTACAGTGAAGGGGATATCATCTTTGTTTTCTTAGGCTGGGTTGGAGAAAAATATATACTTTTTACACTGTATTTATCAAATTTAGAGATTTTTTAAAAACAAAAACGTGATTAAAATTTGATTTGTTTCTAATTACTGCTCTCTAACCATATTGCAAATATATTAGAGATTATTAGCTCCCACTATTTTTGTAAAGGATGATGTAAATCTCCCATGGAATATATATCCATTTTAGAAATTCAAATATTCTTACACATATTACATTTTTTCTGTTTTCAACAATGTTCAAATTGTGTGTAATTGGGTAACAATGAGCTCTTCTGAGAAATTTAAAAAAAAAACCGTTGATGATTCCATATTCAACCTTTTTTAGGCTTGTGTCTGATCCCATACAGTGCTAATTTGAAACCCTAGCTACCTTGTTATTGTGACAAAGGCTATATTCTGTGAACTGTTAAATAACCCCTAATATTTATGCCATGCTTGGTTAAACAGGAAATGGGCTATTTCACTATAAATAATGCACAAGTACACTTTAATAACCCACCATGATGCCACCTTAGAAATTGCTTTGCATTTATTGATCACTAAGGGTGAAACCGAAACATATGAAAAAATTACATGGCCTTATATCACTAGCTACAGATAAGGAAAAGAACAATCAATACGCTCCTGCCTTTAAACTCCACGATTCTGCTTTCCTCAATTCTCTCAAGTAAATCACTCCAACAGTTTAGATAATCATAGTATATTATTAAAAGGCAACTAGTAAAGGAAGTTGACATTTCTTAACTAGATTGTTAATGGAAACATAAATTCATATGTATTACATGAGATCCATAGAATCTAAGACAGGTCAGTTTGACAGTGATGTTCCCTAGTGATTGTTTGAGGGACATGAGATGCAGTGAATATTGTACTACTAAAAGAGTACAAATTCAAAACTAACTAGGAAAAAGGGAGTAGCTGTGAATTTGAATTCCAAGTGCATGGGTATTTTAAGGGAATTTTTTTGCATCCCCCAAAACTGTTATTCAAATTTGTACATATTGCCTTTAAAATATGCATATAAAATTTTGGGGTATCCTTATTTGTCACCTGAAAAAAAATGAACAAACAGACATTAAACACCTCACATATCTTTACTGTCATTTAGAAATGCTGTGCAGAATGTAGCGCTACCACCCAATTACTGGCAATTTATCAGGTTAAGTTTAAAATGTATTTGCTCTAAAACTAATTCAAACTAATGCCTCATTTTCTGTGTTGCTTAATATGTACGTTTTGTTTCTTGAATTATTCTTACAGATAAATCTGGGGTTACTGAACTCTGGATATTCAAAACTATAGATAATTTACATTAAATATGCAAAGTTCTTCCTGAGCTAATAGGACACTGCACTTTCTTGTAATATATAAAGATTTCAGCAACTCTTAGCTGAGGTCAAAGGAATCTTTTTCTCACATACATAACATCTACATACACACACACTCAAAAACGCACAAAAGAAGTCTTTAGTTAACATCAAGCAATGCCTTGAATAAAGCCTTTTGAGATCTTACCATGAACATCAAATGGCTAAAACATTCTTTTTACTTTGTACTTCTTATCAGTTTCAGTGAGTTAAAAAAAAAAAAAAAAGAATCAGTATTCAAATAAGAGGTGCAAGGCATGTGTTTAATTCACAAAGCATTAGCGTGTTACTGAATTATCAATAATTTCCTGTAAGACGGTATATGAGTAAATGGTTTAGATGATTAACTTTTACTTCCTTTGCAATAGTTTTATTGCTTTATTTTTCCTGTGTAGAAAATGAATATGACTATAAGTTTATTATTTCACATTAATTTATCCATGGTAGTCCCATGGTAGGATCCATGGAGAAAATACATGAAATAAAAATATTTAAATGCAGTCTTTGGCATTAAGTGCATTATTATTTAAGTACTTTTAATTCAGTGTTGTAACATGATTTATATATAATATTCAGGAAATTTATAAAAGACAAAAAGCAAACCCCATTCTTGCATTTACACATTGCAGTTTATCCAGACAGAGCAAGTATGAGGAAGAGCTATTGATGATGAGAAGCCCCCCAAAAGAATGCTCTCTTTGAGTCCTGTTTCACAAATACAAACTATCCTGACTTGTGTGTGATATTAAGGGTGTAATCTATATTTCCTCTTCTTGATACATGTCTGGAAAAGAATCACAAACTTGCCATCACCATAAACTTTGGTCAGTTAGCCATCTGACTGAAATAAAATAAGAATGAAGAAGCCTCAGGAACAGAGACATAAATGTTAAACTGTTGTTAATTTGGGTGTTTATTCCAAGTGTTTAAACCAAAAGTTGAGATAAAACATGAAAAATAATATTTCTATAAAGTCATGGAAAATGCTTTTAAAGTAAATTGTCAGCTTATTGTTTTATAACAAAGTGAAATGTGTCCCCTGGATCACTCTGTTTGGCACCATCATGTGCAAAACTGTGAGGACTCAAAATTCTCTCTTCTGTCTCTCCCCCTCTGTATTTCCTTCTCCTACACTCTACAGTCTATCCCGGTACACAGCCCAGCAGTGTCTGGGAAGAGCCCCGTCTACAAGCAACACAGAAAGGACACAATAAAGCCACACTAGCCCTCTATTACATTATTATCTGATACAATAAGCTTTACGTGGTGTCTTTTATTCTTTTTTCTTGTCTAAAGTTTCAAATTATCTCAGAGTAAGAGATTGTAATTGTGCCATTTACACACTTAGCCTTCTAACTCTACTTAGAAATTATGCCCAGAAGATTCTTGTATTTTTAAAACTGACCATTCTTAGATTTTTTTGTATGTCAATTACTCCCAACACAATTTAATATGTACCTTTATGCTGACGTACACATGAATCTACTTCAGACTTGATTACTTGTCAAGATAACCATGCTTCATGCAAACAAAACCCCGAGATATGAGTTTGTCATTATGAACTGTGTCATATTCAACAATTTGCTCAAAAGTACAGCTAATTTTGAAATATAACCACTTGTAGGTTGTCTTACCTTTTGCTGAAGCTAATGCAATAAAATATTACACCTCTAAAAAATGTGTCCTTTTGAATAGGTTATGCATCTATGTTTCAGAACGATAAACGTTTTATTAAAAATAGACCACCACTATAACTTCCATTTTCATGCAGACCTCTGTTCTCCAAGGTATTCACATCTGCAGTCAGACTTTGCAAGGACAGAATGAGGTCTGAGGAATGAGGATTAGAAGGAACTTGGATGTGAGCGGGAAGCAGCAATGGTTAGAAATTTTGCACAGGTGGCTGATGATGGATGGAGGTGGAAGCATTTCAGGAGGAAGTTAGCATTTGCGAAAGAGACACTCTACCTGTATAGCCCAGCGAATTGTCATCGTTATCAGAGGTGGGGGCAGGCGTCCTGTTGTCGTTGCCCCTCTCTAGGTCCTCGGGGTCTGTCGGAAACAACAGCAGAGCTGCTGATGGAGTCACAGAAGTAACAGTAGTTGCCATTTCGACCGCAGCATGTCCAGACACAAGTAAATCCACATGTGACAGAAAAACACACAAGGACAACACACAGCACACGTCTTCCTTGACCTTCCTACGGCAAACTGAACCCTGTGCAGGTCTCAGCACCATGCTTACACTTTCCCCCTTCTTCCCCTTAATCTCCCTAATTCTCTGCTCTGCCAGCACCTTTGCTGCACTTCAAAGCTGGCGAGGGGCTCGGACTGCCCTCTGTGAGGCCGCCAGCATGACTGAGGGAGCATATGGAGGAGAGAGAGGGCAGAGTGGCTGAACGCTAGCATTGCTAATTTTCCACCTTATTGTTAATCAAAGCTATTGACTGTGATCACTCCCCATCATCGCTTCATCTCCTGGCAATTACCGACTCCAGGGACTGTACTTCAGATTAGAGCAGGAGGGAGTGGGGAAGGGTCTTGTGGCAGCAGAAGGAAGGGAATATTATTAAAATGCTCCACCTTTTTCTTTAGAAAACAGCAAGGGAAGCAGTGCACATCCTATGTCTTTGGAAGACAACAATTTCTGCTGGAATAGGGCTGTGGAAAATTGGATGTGTGTCTGAGTAAAATAGCACCTAACTTGGAATATTTTCTTCCTTTGAATACTTAAAGGCATTCCAGATTGCTTGATAGTCTATATTGCCTCCATTCATATAGATGTTATCGTCTTTGTATTTTCAGTTTTCTAAAGGAAAAATAAGAGACGCCCTTTTAAGGTTTTTGAAACTGGACATTCACTTTCCTGTGCAGAAACCTTGAGATGAGGCTGACACTCAGGAGCTGAATTTCAGTCTGTGAGTGACAGTAGTCTAGAGATGCTGTTGTTATGTGTCATATTTATATGTGTCAGATAATTTCAACCATCACCAACTGCTTGGCTGCTGAAAACCAGGCGCAGAAACAATAAAGACCATGAATGTAGCTCTTAAATCAAATAATGTGGAGTCCTAGATCATTCAAGTTGCAATGTTCTATGGCCTTTTTTCCCTTTAAACAGCATCTGCAGAGCATTCTTCTGTGTTGCACTGAGGAAGAGCCCTGCTTGCTTATGAAAGAAAGAAAGTCACTTAATGAAGCAGTAAGCACACACAGGTACTGCCCTCTAGAAACATCGCAAGCATCATTAATTTTTGTCTCTGCTTGCTTTCAGTTAGGGCAATACGTTTTGTTTCAGGCAGAACTATTCAGGAATGACGTGGGAATTTTAAACTAGAAATAAGTCTACTAAAGTCCACAAGGAGGTTTTGCTAGCTACTGGCTATTCACTCTCACTTCCCTGCTCTTTGCATTCCCTGCCACAAAGGTCAAAGAATGAAACCTTTGTGGTCAATGTGGGAAGAGAAGGTTTAGGTCTGTGCAGACAAAAGGGAGGCTCATTTTGTCTTATTTCCTTATCTCTCTAGGGATGGCTTTGTCATGTTTATCCACAAAAGTCTCTTTGTAAATGGAGGGCTCTCTAGTCCTGTGACTGGTTAACTTGCTAGATGCACGAACTGTTTAAGTAAGAGTTGTGTGTTGACCATTCGAGAGTCTGGGGAGCGAATCTCATTGTGTAATTTGGGGCAATGTTAGTTACTACAGTGCTGGATCACAAACCAAGGAACCTCACTTGAAGGAATTAAACACAGAGAGGTAAGCAGAAATTTGTTGTTTATGTGTAAAGGCCTTTAAGGGAGGGTTGGATCCTGCATCATTAAATATTGTTTTAAAAAATAAAGCCACAGTATGTGCCGGGTCACTTTAGTTTTATGAATTAATTAGTTGTACTAACAGGCACAGACAATGTAGGTGAAGCCTACATGTCATTATGAAAGTGTAGTTTGCTTATTGTGGCTGTACTATTTCTAATTACTTTGTTTAAACCATGGTCATTCTTTCAAATTTATGACTCAATTAAATTGGCTTGTCTATGTAGTATCATAAAACTCTGGCATAAAGTTGGTACACTATTGTTACCTATACCTTCCTGGAAATGTGGATAGTTCCCTACAATCCATGAAAATAAGAGAAGTGAGTTGATTATCATTGAAATGGGTTGCCTAAATCTACTTAAAGAAAAAAGAAACAAAAAACCCAAAACACCCCAAACTTCACATAACTCTTAACTTATCCTTAGTGCTCTGTAAATTCTCCTTGTCTACCCACCATGCTAGGGTCTCCTTTTAAGCTTAGGGAAGATTAGACTGTGCATTAATCAGTTTCCCCCTATCTGCAAAGCCCACTCTGTCTATCTAGTACTGCCTTTAATTAAAGACATGCTGGGCCTAACGGAAACAGAAGGTGCCATTTTCAGTAACTTTGCTAATTTTTCTTCTTTCTCCTCCTTCGTGTCAAGAGATAACGATAATAGAAAAATGCTCGATGTTTCACTCTGTGGGAGTTGGAGGCTGGATGTTAGGTCCAAAAGATAGATATTGTGTGTGTGTGTTTGTGTGTGTGTGTTGCTTTTAAGTAGTATTGATTACTGTGCCACAGGCTAGAAGATAAGGAGGTGAGAGGTCATTTTGTTTTTAGCATATTTGAAGGAGGGCTGGCTCCTCTGCAGTCTCTGAATTTGACTTCTTATAGGTTGAATTCAAGGAAGAGAACCTACTGTTTCTTGATTTAACCCTCCATGTTACCTACAAATGCATTGGTATTGGGAGCTTTGACTCTCTCTCATGGGTGTGTTGTTCAGATGAAATATAAACTCCCTGAGTTGGGTTCATTTCTTTTTTTATACTTAGGCAGAATTGAATTGAAGGTAACAGATGAATTGATGAAAGCAACTTTTGCTCAAGTGACCAACTCTAAGAAACAGGTGGAAAATGCAAAAATGAAGAAAAAAAACCTCACTTTCTCTTTTACTACCGGAGGAAAACTATTATTGTAAACTCAGATGTTTTTGTATCCTATGTTTCTCTGGTAAGCTAATATTAGATCTAAAGCATTCTATAAAATATAAAAAGAACATCTGAATCACAAAATCATGTACATTCAAAATTGGAAAGCAACTGCTACCAGATACCTCCTGAGAAGTCAGTACCTATTTGGTGTTCATTGTCTTCCGAAGCAACCAATTTCATTGTTACAAAATTCTGTATTTTACTTGTTTGTTAGGATCAATTGTGATTTTTACATTCTCTGTCCTTCAACTTCAGTTCTAGCCTGAGGGAATAGGCCACTCTGGTGTTTACTGAATGACTGCCCTTCCCCTATCCAAATGCTTAAAGACTTAGGCTTTATAGTTCCCCAGACTTAAACTTCTCATCCTGCTTTCTCTGTGGATGCCACCATCTAGCCTGAAGGCTCCAGTGGGTTTTATAAGTTGATGCAACTTCCATATTGCTCATGTTAGTGCTCTGCCTACAGCCTATCATTGTCCATGGGCAATTCAACTTCATTTCTTTACCAACAAGTTTTATTTAGTAAACATAACACTTATTAGCCTATCAGCTACCATTTCAATGGTATTTTCCTAATGTCCATGATTGCCATACCTATTTTACATAAATGTGCACAATATTTTTATTATTTTACACTTCAGTAAATGCTGTTGTCTGTGATAGAAACAACTATAGATGCAATAAACAATTAGCCTTGGTATGTATAAAAAAATGAATTGCTTGACTTTATCTTGTAGATATAGGCTCTTTACAATATTTGAATTAATAATATGCAAGGTAGTGCTTATATGTATACATATATGTAGTAATCGCTTTACAATATATATTTTTATCTCATATAATATATGTAAGCATGAACTATCCTGTAACAGTCTTTTACATATTTAATAAGAATAAAAACTACAATGGGAAAAACACTACAAATCATCACTTTTTTAGTAAACTTTGTATTTCAATAATTCAATCAACATTTTGACTGATGAAAATTTATATATATATATATATACATATTATGTGTTACACAGTGTAAAATATGTCTACATTTTAGAATTACTTGATAGGGCAAATTAAAGTATTTATGTTGAAAACAGATCCAGTCTGCCCTTTCTTATTATCCAGCTTACATACCTTGTTAGTTCCTCATTGCCTTGCCAGGCAGAGCTTTTGAATTCTTTATGTCTAGCTGGAACTTTGTCTCACATAACCAGCAATATTTATCCTTAATTCTTTTCAGTGGAATAAAGTTACAGCATTGCAGTTTTCCTAGTACCAAAGGATCACCTCATATATCACTTGCTAACTGGAAGATGGAAATAGACTTTGATAATGGCTGCATCAGGAAGCCACTATTTTAACTCAATAATCAAACTGAGCACCACCATAGTAGGCATTCAAGAGTGGAAAGACAATTGCATGGAACTTTTCTAGAAGTCATGTTTGACTTGTATGCAATCTAACTTAAGGCCCAGCATAAAATGCACAAAAATATTATCTATTATTATTAGGCTATGCAGATAAAATAATTAAATGGTGAGGCATGAAATGGTGGAGAAACTGTGTGAGAAGGAGCTCAAGAAGGAATATGGCACATGTCAGCAATTAATCTACTATGGAAACATCGAAGTGATAGTATGGGAAGATCATGTGGTCTAAGCAAGTTTGGATTGGGCTGGAAATGCTGCAATGAAGATTCCCTCTCCCGTCCCATAGGAAGATGGCTATTTTCATAGGACAAAAGCTCATATGATGCTTAGCATACCACTCAGAGTTCTCTAAATTGTTCACCATACCTCGGCAAATAGTGTTACGGTATAGAAATATAGAAGGCCAAGAGAAAAGGTTCTCATCTCCAATTTGGGGTTTCAGAGGTGGGCTTGGTAGTTTGTGTTTATTCCCAGCACTTGCTAATGGGGCAGAGGCTGGCACATCTCTATGAGTTTGAGGCCACCCTGGTTGACAGGACAAGTTCTAGGATAGCCAGGGCGATGTAGTGAGAAGCTCAGCACTTGGGAGGCAAAGGCAGGAGGCTCTCTGAGTTGGAGGTCATCCTGGTCTATAAAGTGAGTTCTAGGACAGGCAGAGCTACACAAAGAACCTCAACTCAAAACAAAACAAAGCAAAATGATAAAATAATAAATTTGGTGTTTCATTTGTTTATATCAACAATTTCAGCTGATGTTGCAATTCATCCCACATTAGGAGCTTGATACACACCAAGTCCTTCCAACGCTATGCTCTTCAGTCTGGTTCACCTCACGATCTTTACATTAAACATAAAAAGTCCTCCCTTTGGTCTACAGTACAGTGTAAAACTTGTTTCTCTATAGATTTGAATTATCACTGCACCACACTTTGGCATTAATTGACATTTTGAGGATGACCATTAATAAAAGATTAAGGGAAAGCAAATGAATACAAACTACTATCAATATGAGAATTGTGTTCTACAAATTGGATCAATTCTGATTGATTCTTTCCTACTAATCAAGAGGAATGCAGGGAATGGGTCCACTAAATGAAGTACTGAGAACATTTAATTAGAAACCTAGGCAATGAATTACAAAATTAAGTACAAATTTATGAAGATTCAATCAGCATCTGAATCCTACAGGATCAAATCAAAATTAAATTGTAACTTCAGCCTTTGTTATCTATGGCCAAAATGATTACTGACTATACATTATTTTTTACTCTATTCTTTTGAATTGGAAAGAAAGGGAGATATATGAGGATTGTTATAGAGATTTAGAGGGGAAATGAACATGAGAAGTCGCTTTTACATAGTATGCACTTTTACAAATTCAGAGAATGAAATAACTTTTTAAATGAACGATGCAACCAAAATCCAATACCATGTTTTAGATCATCAAATATGATACATGTCATTAAAATTGTGCTAACACACGTTCTTATGTCTCTTGTGTTGTGTACACATGGGTGTGCACATCTGTGTGTGCGGAGCACACGTACACACAAATGTGCATGTGAGATCTAGGAGAGGATGCGGGAGTCATGTTCTATTACTCTCCTGCTTGTTCTTTCAGACAGGCTCTCACAGAAACTTGGCACTCTGCTAGTCTTGCTACCAGGGAGCTCCTTTCTCTAACCCAGACGCTGGGGTCACTGTCGCACACAGCAATACCTAGCTTTTTGTGTAGGTGCTGGAGTTTCCTACCTAGGTTCTTAGGTGTGTACAAGTGTTCTTACCCACTGAATTGTCTCCCAGCTTCCTACTATATTTTCATAAACTATCTTTTCAATGATATGGTCACCATCAAAATCTACAATCACCTTTATGTTTACTCTTTTTGGAAAAATCAAAGATTTTCTTATATTTGTTCTTAGTTCAGAAGAACTATGGTTTTAAACATTATTGTAGAAAATAAATAATAGAAACTTGCTTTAGTAAAATTAACTACATTACATGTTTAATTTATTATAAGATATACATTCAAATGTAACTTTTAGTTACTGAATATTTCTTCCAAAACTTGAAAACATCTTAGTTTGAGAAGATTAAAATTTCATAAACATTTGCTATTTGTCTAAAGTAAAATAATCTTAATGTCAGACAGGTGATTATAGCCTATGAATTGAAATAACAATTATACATAAAAGTATGCTTCATACAATGACTTAGAAATAATTTTCCCATATTTTTTATGTGATAAAGTTACTGAATAAATCAAAATCAAGTAAAAGAGTAAAAACAGCATTAACTGTCATCGCAAATATCAGTCATATTTCCAAGTTTATTTAGCAGATGAAGGTTCATTTATGTCCCTAAGTATTTTCATAATCTGTCATGAAAATAGAAATATCACTTGTCACTGTGTTCTTATAGTTAACACACAGACACTAAGAGCTAAGGAGATCCCCAGTCTTAGACAAGAGGCAAAGTGCAAATTGGAAATTTGATTCCAAAAGATTTCACACTGCATGCAATGCTCTTTGAGACATGTCTCATGGCCTCTTCACTCATTTGCTAGGTACTAGCTAGAATTGCAATACCATATAAACAATGAAACACCAGCTTAGTTGCTTTTCTCTAAACACTGAACAATAAGGTCAGATAGCTTCATAAATCTATTCCTTGGCTCCTTTGAGCACACCACCAGGCTTTCTTCATCATCTTTATACACACAGTAAAATATTTAGTAGGTAGTCACTTGATTGTAAGCAAGAAATGCATAAATTTGTTATTAAAATAGAAATTTTATACAATATTTCTAAGTAGGTTGTTTTGGGGGAGTTAATCTACTAAGTGAAATAAAAACTATATCCAGAATTTTTGCAACAATCAAATATTTTGTAAAATGTTTTTACCGTTAATTTAAGGGCTGTTAAGTCATGTCCATGACGCCCAACCCCTTTTGCCTATCTTTAGAGATATGCTTAAAAACAAGTGGAAATTGATAGAATATTATTGTATGATTGCAGGAAATGTTGGGAGACACTTGCTACAGTTAGGAATTCAAGATAGGGGTAACTTTTCTTAATGATGAATGATTGGGCATTGTTTCTTTACTTGAGACATTTTTTTTTACTGTAATCTCTGTAAATCTAACTGAATACAATAAGTTACTGTTTCTTATAGAATGCTATCTTTCTCCCTCAAATTGTATGTATATTCTAAGAAGTAGTTATGTTACAATGAGTATGTTACTTGTATTTTTCTAGTTTTCTGTTACATGGGGATATTATCAACACATTGTATATAAAAGAAGATGTAATGCATAGTAATAAACTTAAAAGTAAAAGAAGGTTTTACATCAATGAGCCATGAAGGAATTTTAAATATCTTCAGGTTAGGTGAGTAAACTATATTTTTGTTCTGAAAACTCACTTTGATTTAGGTAATATCCAATGCAGATATAGAGATAAAATACAGATATACTCTAATTTGGATGCATGCATTTTTTTTTTTTTCTGGAAGCGTCTCTTCAAACCAAAGTGATATGATACCAATTTGAAATTAATACTTGGTTTATTGCTGATATGTTATAGGTAAGAATATTCAAAGAATACTATAATTTTGAAAAAAACATGTTAGAGAACACAAAAATCCTGTCATTTTGTTCACATGGTTTAGAGGCACATCAAGCTACAGTGTAATAGTACATAGCAGACATCTAACACATGTTTAGGTACAACATCAATAAGAGATGTAAGTGTAACATTTCTGCTAGCACAAAGCGTTCCAGTGAAATGTTAGGAAAGCCTAAGCATTAAAGAATATGACTGTGACGAATATCAAATACAGATAGGAGGATTTTAACTCATTTAAATGCAACTTAATTCAACAAAACAGGACAGAGTGCTTTCAGTATGGAAATTGTTCAATTGATGGAGAAATGCTTACAATCCTAAAACCATTTATTGCCACATCTCTTCTTACAGAAATACTGACAAAGTCGACCTCTTAAAGTAATTGTGAAAATTATTCTTCAACATGACAACATGCATTTTTTTCTTTGATATCTGAATGTTTGGTGTAAGAATATGATTGGGGTTTTCATGGAAACAGTGAATGATGACTACTCCCTTTTATAATAAGAAACTGAGCCAAGTGTCCAGTTGAGTCCTGTATTTATTCACAATTCTTAGATCAAATCATCAGTAACACATGATTTGATAGATACCTTGCTGGGGTGGAATTTCATCTTCAGAGATTTGCTGTCTTAAACTTTATCTGTGAGAGTTAATTTCTGGTAATTTCTGGTTCATTTTATTTAGTATCTCTGGCCAACTCCGTCTGTTGGCTTTTTTTTTTTTTTTTTTCCTCTCCACCTACTTTGCCCTGGTACTCAAAGGCTTTTCTTTATTGAACTTAGCATCTGCTACCATTCCACCGGTTCCAGTCAAAGCATAAGGTAACTTCACAACAGGCTAATTAAACAGTGCTTGAACTCAGTTAACAGGTGGTGTCCCAGCTGCCCTCAAAACACAATCAAATACAGTTACATGGCAAGAATGGCACTATAGTAATATCTAAATTAACAGATTTCTCCTGTATATAAAATGGTAATAGGAAGCCAGGAACAAATCAGATCATTCAGTTTTTACAGTGGAAGTCAGAGTTTGGGGGAAGAGGAGTACAACCGGGACTGAATAAACATCACAATGTCCTGTCTTTTGTCTTCGGATTATATCTCATCATAGAACATATTAACTTATCAACATTTCCAAAAATATATTAATGGGCCCACTTACAGTTGATGCTGCTAATAGCCATGGTGTAACAGATTCAATGAGTTCTTAAGTTTAATAAAAAAATTGTTATATATTCAGTGTTTTGAAATCACTAAAACTAAGTAGTTATTGTTATTTAAATTTATGTATTTTACATAAAAATGTTTAGAAGCTTCTAGTTTATTTAAGCATTTATTTACTTTAAATTTATTATATTAGCTTTTTCCTGCCATCTATAAGATGTAAAGTCATCTATTTCTCAAGTGTGTTATTAACAAAGGAATCAAATGAGCAAAGTTTGTAAAGATTTTATTACATTCCTGAAAATCTAGTTGGAAATCAGTAAGTTATTTTACTTAATAGTATAGTATAAATATTTCAAATTAGAAGTTTCTTTTAGAAGTCATTTGAGGACTGGAGAAGTGGTTCTGCTCTTGGAGAAGCCCAGCGTTCTCCTCCCAACACTCACAAGTGGAAGTTCTCAGCAGCCATAACTCAGCTTCAGATCTGATACACTTTCTGGGGCACCATGAACACTGGAAACATACATCATTCATTGACACAAGAGCACACACACTTAAAGAAGCCTTCAAAGTCTCCCAATAACTAAAATATATATCTTACATGTTAACTTTTTTTTACTTTAAAAAAGTATGATTCCTGTCTTTTATTGAAAATAGATTTTTTTCATATAATATATTCCAATTATGGTTTCTGGTTCTCTAAGCCCTCCCAGATCCTATATCTTCCATCTCTGCACCTCCTCACCCACCAAAATTCACATCCTTTTTGTTTTCTCTCAGAAAACAGAAGCAGGCATCTTTAAAAAATATAGGTTGATGCCTTGTACTGAGAAAATGTACACTCTGCTTCTATGTTAACGTGTCATTTTGGAGCCTATACAAGAGAAATTTTAAGATTCAGTAAATATGGGCTTGGAGAATTTCAGTTTTTCTTAGCCATATTTTCTGTGTGCTCAGTATGGCTCTTTCTTAGAACCTGTGCACAGGATAGCTCACTTCAACATTCAGCAAGACTCCACACACCGTCCTTTTGGCTCAGGGAAATCAATTTCTCAGTTGTGTGGTTAATGCTGATAGAAATAGATAAACTTACTGAAATTTATCTCCTGAGGCAGGGGAGGGGGATGGGGAGGTTGGCAGAGCATGTCACTGACACTATAGCTACTCTTCAGGTTTCTTCATGTGTAGAGAAGAGCATTTCCTTGGGCCAGAGATGCTTCAACACCTGCCCGCTTCTGCTGTATCTCTTAGGCTGGGGCTCGGATGCAAAGTGAACCAAGTCTGAAGCAAGTCTCCTTGCCTCCCCTTCCACAGCAGTTGGGGAGCCAAGGCAGCCATCCCTCCGAGACAATTAAGACCATTTCAAGGCTGCATTCATTTAACTGCTAAAGGAACAAATTTCCTCCACAGTCTCTCATTGTCTGTCTTCTCTAACCACAGTCACGGTTTTGCCCTCTTCTTTCTAATTGTGCTTTTGATTAGCAGGGTCATTTTATGCCTTCAGCTTGCCCAAAGGTCACCGGAATTAGTTGTGTTGGATAGAGTACCAGAGAGAGAGCGAGGCCTCCTCCCCATTCATCTAGCTGCATTGATTTTCCCTCAGTGTGAGTCCACACTGGTGGTGGTGGTTGCTTTTCTAAAGGCCATTTGTTATTTTCTTTGCACCCCTGCTTTGCATCTCAGGAGAAAGCTTTGGGTAGCTACGGCTATGATTTTAGAGAAGCTGAAACACAGTTGATCTGACCAATTTTCCCAGGAGTCTGACTCCAGTATTTCAGTCTAGATACCTCAGAGCCATTAGATGTTTCTAGTTGATGACATCAAACTGAATGTAAATGATATCCTTTTTCTTGGTAGTCTCTCTGTTTTGCAAATTTGCTACGGATATGTAATGACACAGAGACTATTAACTCAGTAAGATGCTGTACCGCAGTGTTTTTCCCTTTTCCTTTCCAGTCTTGATTTTCAGTCTTTGATTTGTATTTCAGTGGAAAATGTCATCATCACAGGCATTGATATGACAGGCTTTTAAAGAACAGTAAGTTAAATTTCATTTTGGCATAATTTTTATGTCATTATTGTAAATGGAAATGTGTAAAGACAAAGAGTATAGATTAATTAGACTAATCTGTTAGACTAATCATATTACTATTTCTATCCAAGAAAGAGTGAAGATAATTTAGTATGTATAAGTCTTTTATAGGCAGCAATGCTCCTAGCTAGTGAACCAGTCACTTCGTTTACTGATGGTAAACAGGAGTCAATTCTCAGTAAATTTTCCTTCTAGAAGGGAAATGAGAAATGGATGTGTTGTTGGTAAGAATTAACTTACAGATGGAGAAATACAACTGAAGAAAAACACTGTCATCTTACAACATACACCTTCAAAAATACCTTTGTACTTCCACACAAACCTTAGAATTGTAACAGTAACATCAGAAGTGCCATAAGATGGAAAGGTTTCACTTAGGAATGGATGGTCAGAATTCTATTAGTATGTTAATGTGAATAGATTAAGCACCCAAGAAAGCATGTGTTTATTATGCATTCTTGGACATGAGAATGTTTTGTGTTAATGTTAAAACATTTCTACAGAGTGTATATTTGAACATTTAAATATGATTCTAAAATTACCTGACATCCTAGCACCTGGCAACTGAAATTGCCAAAACATATAAACCTTTTACTGAGTAACTATAAATTATATGCTTATCTGTGATTCCATGGCCCTTAGTTTAAAAATAATTTATAATTGTACATAATCCTGGCAGGGATTAGAAGCTATAAAACATAATTATGTGGGAGAAATCACAAAGAGTAGAAAAGATACCAAAGCAATTACAATGTGGGTATTTCACTGATCATTATAAATGTAAGACCAGATAACATACTGTATTTAATTGTAAAAGAAAAATACATCATTGTCAATTTTCTTATCAATCATATAAGCAACATATAATGCCGTTAAAAATTCCACTTTCTATGTCACAAAAATACATTGCCCCAGGATTTTAGATCATAACATGATACTTCCTACATTTCTGCAAGCATTTAATGCTTGCTTGCATCTCTACAGGTTATGAACATTTGGAAGCTCTTATTTGATGTTCAGTTAATTTAAATAAATACTATTTTTTTTGAGACACTTTTAATCTCAGTAAGAAATACAAGAAGGGCTATTCTTTCTGCCTAATTTTTTCTAATGGTAACACTTTGAAAAAATTCAAAATATTATTATAGATACAATATCAGGGTTACTACAATCTTGGTAAAGAGACTTAATGTCACCTAGTAGATGTTACCCATTTCTACGTTTCTAGACACATTCAATTTCTTCTTACCACCCCCATCCTCGTATTCTGGAAATGCTGGTCTATTCTCTCTATTGCTTTGCCATTCTATGACATATTCCTCATCAAAACTATACTGTATGAAGCTTTTTGAGAATGCTGTTTTTACTCGGTGGAATTTCACAAAGGTTCTTCCAGGTTTCTGCATGTTTTAGGCTTATTTATATTGTTGTCTAGTTTTCTGAGATTTGTATTTATTAAAGTTTGTTGACCTGTTGAGGTATATCTTGGTTGTTTCCAGGTTTATCTATTATAAATGAAGATTCCACAAACATCTGTGTTCAGAGTTTAGTGTTAAACATAAGTTTTTATCTCTCTGAGATAAATGGCCTGAAGAGCAATTACTAGAGCATATAGTAGCTGATTAATTTTTTTTGACAAAGTGCCAATTTGTTGAAAATTGATTTTGAGTAAGCCAATAGGTTTTGAAAGGCACTCATGTGTGGGTATTCAATAAAAGCTTCAGAAGTTTCAGAGATATCAAAGGGAATCTACCCACAGTCTATGTAGGGATTTAATAAAAGCTCCAGAAGTTCCAGAGCTCTAACCATAGTCAGTCTAGGAGAATCAGTGATTCAAACCTTTAATCCCAACACAGGGAGTATCCTGGGAGTGGTGACCTACATCCTTAATCCCAACTGAGTCAAGGTCATTCTAGATTACAGAAGGAATTTCAGGCTCACAAGCAGGGAGTGGTGGGGCCACGCCTTAATTTACCAAGAGTATTTAAAGTTTAAGGCAGGCATAGAGTGAGAGGAAGCCAAACCAAAAGAAGCAAGGCTGAGGAAGCTCGAAGACAGCTGGGTAAGATCTGACTGTGGTGTTTATTCTCTCTAATATCTCTGACTTCCTCAGAGATCTATCTATCCCTGAGTCTCATTTATTCGTGTGACAATTGGCGTCCAACTTTGGGACATGAATTCCTATCCAAAAAACACACTTGCTGGCCAGAACAACACGTGGCCGGAGGTGTAATTACTAGTGGCTAGGCTTTCTGTTCTGGGTTAGCCTCCAGCCTTAGGCAGACTGGCCACACATGTTTCTGTTTCACTCTCATCTGGGTAAGTCTTTCAGACAGAGGCCTCTTTCTCCTGGTGGGTTGTTTCTTTTTCCTGTTTGGACTCCTCCTTGGGTTGCTATCACACTAAGTAGCTATCCCACTTCACAATCAATTGAATCATCAATAGACAACAATTGGTAAGTAAGTCAGGGAATTTGCTTAAAGCAATGGAGGGTGATTGGTCATACTGTAACCTCTCGTTAGACAATTTGATATTAAAACCAGTGAAGGAAAACATAAATAAGGTAGATGGAAATATCATAATGTTTATAATACTGTTTACTATGAATATTTTTTGTTTGATATCACATAAAATGTCGACTAATATAAATCCAAAGAAAAAGGTCTTTAAAAAGCCTGTTGAGAGAGAACACAAGGATGCTCAAATTCAAACAGGAATATGAAGAACCAGTTTCAGCAAGGTCATCTAAAATTAGACAAAAACAGACAACATTAATATACTCAGTAACCTTTAAAAAAATGAAGGATGGTAGAGATGAAAGAGAAGCTAGCTGGGCTCCAGTACAAATGTTAGAATTATGGAGAGTAAAGGAAGCAATTGTATCACTCATGTGTTTATTTATTTTTTTTTAATTACTTTTGTCAAGTTAAAAGTAACATTCCCAGAATTCTTTCCTACCTTCACTCTCCTCCCCTCCCTCTGATTCACATCTCTTCTCCCCTCCCTCTGGTTCACATCTCTCCTCCCCTCCCTCTGGTTCACATCTCTTCTCCCCTCCTTCTGATTCACATCTCTTCTCCCCTCCCTCTGGTTCACATCTCTCCTCCCCTCCCTTTGGTTCACATCTCTCCTCCCCTCCCTCTGGTTCACATCTCTCCTCCCCTCCCTCTGGTTCACATCTCTCCTCCCCTCCCTCTGGTTCACATCTCTCCTCCCCTCCGCCCAGCATTCTTTACCTTCTTCCCTGCTTTTCTCACCTCCCCAACACCTCTCTATACATGTGCATGAAATTTTGGTAGATAGCAAACTTTGAGAGCATAAACCAAAGTGAAAAGGCAAGTGATCTCACTGTACTTTATGGGCAAAATGGGTTTTGTAGACTTTTATAACTTTTATATATCTCATAACATCATCTTATTCTGATTGTAACAAAATAGGGAAAAGCTACACACTGTGTATTAAAAGTGAAGACAAGCTTGACATAACCTTTGGTACCTTTTCTGCTTTGATAGTGACAAGCAAAAGGCCATTTAAAAACAATCAAATAACAACAAAAACCATGAGACAGAAATGTATTCTCTTCTTATTTTGAGCTATAATCTACCTTCTTAAATAAAAAGTTACTCCATGGTAGAGTCTCACCATAATCATAAGGTCTGTGGTGAGGTGTTTCAGTCTTTACTGGTGCTTAATTATAGAACACTGAACACAAACATGCATAAAAGAAGCATCCTCTGGAAGATTATTGTTTTTATAGATCCTCAATACTTTCAAGTACCTAAAAGTTAGAGCTGTCTCAGTTTTATACAAATGTTCAAGTTGGTTTGGTTTTTCTTCATAAACCTATAGTATTAGTTTTTACTTTTACAAAAACTTCAATTAAATTATCTCAATAAATTTATTTTGACAAAGACAGTAATTACAGTATCTCATTATAAGAACAAATAAAAAAAGGATGGTCAGTCTTAAAAGATGGAAAAAAACCAAATCTCAAATTGTCCATTTTAGGTGTTCAGCAGGGCTATAAATATTTATAATTTCAAAAATACTTATCATAGATAATCTTTCCACTTAAAGATAACTGTCTTGCTCAAATTTTGTCAAGATAAAACTATAAGGATCATAGAATTACTATTATATAAAAGGCTTTCTTTAAAGAAATATATTTGACATACATAAAAAAATCTTAAAAGATTTTATAACAATTCTTTTTGCCAGCAAATAAATAGAACAACAGACTAGAACCATAAAAACAATGTAATGCTCAATGTAATGCTCAAAGACTTAATCAAGTTCTGTGAAAAAGACTGAAAATAGATTGCCTAGGATCAGGAATTGGATTGTCCAAGATCTCAGTCACAACCTTTTATTTGATACATTCTGACAGTTTAGAAAGAATGCTCAGTATTATTTAGACTAGTAAATAATACACTAGTGTTATTTTCCTTGAAAGATAATACAATAAAACAAAATAAAATACAGTAGAATAAGATAAAAATGATCAACTTTATAGTGATATTTGAGTCAATTGGATGAGGACTGGTATAAACAGATATGAGTGATATAAACAATAAAATTAGAAATTATTTACTTGGTATTAAGTAAAAGCTGGTGTGTTTAATCTTTAAAAATTTTGAGAATAGTCCAAATGATAAATTTATATTAAAAACAAATGCAGAGGAAAATTCCTACTTAACAGAGTTGGCTAAGGAGTTTTTACATGCTACTTATATTTTTAAAACAATAAAATTTATTTTAAAAGAAACAGAAGTCTTTAAGAACAATCTTAAATGTTTTGAAGCTATAGCATCACCAGAGTTTGAATTATTCCCATCAACCTCTTCTGTGACCCCCCCAGCAACAACCACCTTCAGGAGTGTCCTGTGAAGAGATATGCAGGGCCTCAGAGTGAATCCAAAGGAAACAAAGACGAAGGTAAAGGGACCATGGAAAACTTTTTGAAAAAAAAAAATTGTTTGTGAAAGTATAGAAGGATGAAAGTATAGAAGGATGAAAGTATAGAAGGACGAGCTATAAAAATTCCTTGTCACTTTTGTAATCACAATCCCCGAAAAATGTTTGTTTGTATTTGTAGAGCTGAGTATAGATCTTCAGCTATCAAAACAAAAATATGTATATGAATATGTATCTCTGTTTATTTGGGACTGACTCCACCTGGAACTGACCTCCACCAGACTAACCTGGAATATAAAGAAATAATACCAGTAAAGTATGTTTTTTAAGAGTAATTTTCATTTATGATTTTTATACTGATATTATTAATGTGAAGATTTAAATAAATATTACTTCATAAGCAATTAAAAGTTGTAACAGGAACAACATGAAGAGGAATAAAAAGAGTAAAGAACATTTAAAGAGAGATAAAAATGACAGTCTTACACATCTGAAAAATAGGTGACAGGCTTTTAATGGATATGACAGTTTAAGTGTTGAAAATCTGAAGCGCTTGCTTCTCTGAATTCAAGCAGAAGACCGAGCAAAGCATAAAGAAGCAGTAAAAAATATATATTAAAATAAAAAAAATATGGGCTCTGTACCAACTCTGACAGTGTTAGAGTCATTTATAGGGAACAGAGGAAAGCATAGAAGTTGGTTTTATAACTCAAGGTAAATCAATGTTCATGTCTCTATGAATCAGAACAGTGTGGATCAAAACTAGATAGATACATAAGAAAATCATAAATTTATCTTTTAAGTCGCAAGGAAAGACAGCACTAAAAATTTGAGATTAAATTCTAATTTATTTTAATTCTTAGTGTGTAATTCTAGCATCTGTCAGGCAGTAAATAAAAATGTATGCAATAGAATGATAATAGTTGGTTCCACAGTGATTTAAAGACTGATTTTACTCTGTGATGAATATCTAGCCATGCCTGCTTTAGAGATCACAGTGTTCAGAAAGTCTTCTTGGGTAGCAAGTCCATGACAAGGATTGCTTTTTCCTGATGAAGATATATAAACTAGTGTGAGAGATGGGGTGGGGGTTCTTTGCCGTCAAAAAAAATTGTTTCATGAGATCAAAGAGGCTGAAGATAAGATCCCCAATATTCGGGAAACTAGCTCTCTGGGCAACTGTTTTCTTTACACAGCTGTTGTTTCAGGCTCCAATTAGTTGCTTAGAGTATGAGCTATATAATCCCATCCTTCAAATGACTTTAGGAAATTGGGTGTTAGGGAGATCTGCAGGACCATTCAATCAAGTGGTCCTTGAATAGGAAAGCGCCTTCCTTTGAATGGGAAAAGTTTGATCCTATTGAAGGTAATCTGTCATTTATCGCACCCGGTGGATGAGATGGTTAATGGAGCTATTGATTCTTCTTGGTGCTGTTTTATAATCAGCCTTTGAGCAATGTGAGGCTGAATATGGGATCTGTTTTCCCTTTGTTATTGATGCACCTAAATTATTTTTATTCATCACTGTAATTATTCAGAAGGAAACCTTTAATGTCTCGAAGAAGCACTGTATTTTAATTCTTGGATTCCCTCCTTCCTTTTCTTCATCCTCTCTTCCCCTTCTCCTCCTCATTTTCTTCTTCCTCCATCTCTGTCGTCGCCTTCTTCTCCTCTCCCTTTTGAGCACTAGGTATTTCCTAATAACCTAATGACCTACTGTTAGTTCTGTGACCCCTTAACTTTTACTTAAAAGTATATGAAAAACAACAAGAACTTTTACAAGAAAGCCTGTTATACATATCCGGAAATCTTTTCTCGTTTCTCCTCTGTTCTCATCCTCCTATGTTATACCTCGTTGTTTATTTTTGTAGGTCCTTATAGTTTTTAAATTCTTCCTTCTCACTTGTGGTTTATATTGACTACTTCTAGAAGACTAGCTACTTTCCCCAGAAGGAAAAGAAAGAAATATACAAAAGTAGGTGGCAAATGTTGCTTCCACTCATAATAAAGAAGGAGACTCCATAAATGAGAAGGCTGTAGTCCTGCATACAGAATAACTACTGTAATGCATACGAATTCAAAAATTAAAAAGGAAAAGTGCTAGCTGTAAGATATAAGCCTGTTTGCTGATTGGCTTTCATCAATTTGACAGAAACCTAGACACATCTGGAAGAAGGACTCTTAAATGAGAAAAATTCTTCCTTAAGATTGCCCTGTAGTCGAGTCTGGGGTGCATTATATTGATTAATGATTGATGTAGGAGGGCCTAACTCACTGTGGGTGTTGTCTCTCTTAGGCAGTTGGCTTTCGTTGTATAAGAAAACGAACTGAGCAAGCTATGGAGAGTGAACAGCAGTCTTCATGCCTTGGATTCAGTCCGTATAACCCCTTCTTCCCCAGATGCTTTTGGTCTTGCTGCTTTGTCATTGCAACTGCAACCCTAAGCAGAGCAGCCTGATGTCCAGGGGCGAGGTCTGAAATAGTACTTCACGGACTGACAAATCAGAGTAAATGATACATGCAACAGATGAGAAATACATAAACCCTTTATTAAGTTGAGCTCACTTGCAGTAGTATATGTATTGTCTATTTGTGAGTATTCATGTACATGCCTACTCCATTAATAAAGCATAGAGTAAGCCCTAGAGCTATCTGAAATCACCGTTATAAAAATAAAGCCTAATAATTCTACAAAAATCAGGTCTTAACATTCACATTCATTCCTAAGAATCATTCTCTGAAGTGTTGAATTTTTATTATATGTTGTCTAATAAGAATGATGAATTGGAGGAACAGCTCATGTTGATATCATTAATAATTAAGATCTAGTATGATATGAATATAACTTTAGAGTTGTTGGAGGCCGCTGGCTCCAGCTCCTCAAGGTGGCGCTATTATCTGGTGCTGGCCAACCCGCCTGAGTCAGTAGTCGCGAGACTGGTTTCTCAGCCTCTTCCGTGGCGTCATGTGGGGTACTGGACTGCAACCTATAGGAAGATGTTACGTCTAAAGCGGGGGCCATGTGGTCGACATAAAACCGGGTGCTTCCTACCTCGTGGCCCTTTCGCTTTCCCTTTCCCAGCCGGGCCCTGTCCGCTCGGCCCCCATCTCCCTTGCTCTCTCTCTCTCTCTCCTCTCTCTGCCCTCCCCTCCATTTTCCGTAAGCTAAATGCTCTCCCCCAAGATACATTAAAGCTGTACTGCAGAAGGATCCTAAATGTGTACTGCGTCTTTCCTTGCGGGCGAGAAATAGGCGCGGGACATAGAGTTAATATGCTCATATCTGTAAAATCAAGGCTGGGGTCTCAGCTCCAAAGAGATCATTATTTTTAACAATTGGGATGACCTAGCTATAAGTCCAGTGGTTTTTTTTTCCCCAATAATATGTTCTTAACTCCATATTCACATTGGTAGTTTGGTACTCTTGATGATGGGACTAATTATCTCATGGAAACACTATAATTTTGAATCCTTCATTTAGAAATCCAGTCAATCATTGTGCAACCTCCAGTTTCCTTCGGAATATTGTATTTTTATCAAAAGATTTATTAAAAATCAAAAGATCTTCACAAGCTTTATATTTAAAATAACCAATGAGAATATGACCAAAACAATTATTAGTTTTTAAAATATGTATCAGTTTTCTATTGTGAAACATACTCTCAAAGTGTCCTGTATTATATAATACTCACATAGTAACATACTTCCACTGCTTCCTTTGTCCCTTTAATAGTACATTTAAAGCAATTATATTTTCTTTCCTTTCTTAGAATATCAAATAACTTTAGAAGTGTTTATGTAGTTTGATTATCAGTTTTTAAATCAACAATTATTTTACATAATTATGACATATATTATGTTTTAAAATACATACACTGTGGAATATCTAAAACACACTAGCGTCACGCATTTACTTCTTATGCATAGTTACCTTCTGTGAAGCCACTTAGGATTGCTCTTTCTCTTTTCACTTGTACCCCCAATTGAACTCTGGATTTCCTGCATTTGAGCTATGCTCCTTGGCCATATATATTTCCTTTTTAAGGTCATCATTTTTGACACTTCATCTTCCATATTACCAGTGAACCTCTTTCAACGTGGATTTTAAGAAATTGAGAACATAGTGCCCCAGTCTGACTTGTCTATGGAAGTCTTTATTGTCCTTCAAATGCCAAGTAATGAATGCTGAGAAAATAGTTCAGTCACAGGAGCATGTGGACCACTAACATCTATGTAAACGGGCCTGGAAGATTATGTGTATTTATAATCACAGTGCTAGGGAAGCAAAGACAGAAATTTCCTGGGGCTCACAGGCCACCCAGCCTAGCCTTGTGGGGATATAATAAAAGATCCAAAAGATTCAGAGATATCAGAGTGATCTACCCACAGTCAGTCTAGGAGGATGGAGAGTGGTGATTCACACCCTTAATCCCAGCACAGGGAGTATCCCAGCAATGGTGACCTACGCCCTTAATTCAAACTGAGTTCCAGGTCATCTTAGTTTACAGAAGGAGTTCCAGGCTCCCAGGCAGGCAGTGGTGGGGCCACGCCTTAACTGAGTGAAGAGAGTATTTAAGGCAGGCATAGAAAGACAGAAGGTGAGAAGAAACCAGGAGGAGAGAGACTGAGGAAGCTGGAAGACAGCTGTGTAAGGTCTGACTGTGGGGCTTCTTCTCTAATATCTCCAACTTTCCCAGAGATCTGGCCTTGAGTTTCCTTTATTCGTGCAACATAGCCTAATGGGCAAACTCTACATTCCAGTGAGAGATTATGTCTCAGAAAAACAAGGTTAGTTGGTCATGAGTAACAATTCCAGGGTTGATCTTTCCTTCATGATAAAAATTCACATAGCTGGAAACACTCATGTTTCTACACATGAACACGGTCACACTGAATAGACTAATTAAAGGTCTCAATTTCAGTTCATGGTTTTCTCTTCAAAAACTGGCTTAAACAAAAGGTTTCAGTCTTAAAATATATAAATTCATTTATCTGTATGTGTGTCTCTCAAATATTGGGGGCAGTGGTTTGCCTGTTCTTCTGTGGTAGAGCCAAGAAAAGTCGATTTTCCAATAGGTCTCATTTTGTACTAATTGCTAGGGAATAGTGGGGACTTCAGTGTTGATGGTTGCTAACTTCTCAGGATGATAGTCACTGAAACGTGACAATTTCATACAAGATGACAGTGATGTATGCCCAATTTCAGATTTCTGTGTGTGAAATATTTTTTTATATCCTGCTGTGCTGTTTAATAACATTTTACCTTCAACAGAACCATTTCCTAAATTTGCATCAATCTTGCCAACACTGGCACAGTTTTTCAACCTGTGTTGTGGTTAAAGCACAAAGGAAGAGTAACCAAAAGATTAGAAGTAGATTTTGCCACAAGCAATCACTTCTTTAACCTTCATCCAGGAGAAACAAATCACTATCAGCTGGAATTTTATCATGACATTCAAACAGAGGAAAGCACATCTTCAGGTTCCTTATCTAGTCCTGCTTTATTTTCTATTTCCACTTCTCAGTGACTTCAGTACCCAGCCCCTTCAAGCTGAACTATAATCAGCTTCTTTAAAACCCTAGTTTGTTGGTATTTTGACTCCAACTAAGAAACCGCACACATTCCTTGTAACATCTTTAGAAATGAATTCTCTCTAGATTATCAGCTTATTTTCTCACAGCTACCAGACAAAACACTGTATGTGTAAGCTAAAATACTTGAAGCTTGGATTTCTTTGTGACCTAGGAGTTTCAGAAAAATATCCCTTATTAGGAAGCATTAAACACCATTGGTCTAATTGTACATCTATATAACAATGCTTGGATAACCAAGTACAAACTATATCAGCAGTAAAATTTTGCTTCTTGTGGGAGCAAAATGTGTATGAGTAATTGTTTTTGTGATTGCTAATTTTCAATAATAAAGTTAAAATATTCATTAAGTCACAGAATTGTGTTTGAGAAACAAGATGCAAGGTAGATTTAGTAGATGGGTTGTTTTGTTTTTGTTGTTACTTTTAGATAAGGTCCCTCTGTGACTAGGCTGGCAATGAACTCACAGAGGCACAGATCTACCTGCTTCTGCCCTTTATGTGCTGGAATTAAAGAACTAAGTGTGCTCCCCTCAGCAGATTCAGGAGAATTTGTACAAGAATACTAGAATCGTTAGAATTGGTGACAAATGCCGATTAAGTTCAATTAAAAACACTAACTACATTATCCTTAAATGGGAATGTGAACTTTTCCTTTGAAGCTTTACAATCTGCCATTGACCTCTCTTCCTTGGGTATCAAATCCTAGAATGCATCTTCTAATAGATGCTGTGTGGACTCTGTGCGGCTATGGCTCATGGAATGTTTTTCATCAGCTTAATTGGACCTTCTGCATAACATGCTGTAGCATCTACATTTGACAGTCCACCTTTACTCCTTTCCTTAACTCTCATGGTCCACACTTTTTTTTTTTTTTTTGAGATTTTACTCAGTTCTTCCAACTACATAGATGCAAAGTTGGCACTTTCCACTGGACTTGGCTTGGATTCAGGTCAAAACATTGAGGTTGGCTTGATTTTTTTTTTTTTTTTTCCAGATCACTAAAGCTTTCTTCGTATCAGCAATGACTCTGGTTCACCTTGGTTATCATTCCTGTGCTCAGTGGAGCACCACTTCAATTTCCCTTCTTTCCATTTACACCCTTGCTCTTTGCTCAGGAGGCTGAACTTTTGATCTGCTTTGGCTTTCAATATAACTTCCTCATAAAACTTGTTTATTTCTAACTTTTCATTTATAGGGAAAGACATAAAACTCTCCCTTTCACTTGAAGAATCTGAGGCCAGTGTAAGATTACTAGTTGGCTTAATTTAAGCATTAGAGTTATGCCTTGAATAAGGAAGTCTAGTGTGAGCGTGAGTGGTGAGAAAGCAGAGCTAAAAGAGTCACACACACATTTGGATATTAAGTTCTTTGCTGTGGTTGGTGTAGACAGTGGTGGTATTACAACATCTTGGGCATAGATAACAACAGATTAGAACCTCTGGCCATTGCATAGCTATCATCCTGGGATCATTGTCCCAGGGTCAATGCAAACATGGCATCGTTTCTCTAGGAGTTGTATTTTAAAGAAGACGAGAATAATCTAACTTGATGAAATCCCCTATTCTCTCAAATACTACACAGAGAAAGAGCCCTTCAGTTTTCTGCACCTGTTAAAAATAAGCATGTATGTATGTATGTATCTATGTAAATAAGTAAGTAAATATTATAAAAAGGAAAGAGAAATCTGTACAGGCAATGCAAAGCATAGCTTTGTAGGGAACACAGGGAATTTTAACATTTGTACTTTTTCTTTAAAACTATCAACTATATTTCTTTAAGAATATAATTTGTTTACCATCAGTATGAAATGCTGTTATTAGACTAACCTGGATGATTGCTCTGAGAAAAGTGCTGAATCTCAAATTTTAGTCTTTGAAATATTTTTCATCACACTGTTTTATCTAGGCTAGTGCGACACACATTTAAGCTGATTTATTTTCATAAATTACGTGGTGCTTTTGACAAAATATAGATTTTTAAAATATATTTTAGGCACTGACTATTAGTGAATTGTGAATATAGTTCTGAAGAAAATGGTTAGCAGCATTCAGAGTCCTAACACTACACAATCCTTGAAGAACTTCCTGCAAATGAGAGCGTGTGAATGTGTGAATAGAAAACATGGGCAAAGTGTGGAGCTGAAACGCAGGAGGGGGACAGAGTTCAGTTCAGCAGGAAGGGAGATGACAATGAGAAGAAGTGTTGACGGTAAGTCAGGTGTGTGGACAGGGCCATGGGCCTCAGTGGGGCAGGGATTTCTGCATTTATCTGATACTTCATTTGTACTTTAAGATAAGAAAAGAAAAAAAGAAAAAGAAAAAAGGCGCCACTTTAAATGAATTGGGAAAGAAAGGAACATGTTTGTCTGTATTTCAAACACAAAGAAAAGCATGTTAATGCGTCTATTACATGAAGCACCCATTCATTCGTATGTTTATTTATTGAACAAACATTTCTTTCTTCCTAGAGGCTACTTTCCTGGGGGAAAAATGTTGCAGAAAATAAGATAAATCTGGCCCTGGTGATGCTGGTTCCTAACATTAGTTATCAGGAGGCTGAGGAAAGAGAACCATCAATTCAAGGACTGTCTGGGCTACAGATTGAGTTCAAGGCCAGCCTTAGTAAGACTGTGTCTCAAAATGATCTAGAGGAGGCTTGGTATGTAGATTAGTGTTACAACACTTTCCTAATACACCAAGGGATCCCATGTTCAATTCCTAGTACAGAGAGTTGGTAGCAGCAGGTGTTTCTGAAATCTGATGAATGAGGAGTTACCTGCTTGAATATTTTGTCAGAAGAGCCTCTATGTACAAAGGGCGCACAGGTAGGGAACATACCTAAGTATTCACTTTTTGTAAGCAAGAAAAAAATAGCTTATTTTGGAAAGTGAAAAAACAATTAACTCCAGCATGGATCAGAGGATGTCATAGCAGACAGGCTTTGGAGGAGGTTCAATGGGACACAGTCCAACATTTGTTCTTAGAATACTAGACTATTGTGTAGAGAAAAGATGTGTGTGCATGAATGTGGGAGAGGCTAACAAAGGAACACGTGTAAATGACACTTTCCTTTTGGAAAGCAAAGTACAGGTTAGTTAGAACCGAAGGCTTCTATTCAATAGTACCACAATATATGATACTATTCCTTTTTATCTTTATCAGGAATCTGAAAAGTAGGTCTCCATAGATAAAGACACCAGCATTATCAATAGCAACAGAAGCAACCATTCATACTCGGCGCCTAGTCTGAGTATCCTTGAGAGCAAGTTCAGTGACAACTTTATGCCCTAAGCTGCTTTTTTTTTTTTTTCAATTTTATTTTCATTAAAAAAAAATGTTATCTCCATAAAGGTATCCCCCTGTCCCCCCTCCCCTCCTGTCCCAATCCCTCCCATCCAGCCCTCAGCCTCGCCTAAGCTTTCTTAAAAACTGAAAGTTAAGGCTGCTATGGGGAGAGGTTAACTTGTCCAAGCCTGCATGGTTATTACTCATTAAATCTTTAATTTTACTCCTCGTTCTCTGGATCTAGAGATTTGTTTGTAGCCAAGTTAGAAAGAGAAGATTGCTAAGTGATAATGAACATGTTGGTCGGTTGGCTTAGTATAGAAAAGTGGCACAAAGAATAACTATCCAAAAATATTAGTTTCGCTTAAAATATGCTCATCTGCTTAAGGAGGCCTCTGCTATGTCTCTTCAAAAATTCCGTATTTTTAAAATAGTATGTTTATGGGTCTGGAGACATGGCTCAGTGGGGAAGAGCCCTGGCTGCTCTTCCAAAGGACCTAGGTTTAATTCCCAGCACCCAAATGGCAGTTTACAACTATCTGTAACTCCAGTTCCAGTGATGTGACTCCCTCACACAGACATCCATGTAGTCCAAATACCAACACACATAAAAATTCAATAATTACTTAATTAAAAACAAAAATAATAAGTTGTAATTTTATATGTAAATAATATGCAACCAAAACATGTCAAGCTAGGTTTTAGCTAATATTTCATAATTCTCTATTCTTAAAAATATTCTATATTATATGTATGACAATTGTGATTTTACTCCATAAGAAGCAGTTGCAATGGTTATTAATATGCAATTGAACATCTGCTTTCCAACATGCCTACATGCCTCTACTCAGTGCCACCCACCTATCAGTTCTTATTTTATGGTCTTCACAAAATTTCTCAGTGTCTGACATTATTTTGATTTTAATATATATATGTACACACATGTATATATGTATACATACATACACACACACACTCACACAAACACACATATGAATGCCTATTTCCATGAGTAAAATTTCAGGCCAATGAGATTGAGGCTTTTTATCTATTCTGGTGTCTATAGCTTGTCTTCACATAGCAGGTTTAGATTATAAATATGCTGATTTTTTTTTTCAAGCAGCAAAATCTGGTCTTAACTGCAAAGCCAAGACATTCCTATCTTGATGAACTTACTTTATGCTTCTTCCCTCACCTGGTCCCACCATCTCAGATCACCGTCATGGGAGGCCATGTACAATCACTAGTAAATGACACCGCATTTTACATTTAAAAAAAGTTTCAGATAGATCAATTTTTTTTTTATTTCAAATTAAACACAGCTACATGTCTTTGCTGGATGGCATGTGACAGGAGGGAGTTGAGATCAGTCAACACAGCCACTTGAGACTGATCAAAGCATAAAGTACTGCATAAGAAAACTCACATTTAACCTTTGCAAATGAATAAGTAAAAGGAAATTCATGAATTCTTAAAATATTGTCTCTTGCTGTGGATAGCAGCTTCTTTCAGCTTTAGGATTAATTCCCTGGACACTTTCTTTTTCACAGACAGTTTTAGTTTTTCCATAGTCAACCTCAGTTTCTATCAAATTTTCCAGAAAGAATAAAAATGGAAAACATAAGCCTTAACATTTTTATCAATTCTATATGTAGGCCATAACATTTAAAATGCATATTCTATTTTGCTTTTTTGAAATTAAGCTTTTGATAGCCAACCCCATGAGCATTGTTGTAAAGACTGAAAGTTGTTTACCATCAAAAATAAATATTTGTCATCAGTTTATTAGCACAAAACCAAGGAAAAATCAAATAAAAACACTCATCTCCTTCCATTTGCTGTGTTTTGTGTGTTTGTATTCTGTGACAGCTGTTCTGAAAATAGACATCAGGATAGCTCTGCTCAGGTATACACATGAGTGCCTCTCAAAGGCCACATTGGCCTCCACTGCCCATAATGCATGTGGTTCACAAAGACAGAAGACTATACATGTTTCTTTATCACTGGGGGCAACAGGTCACTGTGGACATCACAGAAGGCAGAGTTTTAAAGATCCACTTTGTTATTGTTGGCTTTATTGCTTGTTAAGTCAACTTCTATAAAGACAAGAAATGGGAGACTTTTTGAAGAGGGAGGGATGAGAAGTGTGTGTCAAAGTTCATGCAGGTACCCAAGAGGTATAGTGACGACTCCTTTCTCGAATGAATTGTACTTACTTGTTAAAACTTAACCCAGTGACAAACAAATTCAAAAATCTTAAATGTCAAGTATGCTGGTGTATGAAAAGGAAAAATTTTTCATGATGTATTTCCCCCCTTTTTTGCTCAAAACTAGGCAATGAATTAAGTATCTTTTAAAAATAGGATGTACATAAAAGATGGAGAGTGGTATTTTGTATTTCCCAAGGGCCAGTAATTCTCAGGCTGGTTTTATTTCTGCAGGACTGCACACAATGGGTGTGCTGAGAGCTGCCTTAGCACTGGGCATTATTTCATCTACTCCTAACAGCCGTAAAAAGCAGGACCAGATGTGCCTTCTGTTTTATGAAAGAAGGATCATAGTCTCCACCAAGTTAGAAACCTATCAAGTTTAAATGCTTGGAAAATGGTAGAATCAGAGCTTGAACCAGAATCCCAAGAGTTAGCCAAATCATTCTACAAAAGTGCCATCGGAAAATAAAATTTATTTTATAGCCACGAATGAAGGTAAGGTTTCTACCTCGCCCTAACCCTCCTAGCACAAAGTATCACTCATTGGCTCTTAGAATCCCCCAAACAGTACACTCAGCTTACAGTCCCGAAGTCTCCTAAGCTAACTTGGAATTTCTCAGAGGAGTTTGAAAAAATCTTGATTGCTGATCATCAGGTACTTTTCCATGCTGCCACTGACTGCTGATGAGCCTTAATTTGAGCCAAATTCAGATTTTACTTAAAGTGCCTTGCAGTTTCTGTCACTGGCAGAAGCCTGTTAGCAGGCTCAACTCTGTCTAACTGTAACTTCCTTCTTTTCTGAACATCACATGGGTTTGATTGTTCTTTCCTATCAGTATAAAGCATTCTATGTTCAGCAATACTGTGAGAATGGCACGTCATAAATTTGAAAAGATAAATTTATTGTTAAATAAATTCTTTAAGTCCAGAAACTTCTTTATTCTGACATCTTTTTAGCTTTTCACATCATTACCAGGAATGTGTGTTGGATATATAATTTTTTTTAAAAAGGCAGCCTTGTCTTTGAAATATGTAATTTTAAAGAGAATTGTGAATGGCAAGGTGGCTCAGTGCATAAACTTCATGCCAAACAAAGGTGAGGACCTGAGTTCAGATCCCAGTATTCACACGTGAACAGGGCAGATCTGGGCTATCTAGATCCTAGTGCTCTGTAGTAAGGGGAAGAACATCCTCAGGACAAGGTGGCCATCTAGACAGACATGTTCAATATAAACACTCATGCATGTGTATGTGTACATATACACACATATATTCATATATATGTATTCACACGTACACATACAAAATACTTAATTTTTTCACAAGATCACTTCAATTAGTACAGTTTATTATCTAATAGCAATTTGATTTAGTCATATGGTAGAGCATTTATAAAGTTAGAAAGAATTTTTAATATTTAAAATTTTATGCATATGTTTTGTTTTGTGTGTGTGTGTGTGTGTATATATATATATATATATATATATACACATATATATATAAATGTTTTGCCTGTATACATTTCTGTGCATCATGCACATGCCTAGCACTCATAGACCATGAGGGGGAGTTGGGTTTCATGATGTAGAGGTAGAACACTGTGAACAGCCATGGGGGTACTGGAACAGAACCCAGGTCCTCCGGAAGAGCAGTGAGGAATCTTAACTTCTGAGCCATCTCTCCAGCTCTAGAAAGTATTTTCTAAAGCTGCCTGTAGAGCAATACGTTATGAACTTTGTATACTGAAGATACAATGATATAACAAAAAATAGCAGCGGTATCTTCATATTGATTGTATAACAATAAAATTAGCCTATAACTGTAGGATTTCTAAATTCCAATGTCAAAATAAAATTATTTCCATTGCTTTATGTGACTTTCCTGATCAACAAGGAAACTAAAGTATAGGTGTGCATAAACAGACCACTGCTGGTGCATAAACAGAACTCTGCCTCAACCTTTGGATTCCTTTAGGATCCTCTAACAGGTACATAGTCTTACATAGACTTAAGAGGCTCCTAACATTATCATAGAAAGCTACATCTTGTGTGTTCACTCAGAAAGCACTTTTGGAAGTGCTGTTCAATTTACACTCCTAAGGCTCGAAAATACAGTAAATGGTACACAGACTCCAAAGAGTCATGCTTATTACAACAATTTCAATTTATTTATATAGCTGATGTATATGTAGATAAATATTATCTCTCAATCTTCCTTCCCTTGCTTCCCCTTTCTCCTTTACTACTGTTGCTTTTAAATGGGGACTAACTCTTTGGGACATGTTTTTTGAGCTTTGTCCCAGAAGTGATTCAGTGAACACATGTAATTTTTTATTGTCCACCATCACTGACAGGCTGGCCCCAAGGCACACAGTTGTGTGCAATGCCTAATGGTTTATTGATGAGCAGTGGGAGCTAAGGCAGAGGTGGATGCTGGCACACCAGACACAGATCCTTGTTTAGAAAGCAACTGAGCATTCAGTAATGAGACCATGCAGTCTTGTTTCCAGAGTGCAGCTCAGGCCACGTGTCCATCTTAAGGTATATATAGAAAAAAGGAAAAATAGCTCAACCACCTGTACAGTTTGAGCTGCTGTGGCATCAGCATGTGAAAACCAATATCAACTCCTTACCACACTGTTAGACTTACTCAACATGAGCTATGGAAAGAATCAAGAATAACCTGGCTCTCAGGCAAGTATTCTGAACATACAATAAAAGGAGGAGTCTTGCCCCTTTCTCAAGAGTAATTTGTTTCAGGAAGTAGTTTGACAAAAATAATATATGCATGAAGTAAAACTTTAAAAAGTAGTTAGACAACATGGAAAAAGAATCTAACAAATCTAGTAATTGCTGTTATTTTCTTGAAAGTTTTCTGTTTTCTCAATAATTCTCATTGTTCATTTGCTTTTGAAAATCAGAAAGTACATAGAAACATTTTTTTCCTTTCTTATTTAAATATTGCACTACAGATTATGTCCTGTAGGAGTTCTTGTATTTGCTTTACTCATTTCTGTAGTAATTCACTGTATTATTTTATTAAATAAATCCTTACTTAGGAAACGTACAGCACATATGAAAAAGGGCAGTTTTCAATTATGTGTTTCTTACAGTTTAATTTTAAGGAAAGGGCATTTCCAGATAAAACTTTGAGAACTATCTCTTAACATTCTCATGCATAAAACATTTTTTTCACAGTTTCATTGAAAAATTGAGTGACATTAATGATGCAATATGGTAGGGTATAAATAAAATTAATCACTTTTTAAAGCTTTCTTATGAATTTTCCACTCATGTAGTTGGTCAAACACTCCCACTGAATTTTTATAATTCTAAAAGTTATTCACATATGTGTATGGACCAATTACAAAACATATAATATGGTGTTGTAATATTCACATACAATATTATCCAACACATATCATCATTCTACTTACTGTGTTACAAATATCTTGGTATCTGAATTTTATATTTTTCAGTGCACTTTTTGGTATAAAATTCATCTTTTCACACATACTAGTAATTTTTGTTGATGCTTTTGTGATTTTTGTGTTTCAGAAATACAATCCTATTCCATGCTACTACATATTCTCTTTTATTCCCCTGAGATAGTAAGATGTTTCACTGAGACTACATTTTTTTATCCTCTGGAAGTTGAGTTTGGTATAAAGAAGAATTTTTTGGTGTAAAAGTAAATTTTTACTTTTCCAGACGCTAAACAACTCACTTCAGCATGATATGAGATTTTACTCTATCCAGTGCTTGAATCTGTTTTCATAAACTCACTCTTGTTACCTTGTTCACTATGTAGGCTTGCTGCCTACATTTATTTACCAGTAACAATTTCTTTTGAAATCTTATATGTAAGGCTTTTGGGAGGGGTTAGAAAGTCCTCTCCACATATAAACAGTTTTCATGCGTTTTCGTAAGTTAATTATTAAATATAAATTACATACAAAATCTGCAAAGAGTGAAGGCCTGACTAAACTGAAGTAAAATTTATAAGGAATAGTTACAAAACAGAAATATCACCCATTGTTAGAAAAATGTAGCCCTGTTATAAAGAACTAAGTACACAGTTGTCCAAAGTGCTTGATTTGGACAAGATGAAACGTGTAGTTCATGTTCTAGGATCTGTGGCTTTCTGTCCAGTTTTCATTTACTGTTTGTAAATGTGACTGTGACTCCTAATTTACTTATTCCATTTTATGAATTGCTATTAAGATCATGAATAATGTGAGGTTTATTCCAAATGGTTACATTACCATTGGGATGATTTAAATTATTCTTAGAGTTATCCGGTTTGAGTGGCCAATCAAATAAATTTTGTAGCATCAGGTGAATTATGTAGTAGAATCCACAACTATTATTACCTAGGTTAAGGATGCACTGAACAATCAGGCATCAAGAACCACTCTGCTTATCAGTACTATAAAAAAGCACAGGGATCTACTATATCATCATAGATGCTTTAACTCTGTCCCAACATTTGAAGAGAGTTCCCATTGAGTGCTTGGTGCTAAGAAATTCCAGATGTACAGCAATCAAATCTATTAAGTTATTAGATTTATTACTGAACCAATCACCAACTTTCATGTCAATATATCTTATGTAGCTTTTGGCAAGACTTTAAAATGAATTAAGAAAATTACTCCTGAGATATCAGTTTGTACTCTGTCCATACTTCCTATTTGTTATAATGACTTTCATGTTTCTGTGTCCATTCTTTGACATTTCATTCAGGTCCAACTATTAGAATTATACTCTCTGGCCACAGTGAATAATTTACAGATGGGTATGTTGCTAACAAAAGCCCAGGAAGCATGATGAGGCTTTTAGTGGAAAAGAGAAATCTTTCCTCTGTCATTTGAATCTGAGTGGATGTGATGGTCAGGTCTACTTCAGCAACACCATATGTTTAAGGAAAAAAAGCATATGGAAAAATTCCAAAACACAGTGATATTACTGTATATTTTACTATAGAAAAAGCATGTTCAAATGTTCATTTTCCTAAAGTTATTATGTATATACATTTAAAATGTAAAAGAATACACAAAATATAAATAAACACTAAAACAGATTTCTATTAGTCTTGAGGCATATCAATGATTATTTTAGTTCAGTGAGACTTTCTTGAAATACACTTTTTCAAAAAAGGATTTCAAGCATTTCAAAGATTTTTCACTTGAAGGCAAATACTATTATTTCTTGAAGTTGACTATTCTGTGACACTATTTTTAAATGGAGGTGTTTAGAGGCTGAGTATAAACTGAGAGTGTAATTTGGATTCTTTTCCATTTTAGAAATATTGTGAAGAGCAATTCATCAATGAAACTACTGCCTGACTCAAAATATCAATGTAGTGGAATATGAATTTTTAAAGTTTCAGTTTGATACCTTGGTATTTTTCTAGCTTTCATACAAGTGGCAGCTCTGATATGTCATGCAACTGGTTGTCAGATAAAATGTTGTGTTCTGAATCCTCATATGACCACACTAAGATTTGACAGGATGATCAGTGAGAAATGCTAGAATGAACCCACAATATATTCTTCAAATAAGAGGAAAATTAAGAGCATTTGCTGATAATAAAGTATCTAATAGCTCCATGATTTTAATTAAAAGCCATTTGCTGGGCACTAGTGTCACAAACCGCACATGTAAACACAATTTTCTCTTCAAAGATAACACCACAAGTTATTCTGTCATTTTAACTGCACACATGTAGGGCATTAATGCCATTATCTGTTAAATATATTTCACTCTTGAGATTCTTCTCCAAGTTTGATAATCACATGGCCCACTGATAGATGTGGCTTGGCTTTAACCTCCTCATTAGAATGGCAGAGCTATACTTTGGTAATCAAATGAGAAAGTGGTATGAAACTCTAATAGGGGAAAGCCAGCTGAGGATCCTACCATAAGACAATGCCATGTATAATTGCACTTTAATTATGCAGATTTAACCAATGGTAGAAGGATGATTGGGTTGTTATATTCCTTGACCAAAGATGCATGCCAAGTCCCTGAGCCGGTACAAATGAACCAAGGAGTGTCCCCTGCCACTCTCACTGTTGTGTCTCCTACCACGTCAAGATGCTGTTATCGTTCTTTTGAGAAAAAGAAATCTATTAATTTGCTAAGATAAGCTAAATTGCCATCTTAAATATGAGTGAATAATCCCAATAATAAGCCATTTTCTGAAGAATATATTTGTCTGTCTATAGAGAAAACCTAAACAAGAATTGACCTCTGCAATTGTGACAGAAGTTTACTGCATCACTCCCTAACAAAATAATTTCTGCATACAGCCAGAGGTTTTGCAAGAGGAAAAGAAAACAGCATTGAAAAGTGAAAGAATACAGGATTTTAAAAATATTGGTTGAAATAACCTATACAGAAAGTTAATTATTCTTGCATAATATACATGTTTATATGTATAAATACTTTATTTATATTTTAAAATAGTTTGAAACACTATTTGGAACAAATAAATTCACTAATTTTATCTAGTTTTATGCTTACTTTGGCTATGAGCCTAGGCTAGTTATTTCTCTCATGCTTTGTCTCTGAGAACTGCACTGTTATCTCTACTGGTTATAATCTATCTCTTCCAGTGCACAAAGGCACTGGATGCTCCCCAGAACAGGCAAGAATACTCCACAGTTTATGATTCTTACAACTCCTAAATGTAAGATTTGTCTTCTGAAGGATCCCATTCAAACATGTTTTCTCAAACTTCTCTGTAGACATAGTATAAATGGTGGAAGAATAAAATAATTTGAATTAACTGCCTTTCTTCTTTGGATTGATGGACTTTACTGCTGCTGTGGATGGAGAAGAGAAGCACTATGTCTCACCTCTGTTTTAGGCTAGCCAATGAAATTCTCTAGCCTGTAACCAGCATTAGAGCCATTACCTGTCCTTCAGCAGTAGGATTGTTATAGAGTTTACTGACTTATCCAAACTTAAGACTCTACATGGGGCTCTGGACCAGACAGATTTCATGCGGGCAGAAAGAATCCCTGAGTTACTCAGAAGAAACTTTACATATAATGTTGCCACGAAATGAAGGAGACAAGATTAAGAAGACTTGACAAAAATGACAAAATGATCTAGAATTATACAGAAAACAAATCCAGGGTAACCTGTAGTAGAAATGTCAGCTTTCTTCACTGATGTTTTAGGATGTTTCTATGTTAATCTCCTGGACTATTCTCCAAAGTAGCATTTTCACATATGAAATAAAAAGCAAAGACAATTTACCTTCCTTCCTTCCCTCCCTCCTCCCTCCCTTTCCTCCCTCCCTTCTTCCCTCCCTTGTAGGGGATTATGTTGTTCCCTTGTAAATAATTGTCCCACCTACTAGTTTAATAAAAAGTGCTGATTGGCCAAAGGCAGACAGGAAGTGTGGGTGAGGTTACCAGACTAGGAGAACTCTGGGAACTGGAAGAACAGAGCAAAATGCCAGAGAGAAGCCGGAAGAAGCAGAGGACAACTATGTTGCTCTGAGAAAAGGTATCGAGCCACATGGCTGAACAGGATAAGAGTCATGGGTTAGATGAAGGGTAAAGAGTTAGCAAGTTATATGCCTGGGCCTTAGGCCGATCAGCCTAAAACTATTGTAAGCATCTGGGTGTCTCTGTGGCTCTGAGGGTCTGCAGGTCTGTGGACCTAAACCTTGAGGCTAGGCCTGAAAGTCCGGGCCAGAAACCTCATACTACACTCCCTTTCTCCTTCCTCTCTCTCTTTCTTTCTCTTCTCCCTCTCTCTTATTTCTTTCCCTTTTTCTTAATTCTTCCTTCATACAATACATCCAAACCACAATTTTCTCTCCCTCGACTCCCCACCTCCCCTCTTTCCCAGATCCACTACTCCGTTTCCCTTTAGAAAAGAACAGGCCTCTCAGGAATATCAACCTAACAGGACATAACAAGATGGAACAGGACTAGGCTCAAACCCTAATATCAAGGCTAGTGAAGGCAATCCTGCAGGAGAAAATGATCCAAAGAACAGGTAAAAGAGCCAGACACCCCCACTCACATCTTTAGGAGCCCCACAAAAGCACTAAGCTACACAACCACAGCATATTTGCAGAGGACCTGGTGCAGCCCTCCGGGATCTGTGATTGCCTCTTCAGTCTCTGTGAGCCCTATGGGCCCTGCTTAGGAGGCCCCTGGCTCTTCCAATTCTTCCTCCTCTACTGCAGGATTTCCTGAGCTCCAAAGAGAGGGATTTGATGGAGATCTCCAATTTGAGCTCTCTCTACAAAGGCAAATTTTCATTTCTTTTAGGAATACTGCTATTATATAAGACATTAACTTATTATCTATCAGCCCCCCAATCCAGAAGTTCACAGAAGTAAAAGATTAGTATTCTACAGATTTCTGTAACAAAAGTACTGACTCAAAAGTGGGGTGATCCCAAAATAGTGCTAATGCCAATGAGACGCTGCCTGTTCTTAAATTGTTTACTTGGATGTTATTAGACATATTCTTTAAAGCCTGTGTGAATTTCTAAAAATTAAAATAAAGAGAATTCTTGCTGGGATTGTGCTGCAGGCCAGGTGAATCATGACTCACTTATAAAAAACTAAGGATGATTTCAGCTCTCAGGATAAAAGTATAAAACTTGTGTTTTAATTGGGTTGTTTCAAGCTCTTTAAAAGAATTTAGTATAATCAGTTTTCCTGAAGGATGTGGCTCCTGAATGACAACTCATGCTTTTTGTAAATTTACACTAAGTGGTGGGAAGAAAGGATAGATTTGATCAAAACTGATCTATACATATATGGAATTCATAAACAATAAAAGAAAACTATTTATTTAGGATACATCCCTAGATTCTTCAGAGCATGGACTTAATAGTATAATATGACAATTCTATATTTAGTTTTCTAAAGAATAAAATTCCTGTTTTCACATCTGCTTTTTAATTTTACATTCTCACCAATGCAAAGTGTCCAGTTTCTCCACTTTTTTGCCAGTATTTGTTATTTTATGCCTTTATAAAAAAATAGTCATATCTGGACTGCAAGTTCAGAGTGATATTCACTTTAAAATTAAGAATAAAATCCTAACTAGAAAAGTGAATATCATTGGAAGGTTCATCACTGATTTATTTTAAATCTTATGAAGCATTGAAGGTGGCACGTTTTTTAGAACTTCACTGCTTATTCACGACACTGGTCTGCTACGAGCAGTGTGGATCATTTTGCAGAATTTCCTCCTGGAAACTGTGGAGGTTGCTTAAAGGAGGAAACTGTGATAAATCTGTCCAATGGTCTCATTGGACCATACTAAAACTTGTGTTTAAAGTTGTCCATGGTGAGCTAAATACCATAAAGAACAAATGTCTTCAGCAATAGATATTACAGATTATTAATGAAAAAACAGCTGATAAGGATATGGATCATACCCTTTAAGAATTTCAACTAAAGAATCTCTACATGGCACCAAACTCCTGTAAGCCACACCAGGCACAAACAATCTTAAGACTAATTAGAGGTAAAAATACACAATGGAGTTTCTTTAGCAGAAAACTTTTCAGAGACACACATTTTTATAAGACACTTAGGAGAGAGGCTCATGTCCTCCAACATTGTACCTCATTTTATGATGCAATGATACAAAATCAATTGCCATTCTCCCTATAATTCAACTAGCAAACAGTACTTCTCTTCAACAATATTACACAAACTCTGTGTATACTATTACAATAGCTTAAATTGCTGTTTCTATTTATATTTTTCTTACTTTCAGTATTCTTGCAAACATAATCTATTTGAGTAGTGGTCTGTTGTAATCCATTCAATGATTAATCTTTTATATGTTCATGGAAGATATACTTCTTCCAGAGGCCTACAAGGACATCTATGATTTCACTCCTTATCTACCCAGAATGTCAAAAACATAAATCTATTAAGATCAAAATCAGTAGCTGATAAAACCTTATCCTATGTCATGTCCGAATGATGGACAGATATAGCTTATCTGTATATTACCCCAAGTTCCAAATAACACCATAATTATAGGATCTATCATTTGTAAAGTTTCAAGTTTCACCTTAAAAAGAAACTGTTTACATAATTCAGAGGCAGATAATGAAAAACCATGAAACATGACCAGATACACTAATCAAGCAAACTGATAAGATAATTTCTTTTATTGATAAATGTGGAAAAGCTACAGTCTCTGGACATACAGTAAAACATTAACCTCAGAACTGTGAAAATATTTTGATCTATGATTAAGGTTCATAATAAATTGCCTTCAGTTAGGAGAGATTGACCCAGATAATTGATTGAGTCTGATTCATTTAGTTCCCAGGTCTTATAGATGAGATCGAACCTGACGGGAAGAATGTCTACTGGTGGGCAGTTGCTCTAGATTATGCTGAGGTGTCTAAGCAGATTCCTCTGAATTCCCTAAAGTACAGACTTCAGACAGAGCTAAGAAGCTCCCACAGTTGTGTAATTGCAACAAAACATGTACTGTCTATCTTTTACTATTTCTGCTTCTTCCATAGGACTCTGACTAATAGCACTATTAACACCTCAGAGTAATTTAAAAGGTGTGATCATAAGATCACAACAAAGTGTATAATCTCATTCATGCTGACAACCACTGTCTTGGACTGATGATTGATAAAAATAGATGGTGGAAATCCCTACATTGGCTGGCATGTGAATTTTATTCAGTTGATTGTTTATGGCACTATGTCAGAAGTTTAATGCTTATTTACACCAATTGTTTTCATGTGGAATTTTAATTTACATCAAATTATTCCTTTTATGTAGGAAAGTGCATTTTCTGCAATTTTAGATTTATCAAGTAATACAGATTTCAGTAAACAAACACAAAACTTTTTTGAAATTTCTCCACTTGAAGGTAAGCTGTATAGTGGAAAGCAAGCTGTTACTTTATCATCTTATGTTCACTAATGTATTTACAGTACCAATTCTGATGGGAGTTGATAGTTAATAGAGATTTCTTAGATTTCTAAATCCATGCAAGAGCTATTTATACTGCTCAAGGTAACCCTCCAAAACTTTGAGTCTCTAGTTGAGGAAATACTAAGTTTCTAATCATGTTCTAATCATACATCTAAAGGAAGCAACAATGAACAGCCATTTCATATCCAATTCTTTAAGATATTGCTGATTATTATCTATCATCAAAACTGTTGAAGGTAGGTATAAAAGATGTAGCTATATGAAAACATTGTCTAATGCATACAAAGTATCTAACTTTGTATTAGTAAATTTTTAATTAAAAAATTGAATATTTAATTATAATGGTCATTCTGATTTCTTGACACAATTTTAAAAACTGTATGATCACACCAGTGTATAACATAGATTTAGATTACTACAGTTATATTACATAGATCCATAGGCTGTAGCTTGGTCTTAATATCTAAAACATTGCTTCTCTTGTCTTAATTCTAATGACTCCTATCTACATGATACCCATGATGAATATTATCATTTGAGGAAACTAAAACATTGATTCAAATTTTAAAAAGCCACATTGAATTTTGGCTTGGGTTTATTAAGTCTGTGACTCAATCAAGTTCCTTTAATACATTATACATTACCATTCATATGTATAAAATTGGGATTGTAATAATATCTACTCTCTGGAGTTGGTTATGAGGATTTTGTGAACTATTACATGGAAAGAAGTTAAAATAATTTGGAATAGATTTTTCAAGAGCATTTTACTACTCTGCTTCCTATATTGTTACAATTAGTACTATGATAACTATTGACCTAGGACCAGATGTTGGCCAAGAAACACTTGTTATTTTGGAGAGTACGTGTTTTAGTACAAATCTAAGAAATTTATACATCAAAGAATACGAGCTTCTACAGTCATCAACATCCTCTTTGATTCATAGGCAGCACATTATTCAGTATACAGTTGGTAACAACACAGAGTATATCCAAACACGGGAAATCGTCTCACCAGCTACAGTCTCCTTGATTACATAATACATAGTGCTTCTTTTGCTGAGATTGATTTCTATTCCCAAAAATCTTGGTCATTTAACTAAATGAGGACAGGAAACAAGTGATATAAACTAGGAAGAAGGTCACTGTGGTGGGAAGACACAAAAAGTAGCACAGAAATGGTTGAGTTGTGGAGAAAAACCCTTAAAAACACATTGAAGATGTCCACAGTGAGACAATGAAGTGTGCACTCATTAAAAATTATTAAAATATGGAAAATCGTGGAACTAAAACTAAATTTTTCAAGAACTTCTGTGTTTTCTGAAAATTGACTCTACTCTGACATTGTATAATGGTAGTTCATTTTACCTTTTTTGAACTAACCCTTAAGACTTTTGCCCTGTGAGTTCTGTTTACTGTCTTCAAAGTCTCCCTCGACATTACATATACTGCGCATCCTTTATAAAAGTCTTCTTTACCTTAAGCTTAGGGACCAAGTTCATACACTTCAAAATTTCCAGCTACTGTCAACCTATCCCCAGATGATTATTCAGCCAGTCAATTATTTAGCCTCTGTGTTAAGCACTGTGTTAGAAGCTGAAGATAAGGAATCTACATTGCATCTCTAGTACAAAGATTACACATAAACTATGCTAGTGGAGTATTAAAAAAGTATAAAGAAAGAATAATACCAGCCTGGTCTACAAAGCAAGTTCCAGGACAGCTATGTGAAAGATAATCCTCTTCCATGACTAAAGGTTTTAAATGGCAGAAACAGTGAATAAAATTCTTCTGCAGAAGCATTAAAATCACAGCACTAACAGTTGGTAAATTTGATAAGTACTTAACTTTGATATAAAACCACATGAAAAAATTAGTTTTGTTTTCATTATTTCAGGAGTCCCTTTTGTCCTTTGTCCAGAAACTGCAAAGGAGGTTTTCTGTGCTCAGCATTGGGTTTATTATTAGATAATTTATGGCTCTTGGGGTAGTATTGTCACCCTGTGTGGCATGACATCTTTCAAACTATACACACACACACACACACACACACACACACACACACACACACACACAAACACATTATATGCATTTTCAAGTAAGCTTATAAAAATAAATTTTCTTATAGACCTTTTAAATCCTTAGTATTTCTTTATATCTCTTTTCTTCCTCTATGTCACCCTCCCCTTGCTGCCCACTGAGCCTCTCCCACTCCATTTACTTCCCCCTCCCTTTCATATCGCCTGCACCTATGATGGACCCTCCTCTACAGAGCTCCCTATCTGCCATGCTGTCTTCCTTTCTGGCTTACCGACCTGTGATAGTCACTTCAGATTGTTTAACACAACCTACAGGTTTAGACTCAGTGCTTTCTGGGTAAGAACTCTCATCTATTACCCAATCTCTGATGTTTATTCCTCAACACACCTCTAAGAGCAAAACTAAAGAAGATCAGTAGCACACACAGGTACACATGTGTATGTGTAATAATCCCTATGAAAAAGAAGTCATGAGCTATTAGAGTCAGGGTCACAGGAGAAGTAGGAGGAAACATAGAAATGATGTGAACAAAGTCCTCATATGTGAAGGTTTTTTTTTTTTTTTAAATAAAGAAGTTAAATAAAAAGGTAAATAGAAAGTTAAAACTCAAAAATGTAAATATCTATTTAGAGAAATGCAAGGAAGAAGAGAAAAGAGGTTACTATAACGTGCTACTAACAGGAAGCAGGGTGGCTGGGCCCGAGTCGTACCTGTCTCTCAGCTCTTTTATAAAACATCCTCGCCAGGTTCAAGTTCGTGTTCATTGTACCAATCAAGAACAAAGGGACAAACAGAAGCTTTGGGCTTTTATCCCAGAGCCTCATTAACCCACTAGTTACTGGTAAAATTATGTTAAGGCCTCCATCAGTTCACATACATTCCTGTTAAGATGGGAAAGCTATCAGAGGCTACAGGACACTACTTAGGTTGCTGTTTATCAGAAAACTTAAATGTGTTTGAGTTTAATTTAGCAATATGAAGTTACTCTGGTTTTTTATTTTTGTCACCACAATATCAGTCTTTACAGTCTACCAGCATGAGATATTACCCACATTTAAGACGTAATTTTAAATAGTTTGCATTCCAACTAGGAGAAAGTCTGAAAGGCTCTTAAAGCCTTGTTCATATATTTAAAATTTCTATTCTTATCCTTATCATGGAATAAACAACCTTCAACTTACTTTCTTTGTCTGAGCTAACAAGGTACATGCATATTGGTAGATGTTTCCCAGTATATATTGGAGGTAGGAAATGGTAGCTTGTTAAACCACAGACATTTTTAGCAGTGAATTTAATAGCTTCTTTCTTCTCCGAAATTAATACCTATTAAATATGCCTGGAGCAAAGAATTAAAGAGTCAATGTTTAAAAACTGAGGCTACAGATTCTTTGTGTATATATTATAGTTTCCAGTTTCCTGCTTTTGTGGAATTGCTGAATGTGCAAATGAGTGGGCCTCTGTTTCTTCTGCCTTCTCTTAATTTGTTTTCCTTCTGCTTGTTTAGTTCAATTCCAATGTGTTAGTTTTGTTTTATCTTATTATATTATATTTATTATTGATCCTTGGAAGCCTGTTTATTTTCTAATGAGACAGAGAAAGGAAGTGGAAACAGATGGGAAGTGAAATGAGGAGGAATTGGGAGAAGTAGAAGGAGAGGAAGCTGTAGTGATATTTTATGTGAGAAAAAAAATGTTTTCAATAAACAAAGAAGAAGGGGAAGAAGGTTAGTTTGAAAACTCTTGAGCATTGGAATGAAAGGCTTTCGTAGAGGCTACAGAATGATGAACCTTGAATGACTTTTTTGAAATAAATGAGGTTAGTTTAGGTATTTGGTTGATAGAGAAGCGGCACCTCTGAAGAGATTCTTAGGTAACATTTGAAGTGGAATTGTGGCAGAAGCTAAAGTATTAAACTTAATGTTCTGAGTCTGAACTCAGACCAAAGAGCAGGAGAAGGGGCTCACTGTCAGAGTGCTTGGCATCATGGCTTGGCCACAGTTGCTCTAGTATTGGACTTAACAAGGGTCTTGACCTTGTAGTAGTCACAGAGTATTTGCATACTTCTTCAAGAGAGTTAATATGAAAGAAAGTCATATCCACATAAAACGTGTGTTACTTAGGGGTTAGAACATAACTGAATCTATGTTAGCAATACAGATTCTAGAGTTTCAGATACAATCTCTTCATAATGCAGAAACTTATACTTCACCCTTGCACTGAATTGCTTCTAAAATGACCCTAATATGTCGATAAATGTTTTGTTCTGTTATAAACATACATTTACAGATGTTAAAAAAATGAGGCTACACTGTCCAGGGAAACTGAAACATATTCTACTGAGAACTTCCAATTGCCACATCTGGCAGGATTACAGAAGAATTCCTTTCCAGGCAACACACAGTAACCATACTCTCCTAAGGACCAGAGAGGGCAACAGAAGCCAACAAACAAAACACTCACCCAAGAAGGACAACACCAGATATTTTCACTTAGAATTGCAACCACTCCAAACTGAGATGCCTTAGATGCCATCACAAAAGCCAATCAGTAACAGCCAGGATAACATGTCTCCACTAGAGCTCAACAACCCTGCTATTGGAAGCCCTGGGAAATGAAATATAACTGAAGCACAACCAATAATATTAAAATAGGCCTTTATGGATATGATAGAGATTTTTAAGGAAAAAATGAATAAATCACTTGTAGAAACCCATGAAAACTCAAACAAGCAGTGGAAAGAATTGAATAAGACAGTTCAAGATCTGAAAATGAAAACAGAATCTATAAAGAAAACATAATCAGAAAAAAGTCTGTAAGTTCAAAATTTAATAAATTGAACAGGAGACTTAGAGGCTAGCCTTACCAACAGAATATAAGACATAGAAGAGAAAATCTCAGATTTTGAAGACAATATAGAAGAAATGGATACCTTTGTCAAAAAAAAATGTTAAATCTAAAAAAATCCTGGTACAAAACATCCAGGAAATCTGCGACACTATAAAAAGAGCAATCTATGAATAAATAGGAATAGATGAAGGAGAAGAAACCAAAGTCAAAGGCACAGAAAATGTTTTTGACAAAATACTTTCTTAGAAGCAAAGTTTCCTAATCTAAAGAAAGACATTAAGATATAGAAGCACAGAAAGGATAGACTGAACCAAATAGACTGAACTAAAAGAGAAGCTAACCACAGCACATAATAATAAAAACAACAAACATACAGAACAAAGAAGGAGTATTAGAAGCTGCAAGAGAAAAGACCAAGTAACTTAGAAAGGCAGACCTGTTAGAATAATATCCGACTTCTCAATAGAGAGTCTAAAAGTAAAAAAGGCCTGGACAGATGTCCTACAAACTCTGAGACACCACAGATGGCAGCCCAGACTACCATACCCAGAAAAACTTTCAATCACAATAGACCATTAAAAAAAAAAGACATTCCATGATAAAACCAAATTTAAATAGTATCTATCTACGAATCTAGCTCTATAGAAGGAATTAGAAAGAAAACTGAAACCTAAAGATGTAAATCACTCCCCAAATCCCACAAGAAATAAATAATCCTGATCAGTAAATCATGGTAAACACACACACACACACACACACACACACACACACACACACACACACACACACACACACACACACACACACACACACGAACAAATACATCACCACAACAAAATAAAAGGGATCAACACTCAATGCTGATTGCTTGTTATACCTCAACACCAGTGGTGTCAGTTCCCCATTAAGAAGATGCAGACTAAGAAAATGAATGTGAAAACTATCCATCCTTCCACTGCATCTAAGAAACACACCTTAATTAACATTAAGGATAGACACTACCACAGGGGAAAGAATGGAAAAAAGATATTCCAAGCAAATGGACCCAAGAAGCAAGCTGTTGTAACTATTTTAATATTTGACAAGGACTTCAACCTGTAACTAATCAGAAGAGATGGGGAAGGATGGTACATACTCAACAAAGGAAACATTCACCGAGAGGCTACTGCAGTTCTTAACATCTATGCACTAAACACAAGGGCATCTAGTTCATTTAAAAACAAAACAAAAGACCCCAAATACTATTACAGCTTTGTAGTTGTATTTTTTTCTGTTCTTCTTGGGCCTGTGATTGGGAAAAATCTCTTCTACTTATGGCCCTGTAGCTGATTATAAAATAATTAATTCAGAAGCTTAACTTTAGAGCAACTGCTGGGCCAGTAGCTCAAGCATATTACTATATAGCTCTTACACTCAAATTAACCCATGGTTCTATTTATGTTTGGCCATGTGCTTTGGTACTTTTTTCTCAGGGCTGCATTCTCATCTTCCTTCCTCTGCCTTTTGTCTAGATCTCTGCCTCCCAAGTGATGAGATTAAAGGTGTGGGTCATCACTCCCTGACATTCATGGCTTGGCTCTATGGGAGGCTCTGTCTTGTGATATACTCTGGGATAATTTTTATTAAATATACGATATATCACCACACAGCTTAAATCACATATTGACCCTAATACAGTGACAAAAGGTAACTTTAATACCTCAATAGCCAATTGTTACCATAAACAGCACTGAGATTTGCATGTTGCACAAGTAAATGCAGCAATAATTTGTTTCTCACACTGGTGTTCATGAATCTTGAGAGAGTGATAAATTTATACACTGATAGGTCATATGGAAAAGTCCTTCTTAGGGCATGTGTCATGCGTTAGAGTGCTAGTTCTCTATCCACTAGTTCACGGGAGAAATGATAAACTTTTTTTTTTTCAGAGAATTTGTGACAAATAAACCAATTTTATTTAAAATTAAACTATAGAACTATAAATATTAAGACTTAATTTTCTAATTTTACTAGGTTCATATTATTATCTATGCCTTTAATACTAGCCATATGTGATTTGTTTGTCTGTCTGTTTTTTGAGATGGGGACTTGGCTGGCTTGGAAATGGCTAGTAGACAAGACTGACCTACAACTCATGGCAGAGATCTATTTAACTTTGACTCTAGAATGATGAGATTAAAAACGTGAGTCACCATACTTAGCCTGTTAACAAGTGTTAAGTTATAGTAGAAATGAAGTTAAATATACTTTGTTTTCAAGCATCTTTTCTCAAATTCATATATTTGAGTATGTCACATTAGTAGCAAGGGGTTAAGTATTTATGCCGTATAAATTGGAGAACAAAAGTACAAATTGAGATTTGATGATTTTGTTCTTGATTCTTTGAATTTTAAATAGTGATAAAATTTTAGTAATAAAGATTCAACCCCAAATTAAATGTAGCATTAACCAGTATACTGAGAGTATTATGAACACACACCACACACAGACACACACATACACACATGCACACACCCATACACACATTCACGCACACATATACACACATACACATAGGCATGTACATACACACATACACGCATGCACACACATACACACATGCACATACATACATATACATATACATAGGCATGCACATACATACACATACACACATGCATGCACACACACACGCACACATATACACGCACTTTTCAAAATGAAGAATTTCCTAATTATTCAAAAACTATTGGTAATTTCAATAAATAAGTCATTTATTGATAAATTTGTAAAATCTGACACAGTACTTTATTATTACAGTTTTTGGCTTTAGTATCGTGTTTTATTGCATGTGCTCATGCTAAGCACGTGTGTAGGCGGAGCTTACCCACAAGGACACAAATACTCGATAGATATTTATTAGAATATAAACCAACACTCACGGTACAGGTAACCAAGTACAATAGGGACCGAAGTCTGCAGACGGACGGACGAAGGGGTCCTTCCTCCAGCAGCCAGGAACCAGGAAGAGAGTGTGTCGTATCCGCAGACCCTTTTTAATGGGGCTTTTCCCCCGCCCCCTTCAGGTCGGGGGGCCCGGTGCTCTGTATAAATGTCCCTTGACCTTGTCAGGTGACACCTGAATCCCACAACATCTCCCCCCTTTGTCTAACTAAGAAGGTTCTAAACTAAGATTATATACAGTAAGAATTATTATGAGGTAGCATCTAGGAGAGGTCAAAGTATAATTGCTAATCAAAGCCTAACTTATATAAGGTATATCTAATAGTTTTAGAATATTGGTAGATAGTAGGGTGTATAGATTATTTTAAAGGGTTAATCTGGGAAAGTGAGAATCTAACACCTGAGTGTTCTTATCTAAGGGATACTAGGGTGGAAACCTTAAACATCTATTCTTCAACCTCTTCAAGACCTGAGAAGGAAGGTAAATTTGTCTGAAAGACAGAAGTACATGGAAGCAGCTACTTCCAAAATTTGGGAGAGGACAGCAACACAGCTACCTGGACAATCACCTCTGGATTTGTGCACCGTTAGAGCATCTATCGGATAGGCTTCAGAGAAAAAAGAAAGAGGTTAGAAAAAGTTTTTAAAGTGAGAAATAGAGTAATAAAATTATAATAAGCCACGTAAAGATGGAAAATAGACACAAAATCTGGATTTTGGTTGTTATTGTGTTTTCTTTTAATTTTTTAACTGTTAATGAGCTAACTGCAAAAAGACAATGGATTGCAAAGGCTACTAAGTTAAACAAGAATGTATATTTTAAGGGTATTTTGATTTTGAAATTTGTGTCTAAGGATTTATTGCTTTGGAAGAGTTCTGTTTCTGTCTCCACAGATGAGAACCTGTTGATTGCTTCCAGGCAAATATGGTTTCATCAACCAAGACCCCCTGAAAAAACCTCTGATGAGAAGAGATGGCCAGATCAGCTTCATGGCTGCAGATTATGATCCAGTCTCAACAATCCATGAGATTTTCAACGCCCCTTAATCAGCAGGAAGTAGTAATAGATAACTTCGCCCAAATTCCCCAAATATTGTTTCTAAATGTTTGTTTTCATTATAAATGGTTAATGGTCATAGTCAATCTCTTTCTAAGAAAAAACGGGGGTTATGGTATGTGAATGCTTTTTTAAAAAATTAGATTATTAAATTTACAGGTAATCAGCTGTTAATCTCAAACTGCTTTACATTGGTATAGATTTTGGTTTATTGATACAAATTTAAAGTCAATTTTATTATGCTGTATATGTTTTTCTATTCTTGTTTAAGGTATGATGTTCATGTAACTGTTTTAAAATTGTAGTGTATAATTAAGAAATAAAGGTTAATAGTCACTTTTGATAATCAAACTTATAGTTAGGTTAGTTAAGATTTTTAAGTATACAAAGATATATTTCAATTAAATAGATAATCTTCAAATACTTCTAAGACCTACAGAATATGGCATTTAAAATGTTTTAAGAGCTTAGACTTTTCTAGACAGTGAGACAGGTCTGTTCCTGGCAGCACTAATTTACTTCAACAGGAAGGTGGGCATTGAAGAAACTCCATATGGAGTCTCATCTATTTGTGGTGATGGTGAGCCACTGGAGAAGAAACTGTTTTTATATTGACTGCTTGACAGTATGCTGTTTAAACTGGACATGCAGGTTCCATAAGAAGATGACCTCTGGACTTTGGCAGAACAAGCCAAGATCATCATTCAGGTTCCTGCTTTACAGAGAAAACTGTCAGACATTCTTCAGGACTCAAGGAGAAGCAACGGATGAACTGTGCCAGAATGGGCAGAGCAGATTTCCTGCTTCACTGAAATGAAAAGAGACTCCAGGCCTATAGGCTGAAGATGGTTGCCCCAACTTTATAAAAGAACTTTGGGTGACTGTCCAGGCAGATAGGTGTCATCTCTGTCCTTTCTAGATTTTAGAAGTCGTTTGCACTTCTGGTTTACTTGGGTAAATATTATATCCTTCTGTGGTCTTTGATGTAGTTGAAGATTAGATAGTTATATGTACAGTTTTTCTTAGTCATTTGAAAAATATATTAGATATAAAACTTTAGATTCATAAAGATAAGATAGATGATAGAGTATTTTCTTTAATTTTGCTAAATACAAATAGACTAGATATTGTAACTATAATTCTTGCTTGATAGCTATTTTGTTATATGTAATTTTGCTATGTTAAAATTGAAACCTTCCTTTTTGATTAGAGAAAAAGGGGGAAATGTGGGAATGCATTTGTGAGTGCTGTATCTTTAAATAAAGGAGCTGGTTTGGGCCATGGCAGGTACTGTAAAATAGGTGGGAGGAGAATCAGAGCTTAGGTAGAGAAGCAGGGTGGAGTCAGGCAGACCGCGGGGAAGCCGCCCAAGAGACGACATGTAAGGAACACCGGTGAGCTACGGGCCGGGGCCACGTGGCCCGCGGATTAATAGAAATGGGTTGATTTAAAATGTAAGAGCTAGCTAGCAATGTGCCTGAGCCATAGGCCAAACAGCCTGAAATAAATAAAGCGTCTGAGTCGTTTCTAGGGACCCGGGCGGCGGACAGATAAGCAGTCCCGGCGGCAGCTGTGGGTCCCAGATCTCTGGCTGCCCCGGAACCCGCGAACTCTCTACAACACACGTGCTCCACCACTGAAGGCTCATAGGTGCACTTCTCATTTTTCTTACTTATAAGTGTGAATGGAAGCAACAGCCAATGTTCATGTGAGAACTACATAGGAAGTTCAGAGAAGTCATGGAAAAATGTCAGGGAAAGAGTTTTCTGGAAACCAATAAACTATTTAAAACTTACAATAAAGTTTTAATTAATCATGTTATATGTTTTTATAGTAACAGTATAATAAGAGTGTACAACTTCTCTTGGAAGAGCTCATTGAAATGAGACCACTGATCATATAGATATACAAGAATGTAATAAATCAATATGTAAATAAAAAATAATGATATCAAAAATCAAATGAATAGAAATGCAGGCATAAAGGAGATGTTAATAAATTAATACAACCCTACTCCTAGGTGATTTAACTTTTCATGGGTCATTTAAACTTGATTAAATTCATCAGTATCAAATCTGATAAATAAGACTCAGGGGATTAAAAATTTGAGTTTATTTAATACAAACAAAGTGTTTTAAACTATTTTTGCTGCTACCATTGTTTCTATGACTTTGGAAAAATTCAGTTATTATAGATTTATTATTGATAACTAAAATATCCAAGCAAATAAACAAGCAAAAAGAAAAAAAAAACCTCTTTCATTGTTAAAAGTAAAACATCTTTTTTGCATTAACTAAATCACTAAAAAAATCTCCCCAATTTTCTGCACTTAATGATCCCCTTAAGCACAGCATTCCTGGAAAGGAGTTCCTTTGTAACTTCCCTGAAGGAAGGAACATACTTAGCAAAGAGTGGACTTAAAAACCATCTGAAGGCAGAATTGTTACATGCTGTCTTCATTTTTGTTAGTTTGGAGCTACCCCAGAAACCTTATAAAGAGCTATATTCAAACAGAAATACAGAAATACATTGTTCCCTGTTCCAAATATGGATGTGTTGTTTCTATTTTCTGTCTTAAACTGTCTTTCTATGTCTACTAAGATCTACCTATTGAACTGTGTTGCTGACTGTGTGGAAATGCTTCCTGAGCTGGATGTGTCAAATAATAATAATAATAATAATAATAATAATAATAATAATAATAATAATAACAATAACAACAACAAACAACATCTCTTTTGCTATCACACTTATTCTTTTAGCACAAAATACTTTCTATTTTATATCCAATTATGATTTTTATTTTCCTTCTCTTATCTTAAAAAGATGTGTGTGTGTGTGTGTGTGTGTGTGTGTGTGCGTGGGTGTGTATGTGTATTATGTGTGCACCCACGTTTTGTGTGTGTGAATACATGCTGGGCATGTGGGTGGAGGTCAGAAGCCAGCCTCAGATGTTGTTCCTTACGGTTTCATTTGAGTCAGCGTCTCTCTCTGGCCTGACACTGCAAATGCCAAGAAGCTGGCCTGTCAGCTTCCAGTGAGTCTCTTGTTTCTGCCTCTCATCTCACTGAGAGAACACTGGGATAACATATGTGGTATCAAATTGCCGAGTTGTTTTCTGGATTCTAGTGATTCCAACTCAGTTCTTTATGCTGTGTTAGCCAGTCCTTTACCTACTGGGTATTCCTCCACTCATCTTAAAAGATATTTTGTATATTGTTTCTTAATATATTGATGCATTTTTATTTGTTTCTCTTTAGGCTCAAGATTTAATGTTATTTTTGTATTTGTCTGAGCAAAGTGAAGGCTTGTGAGCAGACATCTATGTGTTTTATCTGATGTAGAAAGGAGAAATGCTTTGCATGGATGAGAGGCTTACAGATGATGCTAGTATCACATGAGTGCACAGTGACTGAGGAAGGCAATCCTCACCTTTAAAATACATTGACATTTTGTAGCCTGTTGTTAATAGTGAACTGCAATGGGCTAAGTGAATAACAACACATTCATTTCTCTCAAATGATGACAAGCGGTGAGTAAACTTGACGAAGATCAGATTTAAGGTCACCTCCTCAGTGAGTCTTTAGAAGAAATAATTCAGTTTTACGAAATTCCCTTCACTGCTTATTTAAAAATACTCAGGCAAAATGTTAATAATCAGTTTGCAGAACCAAGTCAGACGGTAACTATTTGCTTCATAGGCAAGGAAGGAGAATCAAGCAATGCTTTTATTCCTTCATTTAACCTTGTTCTTATTAATTAATTATATTTATTTTTATTTTAAAGACAAAATACATTTGAGGGAATACAAAGACTTTACATACATACTTCTCTCTCCCCTTCACGTAAAACATGGGTATAGGCATCTTAATTTCTAAAAGATATAATGTAATTATGATAGCATTTGTAAATGACTAAATAGACACTTTGCTCTTTGTGCTGTTTAATTTAGCATTGAGTTTTAGCAATCTAAAACTTGTGTTTCATTTTCACAAATCTTATAGTCCATCTATTTATGTCATGCTGCACAATTTACTCATACTGTCTTTCTCCACTCCTTTAAAATGCTGAAGAATAATTCCCCAGAGTCAATTTGTGTTCACACCTCACAAAATGCTGGGCCTTACAAAGAGTTTCCAGTTATTGTCATAATTGAAAAAAAAATGTACTTTAATACATGTAATAGAAATTCATCCATATGACTGGAACTATTTTTCTAAAGACATACTTTTCATATCTATCTGACCAAATGACAGAACGGTTTTCAGCCACGATAATTATGAAGACAATCATTAATATTATATATGCGTAGTAGTGCAGTTTCTTGGACTCAGGCGGCCAGGGGCCTGGACCCACAGATCTGCTGCGCCAGACCCCTTAGCCGCCCAGCCGCCCGCCGCTCAGGCTCCACAAAAATGACTCAGGCATTTGTTTGGCCTATGGCTCAGGCACATTGCTAGCTAGCTCTTACATCTTAAATCAACCCATTTCTATTAATCTGTCTGCCACGTTGCCTATGGCTCACCTATGCTCCTTATATGTTGCTCCTTTGGTAGCTGGCTCAATCTGCCTCTGACTTTGCCCTGCTCCTCCTACCTATTCTAATTACTACTCCTACTTTTTCTATGGTGCCTGTCATGGGCCAAAACAGCTCCTTTATTTGAAGATTGAGATTCACAGCATACAGAAAGGCATTCCCACATCACTTCCCTCTTTCTGTCTAATCAAAAAGGAAGGTTTCAATTTTAACATAGCAAAATTACGTATAACAAAATAGCTATCTAACAACAATTACAGTTATAATATCTAACCTATTTGTATTTAGCAAAATTAAAGAAAATACTCTATCATCTACCTTATCTTTATGAATCTAAAGTTTCATATCCAATATACCTTTCAAATGACTAAGAAAAACTGTACCTATAATTATCTAATCTTCAACTACATCAAAGACCACAGAAGGATATATTTACCCAAGTAAACCAGAAGTGCAAGCAACTTTTAAAATCTAGAAAGGACAGAGATGACACTTATCTGCCTGGACAGTCACCCAAAGTTCCTTTATAAAGTTGGGGTATCCATCTTCAGCCTATAGGCCCAGAGTCTCTTTTCATTTTAGTGAAGCAGGAAATCTCCTCACCTATTTTGGCACAGTTCATCAGTTGCTTCACCTCGCGTCCTGAAGAATGTCTGACAGTTTTCTCTGCAAAGCAGGAAACTGAATGACCATCTCGGCTTGTTCTGCCAAAGTTCAGAGGTCATCTTCTTATGGAACCTGCATGTCCAGTTTAAACAGCATACTGTCAAGCAGTCAATATAAAAACAGGTTCATGTCCAGTGGCTAACCATTACCACAAATAGACTCCATATGGAGTTTCTTCGATGCCCATTTTTCTCTTGAAGAAGATTGGTGCAGCCAGGAGCAAATCTGTCTCACTGTCCAGAAAAGTCTTAAGTTCTTAAAATATTTTAAATGCCATATTCTGTAGGTCTTAGAAGTATTTGAAGATTATCTACCTAATTGAAATATATCTTTGTATACCTAAAAATCTAACTAACATGCATTTCTTAATTATACATTAAAAATTTAAATCAGTTACATAAACATCATATCTTAAATAAGAGTAGAAGAATACATACAGCATAAGAGAATTGACCTTAAATTTGTATCACTAGAATATTCTTGTGTAACTGACTATAAGTGTGTTGGTTAAAGATCTTCCCAAATACTTTATAGTAAGAAGACTTCAGTATTAATTTTTCTGGCATTCAAAGACACCTGCATTTTGTAAAGGCTTTAATAGATTGACTGCACATGAAATTTTACTCCTGTATCAAGTGTAAATTTTATCACAGTGACTACTTTATATAGTTTCTCTTAAGTTAATGATTTTGTTCTTTTTCAGTATTATCATCTCAGCCTATTTAAGCCACAGATGAAATATTATAGTGCTGAATACACACTGTGTGAATTGCATGACTCCCATTGGAGAATATGGGCATTCTAACTTACAAAATAATAAACACAGGAAGGCCTGGATAGGCTCTGGTTATCCTCTTTTTCATCCTCCACCTTCCACCTGAACCCCTTGAAGGCTAGGTTAATCCACTGACTACCCCAGGGTAGGGTTCATTCTGGTTTTTATCTAAACATCAGTGAAAAAAATTTAACCGAGCCACAGCTAAGCCCAAAGGACCTTTACTTGCTTAAAGTCTTCCAGGCAATGAAGCTGTCAAGGAAATTCAAGTATGTGCTCAAATGACATGTTTTTGAGAAGCACACCAATCTTTTGCCTTAATGCTCCCCAATGCATATTATTTCACTCCTAAGTGTATGCAACTAAAGCTACATTAGGAACACTTCTCCAATTAAGATCCCAACCTGAATAGAAAAATTTTTATTTTACTCAACTTTCTAAATAATAAGAGATAGCCAGTATAATTTTTAATATCAAAGCTATTTATACCAGAAATTTCCTCTAACTACATTTTTAGAATAATCTTTAGGCTTTGGTGATGTGGGAATGCCTTTCTGTATTCTGTGAATATCAATCTTTAAATAAAGGAGCTGTTTTGGGCCATAACAGGCACCATAGAAGTAGGTGGAGGAATCAGAATAGGTAGGAGAAGAAGGGTGAGTCAGAGGCAGATCGAGCAAGCCACTGAAGGAACAACATGTAAGGAACACAGGTGAGCTAGGGGCCACATGGCAGACAGATTAATAGAAATGGGTTGATTAAGATGTAAGAGCTAGCTAGCAATGTGTCTGAGCCATAGGCCAAACAGCATAAAGTTAATTAATATAAGCGACTGAGTCATTTCTGGGGGTCTGAGCGGCGAGCGGCTGGGCCACTAAGGGGTCTGGCGTGGCAGGTCTGTGGGTCCAGGTCCCTGGCCGCCCAAGATCAAGAAACCCCACTACAACACTTTGGTATGTTTTAAGAATACTGTTTTAGTGAGACTATTTTTCATCAAAGAACATTACAATATATAGACTATTTTTCATCAAAGAACATTAAAATATATATTTTGCCACTCACGTAAAAATGATAGTTTATTTCCTATGGATATAACTGAATATATTGTAATTAGTAAATTTAAACCTACAAAACATTAATTTGTAGTAGCCCCTGTTAGTTATGCAGATAGTTAATGTATATTAAGTGTTTGTATCAACACAGAATAAAATAAAAATAATCTACTTATAGGCAATATTATAAATCCTCTGGAATAGCAGAATGAAGTATTTTATAATGTTCTGAATTTTTAGGTGTAATTTTTATAACATTTCATCTTTCAATTCAAAAGTTTTTATTTCTATAAAAGACTGAAAAAGACTTAACTAGATTAAACTCTAGTTCAAACTAAGCCAATGGCTGTAAAAATGTAAGGCTGTGTCTGTTGTGGAAAGTAAGATACGCAATAATATTTTCTCGAAACCTCATTGCTGATCTGGGACTGCTAACTTGTATCATCTCCTTGAATATTACAGGCAATTTCAGTGATGATTTCTCTTTGCCTACAAGTGCATGGTCTCCTATAAGATACTTCTCCTACAGACCAGGCCTCTTTTGATAACATTCTACTGCCTACAAGACCAAGGGGTTGGGAATATACAGGCTGGGCAGACCTTTCTGCCAAGACATTCCCCTCCTTCCCTCCTTGTCTGTCATTCAATCAAGGAATCAGATTCCATTTCTGTCCTACTTAATGAAGGCTACACATCATCTTGGGGTTTCTATTCGTGTGATAAAATAGCAGGACCACAACAACTTGAGAGGAAAGGATTCATGCAGGCTTGGAAGAGCACTGCTTCTTTAAGGCTTGCTCTCCATGGTTTATTTAGCCTGATTTCTTGTAGCATCTACAGCCACCAGTCCAGCAGTGCCACATCAGTGAGCTGCCTCCTTCCACATCAAGCATCAGTCAAGAGATTGCCCTACAGTCATGCCTGTGAGCCACTCTTAAGGAAGTATTTCCTCATTTTTTCTCTCCAGATTTCCTTGTGTCAAATTGACATAAACCTAGCCAGTACATACAGTGACTGCCGCATGCCCACCAAGGACCACCTTATCCTACATTTAAAATAATATTGAGAGAGTTCAGGAAGACTGGCTTGTTACTGAGCCTATTTATCCTTTCAAAATTGAACATGACATACCTGCATTCCTTCACTAACTTGAGAGTCTGCCATTCCTTCCTTTCTCGGTCTTTATGAAGGATTATTGGCTTTTGCTTAGGGTTCCCCTGAATTACATTCTTTTTAATTTTTACAACTTGATGATTATTGATTTAGGCTGTATGTTAACAAATATTATTTTATTTTACTTTAGCTTTGATCACATCACAAAAATGGTTTGCTTTTAGAATTTGATTTTATTTTCAAAGTTATGAGATGAGAGAGAGAGAGAGAGAGAGAGAGAGAGAGAGAGAGAGAGAGAGAGAGAGAGAGAGAGTTACTGCATTGCAAAGTCCTGTGATTAATTAATTAGCAGACCCCTTTCTTTGCAAGAATGAGATGGATCAAAGTAAGCCCTTACTAAAATGTGAATGAATTTTGACATTCCTCTATTGGCACATTTACTTTTCTAAAGATAAAATAGCCTGGTAGAAGATGTTAACTTAATAAACATATACATACATAATATATATGTATGTATATATATATAATATTCATTTATTCTCCAAGAGATTCAACGTATTATTTAAAATAATACAAAGCATAATGTAAAAAGTAATGTTGAAGAGAGAAGTTTATGCAAGAAATTTTAAAGCATGTGTGACACCTCAATAAATGAAGAACTTATTGCTGATTTGTGAAATTTATTTTTGTAAAGCATCATCACAAATTTAATTGCATATATGCCTATAAATGCCCCACTGTGTCCAAATACCTACATTATGAAATGAGAGTTAGTTACCTGGACTCAACTGATTAACAGGCTTACTTTGGAAAAGGAGGGGCAGACTAGTGATAGATAAGCTGTGAGATGAAAGCGTGAGGTGGGGGTGAGTGTCACAGATGGCTGTCAGAAGGAAGTGAAGCATGGCTCTGTTGAGGGAATCAACCATCAGTGTGAAATCCACACAGAAAGGAACAGAGCAGAAGGCAATATTTCAAAGGCATTTGGCACCAAGCAGCATTGTGAGGGTTAATTTACTGCCAGGAACTGCTGGGGCCTTTCATTCTCCAAAGGCACACAATAGACAGATCCCTGAAGTGCCCATCATAATCACAGATGCTGGGGGATTAATGGAAAGATGAAAGCTTCATGAATATTAAAAAAAATATATCTAACCTGCTAATGATGCAGCAGAGTTGGAAACAATGTTCAATCTCAAAATCTAAGCACAAGGCACACAGGCATAGTTAGACACTGTCTTTTAAAAACTGATTAAAACCTACTCAATTTGTAACAGAAAGAGGCTTATGCATATGAGGACCTGAATTGGCAGCCAAACTTTACAAATTGCACAGACTAATTACCATAATTAAGCCTTGGATTGAAGAAGAAAATTCCATTTATCTCCTGCTGACTTTGTGGAACTTCAATAAAGAAAAAAACTGACATCAGATGGGCGTTCCCCTCAACTGATATTTCAAAGCCCACTAAAAATAAACAAATAAACAGAGAGGATCCATCCCCTAAAGAAGCAGGAACTGTAACCATTGAGCTTTAAGTGGAGTTAAAAAAATTCTCCAAAGCTAGAAACTCACTCTATATTAGATAATTTTAGAATGTACTTCACATGAGAAGTTTCATATTTTAAAACGTAGAATTGTTTAGTTAAATCTGGGCTGTAATACTTAGGTAACAAAGTTGGAAGAAACTGAGGATTTTCATTTAGAATTTTGTTGACTTAACTTCTGCAAAGATAACAATAGAATAACTTGCTTAATAAATAATAAATAAATAAGATAGTGAATAATTTTAATTTCCCGCTCTTACTGAAATAATTAGTAACCAGATGATACTGTGTTCAACCATGTAACATTTTGCTTATTTTTCGAGTTAAAAAAATTTTATTAAAGACATATTATTTGATACATGGTTATTTCCATTAAATTAATAGTCTGTTTAAAATGCAAACCCATAAATTTTTAAAGAAAAAAATTCAGTCATGATAATTGACACTACTCAGGATACTAAAATTGATTCATTTTAGAATATTTCTAAAACTCATTCCTAATATTGAGTTTGATAGAAAAATGGACTCAAAACTGCCTGGATAGAGAAGATAGTATAAAAAGATTGGTTTTTAGTCAGTGCAGAGTATTAGGTTTTATTATAACATGATTCATCTTGAATTTTGTGATTTCTTTGTACCTTTGGTTCACAATAGCTTCCTGTAGCACCGCAAAACCATTCATATGTTGATTGTCTTGGTTAGGAGGAGGAAAGGCTTTTCGGGGTACCCTATTTTATATTGTAATGATTATAAAAACAATCCGGAAAACAAATTTTAAGTTGCCTTCTTTATCTTATGCACAGTGAAATCCACTTTCAATTGCCTTGCCCCCAGTAGGCTGTGCATCGGACTTACCTAGGACACAAGGCCTGTCATGGTCATTTTCTTCAGTGCCTGCTCCTCTTAGTGACTTACACTGAGGATGAATTTCAAGTTCTTTACATAGCTTACAGGACCATTTGATGTGATTATTATTATTATTATTAACTGGTTCTTACTTGCTCTTTTGCTCTTTATATGATCTTTTAGAACGCCAATGATTTAGAAACTACTAAAGCCACTGGAGATAAATATCTAACAAAACCTATACGACTTTATGGCAAAGCAGATTGTATCATATAGTGGAAGAGAGATAACTTTAAGGCATTTCTTTTTAATCTGCCTCACTCATCACCAGTCTACGTATGGACATGCACACCATGATGCTTTGATTTGCAACTGTGGAGAGATAGTGTAGTGATGGAGTGGCTGGGAACATGAGTTTTAAAGCTTCTTTCAAACCATAGTAGCCCTACTGCTCTGTAACAAGATGCATATAGGCAAGTTAATCTATCACAACCACAAACCATTCCATAAGAGTTCTTAAGTTGGTTAAAAAAGTAAATATACTTCAAGAACCCCCAAATTGGCTCATAGTAATATTAGTTATTTTATAATTAGTTTGATAAGCCTATTAAGAAAGAAACTGGACTTTAATGATGGCTTGGAATAGGGTAGCAGGGCCTAACCATGTCTGACATCCTCTGAAATAGTAGCCATGTAGCTTATTTTAATGAAGGTACAATGAAAGAGGTGGGTCTGTGCACAGTGCACTCTCAGGAAGACAGCAGCTGTTCTGTGGTCTGGAAACAATTCTCACTCTCTCTCTCCTCTTTCTTTCTCCTTCTCCCTCCCTCTCCCTCCCTCTCCCTCCCTCTCCCTCTCTTTCCCTTCCCCTTTCTAATCACATCCCCTCTTCTCTTTCAGAATATCCCTAAGTAAACCTCCCCTTTGAATTCCAAACCCTAACATCCCTTTTCTTCCTATGCTATACAGATGTTTCTACTCTGTGTAACCTCATAGAAGAACATTCATTGATCTCGTTGTACCACGTACTATTATAATAGCAAGACAACTGTCTACTCCCAGCACTTCCATCACAGTAAGCTTTGAAATGACACTAGGCCAGTACCAAGAAAGTCCTTGTCCTTGTTAGTATTTGCTATGGGCTAAGGCTTTGCCAATGAGTAATTATAACATGTACTCTTAGAGAATATCTTAAAGTCTTGGTTCGCAAGTATACATAAATACTACTCCACTTAAAATAAGGCTGGAGCTGAAAAGCACAACTTGAACATTCCTTTTTCTTGTAGAAAATGCATTCAATACACATAACTTATTTGAAGCTTAGCAGTTTAGTCTGATAGAGTGTTGATTTTTTTTCCATGACCTCATGCTTCACAGCAACCTGTGGATTTCTGACATCGTAAGAGCATGCCATACATACTGCATATCACGGTGTGGGGATATGTTTCAAATTTAATAAAAACAGCCTGAGATATCAGAGGACAGATCCACCTCTTCCAGTCCCCCCTCAACCCCCACCCCACCCCCGACAGAGTTTTCTGTCTAACAGTCCTTGCTTTATGCTTTAAAGACCAGGCTGGCTTTGAACTCACAGAGGTTCTCTTGTCTCTGCTTCCCAAGTGCTGGGACCAACAGTGTGCACTGCGGCTTCTTCTGCCTGCTCTGTCTTTCTGTTCCTGCCTTAAATACCTTCTTTGCTGAGTTAAGGCATGGCACCACCACCGCCTGCCTGGGAGCCTGGAACTCCTTATGTAAACTAAGACGACCTCAAACTCATATTTGATTGGATCAAGGGCTTAGGTCATCACTCTGGGATATTCCTTGTGCTGGGATTAAAGTCAGTTACCACTGTTTGATCCTCCTAGACTGACTGTAAGTGGATCCCTCTGATATCTCAGGTTGTTTTTGTTAAATCTGATACATATTCTTACATCATAGTTCCATGAAAAGATTAAACTTCAAAGTCTGGTGAAACATTTCTACTAGATATATACCACTTTTATAACATCATAAAACTTAAAATATTAAGTGGAGCCATTAGCAGTCTGTGTACATAATATTTTGATATGAGATGAGCTCTCTTCAAGGGCAGCTGCATGAAGAGTGTCTTAGTCTCTAAAATCTGAGGTTGGCTCTTATGTAGTATTGATCCTGACAATAAAGTCTTATGCCAGCTTGTTTATTTAATATGAAAAAACAGAGTTAGAACTTCTTACTTTTCACATTTCTTTATATATTTATGTATCTATTTGTCTATCTATTATCTATTTAACCATCCATCCATCTATTCTATCTATCTATCCATCCAATCATCCTTCCATCTATCTATCTGTCTGTCTATCTATCTATCTATCTATCTATCTATCTATCTATCTATCTATCTACCTACCTACCTACCTACCTAGCTATCTAGCTATCTAGCTATCTAGCTATCATCTAGCTATCACCTACCTATCATCCATCCATCCTCCATCCATCCATCCATCCATCCATCCATCCATCCATCCATCCATCCATCCATCCATCTATCTATCTAATCCTCCTCCATGTATGTGTGTAGGTCAGAGGACAGATTTTAGGAGTCATTTTTCTCCTTCTAACATGTAGGTTCTGGTAGCCTTTGGAGATTGAACTCAGAGTAGGCCTCACAACAAGAGCCTTTACCTCCTGAACCATCTCACAAGCTCAACAAGTGTTACATCTTAATGAAGAGAAAGGAAAGAACAGTCATGAGCACACCTTAGATTCAGACCCATAGTGGAGAAGAGGATTTGCTATATACAATGACTAACTTTACTCCTTAGTTCAGGTAAGGCTCTGCTTGAGGAGTCTGACACACAAAAAACTCAGCATTCCACTTGAATAGGTCCTGAGGAGGGTGAGGTGGTACTCTTAAGGTCTTATACATTTGAAAATAAAAAACATGCTTTTTAACTAGAAGAGATTTACATTTGTGTGTGTGTGTGTGTGTGTGTGTGTGTGTGTGTGTGTGTGTGTGTGTGCACCATGTGTACACAGGTGCTTGTGGTCACCAGAAGAGAGCTTTCTTTTCTTGAAGCTGAAGTTACAGATGGTTGTTACTAACCTGATACGAATTCTGGGAACTGTATTTGGGTTCCCTGGATGATCAGAAAGTGCTCTTAAATCCTGAGTAATATTTCCAGTACCTCTAATTTTAATTTAGTTAACAAGGCTACATTTTATTTTATATCATATAATTATTCTTATAAATAAATTTCTATGTTTATAATATCTGCACCTGTGAAGTACTTGACCCAACATTAAAACCGAATAAACTGATGTTTTGGCATATTAGGACAACCTGGTCTTTCCTCTGGCACCCATAGAGCATGGGAAAGGTGTCCATATGGCTGGAGAAGCTCTAAGCTCTAAGAATGAATGAGTATCTTGGTTCAAGAACCTGCCCGGCTCTCCATATCCTCTTTCTAATGGCAAACGCTGGTTGTAAATATGGACTTAGTGAAAGCCTTTGTGAGTAAGGGCACGGATTGATTTTTGTTGCTAAGAAATGTCCTCCAGTGGCAGCGGACAACTGTGGAGGAAATGAAGAGGAAAGCTAAGGTGTGTAGTCTCTAGGGGCTGTCAGGGCAGGATAAGGAAAGGTATCTATTTTGGGTAGTGCAGGGGCTTGTCACTGAAGCAAGCATCACTCCAGAATAATCCAGAAATGAAGGGAGACACAGGGCTAAATTGCCTGAAAATGAGGGCTCTTTTTTTCCCCCCCAGTTATGGTAACTCTAACAGTACATTTTCTAAATTTTATCTGTCTATGAAAGAACAATAAAATTGTAAAGGACTAAGCAACAGTTTAAGCATGATAAGGAAAGGAAGTTTATTTTAAACGTTCCCTGCAGCTTTACTTTCTAGTTTGAACTTTCACAGTTTCTTGCCCAGGTAGGTCTTCCTTTCCTCTGTTGTTTACCCTGGGGTTAGTTAGAAAGCTCTCTTTTCTTAAGGAACATTCTGTTTCAAATCTCCATGTTCTCATGCTCTGGAAATAACGCTATATAACTCTCCAAAAACTAAAAAATCTGGATTTGAGTAAACTAAGTCTATATCCTACAAATCATATTTGCAATGTATTTTTATATCCCTTTATTGACAGAGAAAATCTTTGGATAGCTCAGCAACATTGCATATTTGCTTAAGGCTTTTGGAAATCCCATTCACTTTTAAACACTGAAGACTCTAATAAGACACTGGATCTCTTTAATTTTAAGTTTGAGTTATTACCCAAAAATAAATGCCAAATACTGCTACTACTATGTATTTGTTCTCGTAGCTTGGGAACACACACACACACACACACACACACACACACACACACACACACACACACACACACACGCACGCCCAAGCACACACTAAGGGAAAGGAGGGGATCCAATTAGTTCGCTTGTTTCTAAGTACAAAATGGAAAAATATTGTGCCCACTCTCCTCCATTTGACTGTGGGAGAAGAGATAGGTACTAGAGGCAATTTAGCCAGGGTGAGAAATAGGGAAGCTGATACTGTATAAATTTCATTTAAGATTGTTCTAGGAACCTACCTATTTCTTTTATATGTTTCAATAAATAAGAAAATACCGACAGATAACAGAGAGCAAAGTCAAGCGTTAGTCACTTCATACTGATACTCGACTGAGAATGGAGAAGTCAGGAAGCACTTGCAGATATGATTTCATCACAAAGCTTGTCTATGATGCTTTGAACACATGCATCACTGATAATAGCACCACAGACAAAACCAGCTCCATTGCGGGGGTGGGTGGACCCAACACATTCAAACTTTTTGTAATGTTGAAGATAGGGGTCATCCTAACTTTGTGGGGAGTTTATGTACCCCTTTGCAATGGGTTCTAAACTTAGACCAGCACAACTTTAGAATGACTCTTTGTAGTATACCTAATTTCACAGCTTATTAAAGATGGATGGGAGAGCATGATTATAAAACTAAGTTTTGAAGGATACTGGAATGCTGTAGAGAGTGAGTTGCTCTGGATTTATATGTAAATAGTAACGTACGGAAATTCTGGTTGTTAAGTCAGGAAGTGAGCATTTTCTAATCTGTCTATGGTCTAAGAGTATATTTGCACAATACTTTAAAAGATTCTAAAATGTTTACATTCTTGTTCATAAAAATAAAGTTAATGTCGACAAATTCTGTAATGACATAATCCTAGAAAAAGCATTGTATGTTCTTTTGATAGTTTAAGTATGTTTGGGTTGTTGTAGTAAAAGTTAGCAGGAATTCAACTTGGTTGAATTTTTTAAAGGATTGCTAGTCATTTGTCCTGCTTTGTTTCTGAGTAGGAGGTAATGGGATTTGTAGGAAAAACATTAGCATCTAAGGCAATTTCTGGAGCAGTTGACTTGATGGGATATTAAAACATCTGTTGCCAATAAGCAGACACATTTTTGCTATTGCCACCAAGGCACACTTGTTATTCAGTTATTACAGAAACGACAGTCAGTGTGTAATACCATGGTTCAAGTTAAATAAAATGCAATGTTTGACTTCTGTAACCTTTCTGTCTCCTCCAGAGTTTGGCTCCTTTCAATGGTTGCTGTTCTTACACAATCATTAGTAATGTCAAAAAAATATTAAAATAAAAGTAGTGGTAAGGTGTGGGTGCAGAGTAAGTACATGACTTTTGAAGGCCTCCAGTGAGAAAGGAATAAACTGCACATGATTCGAAATATACTGCACAGATTCTTAATGCTCAGCTGTTGGCTCGTATTAGTTCTCCCAATAGGACCTATTTTTAAAAGACTATAATCCTATCAGCAAAAACTTGAAATGTTGGTCTTCCTGGGATTTGGGGAAAGAGATGTAGTCTTAGATAATTTATGCATAATGTCTAGAGCAGCAGATAGTCCATGGTTGCACACGAGATAGAAGAATACATGCTAAGAATTTCATAAATGTCTCTGGAGGACAGCACATTAGTGGCTGGTGATTTAGAGAAGCAAGAATTTGGCCTGCATCTGGGTGAGGTCACTCCTATTTCCTTTGGTCAGTGGACTAGAGTTGGGGTTTAGGCTAGGTGGATCCGCCTGTGTTTATCTACCAAGAGGACCAAGGATGGGGAAGATTGGGTTTTATAGGAAAAGGGATTTAGTCCAAGCTGGTTGCTTTAAGAAAAACCTCTTTCTAGTCTTATAGAAGTTTCTGAATAGATTCAAGCACTGGAGATGATCTCAGTAATGTACCAGGAGCCAGAGCCCATGTGTTCTTTGTATTCTTTCCAAGAGAATTGAGAATCCCAGGAGCTAGACTGATTTTCAATATAGTTCATAACATCTTGCAACCCACCTAGAGTAAAAGCCAGAGCCTGGGTCATACCCTTGCAGTAGTGGACAAAGGATAAGTTTGAGGGTCAGCTTGGCTTTAACTTGACAATATTGCAACTCTGCTCATTTGGCCAGTCACCCAACTGCAAATGAACCTACTTTCCCTTCTGTGTAGAATGGGGAGATGACCTTTACTTCATAGCCTTACTGTGAGAATTGCAGGACTTGCCAGATGAGGCACATGTTAAACAGTGCTCACTCAGGAATTAAGATTGTGAGAGTATTAAGTCCTTATATAGCACTCTGAGCAAGAATGAGATCTTAACTCTCACTTATCTCTACTTATCCACAGTCTTGGGGGGTCTTATGTTGACTATAATTTATTTTTGTACAGTGTTCACTTTTATAAATAGCACTTACAAAAAAAAAAAAGAACCAGTTCATTGCAAAATTTTAGATAGAAAATACTTAGAACAACAAGTATCTTGGTTGGTCTTGTGCATATAATTGTAGCTGCTGTAATTTCACATAAAAGTTCCTTATACTTTAGTGAGATGACTCCACACTCATAAAGCATGTGAGTTGCATTAATTGGACTTAGTCCGTTAAAAAATATAAAAGGTGATAAAGTTTACAAAGGGATGTGATAAGAGGTCTTATAGCATTCTAGCTCTCATGTTTGCTCATGTTTCATTGATATAAAGCGACTTTGCCTTGCCAGGCAATTTTCCAAGAAGAAATCATGTCTAGTTCCGGAAACCTAGCTTACTATCTGGAGCTAGAAAGTGAAAAATCTTAGAGAAGAACCTAAACTGCCTCCTTTAGAAAACAAGCATAATTATTATCTACATTTCTAATATTTGTCACTATACCCATAGGTAAGTTAGTTCTCACATGTCATCTATGAAACTCCATTTTGCAGCAGACACAGACAATCACAGGAAGCCATAGCGGATCACAGTGCTGAGAACAAGAGTCTGTGTGGGGCCCAGTCCCAATAAATGCAATTACAACACAATTCCTACACCTAATTCTCAGACAGTCATCACGGAGTGTATTCATGCCCAGTCCCAATAAATGCAATTACAACACAATTCCTACACCTAATTCTCAGACAGTCATCACGGAGTGTATTCATGCCCAGTCCTAATAAATGCAATTACAACACAATTCCTACACCTAATTCTCAGACAGTCATCACGGAGTATATTCATGAAGTCTCACCAACATGGCTGTCTAGGAAAGAAAGACTTGACAAAGGACAACATCATTAGACATGCTAACATGCAGGAGAGATATTCTTGGCAGGTGGAATGGGGAGTCTTATCCCTAGAGATAGAACTACAGGAACTCAGTAATGTTGAGAGTGGAATAAACAGTCTCCTGCAGACAAGAACACACAAATTAGCTACCCAATATCAAGTTTTCAATTATAAATCTTATACATATGAGTAACATTATTTGTATATGGACTGAGCAGTCCATGTATAAATATTTAAGACTCTCTGACTCTCTGTATATACATATCAAGAATTAAAGAAAAGAATGTCATGAATTTAAAAGAGAGAGAATGAGGAGGGTGGTATATGGCAGGGGTTGAGGGCATCCAGGGAGGGAGAACACAATATAATTATGTTTTAGTTTAACACATAAAATAAATAAAACTAAGTAAAATAACAAAAAGCTAGTATGTGATCCATGAGTTTAGGAGTACTCAAAAAATGCCTGTTTATTGTCGTGAAGATTTTAAATTTCTAAAAACAGCATCATCTCAGGTGAAGGTGTACTGCTGTGTTTCTGAAATACAAGGAGAAGATGCAAAACCTGGAAGACATTTCTTGCTATTAGACTTGTGCTCAGATGAACTTGGTTCTGTTATGAGAAGCTAGATGGTCATCAACAAGAGATACTGAAGTAGAATTTCTAGGCAATCTCTAAATTTCTTTCACACGTCAGGATTTTGTTATTTTCTCTCCCCCTTACATATCGTTTTAGGTTTTCTTTGAAACTGAAAAGTCACATTCATATGAGCATTCTTAAATATTATACAATAGTGAAAATCACTGTGTAGACTGAATCATCTCAAGTTGTATATCTACTCAATAAATTTCTGTAAAAATTTAAATCTGGTGCTGAGAATAATTTTCATCCAACACTGAATAATTCAGTCACTCAGAAAGAGCCAGTGACATGAAAACGGTTGGCAGAATTCTTCTTCTGAAGAAAAATTCCAAGAACAATCCATAAAAACAGATGGTCCCAAGATTAGCTTGCTCTGACAGGGTTTCTGGGACATTTTTAATCTGGTTATGACATAATCTGATCTGTAAACTAAAAATCTGATTGCAGGCCCAACTGTAGGCAAAATTGATAAAAATAATTAAACTCATTCTGGCAAATTCACAAAGAAATGTGTCTTTATTTTAAGCTATTCTTATATACAGTATGGAACTTAGTTCACCTCTTATGATTTAAGTAATATATTAAAAAAAACTGTTGAAGAAATAAACCAAGTTAATAGCACTGGTTTTACCCCTAATTTCCCGTGTGATTTTATGCAAATATGAAGCATCACTAAGCTTAAAGTCAAACACTAGCTTTCAATGAGTGTGCTTTCTTTATATAAAAAATTCATCTTGTTCAGATTTTGATTCTGACTTTGGAAGCACATATTATAAGAGAAAACAGCCAACTTTAAACTTCATATCTTTAACCAGTGTGGAGAATCAAAGACAATGAAATGTGTGTATGAATAAATAATTACTATTTCATCCATTAATGCGATTACTCTTTTGACCTTTCAATTTTTGTCACTAGCATCTAGACTGCTAGAAACATCTATTTATACTGTTTTTGTTTTTTTTTTTGGAAATTTTGTTTCATGTATGTATTTTTAAGTATATGTGTGGATTTTGAATGTAGAATAGAGCTCTCTTCTTAGTAATAACATAATCAGGAAGTGGGCATTTTTCAGGAAGAACACAATATATTTTTGTTACTCTAGCAACATATCACAGAAATATATGGCTACAAGAAGTAAAAATTTGTTCTAATTTTAGTATATGTGCTCCTCAATCACTGAGGAACCTTCATGGAAAGGAACTAAATCCCCCAAAGGCAGACATCATTCTAACAGCCTGGGCAGTTTGTGGGGCCTCTAGCAGTAGGACCAGACTATGTTCCTGGTGCATGAACTGACATCTTGGAGCCCATTCCCTGAAGAGGAACACCTAACTCAGCTCTAATAACGGAATGAGGAACTCGCCCTACCTCAACTGGATATGCCAGACTGAACTGACCCACCTTGGGATTTCCTGCACTTCTTGAAGAATGGGTGGGGGGATGGGGTGAGGAGAGGCTGAGGGAGGATTGGGAAGGACTGGGGAGAGGGGAGAGGGAAGGGATTGGGAGCAGTGATAGATATGAAAAACATCTTTTAAAATAAAAATAAGGAAAAAAGAAATAAAAATACTCTGTAAACTCATTGTATATATTCACCTAAAATCTGTAAGATAAATACATATACTCTGTATGCATGAAGGCATGCTGCTATATATTAGTATAAACTTGGAATACACATATAATGATATTTCTGTTTGTAAAGAAGCAAGGCTTCATTTTATTATGCCTTTGAAATAGGACCTCAGACTTAAGCTCCTCCCTCCTATCCCAGCCTTCCAAAGGCCTGGCTTTCAGAGGACTGAACATACACTGCTCTTTCATTGCCTTTTGACACTTAATTTCTACTTGACTATGAAGAGGTACTTTTAGTGGAACTAATGCACTTCATAGAATCTGAACAAATTCTCAAGTCCTTTGTTCTCTGCAACATAAGATCCCATATGTACAGTTTTTCTTTCCTGTACCACTCATCTGAAGTCATTATAAAAATTGTAGAAAAACGCCTTAAATATACATAAAATTATATAAAATGATGGGTGATTGGTAAGACTCATTTAACTCTGTTAAATACATTAATTAAGAATGTACACATTCTCACATGTCAGTTGAACATGATCATTTTCCTTGATATGTTTCTATACAACTATGACATTAAATGAACAAAACAGGACAGAAATGGGAAGGGGGAATTATAACACTGGAAATTATGCCAATGTAACATGTTATGTAATTTAATTTTACTTGTTCAAAAAATAATGTCTATGTGTGCCTGTGTATGTAGATCCTGGCATTTTTGAATAATCATAAAACTCATTTAACAAAGACACTCTAAGTCTTCAGATTAATATATATATATATATATTCATGTTTCCATAACAGTAAATATATTAGCTCAATAAGTGTGCAATTTCAATATAAATATAACTTAATACATCAGAAGTGGCAGTCTGATATATTAAGCAGTGAATGATGTTTATTCAGGGGAAAGATAAAAATAATGGGTCTATAATCTTGATTCTGTTTTTGAGGCTCATCTGAGATCTTTAAAGCCCAGGAGCACAAAAGTATATAATGTAGAATCTGTGATTTGGACGGACATATTAGAAAGTGAAGAGAGTATATGTTCAAAAATTTCTAAAGCACTATTAAAAATTTCTATAGATCTCAAATAAACTGTGTCACATAGCAGTTTACTATTTGTTTTAGTTAGGATTTTTTTTTCATAGTAGAACATTTTAAATGTCTCCATTCCGAGAGCACACAAAAGATTTCTGATGTATCCTGAAGTAGCAGTTATAATTATTCTAACTAAAACTCAGCCCTACTTACACACTCTAAGGAAGTGCATTTGAATTTCCATATGGATTTCTAGAAATGTCTCTCTCTAAGAAATATGATATTGTCCAGTGGAACTTGACTGTTGACAAAAATATTCTGTAATCCTCATTACTTAGAATGTGACTAGTCCTAACGAAGACTGAATTGTTCATTTTCAAAAGGTTGACTTAACTATAAATATATACTGGCAGGGCTATTTTATTGCACAGCATGTATCTAGATTTGCTTCGGAGGTTTTGTTGAAAACTAGAAAGTTTTAACTCGAGACTAAAAGGTGGATTACCCCATTAGCCTGCCATGGACATACATGGAGCAGTGTAGCTTGTTGCTCAAGGTTTTACAAATAAATCAGTGCTGTTGCATGACTGTTTCTGGATGCCTTGCCTCCTCCCATCCTTAGAGAAGTTTTCCTGTCTTTAAATGTATCCTTGAAATTATCCTTTTAGTGTTTTGAACAGTTGCTGTGTTTTTTGTCAATAGGGATTATGACCTATATAGTGTATCCTGTCTTCAGTGATTTTAAAAGGATGCTACTACAAAACATTCATATTATGCAGATTTAATTACATTACCAATATAATATATATAACCAATAACTAATTTAATTATTAATCATATCATTGGTAATATAACCTATAATTAATGACTATTTAAAGGATCAAATAAATAAATATATGAAGAACTCTCCAGCAGACTTAGCCTTCTCTTGAGAGAATGTTTTTTTCTAATTTTCCCAGGATACTGTTATACCATGTTATATTAAGCAAACCTGCACAAAGTGGTCATCAAGCGTACATCTACTGCAAACAGTTTTTAAAGTGTAGCAAATGTAACTAAATATTGGTTCAATCTTATTTTTAAGCATGAGGAATTCTCTGAGCATATTATCATTTTTTCCTAGCTGAGTTGGTTATTGCTGGTTTTCTAAGGAAGTAACTTGCTTTGTGGTTACTTTCCCTCTTTATTTTGCCATTATAAATTGTGATACAGTTGAATATGATTTATTGGGTTTTTTCCTATGTAGGGCACAGCATCAGAATGTAATGAATAAAAATTATATGAAAAGTAAGAAAGAAATAAGTAACTTAGTATTCTACCATCAAATTCACCGTGATATCAAAGCTTACACACACACACACACACACACACACACACACACACACACACAAGTTTTTCAGGGAGATGAACAATTTCTTTTTATAGAACAATTTGCAAGCCTATATATACTCATATATACTCATTTACCATGGAAATTAATGCTCAAAAAAGGACCTATTATATAGCCTTGTTTCACACAGAGCCATAACTTGGGAAAATTTGATTAATAGGAGCTGTTGTGAAAGGTGTAACTTCTTCAGTTACAGTAGTTAAATTTCTAAGATAAAAATGTCTACTATATTCAACAATAAAATGAGTATGTTTTTAAGCCATCTCAGTCTTTAGTTTCAAGTTCTCTTGATACAATAATTTTTTAAATATAGAATAGTTTATATTTGAGTATAGTTTAAAGAGTTGGCAACTGGTTTATATTTAAAGTAGCTTTGATAACACATGCTTTCAATGAAAAAGGACTTCTTTAGGAAATTGGGTTTGGTTTTAGTGTCAAAAGCAGAAAAATGTGTGATTTCTCTGCTTCTTCCTCTCTTTGTAAACATGAGTTTTGAGGGTTGCATTCGATTGATTTTGAGTAGTTCTCCCCTTGTTCAGCTGCTCCAGACTCACTCCACCTCCCTCCCTACCCACATTTGTGTCCTGTTTATGAAAAACAAATAGAAACAAAGCAAAACCCTCAAAAAACAAAATGGCTTCCACTAATCTTATATTTACAGACAGCACTTATGCTCTTGCTGCAGTTGACTTCAGCCTTAATGAATTATCCATCCATCAGTTAAATGTAGAAACATGATCCTTACATTTGCACAAGATCAATTTTCTTTTTCTCTTTTTTTCTGTCAGTATTAACCTTTACTATGACATAGCCATGAATCACATCTTATTCCTTATTAATGTGTTTTTTAGAAAGTGTACCAGAAGCAAAACTACTTGTTTCTTTTCTGGATGATAACAGAGTACGGATGGACAGTCTTTAATGAAGAAAGGTTAACTGTTATTTTTTGCCAATATGATATTCTAAATGAAACAATTGAGGTTAAATCAACACAGAGGATATATGGAATTCTGTAATTATAATTAGGGATTGAGGAAAGTAATGATTAAAGTAATTTAGATCGATGTGGCATTTATCAGGAAGGCTGCTCTCAAGAAATGATATATGAAGTAAGATGTAAAGGCTCAGTAGGAGGATTCCAAAGGAAGTGAGGAGGTCAAGGGTGATATACAGGTGGTTGATGTCAGAAAACATCAGAGAGAATCAAACCCCTAAATGACAGAACTTAGTTGAGACTTTTAGAGGTCAGTGGCTCATATATAATGACAAACAAGGTGAGGTAAGTGCAGGAAACTGACTTAATATTCAAGGTCATCAGGGCACAGGAAAATAATTTTATTTTTGACTTAATAGGAATAGGCTATTTACATAAAAAGTGCTAGACATAGTTGTCTTTGATTTTAAAAATGCAAATATTGTCTAGTTATTTTTGGATGGCTTATGTGTAGACAAAAGTTCACTGAGAGTTGAGACTATCACCTTATTACAGAAGATAGATGATGAGTTCTTGAAATAAGGTGGCAGTTGTAGAATTTGGGAAAATATATATGTCCATTTATATTGATTGGTGCCTGTGGTACAAAGGCAGAAACACTAAGGTAAGTGTCACATTCTGTCTTGTAGATACTGGTGGAGGGAGAAGAGCTGCCAGTTTGTGGACATTGTTTCAAACTCAACTTAAATAGCAATAGTTTGAAAACCATGAGATTCAGTGTCAATGATATTCATAAATGAGTCTCTTCATTAGATAATTGAGTATAAAACAAAAATCGCCATCATAAATGGGGCATCTATATCACCCCTCCCCAAAGAGGCAGAAAGGCTGCAAATTCCAGAGATCAGGAGCAGAGGGAACCAGTGTCTTCTAGGTATGACAGGTCACTGGATTATCATCAGCTCACAGCAGCTGGAGCTGCCTGTACAAGGTCGGCATAAAAGAGAGTCAGTCAACATTCTGGCATCAATGAAGAAGGTGTTCATGAGCTCTGACTCCAAACAAGAGTGCTATGGAAAGTTGATGGCTTCTCAGAAAAGGAAGAATTATTTTTTTAAAGAGTGTGGGTCCCACTATAGTGGATGGTCCCACAGCCAGGAATCATGAGCTGCAAAAATATAAAAAGGAGAACATGAAATTGGGAAAGATAGAAAGGTGGTGTGGATGTAGAGTGGGAATTAAATATGATCAAAATGGATGGGGAATCCCGTGGAAGAGTTGGTGGAAAGATTGTAGGAATCAGATTGAGGACCTGGAGAACACGGCCCACAGAGTCAGCTAAGCCGGGTGCCTATGCACTCACAAGACTGAAGTAGCAAGCATAGTGCCTTCAGGGGTCAGCACCATGTCTGCTGTGTATATGTTGTGGCTCTTAGCTTTTTAAGGTGTTTCCTACCTGTGGGAGCAGATGTGTTTTTAACTATTGTGCCTGCTCGTGGAACTTTTGTCCTCCTGTTGGGTTGCTTTGTCCAGCCTCATTGTGAGAGCTTTTTGCCTTGTTTTCTTGTATTTTGTTTGGTCTTATTTGGTTGGGAGAGACTGGGAGAAGGGCAGGGAGGAGCAGCAGTGGTTGATATGGGGGAAAAACCCTTTTAAATAAAAAATAATAGTCAATAGAAATATAATGCTTACAATCACCATTTGAATCTGTGTATATGTACACTATATATGTGTGTGTGTATATATATATATATATATATATATATACACACATCTGTTGTGATGGCTATGCTTGGTTGTCAGCATGACTGCACCTCAAATTAACTGAAAACACAAGCTTGTGGGCATACCTGCATCATTTGTGACGGGAAAGACTCCTCTCCCCCACTTAAATCAATATCAAAGGGAAAACACTTATTAAAAACAGAATAACCTTTTATATCTGTGGTAATATATTGTAATTTAACAAAATAAGCCTGGAATATCAGAGACAGAATCACTCACAGTCAAGTCATGAGGGTCAGAGAGTGGTGACCCACACCTTTAATCCAACTAAGGAAACAGAGATCTTTCTGTATTTCTGTGAGTTCAAGGCCTAAGAGCCAAATCATTGCAGCTCATACCTTTAATTATATCTCCAGAATACAATACAGTGTTGAACCAGGAAGTGAAACAGCTGTGCAGGGAAGATGTGTAAGGCAGGAGAAGGCATGAAAATTGATTTATTCTGTAGAAACAACCAGTCAGGTTGAGGACCCTTGAAGACAGCATTTCCCGTGTTCAGCTTGAGAAGTTGGCTGGGTGAGAATGCACTGTGGTCTGCTTCCTCTTTCTGATATTCCAGCTTTCCCCCAATATCTGGCTCTGGGTTTTCATTATATGCTAGCTAGAGATTGTGCAATACATATCTATCAAAGGTAGAATTAAAATTACATTTACACAAGACAAATGGAGATAGATGATACACATTTTTTTGGGGGGGTATAGGTACTATTTAATGACATTTTTCTGTATGGCTTCAGGATTCTGATGTAGCACTTTTTTATTACTTCTTAGTATAAACATATAGTTAACATCAGTGTTTTAACTTAGACATGTTTCTAATGGAGAAAGCAAAGATAATTGATTTTGTTGTATAAAATGTCTTTAAATTACTCAAGCATTTACATATTTTAACTCAAATGTCTTTTACAAATGAGTATTCTAACTGTAGGAATGAAAGAAAACTGACGTGCAGAGTGGGGACAAGTATCAAAGATGAGAGGTAAAAATGGCAGCCATCAAATATGTAAGTGGAGGAAGTTAGTCAGCAGGGCCAGATTAGTCATGGAGAAGCAGAAGCCGGACAAACGAAAGACTGAGAGGACTTTAGTGAGTAGAGACAGAGAGGGTGTGTCCATGGAAATTAATGTAATGCTGAGATTTGTAAAGTCCAGGAAAGTCAATGAAAGGGCTATTCAATTCACAGGACTTGGTTTTAAATGGAAGGACTCAACTTTTTAATGTATTATTACGTAAAAATATGCCAATGAGAAGGAGGCATTCACCTTATGTTTTACTATTTTGTTTGATATTTATAGAAAACTGTGACATGTAGAGATTTAAAATAGCATCTTAACTTTGCTCTAATACTCTAGGTAGAACAGATAAAGATAGAGGTGGGCATAAGGGAAGAAAAAACAAATATATATTGCAATTAGAAATTGGAATTAAGTGAAATATAAACAAGTGCCGCTAGGCTAAGATTTTGAGAATGGGTAGGAGTAAGTGAAGTTTTTGTTCTAAAATATACACAAAACATTCGATAAAGTTGTAGACATGAAAACCCTATCGAATAAGATCTAATCAAACAACTGATTTCCATATTTTCAAATGAATAAAATGAAGAGGAAAACACATTTTAGAAAAGCTTGATTCAAATTAGTTCTGAACAATTGTTGATAAAATATTTGCTTTCAGGATTTCAATACTTTATATTTTAAAATGAGACATTGGACTACTTTTGTTATACGTGCCTCTTGATATAAATTAGCTCATGTTTTAGGTTCAAGAAAGGTGAGTTTTTCTTGGCAATAAAACCAGCATGTTCTGGATCCTGTAGACAAACATACATCCAAAGTCCTGTTTATTATCACAGAAGTCATTCAACAGCCCTGCAAAGTGTCATGATGCTTATGCTATAGGTGGTCTGTGATAGCTAACAAACTTTGAATGAGAGAAGATGACTGAAGTCCTTTGTCTGGAAATGTAACTTGAAAGGAAACATAGGTAATATATGACCAACATTTTAAAGATGTTTTGATTAGAAGAGCATTTATTGATGTAAAATACTGTTTTAACATCATATTAGTAACATCATATTATCATAAGTAACATCATATTATCATAAGTCATATATTACCATAACATTAATATTTATGTTAATATGCTAATATTACAATAACATTAATAATCAAACAATCTAATATTAAAGAAAGTGAATACTATGTTATGTAAAAGATTTAGCATTTTATGCAAACTCTAAAATTAGAGGGCAAAGTATATAATATTCCTTTTAGTGGAAAGAATGTTAAACACTAAGCAATGTATGTATTTATTAATAAAATGCATTCTAAATTTTAAAATATTAATAAGAAGACAATTGCACTGTTTAGAGGGTATATAATATAATGTATTATTTTGATATAATTGTCAACACATAATATGAAAACTATATCCTTATGAAACATGGCTTCTTTGAGATGCTTCTAAGTAGCTATTTAGTTTTATATATATATTATTTATATATATGTATACATGAGCAATTATTTGAAAGTTCTTTATTTGCATTATGCTCTTAAATGAGCTATTGTAGATGCTATGCAGCATAATGTTATCAATTCTTTAGCCACTAACACACCCTTCTAAGTGTTCAGTCTGTTCTGTGCATGTCTAGGGGGGTGAGTCATCAAAAGTGCATTCACCTTGATTGAAGGGTTCATAGTCATTGTATATAATCTGTCCACTGGTTTTTATATTATTAATCATATGTACAAGCTACTCATGACAGATCAGGAAAACTCTGTTAAACTGTATGGAAATCAGAAGCGAATGTGAGGTCAATCAAAAAAAATAAAAAAATAAAAAAGCAGAAGCAGATAACAGAAGCAAAAATGTTACCCCTGGTCTCTAGAGTGTGCCTTTAGCCAAGGTATCTCACCATAGTTCACACATTTTCAGACTTCTAGTGTCAAATCACTGGTGGTTTGTTCTAACATTAAACTCAATAAATGGGAATATGTAGTAATATCTCCAAAGCACATTTTTTAGTGTCAGATTTTATATTTTTAGTTCTGTAAGTCTCTATTAATTTTGATGTTTTAAAACCTCACTCTATACTCAGAAACTATAAAGTTTCATTGAAAATCTGTATAATGAGCATGTCAGTTGAGTTCATCATGTACAGGATTGGCTGCTGTGCTAACTGTAAAAGACTTCCTCTTGTTTGTCCAAATGCCTGGCTTTCTACAGTTCTCATTTCAACCCTCTATTTACTTTGCTGCTCTAGGGGAAGAAATCTGCCTACCTTATATAGGTGTTGCAAGGATTAATAAATTGCAAAGCACTGAAAACTTTGGATAAAATGTATTCTGACAGACAGAAGTATTACCATGACCACAAGTATCATTTCCAGATGCTGAAGATCCCAGGACAGGAGAGGAGGTCTGGAAATCTCATCCAGCTCGCCCACATGGTGGGTTATAGCCTGGCCAAAGAGTTACATTTTGATATTTAAATATCAGTCGGTTTATATCAAAGCCTTCTTTCTGAGAGAGATTTTTGTCTAGACATATAGCACACCTAAACTGGCTAAACAAAACATCATAATTCTGCATCTTGAAGGCTATTTCCAAGAAGAGTTGATGTTTATGAAGAACCACATGTGGAGTTTGACTTTTGAACAGATAACTGAAAATAATGAATGGCCAGCTTCAGTTGACTGGCTTTTTTTGTAGTCAAATAGGTTACAAATGCCTTGAAACTGAAAAGTCCAACTGTAAGGATATTGAAGCTTGGGATCATGCTTTCAAGGTGAATGCTGGAAGGAATTTTGTCTATAAATTTATGTTTTAGTGGTGAACAAACATTGCCTTTAAAAAATTCAGTTTAAGAAACATGGCAATGTAATGACATTGTTAAATGACTTGAATATCAGTAAAGAGAAAGGGGGCCCCCAGCTGTAACCCCCCCTCTGTGCTTACTCAATTTTATATGTACCTGTTCATAATTATTTTTATATTACAAGGGCAAGGCAAGTTCAATCCTAACTTCATAGGTAGTGTTACTTCATAGTGATTGCTAATAAGTGCTCATCTTACTTGGCTTATTCAATTGCTTCTTTTTCTTCTTACGGTAGTCTCACTTTCCAATTCCACTGTTACTTTAGAGCCTCAGGAAGGCAAGCATCCCAATGGGTGTGATTAGTGATCTTTAATTTCTGTTTCCTTATAAAACCTTAAAGGATCGTGTGCATGTATTTTAAGGATCAAATAAATATCCATAGCTATGTTTTCTCTTATTTGCCACATAGATTTATACTTTACATATATTTTCCATTACTAGATGTATATCTAGTTTGTGCCTCTAATTTCATTATAGTGGTCTATAGGACATAGTATGCACTGAACAGTGGAATATCCCATAGCTTCCTTTTCTTCTTTAAAAATTAGTTTATTTATTTTTATTGTATACACATTGGTGTTTATTGGTGTTTTGTCCTTATGTATGTCTGTGTAACAGTGCTGGATCCCCTAGAAAAGAAGTTACAGACAATTGTGAGCTGCCCTGTTGGTGCTGGGAATTGAACTCAAGACCTCTGGAAGAACAGCCAGTGCTCTCGAGCACTGAACCATCTCTCTAGCCAACAAGCTTCCATTTCTTATCAATCTGTTTCTCTAGGCACAGACATCTACATTTTCCAACCTATTGCTAGTACAAATACCACTGGAAGCACATTCATTTTTGTTTTTCATCAGAGCCTGCATGAGAAAATTTCCATGGTGTTCTTTGGGGTGAATGGTGGGGATACAGATGGTATGTGAACTTAATTGGATTAAGAAGTGCCTTGGATTGTTTTCCAGGGTGCTTCATGGCTCTACACCCTGGGAAGGAGCCTTCTAATTCCTCGTTTCTTCCAGTATTGGCATTGCTCAACTTTCTAAAACTTGCTTCTCATCTGGGTATAAAGTGATATGTTATTGTTGGTATAATTAGCTTGTCTCTTAGTCCTAATAGACTGGGACACATGCTGTGTTTGTTAATCTTTTGGATTTCTTACATTTTGATTGTGTTTTAGAACTCTGACTTTTATATTCTTGTGGTCTCTTCCCCCACACCCTGCTCCCTTGACTTTGTAATTTGAGAAATGGTTTTTATATTCTGTCTAAATTTCCTTTATGTTTTACAGTTTTAGGGATGCCTCTGGGAATTTCTTATCTATTACTTTTCCCTCATTCTCCTCCCTTCATGAGCACCTTGAGATGTCAGTTTTTTCCTTAAAATAGTGAACATAAGTATCTCTTGCAACAAAGAGGAGACTGATATGAGGAACTCTTTGTTAGAGGAGCATACAAGATGAATGTGTTGTTTAAAAAAGGTTGGAAGAACCCTATCAGTATGAAATAATTCAAGATAGCTGAACTTATGTTTTTCCTAATGCTGAAAAATAATTATTCCTGTAACATGGAAAAGTCAGTGCCAGCTTATACTGTTACTTGTAAGCTACAGTTTAATGAAAGTATGAAATACCTTAAAAGCAAGCAAAACTATCTTTCCAATTATCATTAAAATCAGAGATGATGAATATCATTATATTAAATACTTCCCCTAAGTATTGAAAACTAGATTATTCCTGGAATATTTCAGTGTAAATTCATTACAGACTAAAGTTAAACAGTACACATACATTATCAGAGTGACAGTGGATAATGCTATTTGAAATTTTATGTTTATAGAGCTTATTAAAATTGGTATTATTTTATAAGACAAAATTTCAAACTGAAGACAGTGTTTTTTATTTATTAATTTTTTTCCATAACCAACACTGATCTCTCTCCCAATCCTTCTCCCAGTCCTCCCCCAGACTCCCCCCACCCGCCTCACTCCCCAGAAAGGTCAAAGAATCCCACGAGTCAATTCGGTTGGGCATACGCATAATGAAGACAGTATTTTATGCTACTCTCTTTTCTCACTCACAAAGCATTTAGAGGACAACATTCCAGAGAAAGAAATCTTCTAAAAAGAATGTTGAGTAATTTTTTCAAGGGAGAAAACATGACTGTTTTAAGACAGTAAGAGTCTGGGTGTAACTAAAAGTGATGGGCTGAATCACTGATTCAGGCAGTCAGTGGGTCAAGGACAGCTCTCCAACTCTCTAGAAAGGAGCATGAATGTCCTAATCTACTTACTGAAAGAATTTTGACTTAAATCCACTGACTTAAGGAGTGGTTCTGCTGGTGTCTTCGGACTTTATGATATAGAAGGCCAGGATCTTATCTATACAATTGCATACAAAGGTATACAATTCCCTCACTAATAACTTCTGAACAGTTTTTATCATGCACTCCCTTCTCAGGCCCTAATGGCCAATAAAGCACTCATGCGCATAGCTCAGATAAAATGCCTTCAACTGACATGCTACTTGTAGACTCCCTTAAAGCCTTACATACTTATAATTTGTGCATTATTATCTGCGGCAACAATACACTGTTTATCAAACTTCTCTTTCTTATTTTTTTCTCAAATTCAGCCTAGAAAGGTTTTTCCCTTTTCACATTTAGATGTAGTAATCTGTGGGCAGAGTATTTCTAGAAGCTGTATCAATGTACACTTAGGATAATCAGATATTTTGAAATTAAAGAACAATTGACTTCATTAAAAATTAAAAATGTATTGTGTGTGTGCAGGTTCATATACCAGAATGTATATAATACACCACATGCATGCATGAGCGTGCAGATGTCAGAAGATAGGATCAGATCACATAGAATTGGAGGTACAGTGAATGCCTGCGTTGGTGCTGAGCACTAAACATGTGTCTTCTGCAAGAACAGTGAAGTCTCTCAAACACTGAGTCATTTCTTTGGCCTCTTTATTAAATTTTAAGTTAGATTTCACTCTTCATTCTTGAAAACCTTTTATCCTGTGTCTACCATACCTAATTGGCAATGCACCACTCTTCAGTAAATCTCTTTGGATAAAGGTGTGTGTCTGCCTTGGCTTTTCCCTTGTCAGGTAACATATAACATTCAATAAACAGTTTTACAATATATTTAAATGTATTTATTGTACCCTCATTCCATAGCTCTCCAGGTATAAATGTCATTCTAGAACTGCCACAGCAATAGACCATGTGTGAGATGCAATCTCTTTAATTTCTAAGTAGCTGGTTCTCACAGTAAATCAAAGCCTCAGGGAACTTTATTTTTTTTTAATGTATCTATTTTTCCCTAAAATAGTATAATATAAAAAAATAAAATTTTATTTTGAGATATAAGACCATCCATTTGAGTATCAGCGGAATTATCTGTCATTCCGAAGCACTTTTACCATATAAGGTATAAGGGATAGAAAATATGAGTTTTCTCTGAATTGTATCTTGAAGTATAATCATGTAATCTACCCCTTCCTTTGTTGGGAATGCAGTTTGAAATTTTCTGAGCAGTGACTAGCCTTGCTTTTCTGTGCTATGTATTTGCCAGGGTATTTCTTCCTCAAGAATGAAGTTTGTATCACACCCAGGAAAATCTTAGCTATCCCTGGAGCACGTGACTGATAGCGCATTGAACAAAAGCTATGATAAGGCACCTATGACCCAAGCTTAGAAGGTTCTGTGAATTTTCTTGTGACTGACTACATTGGCTCCTATAACGCTTCCTCCTCTTCATACCTGGACACATATGAACACACACATGGACAACAGAGACACACAGAGATGCACACACACATACACACACACTAAAGAAAGAAGGAAAGAAGGAAAGAAGGAAAGAAAGAAGGAGTGAGCCCCAAGGAAGCTAAGATACTGGTTTCTGGCACACTGGCTGGTGCTTCAGGGAAGTAGACTCAGTGATAGGGGGTAGGCAACTGTCTTCTTCTGGATAAAACAAAACAAAACAAAAATACAGGAGAAAATAATAAAGTAGAAGTGGGATTATTGTGACAAATTTGAAACTATTGTAGAACCAAACATACCAGTTTCATGGGTGGTTTTCCTGTTATATGAATTACTACATTTTTATTTTTTATCATTTTAATTTAGACTTTCATCTGGAACATGAAACTAACAGGACATTCAATAAAACAGCAGCAAAAAGGAAATGTTGAAAATTTTTCTTTCCATTAAGAAGTAGCTATAATAATATTGATTCTCAGGGAGACTATGACAATGATGATAAATGGCCATGATCTCTAAGAAAGAGAACAGTCTTTCCAGGAGTTAAATTAGTTTTGAGGAAATAATTTAATTTTAACTACATTATTTTAGAGATAATTCTATTAGTTGAATATGAAAACCACTTGATTCATAAAGTATGTTACAAGCTAGAGTCATAAGAAATCATGCAGTTATATTTCTCAAAGTGACACTCTTATATAAATGCAATTTATAGAAGCATTTAAAAATATGATATGGATTTCTGTGAAGTGCATTTACATGGCGATATTGGTGAAATTTAACAGGAGTCACTTTTAATGCTAGATTATTATGTTAAACTTTAATCTTATTTAAGTAAATGAACAACAGAAAATAAATTACAATTGGTACAAGTAGAGAATTCTTAACCTAAGAAACAAAGAGAAAGACTAATAAGCAGCTGGTTTAATTTTAAGAAATAAACTGTCTTTTCACATACCTATAAAATGAAAAAGTCTGATTTTCCAAGGTCACCAAGAAAAAAGAAAAAATTTCTTTAATTTTATTAAAAGCTAGGCTACTTCCTCTTTGTTGCCCCTTTTGGAAGAAAAACAGAAGGTCAGAAGTATGGGAGAGTCTTATGGTCCCAGAGAGGCAGAGACTTAATTCCTCATTCTCTAAATCATATCTTAGACTTTCAGATTATGAACAGTTTAGCAGGAGTAGAGTGCATTGCCTAAGTCTATACTATTTCTTCTTAAAAAAGATAATTAGAAATAAAAATTATCTAGAGAAGAACCTAATGCTTGATTTTTTAGGTTGAGTATGGTAGTCGAATAACTCTCCTCTGAATGATTGATTGAGGACATTTATTTATTTGACATGATTGAATAGTTTTCTGTTCCTTGCAACCAGGTAACTTCTATGTGAGTCTTGCAAACAACTTGCAAAATATGTTTCATTAAAACATAGTTATCTAATCTTTAAATAATAGATTTTAATTTTCAGAAACTGCCTGTAACACCTGCCAGCGTTTATAGTATAGGTATGTATACCATATACGTGGATGTGTACATGTACAGATATATTTACATATATGTATGGATTGTAAGTCACTGAATTATTTAAGATGAGGTTAGCTGTCTTTCTCAGTCACTTTCATTTCTCACCTTATTTGGCACTAAGTGCCAGCCTACCCTATGTGACCCGTCCTCTTTGTTTCCTTCTCTCCCCTCTTCATGAAATTCTTCTCACTATTTCACAGTGTAATCACACAATAATCAACAAGCAGTAGACATTACTAGCAAGAGCTTATGTGAGAGTCGCATAAAGAGGTGTAGTTAATAAAGTTGCATAGGCGAGGAGGTAAAACGCTTTGGGAGTATTGGAATGCCACAAGATTAGAGTTTATATGACAAAATTCTGTAGGAGATCACTGCTCACTTAGATCTGAAAGGAAGGATTGTGATCAAGCAAGAAAAAAAAAAAACAAACAAAAAACCAAAAAACCAAAAAAAAAAAAAAAAAAAACCAACCAGTGAATCCTAAATAGAGCACTGTGGAATATGCTTAAATCCATGTTAAAACTGTTAAAGCACTGTTACGCTAACGAAGTTTCTAATAAAGACACCTACCTTAAGATTCAATTTTCTTTAAAATATTCTAAAATGTTTGGTCTATGTCATTTGATTTCCAATTTGGTAATTGCTAAGTCCTTTACTGTGTGCCTGGTTGAATGACTGTCAGTGAGATAGTACTTGTACGGCAGTCAACCACATTGTTGCAATGATAGCCTCTCCCCTTGAACACTCCATAAATGTCTTGAGAAAGCTACATTACAATGACAGCTATTTACTGCTGGAAGTACATCTCTGGCACCAGAAGGCACTATTCCAGTCACAGCACCTTTTTTTTTTCTTTTTAAAATTATTTTTTATTATTTATAAAACGTCCCTTTTATCCATGTACCCCCTGCTCCCTTCCCATCCCTCCTCCCAATCCCTTCCAGTCAACCTTCAGCCTACTCTCTCCCCATTCCCTATCCCCTTCCCATAAAGGGCAAGAAATCCCAAGGTGGGTCAGCTCAGCTTGGCACATCCACTCCAGGCAAGTCCAATTTTCTCATCCCAATATCAAGACTGGGGTAAGTGTTCCTCTGCAGGGAATGAGCTTCAAGTTGCCAGTCCATGCACAGGAACACAGTCTGATCGCACCCCTCAAGACTCCACATACTGCCCATGCGGATCGACAGTTGTCTACTCATGGGAGGCCTAACTCTTTTACCCAGTGGATTCAGTGGCTTCTCTTGATTCAGTGAGCTTCCTAGAGCTCCAGCCACACTGGAGCATTTTTTTCTCACAAGCCCTATCCTCTTGCTCATATAGACTCTCCTCCCCTGCTTTCAGCTAGAGCAGAAGCTTGGCCCAGTGCTCAGCCATGGATCTCTGCCTCCACGTGTATTCTTTGTTGTATGTAGGTTCTCTGATGACACTTAGGGTGGTTAGTCATTTGATTATATGTGAAGTTCAGTTTAGGCATTCCCTCTACTATTGGTTGGAGACCTAGACAGGGACATCTTGTGTGTTGCAAATCAAAATAATTTTGAGATACTGCCTTACACCACTCAGAAAGGCTAAGATCAGAAACACAGATGACAGCCTATGCTGGAGAGAATGCGGAGAAAAGGGAACACTCCTCCATTGCTGGTGGGAGTGTAAATTTTTACAGCCACTCTGGAATGAAGTATGGCGGTTCCTCAGAAAACTGGGAATCAATCTCCCCAAGAATCCAGCAATATCACTATTGGGCACAGACCCAAAGGATGCACATTCATACCCCAAAAGCATTAGCTCAACTATGTTCATAGCCACATTGTTTGTAATAGCAAGAACCTGGAAACAACCTAGATGCCCCTCAACTGAAGAATGGATTTACAGACTGTGGTACATCTACACAATTGAGTACTACTAAGCAGTAAAAATATAAAAAATGACATCCTAAAATTTTCAGGCAAATGGATGGATTTGGGGAATATCCTCCTGAGTGAGGTATTACAAACCCAGAAAGATAGGCACAGGATGTACCCACTCATAAGTAGACCTCAGACAAAGAGCAAAGAATACCCAAGCTGCAAACCACAACCCCTGAACAGTTTGAGATTAGAAGGAATTTAAGGGAGACATCCAGAGATTTCCCCTAGGAAGAGAAAATAGAGAAGATCACCTTAGCAAATTGGGATCCTAAGAGGTTGCAACAAAGAAGAGGTGGGAACAAATCATGAGAGAACGAGATGGTGCAGTGAGAGGAACAACAAAGAGAGAGAGAAAAATAACCAGATGGATATCTTGATAGAGGAGCCAATGTGGACTTGGAAAGAGACCAGGTGCTAGGGAAACCTCAAGTCACATCAAGTTTAAAGAGCTTAATATGGAGTTTTTCACCACAAGCCTTGGTGAGCTCTTACATCAATTTTCCCCACTTCAGCAAAAGTACACTTCCCCTTCTGACAGAGCAGAAGGCTGATGGCTACAAACTCATGAAAAGAGTCCTACATTTTCATGAAGGAATGTGACATATTACCACAAACACTTCTTTCACTTCTTTGCTCCTTTTTGGCTCCATAGAGATGCTTTTGACTAAGTCTTTTGCTTAAGCTAGAAGGGCTACCCTTTAGTGTTGTAGCATGAGTCATATGGCTTCTGTAGCAAGATCTTGTTTCCTTATTATTTTTATCATTAATTCAGTGGGTTGAGCTGGAACCCAAGGAAGTAATGGTGGTGTTGCCACCAAGCTGCCAACAATGACCACTGCCTTATAGAGGCAAAGATAATGGTATCATCAGTAGTAGTGAGACTGCAGATAAACAGGATCAGGGACTGGAGGAGGCAGAAATAACAGCTAGCAGATGAATGGAATGGATAGGAGACACTGTAGCCCAAGGAATCTAAGAGTTCCAGGGTACCTTCAATTTTTAAAGGGACGAAGTTCCTGGCATCCTGTGTTTCAAAGCTGTAATACTAATCACTCATAAGAGCTAAGTAGCAAAATGTTGAAGATCAGCAGAAGAGCAGTAACATTAGCAGGTGCTATCTACAGCTGATGGGAGGTCAGGATTATAATAGCTGTCAAGTTCTAGGACATCTGGTCATTAAAGCTCCAAGTCGTAAGAGTCTGTGGCATGCAAAGTCTGGAGCAATAAGTCCCCTGACTCCCAAGATACAGGAGAGTACTCAAAAGCCCAGAATTTAGAAGGAATGTTCTACATCTATCATGATTTCTGTTAGGACAGAGCCTAAGGAGACTATCCATATCACTGGCAGCTGGGGGAGGCATCTATGAAGGAAGGCAGAAGTAAAAGTGAACATTTGCTGAACACTGTTTTCAAAGGTAATGTCAGAGTGTGTGTGTGTGTGTGTGTGTGTGTGTGTGTGTGTGTGTGTGTAGGTAGGGGGGAGTTTTGCTATTCTTTGAGGTCAAGGGAGCTTCAAGGTTTTGAAGTATGGGGATCCCCAAAACATCAGTTTATTGTTTATTTATGCTCAGGTGAGACAAACATCATCAAATGGAAATTTTTATGTAATGTTAAGATACCTCATAAGTACAACTATCCAAGGCTTTCTGAGTAATGTTGCTTGAAATACAAGAATTTCCCAGACACAAGTTCTTCAGAACAATCACTTCACATAGGAAAGAAGATTCAGAGATTAATATATACACAGGAGAAAACAACCCAAATTATTATGATGGATAGGAGCTGCTGATTCTGGGAAGAACCATCACACAGACATTTATATCAGGCTGCAGTTAGGAAAGTTTCATAAGATACAGAACAATGTCAATAGATCAATAAAAATCAAAACAGAAAAAGGCATTCTGTGAAATAATAATTTATACTGAAATTATGAAGTTACCCACTACTCATTTCAATTGCATCCAGTATTATTAAGTATTCACTTAGAATTCAAGCAAAATAATTGAAGAATGGTGTTTTGGTAATTTTGTTTCATACAAAGGAATTGACTTTTGTTTTGTATTTCTGACAAATGAATAATTTAAACCAAGTTATATAAACCATGTGGTACTAGAAAACTATATCATGTGGTTGGCATTTTTCGAAGTTCTATATTCAGACTCCATACTTGAACATGTTGCTAGATGGTGACATCTACCAGTAGAATGTAACTAAGTCCTTAATTAAAGAGAAAATTGGTTTTATTTTATGATTAATGTAAAACTTATGTTTTATGTAGAAAAACACCAATCAAAGCCTCTTTTCTTTATCATCCTTAGAGCAATGAGCTCTCAGTGTGACTAAGGAGCCCCCTCCCCTATGGAAAGGTAACTATTGACTTGAACATTTTTCATTTTGAATCTATGTTAAGGAAAGCACTGTTTCCTGTGTAGACATTATCTGGGCATCAACATTTCAGTGTATGGAGAGCACCTGTTGAGAGGAGGTCCTAGATTAGGAAATGAGATGAAAGACCAGTTCATAATTGTAGCTTAAGATATTTTGGGCGATTCAGAAAGCCCCAGAGTTATTCTACTTGGCCTTAGATCATTATCAGTTTCATATTTTTCTTGTTTGACAGATTATATATCATTCTTTCAACTGATTTCACTCATGGCTTGCAGTTAAACAAAAGCATAGTCAGATGCATATGTGAAATAGACATATAGGTATGCAAAATACAGTCAAGGTACAATGAAGAAAAAAATACTCTTTGGAAAATCTAAAATAAACAGATTTTGTGTGTGTGTGTGTGTGTGTGTGTGTGTGTGTGTGTCTGTGTCTGTGTGTTTAAAGATTTTGAAGAGAAAACTATCTTAACATGTAGAGAGAGTAGTGGTAGTTGTATAGGTGCAGAAACTGATATGCATTAACATTTACTAATATTAACTATCATTAATATTGGGAAATTGAAGAGTCTGGAGATCATATATGGTTATAGTATTATACACATGACTAGTATAGTTTCAAGTTACATTTAAAATAAACAAAACCTGAAATTTATTTGTGCATTTTATTAGTTATTACTGATGTAAACTTAGCCTATAGGTTATCAAAGTTCTTTGCATAGGACTCAAGGTAATGCAATTATTTCTTACTGGACTTAGGGAGAAATTTGTTTTTGCATAAAATACATACTGCTATTTTTTTTTTAACGTGTGTGGTGGTTTGAATAAAAATGACTGCCATAGGCTCATGGGTTTGAATATTTTGTTCTCAGTTGTGAACTGTTTGGGAAGCATTAGGAGGTGTGGCCTTGTGGGAAAAAGTATGTTGCTGGGAGAGGGCTTTGATGGTTCAAGAGTGTGAACCAGGCGCAGTGTCTTTCTCTATTCCTGTTGCCTATGGGCAGTAAAGCTAGCCCCCCTGCTCTAGCATTATGCCTCTCTGCCTCTCACAATAGTGACAATATACTAACCTTCTGAAACCATAACCATTTTAATTCTATTTACATTCTTCTATATTAAAAATGTTTCCATTGTATTAAAAACATTATTTTTATTGTTTTTTACTCCACATTTATAAAGAAAACCTGTTTTCCAGGGTGTTTTCTTTTTATTATTTTACTTCATCCATATGCATGTAAATGCATATAGACAATATATTAAATCATATATGTAATAAAATATACATGAACTTGTAAGGAGTACATACACACATATACATATATATACACACACTTGAACTATCTATCTATCTATCTATCACCTATCTATCTATTTATTTATCTATATCTATCTCTATATATATTTATCATACATTCATACAAGGAAAATTCCTATTGGGTTTCTTAGTTTAATTAGTAAATGTTGTAATTTAAGAATGAAATCAAAGGAAGTTTGAGGATACTTTTGTGAGAGTAAGCAAACCGTAGATCTTAGCATCTTCCTAGAGACAGAGAATGCATGGAAGGAGAAGAAGCCATACCAATTAAGCTACCTTGGAAAGCAGAGTCACAAGCAGGTTCTGTAGTTATAACTTCTTGATTTCTCTTGGAAAACAGACTTTGGCAAAAATGATCTTTAGTGAAGTCTAATTATCTCTCTTAGTTAGTATTCTATTGTTGTGAAGAAACATTATGACCACAACAACTTTTACATAAGAAAGTATTTAAATAGAACTGCTTTACAGTTCCGAGTTTTCATCCATTATCTTTATGGCAAAAAGCATGGCAGTATACACACAGACATGGTGCTAGAGAAGTAGCTGATAGATCTGTAGGCAGCATGAAGAGAGAGCCTACTGGGCTAGCTTGGGCTTTTGAAACTTCAAAGCCCACCTCCAGTGACTTATGTCCTTCAACAAGGCCATACCTACTCTAACGCCTTCTCAAGTTGTGCCACACTGATGACCTAGTGTCAAATTACATGAGCCTCTGGGCACCATTATTATTCCTACCATCACACCATTAATTAGCTTCCTCAAGTTTTATTAAATCTTATTTTTAAGAAAAAGAAAAAAAACAATCTTTAAACCTCTGGCATAGGAGTTTTTGAATAGTGGTGCTCAAAATCTGTGTTGGAGAATGGAGATAGTAACTATAAAAGCCTTTGCCAACCCCCACTCCTAACACATTCTTGTTTCTTTTGATCAAACACACACACACAGACAGACACACACACACACACAGACACACACACACCTTCTTTTATGAGCCCTTGGTTGGTATCTAGTTCAATATTAGATGGGTCACTGAATGCTTCTGCCTCTGGGAAAAAAAGTGTGAAGTCATCCGAGAGTGTTTTTTGGTACAATGTGGTATTAGGTCTGAGTATTTGGTACAATGTTGTATTATACCCTGAGCACTTACACTAAAACAACACAATGTCTGTGTTAAATCTGTGCTTGTATTGTGTAGGGAGAGATCTCAATTGAGGTTCCCCCACATGTGTGGGACAAAAGACTTCCATCTGGAACAACCTTTGTTCTCTCTATACCTCACACTTGCAGAAGGCACACGCCACATGAAAGCATACAAAGTACAACTGTGGGAAGGAGTTGATTATGTATTTTTTCTTTCTGTTCCCCAACCAAACAATTTATATGTAAATACACAGACCTAAGGCAGACACTAACTTGCCTAAATTAAATGAGAGTCACTCCCTGAGGACCAGCAAACATTCTCCAGGACACTAAGGATTAAGGCCTTTCTTGTTCACCGTCTGACAAGACAAAGGGTTGTTTGGATAATAGACATAGTGTCTCAGTTCACCCATTTACATGCACAGCAATTAGTTTGATTGCTGCGTATGCCTGTAATTATAGTATGGACAGAAGTCTTTTTGTTCATTTTCCTATTTTGGCAACATTTGTTAAAATATTTTCTCCTTTGGACAGCTTAATTTGTAATCATTCTATAACCTAAATGTCTTAAGCAGTGAAGAGGCCAATGATTCCTACATCTTATATGTTCTATAAGAATGATATAATGAATGTAATAAAATCTGAACACTTTAAGGAGAAAAATGCTGTTTTGGTTATGAAGAAAAAAAATCTAGGGATGTTTTAAAAATCTGCAAATATCCTTGGAAAGAAAACAATGCCTTTTTTCTTCTAATCCTTTAGTCAAAATTTTTATTAACCCTCTTCTGGATATTTGTTAATTTTATAATCTTTTTAAAAATAAATATTGGTTTTGATATACATGCTGTTGTGGGATTCCGTCAAACTGACTTTGTTTGAGGGTCTTTCTCTGGCACACTGGCCTAAGGCTCACTACACAGCCCAAGCCGGTCTTCAATCCGTTACAGGTCTCTTTCCCTCAGCCTCTTGAGTGCTGGATTCTAGGCACAAACCACCACATCTGGATAGTCAAGCAGATTTAAAAGGAAATTTTATTGTCTAGCATCTTAGACAACTTCACCTAAAACCAAATTAGAAAGCTAATTATCGGAATGGAAATGATTCATATCTATCTAGGGTCAATTTAGGTCAGAGATCTACTTCAGGGCCAGGAAGAGGTGGGCCATTACTCATGTTTCCTTTTATGTTGAATCTATACTTAATATTCTCATACAGTAGTGTAAATTATGCATGCATGATTTATCCTTGAATTTCTTAATACACTTGGCTTGTTTTTTATGTTTTGTTTGAAGGCTTATTTTGAGTTAAACGCATCATCTGACCACAAACACGCCTATGTTTTCTATGATGGAAAATGATACATAGAATTTTCTATTTGTATGAGGGAATTCCTTCCCTATATTCCTGTTAAGTATTTCCAAAGCATAGTATTTGGTGACATTTTCTTTTCTTATTTAAAATCTTCCTTATAATTTCTTCTCAAGACATTAAAAACAAAATCAAACAGTTTCCATCACTAAAATATGGAGAGTTAAGAAAAGATCATTTATAAACAATTTTCCATTATTTTTCACTGGTCGAAGGTGAAATGTGGGGACATTTTATCAACTGACCATCTTTCCCATTCTGAAAGACCTGATAGACACTTGCGTTGAAATGCAAACATTACCAAGGAGATCATTTCGGAAGCTTTGTCTAATGTGTTCATCCTATGTTTTTTTTTTTTTTTTTTGAGGAATCATTAAAATAAGTCAATGCTTACCACATTAAACAGAAACAGTCACACATTAGCTAATAAATTATTAATGTAATATGGACCATTTGTCAGCAGAAAACACTCTCCAATCTTTTCATTTTCCTCATTAGCAGTGAATAGTCTGATGAACTATCAGTTACACTCATATTTCTTGTTACAATTTGTTTATTGCTTTCCAGAAGCCCCATAATCCGAGTGGATGAAAATATTTTTCATTTGTCACAGTGACACGTGCTACGAAGTGAAAATATGAACAGCTGAAAGATTCCCTAACTGATATGAGGAAGTATATTTATTTTTTTCTTAGAATTCCAACTCGTTTTTTTAAACTCTCCAATTTAGCTAAAATTAACTACAGGATTAGCATCTTATTTCAGTTATTCTTTTACTGTAACATGAGTACAATTTTAGAAAAATAATTCAGCAAAGGCTTTGACCATCATCCTTCAGATTTGACATGTTAACAGGTTTCTTCTAGGGAAATTATCTTCTGCCACATTCTTGGACCAGCTTTGCATTATCTTTGACTGCTAAAGAGTCTTTAATTATTATCTGTTTTCCTAACAGGGTCGTTTTCAGCCTCCCCTTGGCTAGCTTCTTGGGTTAAGTTACACTATTTCACACATTGAGCATTTCTGTATTGTACAATCTTTCTTGATCCATAGGTTGCCATTGAAAAAGTGGCAAAAACACAAAACATATAAAATCTTCTTTAGAAAGGTTATTTTTAGTGTGGGTGGGATTTTATTTTTGTTTTGAGATAAAATTTAAAATAAACACTGTTTCTGTTGTTTTTATAACTTTATTTACTTAAAACTGTTTTCATGAATACTTATTAAACAATCACATTTAACAAAATAAAAAAAATCAGTTCTAAAATGAATAATCTAAAACATGACATAGAAGTCACATGAGATAGGCTGAAGATTTATAGATTGTTAACAGTAGGCAATTCCCGTGTATGTATATTAGACAAACACAAGAATAGCGAGTCAATGCAGATAAATAATCAGTAGATATTGAACTCTTAATACACAATTTAAGTTTCATTTTCTTCATTTATTACAAGTAAGTGTAAACTGGAATCTTGTAGACGATCTCCAAGCATATTTCTGCCTATTCTGCAATAGAGAATCAAATAATCCAGCAGTTGGAAAGTAAGCTTAAAATATAAACCTTATTTATTGTTGTTCTTTGAAAAATCCAAAGCTCCAGTAACAATATGCTGAGATCCCCATGTGGAAAGAATTTGGTTAGGAAGCACACTCAAACCACCATGCTCCATTTCTTACTTCCATACACCAGGGCTGTTCCATGCATGCACAGGACCTGCCTGGACCCTGTAGGCAATGATGCTTCAAGCTTTTCCTAACTAAAATAAATAAAGACTTGTTTGGATAGAGTCCAAAATGCATCTTTCTTATACTGAATCTCACTTTATTGCAAAGATAGGATAAATTATGTATATAGTACATAATTAAATGTTCATGTTGTAACATGATCACAAATAAATTATTATATAAGGGAATTCCTAGAATATCAGGATAAAACTGATCACCTAGTTTTTAAAAGGAATGATTGAACATGTTTTTTGAAAGAATAATGAATCTTTTATTTTTAGAAAGTAGCAGACAAAAGGGCCTCCTCAATTACTTTAAAAGTATATGTCCAAGTGGTGTAGGTGAAGAAAAGGGATGTATTACTATCTCAAGAATAATTAAAATAAAGATATTACAAAAAACATTTTTGATCTGTATGAACTTCCACTAACACAGTTATTTTTTGCAGTGTGAAAAGATATATATTCATCTTTTTGATATTACAGATATTGGGAATAAATTATCTGTTGAAGTAATATTATTTATTAATAGACCAAGACTTGTCTAATTTTATACAACATTAAATGTTAACTATTTAATATAAACTAACCAATAATTCATTGATCTGCTTAAGAAAATATAAAGAGGGTATAACCTTGTACTACAAATTTATTCAATGTACTGTTAAATAGCTTTTGACTAATCTGTTTCTGTAATATATTTTCCTGATAATTTTCTCAAATATGTCTGTTGACATGGATCTATACTTAAAGATTCTTTGATATATCAATATTTAAAAAAGCAAATATCTCTTTGTATTTTTCAATTACTAGTTTTTTTAAAGGGAGGATTATAGATAGTATTGGGTTTTGCCTAAGCGGTAAGAATACAAAATTACAAAAATTAAAACAAACAATGTTATGATATTCAAAACATGACAAATGCCATGTAGCATATTTGCATATGGGGTATATATCAAAAAATGATGGATGAGCCTTCAATGTTCAAGTCAGCTTGTAATATGTAAATGGACTGTCTAGTCATCTCACACCATTTTGAATGCTAACAGGATTAGGGTCACATTAATCCTCCACCCACTGGAAGTGTAATATGTAGTGTGACCTGTAAATCTCTCCGGGGATTCACCACAGTTAAGTTGAACCATGCAAGATTTCAAAGCAATTCTCGCACAATTATCTGCCTGACCTGCTAGATGAACAAGCATTTCATTTAATTAATTGCCCAGCTCTTGTGGACATTGTTGTTCATTTTCCTAGTAATTGTACAATGATACCCACTTGCTGGTTCTTAGGAATGAACCAACTAGCACTTTGGCTGGTTAGATGGCCATTTTCTACACTGTCATCAGATAAGTCTTAAAAATTTTATATGGATGTCTTTTTACTTTTTAATTGATGCACCATAAAAGTACTCAGAGTGGCAGCTATTGCTGTACAAATATGATAAATGTGTTTTTATATCTGAAATTCATAATAAAAATCTGTTTCTTTACTTGTATATGAAGTACAAATGTAAAAAGAACAGTCTCTAAAATGTCTTCCCTCCTTCTCCCTTCCCCTCACCCCTTCCCACTTTCAGACTTTATCACAAGCTTCCGGAGTGTGCGGCAAATTCATCTAGCCAAGAACCAGAGCTTCTGGTTACAAGTTTGAGTAAGTCCACTACCTACTCCTAAAACACAAAATTGGTTGTAGCTTATTTTATCTTCTTGGAACAGCCCATTGTAATGTTCTCCTGAACAAATAATTAGGAAAAAAGGTATTCAGCTTTAGACATACTATATACATAGTATTGACAGAATACAGAATACAGTCCTGGGTGAGGGAGCTGAGAATCTGGGTTGCTAGTTAGGAAAGATAGAATATCACAGAGTATTGTATAGCACTCAGACATTCAGGAGAGGCCAACACAGTTCTCTTTTGAATGGTAACTCGCCTTTCCCTTCTCTCCTCTCTCTCAAATACCTCTGTAGTCTCCTTAGTGTCTAAGATCAATTTGTATTTGGATTTTGCTCTATATTCACCAAGAACTTAGATTATAATATTTAAAAATGTTTCTAGTGTTTTAAAAAATATCAATAAATAAAATGTAAAATATCCACCTCTCTCTTCTCTCCTCCCTCCCTCCTTTCTCCTTTCCATTTTTCCTTCCTTCCCTTCCTTCTCTTCCTCCCTCCCACCCTCCCTTCTTTCTTTCTTCCTTCCTCAATCCCTCCTTTCTTTTCCTGAGACAAAGTTTTTCTGTGTAGCTTTGAGGCCCTGGAACTTACTCTGTAGATCAGACTGGCCTCAAACTCACATAGACAAGCCTGCCTCTGCCTCCGGAGTGCTGGGGTTAAAGGCGTCAATCACAACCACTCTGCTCTCCATTACTTTTCTGATTAATTTTTCATAGTCAATTACTTATCACTTGAATTTTCTGATAGAAACTATGTCAGTCACCTTATGATGAGGCACTTTTTGAATAAATTGGTACAGACTTCATTTCTATTTGCCTAAGTTTGCCTGTGTGCATGCCTGTGCGAGTGTCTCTGTATGTGTTTTCCCTAGGAAAGTCGATGATACAAACTGAGCTCTATGTCCTGAAGTAGGAATAGACTGTGGTTTATTCTTTATATAAAAGAGTAAATGATTCTAGTGCACATATAAACCATGACAGCGTAGATTCTTCTTGGCCTTTTCGAAAGACTTTATTTTCAGATGAGACTATGTAGTTGATGGGTTTTCAAATAGTTTTCTCAGAATTGCTTAAAAGCCAATTAGCTTTTCTCAGTCTCAGCAGTGGCAGGGGTATTATTTGGCATTGACAATTTCTTTGTTTCAGGCATCTTCTATTCAGCAATATGCCTAGTGTCTACCAAGTGGACTTGTAAAAGTCCCAACCATGGCTGGGGACAAACAAAACACACTTTCAAACATTAACACAGGCTCCTGGAGTGTGGGGGAAAAGAAATGTACCCAAGAACTATAGCTTCACCATGGCACAATACTGTTCTTAAAATATAAAATTAGGTGTGTTATATTTTATCTACTTCAGCTAGCAAACTGTAATGTTCTTCTTGTTAGATAATCAGATAAAAGTTGTATTCAGCTTTAGACACACTGTGTACACCATTATTAAAACTCATTCCCACAATACAGATAACTGTGGGATGGGGGAAGGAGATATCCTGAATTAATAATTTAGAAAGATACAGTTTTCCGGAAAATTATGACATTTTGACTTTGATTAGAATGAAACCCAGCTGTATGTTTGAAGTTTTGATGGAAGTGAGCCCAACCATAGGGGACATACTACCTACCACACTCAATGTAACTATTATAGCCTTAAGTATCCTATTTCAAAGATTAGTGTCTAGGTGAAATAATATAATTTTTGTATAATTAAACCCCTCAGTTTTTCAACTCCATAAAGTTAAGTAATTAACCACTATAATATCTTACATACAAACTAACAGATAAAGTGGAAGTCATGAAAAGTCTCTGTAGCTCTGAGGGATCTGTTTATAATTGTTCAGAGTGGAAATCTGTAGGAATCTACAATTTCAATAACAATTAATAGTTCTCTGGATTATTTTGACTTGTTAATTTTACTATATCTCTGTGTGGATATAATACAGAGATCTCACTGTAGCAGATTCAGTGATTAACAGGCTAGTCTTTATGTGTATTAATACTGTTCTAATATTATTCTAACAGGTATGGCTTAGAAAATGGAAGCTGAGAGAAATGCCAGGACCTTTAATGGTGGAAAGTTCTGAGTCTGCACTGTCTGTCAGTTTTTGGCCTCTCCCATAGATGTTTTTTGCTGGGGTAGCTGTCCTGGGAACAGAACATTTCTTGGCATACTCTACAGCACAAAGCTAAATCTTTCTCTTTAGGTTAGTTTTTTTCTCACTTTCCTCTTTCTTTTCATGAGATATTCTTTGTTTCCTTCATTAGCATTTTCATCAGCATCATTATAATCACCGCCATCTTTTCTATTTCGTATCTTTCCTTAGAGTGTGAAGGAAGTTTTACATTTTGATATAAATAAGGAGAATGTGCTTCCTATCACCAGAAACGTGAAGACAACCAAATTATACACTTTCTTAGGATTTTATATATAAAATGAAATTCCACCTAGCAATTAGTATTCATTTTATTCAACAATAGACTATCCATAATAGAGTAAAAATTCTTACACACAATGATAATTAACTTGGCACTTGGCTCTCCCTTCAGAAAGGTATTTTATTAATATATTAGAAAATATATGTATGTAATATGATATATATATAACCTAATATAAAACATAAAATGACTTTTTAAAGAAAAACTTAGCAACATTTGTCTTTAAAACAATCATATTTGTGAACTCTAAAAGACTTTTTAATAAAATCCAGAACCACAAATTCTTATTTATTTATTATCGATATAATATATAAATTTATTTTTGAAATGCAATACTGATATATATATCAGAAATACATTTCTAAGCCAAATATTATTACATTCCATATGAGAATAGAGTTGTTACCATTATATATACTAAGAAAAGTGTATGTGTATAACTGTGAATAATTTTTCAAAAGCCAAACTAAATTATTATACTCAGAAAAAATGAGAGCTGCTTTAGATCAAATAGGACCTTCTAAGTTTGGAAGCTATGGCTGTTACTCAGATTTACCTTCTGCTCTTCCAATGTGTTACAGCTATTGTCTATAAATAGACTATCACAAGAATCAGAGATGTTTTATATAAGCAGCAAACTGAACATAAGTTCTCCCGTCTCTCATGAAAGGAAAAGGAACCAAAATACCAGGGAAGAAAAGTAGTCTATCTTAAAGCTGCCTCCAAATACTCCTGTGAATTTTGCTGCAAAAGTAAGTTTCTTCAAACTTCAAATACTTTCCATGGAACAACCAGAAAGCAAGGGAACAAAAGAAGTAGTGGTGATTTCTGGGTAGAGAGCATCTATCTTTACACTGGAAAGATAAAGCTTTTGAAGACTTGAAGTACATCTCAAAATGCACTTTTCTCCTTTCTTATTGCTTGAAAAGTTTGTAAATGCACATACTGCATTTTGATCCTATCTACTCTTCTCCCTTCCCTTCAGTTCTTCTCTTACTTCCCTTCATTATTTTCCCCCAAATTTTACGTTTTCTTTCAACTCCCAATTCCTTCAGTTCCATGCACTCAGTGCTACCAGTATTTGCACAGATAGGGCCATCTGCAGGAATAAGCATAGCTTCTCAGGAGCTACAGCTGTTAAGAAAATTATTTCCTAGCAGTCATTAGTGCCAATAGCTCCATATTGGGAAAGACTCTATTGTTATTACTTACTTAAATAAACATAGTATTAGAATGCTCCCTGAATACTTGTCTTCTTACCCATATATTAGTGCATCTTTCAATTGGCAACAGAAAAACTGTTCTTCATGTAGTGATCAGCATGCCTCGGGTAATATGAGAATGTGCTGCCCTACATGGGAAGTTTATGTCGTATTTCCTTGTTTGCTTCTTCCTGTTTCCTTCTTTCTCTTCAACTTGGCAAGTAGAGTTGGTGGCTACTCTAGGAAAGCTGGACAAATCTTTCCAGCGATGTTTTTGTCTCGCAATAGGCAAATTTGTAGAATATGATTTATCCCTTGACACATGAGAACTAGAGACAGCACCATGTTTATTTTTAGGACTAATCCCATGCCCTGCTCCCCTTCCCCCAAAAAACACTTGTAAGCCCATATATTCATAATGTTAGCTGCCAAATGATTGATGGCCTGGGACACATCCATATTCATCTTCCCAGGATTGGGACAGCCATCTTATTGATTCACACACAATGTGTTAACAATCATGTACCACCCATTTCAAAGGGAAATTTGCAATTGGTGGTGGATATTGGTCTGTAGGTAGGCGTAAGAGTGAAGTAAAAGATTATAGTTTTACTGTCAATGTATTTTTCCTCCTCTAACATCAGTTAGGGTTATAGTGACCTTTCCAAATGATGTCAAGTGCCGGGATATTCTATATAAAATGTAAAACCAGTCAGCAGTTTCATAAGGCCCAATGATTCTTGGTAGAGAATAGTTTCTTGGAAAATTCAAAACATGAATATGGCCTTGTTTTATTCTAGGACAAATATAGGCATGAATGCATAGAAACAACATGCATAATATGATTTTATTGATCTAATTTAAAAAAAAAAACTAGAAATGAGAAGGTAAGGTCAGTGAATTTTCCCAGTGGTCAAAGGGACTTGTGTGAATCTGAGATCCAGGAAGTGCATGATAGAGGGAGAACCAGCTACCAACCAACAATGTCCTCTGACCTCCACACCTGTCCTTGGCTTATAGGGCCTCTCCCTAAAAATGTAAATTAAATGTAATAAAAATGAGAAAGAAACCAAAAATGAAACAACAAAACAAACCCAATATTGAAAATAAATATAAAAAAGCAGATTTTGTCACTGGGAGCTTTGAGATGGAAATGCCTTGACCATGAGTTGCTAAATTAAAAATAATTTTAAAGCTATCTATTATTTGATACTACTATATGATCACTGGAATTTTAATTGCCTTCCAGGTGGGATGCTGAGACGTTTCTGTGAAACAGAGCCTTGCTCTTTTCAATCCTCAGGCTTTCAAAGTTCCTGTCGTTTCGTTTTTTCAGTTGCAGAATCTGGCAGTGAGTCTGAATCCAGGCCTTGACACGCCTTGAGGCACCCAGCTGCAGCCGGGCTCATGCAGGGAAACAGCACTGCACTTTATTTGGTTTTGAAAATTAAACCAAAAGGAGACTATTCAGGGGGCTACTTGATCGGGAATTAAGTTCTCAAGTGACATTAAAATCATCTTATGATCCGGAGGTGACTGAAATAAAGAACCCACTTTAAACTGCTCCTAGCACAATTTATTCATCCACATGTGCACTGAACCCTCTTACCCTGGAGGGTCCCACATTTACTTCAACAATGTATTCATTGATCCAGATATTTTTATAACTTCTCTTTGGAATTGTCCTTGGACTCTATTACTTCCCACTGCTCGAAAATTTGTTCCTGTCTTTCTGAAATTATTTATTGACCCCGCAATGATTTAGGTGTCTCCCTGGCTGATGATAATAAGGCCGTGAATGAGAGATGGATGTAAAGCTAGGTTCTTGGGATCTGGCCCCTCAGTGTGAGAATATAGATGTAGCAAGAAGCAAATTCCAGAGGAACAAAAGTGTTGGAGAGAGAAATGGAGCCGTGGAGCTTGCAAGTGGATGGTTTCTGAAGAAGCTCCACTGAAAGGATGCCCCTTGAAAAAATGAAGATGATAGTGGGGGAGTAAGCCATTAGAGAAGAAGTCTTATGCTAGAACATTCTGGAAAGAAGAAAATGCACAGAATTATAGTATGATTATTCAGAGGTAAATAAAAATGATGACTAGAGCAGAAAGGTAGCAATTCATTTTTAGGCAGAAGCAAGAATACGTTAGCCAAGTGGGACAATCGGAGTTTTGTGCTAAAGTTTGCCAATTCCTGGGCTTCCTATTTTTCAGTCAGTGCACAGGCAATGTGTCTCCAATGAGTCTCCTGCTAACTGAACTTTGCCTGCAGCATCTTATCGACTTCTTAGTACATCGTGCATGTCAAGGCTGATTCTGTCTTGTTTCCTCCACACTATCCTTCATCATTCAGCCTCTGCCTTCTTATGTTGAAAATGGATGAACACATAGCAGAAATTGTCACGTGTGTATCTAATGTATTTATTTAACATCCTAAGCAATGGCTTCCACATATTTCCAACCTACCAATTACTCTTCCTTTTGGGGTGTTTCCAACAGCTGGGTGCCCTGGAAACTCAGGACCTTGATATCATCATGGGGTGTGAGACATCTACCACTCAACCTTGCTCTCTCTCTGTCACATCAGCATTAATTATCTAAAAATAGAAGTTAAGCGCACCTCTCTCTTCTTAGAGTCCACCTATATGAGAACTCCCATATACTCAGAACAGTTTGTTGTATTTCATTCAAGCCACTGTTCTTAGCCATTCATTTCCCTTAGTCTTCAACCTGTCTTTAGCTATTCATCATTTCCAAAACTCCAATAGATTATTGAAAACCCTTAGTCTTTATATCGTACCAGCTTTGTAAAACTCCTTTGTAAATTATCTTCATTCTTAAGCTTGTTTGGGGACAGTCATAGTGCTGAGAAACAATATTCTATAAAAACATATACCTTCTATCTCAAAAGACACTATTCAAGGCTATGGAAATGTCTTATCAGTAAAGCTCTTGCATCCATATTTGCAAGACTGAGCTTTTCCTTTGACCTGGAATCCTTGGAGAAGTAACACAAGTGGCTATCTGGAGGCTTTCTAGTCATCCAGTCTAGCTGAGTCAGGGAGCTCCAGTCTCAGTGTCAGACCCTGCTTCAAGAATACAATGGAGTGTGATGTCAGAGGACACCTGGGATGGACCTCTGTCCTCCATGTGTACATTCACACCATTGCAGTATGCCACTGTACATGCTCACGCATGCACACATGAAAGGTACCACACAATTTTGGAAAGAAATTTATCTCCCATTCATGACTATAAAATATCAAACTCTGCTGAGCCCTTGTGACATTCCCAGATTATCAACTAAATACAAAATATTCTACTTTATGAGGATATTTTAAGAGGAACAACACTTCACCATTGTGCCTCCAAAACAGAGTTTCACACTTAAGGTCCTCCTTGTCCTCTTCCTCAAAGCTATAGCATGAGGTTGATTTCATGTCTGACACCATCCATCCTTCCTTCCTTCCTTCCTTCCTTCCTTCCTTCCTTCCTTCCTTCCTTCCTTCCTTCCTTCCTTCCTTCCTTCCTCCCTCCCTCCCTCCCTCCCTCCCTCCCTCCCTCCCTCCCTCCCTCCCTCCCTCCCTCCCTCCCTCCCTCCCTCCTTCCTTCCTTCCTTCCTTCTCCATGCGTGAGTACATCCAAACACTTGGGCTACTAAAATGGTTCTCATAGCACTTTTGAAATTGAGCTAAAGCTTCTCCCAACCTCAGTTGCGAATCACCATTTCTCTACTGTCATTATTTGAAATATCGCTCTACTTCCTGTTTTCCTCACCATCACTTTTCTCAGGACTGCTCCCCAGTCTGCCATCTACATTTGTTTTTACATAAAAAGAAATGAATACAAACCAGAGCTCTGGGCTGATACAGTGCAAGGTCATTTTTATATTTAACTGCTTTGTCCTCATCTCAACCTGTGGAAGTGGTGAATATTTCCTAACCGTGTTAAGTATGTTCTTTCCTGTAGTTGTGATACGTCTGTGCTTTTACACCCACCTTTCCTGAAGTTTCCACTAAGTGTCTTGTTAGTCTATTTATTACCAAAGCCTGGTATCCTACTCTTTTATCCCATCTCTCTCAAAAATCTTTGTTTTTGAGAACTTTGTTCCGCACTCAAGATTTTTTATAACATCAAATAAATAACACCTAAAGTTTCATTTCTACCCCTATCTTTCTTTATAAAGTTCATGTCTCAATTTTTGATACAGTACCACATTCCAAATAGGTAGGAAGAAAATACGTCATAGCTCAACTCCTGAACCTTTTCCACAGTACCTTCTCTTTTGTCCTTGACTGGTTTAGTGAGTTACATCAGAAAGCGAGCGGGCCATTCTTTGAACTTAGCAGTCATCCTTGGTTCTGACTGCAGCTCACCTTCCATGTTCAGTTCATCACAGAATCTTGTCAACTTGACTTCCCAAATTACATTCATAGTAATTATATCATATATTGATATATAATAAATGTAAGATATATAAATGTAAAGTATGTGCATGATACATAAATGTAAATTATGTGTATGTAATTTGTGATAAAATATTCTAATTATTATTAAAATGTTATTACTAATTATTTTCTTATATTTAAGGAAGTAGAGGAAAAACAGAATCACATGTTTTTTCTGTTGAACGTATTTTATCTCTATGAGTTCCTTTACTTATCATTCATGCTTAAGTCAAGGAACATTTTCTTGAGATGATATCTCTTTTTTAAAAAATTTCAAATTGTTTGTTTAGACAAGGGTTTACTATGTAGAAGCTCACCTGGAAATTTTTAATGTATATCAGGCTGGTCTTGAATTTGAAGTGATTCCCCTATCTATGTTTCTCAAATGCTGGAATTATAGCCTGAGGCAACAGCTCAAATTTCATTTATTCTTAACTAACGCTTAATAACAAAAATCTTATATATTTACATTTTAATATTTGGTACATAATTGTATAAGTTAGTATTCAAGTGAAGTATACCAATTATTTGCTGTGAAAATATTTAAGGTCCTTTCTTTTATATTGGAATTATGGAGTTCATTATTATTCTTTATATGGATGGTATTTTACATAAAGGTCTTTAGTTTTATGTAGAAAAGGTCATCTTGTCTGAAAATCAAATGCTGGTTTGTTAAATTTTAGATGGATTAAAGTAAGTTGTTTGTAAGCCATTTGTTAAATTTCACTTCTACTAGAACAACAGCGGAGAGTCATTATTATTAATTCACAGAAATTCTGTGTCACATGTGATTATATGTGCAAGTGAATGTTTGATGAAGGAGTATAGAGGATGGCAGAAGCACGGGAGACCTGGAAGGTGGAAGAACGATGCAGAAAAGAGAAACAGGTCTACAGTTGTACAAATGGGTAATTTTTTAAAAATTGGGTCATTATTTTATTTTTATTAGTTTTTAAATTTATTTTACACATCAGCTAGTGTTTCCCTTCCATTCTCTTTTCCTGTTCCTTCAGCCCAAAAGCTTTACCTCCACCTGCTTCTCAGAAAGGATAAGGCCTCCTATGGGAGTCAATAAAGCACGGCATTTGTCTTTATTTACAATATAATTTATTATTAATATCATTAATATATTGCTTCACAGTGAAATAATTATGTTCTAGTCATACAAACTAATTATTTTAATGATTTATGATGATTATTTTAAGTCCTATATTTTATTTATACTTTAGTTTTGGTCTCAATAATAATTCTATGACTAAGTTTCTTCAATACATGAAATTCACTGAATGGTTTGCAAGAGACACAGTACTAGTATGATTCCTATCAAGAAGGGATGTGCTTCATATGAATGAACAGCACAACATGATCATCTGAGCTTTGCTAATACCATAATACATTGAGATGCTCATCTTGGAGTTTGAGCTAAAAAGCTTAGGGCACAATTTCTTATTTCTGAGATTATAATATAATTGCAGTATTTCCCTCCTTCCATCTCCTCCTACCAACCTCTCCTATATACTACCTCCTGATTTGCTTCAAATTCATGGCTTCTTTTTTTATTTCTAATTGTTATTGCATACATGTATGTATATCCATTATTAAATATAACTTGTTCAATCAATATAATATTACTGGTATGCATGGTTTAAAATCTCACTATTGGGCACTGGACAGCTGATTGATGTGCCCTTCTCCGGAGAATAACACCTCTTCAGCTCCCAGCCTTCTTGGTGGCCTGTAGTTCTTTGTATAGGGTTGAGGCCACTTTGTCACGACCATTGCAGTCATCCTCATTCACCTCATGCTTATGCAGTTATATTAGTAAAATTTCACGGGTTTAGTTTCTGGTATTACTGGGAGACATAATCTCACAGCAAACTCCCTGGCCCTCTGGCTCTTATAGTCTTTCTACCCAATCTTCTGTAATGTTCCTTGAACCTTAGGTGTACATATTTTAAATGATATTTTGCAACATGCTGAAAATTGATGACGCCTAGAATAAATTTTACATCCTTTCACTTACAATAATTTCAGAGAAATTACAGTGCTAGTAGTAGTCATAACTTTCATTAGTAAATATATTTCTGATAAATAATTATTTTTGTGAAAAAGTATATTTTAGCAATCATGGACTTGGATTTTCCTCTTTGAAAATACGATTAGCGTCTTAATTAGTGTCTTCTGACTATGCTGTGACCTTCATGTGCACATTTATCATCACTTTTAATTCTTTCAAAGGGTAACTCCAAATGCAACTAAGTGGCTTGATCCCTGCCCTACTCTCTTCAGATTCTCCACTTTCTCAGCCTCCACGAGTAGTTCTCCATACACTTGCTGGCTTTTCCCTTTGCATCATCTTCAATGCCTCACAAACCTGTCTCCCGTATAAAACTTTACCAAGGACCACATATTCAATATTTCTTGCAATGTAGTCTTGAAGCACACATTAAATTTTACACAGATTTACCTTGAATTTATATACAATTTACATTTCTTCTATTATCTGGTCTCTTATACAAGACATTTATGCTCTTATATATCTTTACAGTAGATTAAGTTAAATCTCGGTAAACCATGGTGTCCCCACACCTCTCCTCTATTCAGGTCTTTGTTAAGTCCCTTCTATGCTAATGCTGAGTTTATCTATGTGACTTTCTTTGGTTAATAAGACAATAGAATATATTTAGTAAATTAAGGATGGCAAAGCACTTACCGGTGGGTTAAACATGTCTAGCTACTCTTAGAACCTAGCCTTCATTTCTAAATAAGCTCCAGGCAGTCAGTAGAATGATGAGGTATCTGATGGATAGAAGCTTCTGCTTTCATTACTACTGTAAAAGCACTAGAAAAATTATCAGATACCAGCAACATTCCATTAATCCCCAAGCTAAATGATGATGCTCTAGTGATCTCAGCCAAGAACAACTGAGCTTTATCTGGGCCAACATCGTAACCTAGAGCAAATTTAACACTACAAAGACACTGGCAGAAAAAGCTTGTTGTTGAAAATTATTAAGTTTTGGTGAATTACCTGTATTGTCACGATAATGGACAGTTTTCCCCAAGTAAATATTGAGCAGCAGATGGTACTTATTTCCTATTCTTTTCAATGAAAAAAAGATACTCAGAGAATAAAAGAAACAGAGGCATTGTAGTCAAATATCTTATGGTTGGGAGAATGTTACTCTTCACATTGGCCGAAAGTGTTATGAGGTCACCCACAGGATTTAGGTAGAACCAACAGCCCACACTCTACAGGAGACATTAAAGACATCTAGGAGGAATACATTAACAAAAAAGGTAGTTGGACTTTACAACAGTAAATTTCATACCAGACACCAATGGAGGAATGTCTTCTAAGTTGAGATGGAAAATGACTTAAAAGTTAGAAGAAAAGCATCATCAATTGTATTAGACATTTTAAAATAAAGACTCTTGAAAAGTTTACCTCATTTACCTTTGCATAAGTTACCTGAGGGCACAATGACAGCAAAAGTAAAGGAACAAATTAAAAAATGAGAATAGAGTAAAAGGCCTCCGATGAAGAACTCCTCAAGCAAAGAAAGATAAACGGATGGATTGTGCCTTAAAGATAATGTAATGATCTGAGGAACAAAGGTGAGGACAGAAAGAGAAACGCTCAGTTCATGCCAGCGTGGGCTGGGCGGTGGTGGAGTAGGAGTCTAATCCCAGCACTCAGGAGACAGAAGCATGAGATCTCTGTGAGTTCAAGGCCAGCCTGATCTACAGGGTGAGTTCTGGGACAGCCAAAGCTACACAGAGAGAGAAGCCCCTCAGGAGGGGGAAAAAAACAAAAAACCCAGAACAACAACAACAAAACCCAACCAAAAACACCCCTCAAAAACAAAAACAACAACCAAGAACAGGAGACAAGGGAAGAAAAAACAGAAGGAAACAAAGAAATTAGCCTCATATCACAAGTTTCCACAAAATTGTTCACAAGAGGAAAAAAAGCAGAAAATACAGTTTTAAATTATGAAGCAGTTGGAAATAAAATACACATTCTTCTTCACTAAAAGAAAAGGAAGGAAAAACTAAAGTAAAGCTAGAATAGAAAAAGGAGGAGGAGGAAGAGGAGAAGGAGGAAGAGGAGGAGGAGGAAGAGGAAGAGGAGGAGGAAAAGGAGGAGGAGGAAGAGGAGGAGGAAGAGGAGGAGGAAAAAAAGGAGGAGGAAGAGGAGGAGGAGGAAGAGGAGGAGGAAGAGGAGGAGGAAAAAAAGGAGGAGGAAGAGGAGGAGGAGGAAGAGGAGGAGGAAGAGGAGGAGGAGGAAGAGGAGGAGGAGGAAGAGGAGGAGGAAGAGGAGGAGGAAGAGGAGGAGGAGGAAGAGGAGGAAGAGGAGGAGGAGGAAGAGGAGGAGGAAGAGGAAGAGGAGGAAGAGGAAGAGGAGGAGGAAGAGGAGGAGGAGGAGGAAGAGGAGGAGGAAGAGGAGGAGGAAGAGGAGGAGGAAGAGGAGGAGGAAGAGGAGGAGGAAAAAAAGGAGGAGGAAGAGGAGGAGGAGGAAGATGAGGAGGAGGAGGAGGAAGAGGAGGAGGAAGAGGAGGAGGAAGAGGAGGAGGAGGAAGAGGAGGAGGAAGAGGAGGAGGAAGAGGAGGAGGAGGAAGAGGAGGAGGAGGAAGAGGAGGAGGAAGAGGAGGAGGAGGAAGAGGAGGAGGAAGAAGAGGAGGAGGAGGAGGAGGAGGAAGAGGAGGAGGAGGAATAGGAGAAGGAGGAGGTGTAGAGAGCTGCCCCAACTATTGCTAAGATGGCGCCAGCTTCCGGCTAAATCCAGCATGATTAGGCTGGTCAACAAGGTACTGCGCATGTCCATGGTAATTTTCCACACTTGGTCTCTTTGCCTCTCCCGTGGCGTCAGATGGGGTGATGAGCGGCAGCCAATCGGGAGCTGACACATCCTAAGCGAAAGTCGTTGGCCTATTTAAGGGCTGGGATTGCCTCTCTTGGGGTCTCCATTTTCTGTAAGCTGATGCTCTCCCTCAAGACACATTAAAGCTTTGCTGCAGAAGGATCCTGTGTGACATGTCATTCTTGCTGGTGAGAAGAGGCGCGGAACAGGAGGAAGAGGAAGAGGAAAAGGAGGAGGAGGAAGAGGAGGAGGAAGAGGAGGAGGAGGAAAAGGAGGAGGAGGAAGAGGAGGAGGAGGAAGAGGAGGAGGAAGAGGAGGAGGAGGAAAAGGAGGAGGAGGAAGAGGAGGAGGAGGAAGAGGAGGAGGAGGAAGAGGAGGAGGAAGAGGAAGAGGAGGAAGAGGAGAAGGAGGAGGAAGAGGAGGAGGAAGAAGAGGAGGAAGAGGAAAGCCCCCATCCAGTGGCATGCAGGGCAGCTTCCAGCTCTCAGAACGCTGCTACTCAGTTGAAGCTGAAGCTACTAGCTGGGCACCAGACTCTGTTCTAGCTTCTGATGCCACAACCTGCCCTGAGTTCTCACATCAAGCCCCATTTAAGGAGAATTTATACTGCTTGACACTCTCTCTTGCTTCTTCTCCCTGAGGGGGTTCTCTCTCTCTCTTAATATAATAATAAAGTCCTTCTACATAAACACAATCTAAGTATCTCCTGCCTCCTGCCCACTGCTTCTTGACGCACCTCTCATGTACACCACTCATCCATGGGGCAGGAGGCCTCTCTGTTCATAGACAGCTAAGCAGGGAAAACATTATTGTATCATGCCAGATCAAACATGATCCCAGCAGCTGATATTAATGTTTGTTGTTTTCAGTCAAGGGCCGATTGTCAGGTTGTGGAAGGCAACCAATAGCTTTGATAAGAGTCTTCAATATTTGAAAGTGGTTGTCTATGTAAACATTTTGGCCAAAGCCTCAACATCTGAAATGTTTTGTCAAAAAAGATAAATTGAAGTGGTTGTATTTGTTAGTGATTAAGGAATGAGAAAAACACATGTAGGCGTTTCATAATAAATTATTTAGTGATAGCCAGGGTTTCCATGGTAGCTGATCTACTGTCCACAGCTTAGGTTCATCTACTGGGTATGTGACAATTTGGCTCACTCTCACTAAGATTTCATTTTGACTAAGACAAGAATGTTCAAGGGAAAATGCCTGGTGTTGGGTATCACTTCTTCAAAAGATTCTACTTGAAAGAAAATTCCAAGGATCATTTCTACTTATAGCTTCCTGTAAAATTTGCCTCTTTTTCAACTCTAACATAGCTATTCTGCTGCCCAATATTTTTCATTTTCGACCAAAGCTCCCACAGCACAGCTTTTAAAAAACTCTTAAAACCAGTTCTCAATTTATCATTTGCATATGAAAAACTCTACTCGAATCCTCTTTCAGGAAATCAACAGTTACTTTTTAAAAGATCACATGAAATTGGGATAGTGGTAGGTCAATAGGGCAGAGGCTTAGAGAAAATTACATTACCAGACTTGATCACGTCACATTCTATAGACATATAAAATTCTCAAACAATACAATACAAATATTTGTTGAAATTACCTCTTACAAAATTTTAAGTCAAATTATATATATAGCATATTACAAGAAAGGAAGATCCAGCAGTACTGAACAATAGGTATATTCTATAATTTTCTATTTTTGATAATAAACACATCTAATTTGTCAATTAAAGAGTTATTATGTTAAATATGAAATAAATGCAAGTAGTTTCTTTAGAAATTGAGGTTAGAAACAAAATAGCTAAAACTGGCAAGCACTGTCTTAATTTATAATAACCAATTTAATTCATTATCATCAAGAAGGAATGGGACTTAGCTCTGTAGAGTCTTGTAACATCTTGTAACATTCATGATATACGGTAACATTACTACCTAGTGTTACCCTTCTCTCATTTAATTTTATTTTGTGTGTTTGTGTGTTTGAATATGTCTATGCGAGGTATATGGACAAATGTCTGCAGATGTGTGCATGTGCATAGAAGCATAAAGAAGATGGTGAGTAGCCTGCTCCATCTCTCTGTTCTTATTCCTTTGAGAAAAGATCTCTCATTGCAAATAAAGGTAGGCTAGCAGCCAACAAAGCTCGATGATTTTCCTGCCTTCACCCTCCCCTGTGCTGAGGTTACAGGCACCCACAGCTAAGTGGGCTGGTTAGGTGGTTGTGTTGGATGTGCACTCTGGTCTTCAGGTTTACATAGCACGTGCTTTCATTCCAGCAAGTGTCCCTCCCACTTTTCCTGTCTTCAGTTTTTGACTAGTCTCTTAAAGAGTAGTCTTCCTATTTCCAAAACTTTACAAACTGGACTTTTTTTTTTTTTTTTTAATATGCTTTCAGTGTTTGCTTATTTAAAATTTAGCCATTCAAAACTGGGTTTCTTTTGTACTTTCTTAGATTTTCCCACACAACATATACTTTATAAAAAAGATATATAAAGGTGATTGTACCTTCATAAAACTTAAATTGCTTACTTAAAAAGTAAATAGTTCTTTGGGCCCTGACAAGTTGGGACAGGTTACAACATCATGTTAGTGTAACTCCGTCCAGGATCCCCATTCTCTTCTGGACTCTGATACCCTCTCTGAATAGTTCTGTTTATTTTACATCTACAAGCAAAAGCTTCATTCAGAGAGAGCAGAAGGCACTGTTGCATCTATGGCTAAGCTCAAAGCTAAAATTTTCTCTTATTGCCTATGAGGTCTCTTTTCCTTCCCCCTTATCATGGCAGTAATGTTAATTCCCCCCAGTAATGCTTTATATGAGTCCTTCCTACTTTAGTTTATTTGCTTGTTTGATTGTTATGAATATATCTTTTTGTATGTTCTGTTGTCAATTGATGAAATAAAGAGCTACCAAGGGCCTTATTGAGATTCAAATTTGTATGTATCTTTGACGTCATTTCCAGAGAAGATTAATTTTATATAGAAGACCTGACTTGAGTACAAATGCTACCAACTTGTGGAGAAGGTTCCTGACCTGAAAAAGTAGGGAAGAAAAGAAGAAAGGCAACGAAATGGTGTTATTCTCTTTGACTGCCTCCTCCTGTTCCACTGAGATATCAGCAAGTGTCCTCCTGAGCCAAGAGCCAAAGTAAAGTCTTCCTCATGTCACTTTGTTTCTAAAATGATTTTAGTCTTTCATGAGAAAAATAAATAATATGATTGTAGGGGTATTGCGTTGTTTCATGGTAAATAATTGTCCCACCCACTGGTTTAATAAAAAGCACTGATGGGCCAAAGGCAGGCAGGAAGTGAGGGTGGGGCTACCAGACTAAAAACTCTGAGAACAGGAAGCACAGAGCAGAGCGTCAGAGAGAAGCCGAAAGAAGCAGAGGACAACTATGCTGCTCTAAGAAAAGGTACCGAGCCACATAGCTGAACAAGAGGCATGGGTTAGATGAAAGGTAGAGAGCTAGCAAGTGATATGCCTGGGCCTATGTCGATCAGCCAAAAACTATTGAATGCATCTGTGTGTCTCTGTCTTTGCTAGTCTGCGGGTCTGTGGGTCTTTGGGCCTAAACATTGAGGCTAGGCCCGAAATCAGGGCCAGAAACCTCTTACTACATATGATAATTAATACAAATTAATATTTAAGTCATGTCACTGCTTAAAATAGAAATTGTCCTGGCAAATCATGAGTATCTACTGATGTAGCTCCTCTGTTTCCAAGTATACCTAAGTACTATATCTATTTGACTCCTTTACTTTATTTCTCCTGATCATTTTGTGTTTCCTGCATCATGGGAATTGAGGTTCATGCCCGCAGTTTAGTAACACGATGCATGCCAGTCCACCACAGCTTCCTGCTCAATATCAAAGGGACACAGGGATGTGGTAGTCTTCATTCAGATTCTGCATCGACCCCTGACTCACTGGCTTCAACTGCCATTAAATTCATCTAGGAGATTCTTTCTCGATTAACAACTAATTAAACGGCTCCAGACAAATAGTATTTTAGTGAGATATCTTTGATTTTAATCTTTTAGATATCATTTAGAGAAATTATTTTTGGAATAAGGATTGGAATGTATCCTTTGAATAGAATCCAACTGGTTGAAATTGCAAAGAGATATTCCTAAAAGCAAAACACAACACAACTTCTATGCTATGTAGAAACTCAGTTCTCTGAAAAAAGGAGTAATATTGAAAAAACAGATTGTCTGAAACATCATTTGAAATTAAATACAGTTTTCATAAAAATTCAATTGTCCGACACCATAAGCTAAATAAAAACAGCCGAGGAAAGAATACTGGATATGCGTTAAATTTTACTACAGTTTAGAGAGATATTCTAACTTTGCTTTAGCATGATTATTAAAAATATAAGATTTTGCACTATCAGAAAGTGCTAGAAATGAAAACAAGGTTAAAAACACACAAACACAACTAACGCTAAAATTGCTCTTCTTGAAAAATTAATAAGCGAAGCAGGCAACAGGATGTGGAACTTTCAAAATGAAAAGACAATGTTATTTATTTATGATAATGTATTTGAAAAGAATCTGAAAAATAAGAAACACTCTTAGGGAAGCAGACGCCTTTGAAAATATAAATGCCTAAAACGAAAGGGTATTATGTTAAATGAAAATAACCTTTGTCTTCATGTTTAGACAGTACTGAAAAGTGTTAGAGTCAATTCTGTCTAAATCACACACTTCACTTTTGACAAATACTTTACCAGATCTTCATCTGGTGAAATATCTGTTGTTTGTGAAAGTCTGTTCCTACTTTTAATTGCAAGGATCGAAATGTGGAAAAAAATTTCTGAGAATAAAATTTATGACATACAGTCCTTAGGTCCATAGAATGCCAACAATAAGAGCAACTTTATCCAGTCTTACTGGTTCCAATAAAGGAGTGCCTGAGGAGTGGGTATTGGAATGATAGATGCACATGCTGTGAGATAGAACATCACCAAGACATTGAGCCAAGAATGTGCTGTGTGGCTCTGCCAAGCAAGACTGCATGGATCATACCTTAGGCCTCGGGAGAATAACCCTGACTCCTCTTCATATTTGTATTGTGGGGTCTTCTCTTCCTTCCAGAAATGCAATTTGCCATTTTTTGCCAATAATTACCAATATTTGAGAATAGCCATATTAAATTTGAAAACTAAGTGATGGAGACAAGTAAAAATACATTTCATTGGTAAATTTTCTAGGATATTTGAGATTTCCCAATTCATATAGAACAATATCTTATCTAAGCAATTTATGTGTTTTATACTTTGACTGTTTATGTGTGAATTTTTAGATGTTTCAAATGAAATGTAGGACAACTGGATAACCAGAAGTCCCCTTCTGGTCCCCAGCTATCTAAGAGATGAGTGGGAACCAGACCCTCAGGTCAAGTGCAGACTGTGGTCTCTGAACCCCAGCCTGGGGACACAGTCCCCGGCATAACATCCACACCCAACCCCACCCTAAACCAAAGAAACCTGGGAAAGTGCCCCCCCAGCCCAATCCTCAAATAAAATGTATTGAATTAACTCATTATGCCTCCAAAATTCTGAATTTTAAACTGAAAACTCAATATACAAACAAAACTTATGAAATTAACACCCTTCATATAATATACCATGTGTGTGATTGCCAAATTAGTAATTCTAAAAGTCTTGCTCTCACAAGATCAGCCAGGCCTGACTCCCTGATGTCTTGCAGGTACTTGACGTCATTAGCCCATTCAGCTGGGTTCAATATTCTGTCATGTGCTGTTTTTTTCTTATTTCCCCCAAGTTTTGGATTAGGGAAATTATTTATTATATTTATCAGTTTTCGAATTATAGTTTGAACAAGGAAACTCTCAAAATTTTTTCATTGTCATATAATGAGCTATATAAAATTAAAGAGAAATAAGATGCCAAGGAGAATTTCACTCTGGCAACTCTCCATTGGAAAGAACACCACTGCAAACGGAATTCACTGTAAACCAATGGGTTGGAATCCTTAGGATGGTCATTAGAAAACAGGGGGTCTACTGCAAAATCCTTCATCTGCCAGTAAAGTCACTATGCTTTGATTGCATAGAAAAGTATTGTCAGATGTGCTTTTGATAAAAATGTCTTAGTCACTGGCATAATTTAGCATACCCTCAGGCTTTATATCTATGTTCAAAGTAGATAGGAGGCAGGCATGTTCAGAGCAAAGACTGGAAAGGCTTTGGTAGCCATATTGAACCTTTAAAAATAAAATCAATGAATATAAGTCATTAGATAAAAATGATCACTATATTCTATAACTGATAAAGCATTTTAAATGTACATATGCACATTCACATATAAATGCATGTACATTATAGAAAGGGCTAAAGATAATGTGTTATTCTCCATCTCTTGCTTATTCTATTATACCACTTTCTCAGTTTTTCACTCTAGCCCTTTAAGAATTAAGACCATCTGAAACAGAGTGCTAATAGTGTGACAGACTGGTCACAACAAATAATGAGGGGCAGGAAAGAATATCCAGAGATTTACCCATCAGAAGAATTTTACATTAACTACCATGCATGATGAAAATGTTTGAATTTTGGTTTAATATGCAAAATTTTCACCTAGTCATAACATATATATTTTTAAAGCCACTGGATCTATTTAACATAGCTTCCAAAGGATCATATACTCTGTTATTCTTTAGTAAGAAAATTTGGTTTTAAATTCATTCATCTGGACAGAATAAATTTTTCTTTTTATTAACTCCAGATACTCTTTAGTACTGAATTTCAAACAAAATATTTTCACATGGAAAACTACTGGGAGACATGTACATATTCTTTTGAATTTATACTTCATATAGGATTTGTAATGGATCGTTTCAAATTATACTAGAGTTATGTGACTGTGACCAGAAATGTAAAGACCTTGGTGTCATTCCCAGGGCTCACTTATTCATTTGTCTACTTGGGTGAAGAGCATGTATCAGCTAGCCTGCTCTCCCTCTCTCTCCCTCTCTCTCCTTTGAGTTCTTCTCAGATATGCGACTGGAATAGTTTGAAGGAAGGAACTCTGAGAAACTGAGACAGGTCATATCCAGGAAAATGAAGTTACAAAGACATCAAGAGCAACAAAATCTATGTTATGACACCAACCAACTGGGGGAAGGTGACTGCAGCGAGGAAAAGACAGTACCGTGGAGAGGCACAGAAAACAGGAAAATTCACTAGGAGAACTGCCATTCCCTTGCCCTGGAGACTTTGGGAAGCATTTTGTCATTCCAAATGACAGGCAACTTACACAGAGGCAAAAGGAAATGAAGTAGGCTTATTCCATACTGATTCCATATTGATTGAAACAAGAATGAAAGAATCTTATATATATATATATATATTTTAGTAGATAATGTACTCCCTCTAGAACCCGGACTCAGCCACAGTTTGTACTCCCTTGTGGATACCATCTATGTATTTCCGATCTTCAGTAGGGTCTGGTTGGCCTTTGCTTGAGTCGCTGCTCGGTTAACTGAGGCCCAGAGATGAGATCAACAGAAAGCTTAACTTAACCATCTTTATTACTCCAGAATTAGAAATACAGGACTGTTCAATGGAAACCGCATGAGAGATGCTGATGCTAACTTGTTAGGACAAATGTTAGATTTGATTCAAACAATTTAAGTTTCATTCTTGTAAATAAGAATGTCTAGGAGAAAAGGATGTGTCACTAAGATATCAAGTTTGAGGTGCTGGTCAGCCTCCAAGCCTACCAAGTCTGTTCAGTACTGTGAGACGGACTCTGATTTGATTCTAGTTTAAAGATACAAAAATTGAGGCTAATTTAGAAGGTGTGGCTTCTGATAATGGAATATGAACAATGCTCCTCCTATATACAAATGAGTAATAATTATAATAATTATGTTTCCCCTAGAAATACTTGTTTTTTACTGGTAGATTTTGAGAGAGTTGAGCACACTTGATACATTATTCCAGCCTCCAAATCTGCTCAAAATCACCCCTTAAGATTTTATGAAAATAGTTTTTGTTTCTACTTCTAAACATATGTAGCAGAAAGCTCCAGAAATGTTTCAACAAATAAATTTCAGTTGTGTACTATTCCATGTCTTGAAAGCTTGGGTTGTCCATCTCTTTTTGTGCTCTCCAGGACACAAGCAATCCCTTCACTTGTGTATTCATGTTGTCTATGTTCTCTGTCTTGCTAGCCATCAGCTGCCATGTTAGGAAGGCTGCCACTATTACGTCACACTATTTATCTATTGTTTGATTCCATTGGAAGACCAGGCATTCATTAGGCACTTTAAAACAGATTAACTGTATTACTATTAGTGATTTGTCTACTGTCTCAGTCAGACAATGGTTGAATTTCCACTGCTAAGTCAGGACTAACAGTCGTTATACTCAAAGCCAGGCTTTGTTCCTCATGATCTGCTTGATTTTGAGCTATTGACTGGGCCCTGTGCAAAATCAACAATCTCACATTTAAAGTTAATCCCACAGAGACCCAGTGAGAGTAAAAGCAGCATTTCCATATAGAGCCCTTAGAATATCTTCTGGCAGAGAGTCCTAAGTCCAGGCCAATTACTGCTGGCCAGTGCTCAGCTCATTCCATCCTTTTATTCTGTGGTTGTGGACCTTGCACATCACACTATTGTGGAACATTTTATATGAAAAACATTGTGTCCTATTCAGCTTTTGAAAGAATCAGGACAGAATTCTGAAAACATTACAGTATAAATTTGACAAGACTTTTTCCTCTATATATGCATCAAAAATGGTTCTAATGTGTATAAATTCTAAAATATTCAATATTAAAATGCTAACAGCTTGCCACTGTTCTGCTAGCTGAGCTCCATACCCAAATCATCGATAGCAGCTAATTAACTTCCTTCTTTTCAGAGGGCTTGAAAGATTTTTAAGAAGAAAGGAGAAACCAGTATATTTAGAGGGAAAAGATCTGGGGCTTGGCAGTCACCACATTTGAGAAAGTACATGGAGAAGAGCTTTTACTAAGTGAACCCTGCTTTAAGCAACGCAAAATAAACATTATTATTATTTTGTATGTGGCTACAGAAGGAAAAGCAGCAAAAGCATCTCACCAACTTGCTTTTGCAGCTCACAAAGTCTTGTCAGTTGCTCATCAACCGTAGCCTAAATGGTACTGTAAGCTTCAGTCCAAGGCAGGGAACTTGATTTAGCACTCCACGCTGCAGCACTCATGGACACCTCGGACCTTCTGCGAGCTGAGGGACGTACTCTTCAAGTAACATACCACGGCATGGAATCAATGAGAAAATAATGTGTACACCAAATACAAGTGGACATAATAGTGAAGCAGAAGGACGTATTTAAACTGGAAAACCCCAGACGCAGTATAAATAAGCATCTTGGAAATGGAGCCAGGGACAGACATGAGTGCATGTGGATTTGGGAATGGGCTTCTCTGCCGGAAATCATTCAATTATCAAAATGCTTTCCTCCTGAGACTTACAAACAGAAACCCTGGCTCGGGCTCAAATATTAAACAGTAACGATGTTCTCCTGGTGTTTTGAAGGAGAGGGTCCATTTTAGCTTTTGAAGCTGTGATCTGCTCTGTGATATAGGAATGGCTGCAAGGGAACTTGGGAGAAAATGATACTGACTTCAGCTCTCAGCTTTATTTTTTCCAAATAAGATAGAAAGACTTTTTGGTTCTGTTTTCACGTAGGTGACCCTGTGATTGCTTTTATGAATTTAGGAGTTTTATTCATTAATAGATTTCTTGGAATAAGTTTAGCTCCAAGTTTTTAATATCCTAGAGGGAACAAGAAATATCCAACAACAATGAAAAAAATTAAACAGAAAAATAATTCCACCTTTTCTGTAAGAAGTAAGAAAGTTGACAGAAAATTGAAAATGTTATGTGTATCTTTGCTGTGGAGAGTTTTGATTTTATTTTAGGTCAGGTACAAAGTTATCAGGATTGAAAACAGAAATACTGTGATTCAATAAATAGAGATCACCTCAGGGAAGAGGAATAGCAGAGCTTAGGGAGTGCAAAGGAAGGAGGAAAACCTGTTAATCTTTCGGTTCAGTGAGTTGAATAAAAAGTTTAGGGTGGCTGGCCCTAGGGAGATGGCAAAATAGAGTAAGATAAACCTTTAATTCAAGAACATTTCAGAGGATCAGTAGGACTTGCTGAAATGTGAAGTGTAGGGACTGATGAAAGGCGCACACCATAACCACTCCTAGGTTTTTACAATGTATGTTATAACTATGTCTAAGGAAGAGTTTGAAATTTAAGGGAGTCAGGTATGGGAGAAAGAAGAAGGCAAATGACTCCACTTGAAGTACATTGCACTCCAGACACAGGATATTCCACAGTGAAAAATTGCATATGCTTACACACAAACTAAGATTTTCTAATCTTATTTTCTTTTTAAATTTTATTATTTTTATTAAAATGTCTTTTATTTTTAAATCTATGTATCCCCCTGCTCCCCCTCCCTTCCCTCCCTCCAATCCCTCCCAGTCAGCCTTCAGCCTCCCTATCCCCTCATCTCCCTCCCTCAGAAGGGCAAGTCCCAAGGTGGTGGGTCAGCTCAACGTCGTATATCCACCCCAGGCTAATCTTACTTTCTTGTCAGAATTTATCTGGAAGCCAGTTAGAAGGACATAAATAAGGTTTCTGCACTGTCGGTTGAGTTGAGTTCAAGCCCCAAGACCCAACGGTGGCCAAACTTAGTTGGGGGCTGAAGATATAGCACAAATGGTGTTTGCTTAACATCCCTAAAGCCTTAGGTTTGTTTCTCAACAAGGAGTGGAACAAACTTGGTTGCACATATAGGATGTGTAGATGTTCAAGGTCATACTCAGCTACCCTTGAGTTAGAGTCCAGTCTGTGTAGTGTGTACCAATTCCCTCTGAGATACAACTTTCCATGGTACAGGAAGCTCCTTGAGAAAGATACAGTCTGTCAAAATAAACAGTGACATAGTGCATCTTGCAAGGAAACTTCTGAAGCTCAGGAAGTAAACACGGTAATAGCTTCAGGAAGAACCAGGAACTGGCCAGAGTTCAGAGGGCTCTTCCTATCTAAACATAAATAACCAGTGATGACTGCTGAGAGATATTCTTAGACTAGATGATCCGATTAGAGTAGCTCATCTTCCTGGATAAGATAGTTTCCAACTTGTTTGGCTTGGAGGTTATGCTTTATATTCAAGAATTTCATCTTTCATGATCTGTCTTTAGATCATTTCTACTTCTGTAAGTAACTCCTCACTCAGATTGTTGTAAGCAAGTCCAATAATTTCCATTGCTTCATCAAGTTGGACTTTAGTGGTATATTTAATCTCGTCTGCCATCAGGTGCCTAGCTGGAGTGAATTCATTCATTTCTTCCCAGGAAGAGTGTCGAACAAAAGAGGGTTGTATGGACACCCACCTCCAGCACCAGCACCAGCACCTCCAGTACCTTCACCAGTACCACCACACCACCAGTTCCAGCAGCAGCAGCACCACCACCATCATACCACCACCCCTCCAGGAACATACTTTCCTGTAGTTAAAATTTGCTCAGCTTTTAAAAATGTACCAAAGTAGGGCTGCTGAGATTGCCCAGTGAGCAAGAGGACTTAACGCTTGTGAAAGGCTAACCTGATCTGAGATCAGTCCTCAAATCTATAAGATGGAAGGTGAGGACAGAGTCCTAGAAGTTGTCTTCTAACTTTTATACCTTCTAACTTTTGTGACAATGCTTTCCTGTGGCCCATATGCAAAATGAAAAAAATTTTTGAAAATTTGCAAAATGTACTGAATTAAAATAGACAAAATTATAGTCATTGTCATTACAGTGAAATGTGATTATATTATGACATGGATTTTACAAACGAGTTATCCACAGAGCTTCTGGGTGCAGATTTAGGGAAAACCTTTCAAAAAACAAGTGACAATTTCATGTCTCCTGGGAATGTCCAAAGCTACATTCATATTCTCACCAAAATGACTGCCCAAATATGAGCATAACAAGGACAACAATACATATACCAAAGGGAACAGAGGAAACTCACAAAGCCTTATCCATACACAAAGAGCTACAGCCAACTAAGGAATGCTGATAGTAAGAGACATAGTCTTTCCCAAGGAAGAGCACACTTCAATATATCCAATACCAAATGGTCACTTGACATAGACTGAGCAGGGTGTATTTATGTACTTATAAATATACATATATGTGTGTAAAGTATTTAGCAACAATTAATGAAAAAAGGGGACATGAATTTGAAAGACTATATAAGAGGGTTGGAGGAATAAAGAAAATGAGGAAATGATGTAATTATATTATAATTTTAGAGAATAAATTATTATTTTTTAAGTGGACGACAAATGGCAACTGACCTCTACATGAGTGGCATAAGCATTATGCTTTCTGATTTGTTCAGCACAGAAAAAATAACTTCAGACTTAATTATGACTCTTCCCTTACTGGGTTTACAATTGGGACAGTAACTTACATAATCACCTTGTGATTTCCTCTGACACTTGAGTGCAATGTTGGATCTTTGACACACATTTAGTCTCCAAGAGACTTATTGGGGCTTCATTTCTAGTTTTTCATTGGTCAAAGGGCTTCTTGCACTTTCCTTATCATCTGAGGATGGAACTGATACTCAGAAGATGCTGAAATAAGAGTCAAAACGTTCCAGTCTAAGGAAAGTTATCTGGATATCTCTAATATGAGAAATAGTATCACATTGTATAAGTTTATTTCAATTACATATTAAAATAAACTATACTATAATACTTTACCAGGACCATTTAGAAAATGTGTAAGTGATAGGATAACTTGATTTATTATTAATTAGTTGGCCTTAAAACTAGATTGAAAAGGTACTATGCTATAGTATATAAACTATAGAATAACATACTAAACAGTATTAAGATTTACATGTGATATTTTAGTGATAGTTTCTAATATGCATATACAGATGATTTTTGAAATCACCATCTTATCTTAAAGTGTCAATAAAATTAATTCTGATGGGTTCCTATTCTTGTGTTGAGAAAATGTAGCACAGGTACAGCTCCTTAAATAGTAATATCATTTATCTACTGCATAAATGGAATAAAGTAATTGCTTATTTGATTATTTATAAAGAAACTCAGAGTCATGACTGGAAACTTCAAAAATTATACAAATTGGACATGAACATTTTGCATATCAAAAATTCATGTGACAAAAAGATTAGATATTTTTAAGAGATGTATTACTTAAGGAATAATAGGAAAGACATGGTGCAAACACCTCTAGCCCCAGGAACTGGGAAGACTGAGACAGGAGGATTGCTCAAGCAGTTCTAGGCCACAGTATACTATGACTATTGAGTGTCCATCCATACGGTAACCTGTTGGGACCACCAGTTTCCCTAAGGAGGGGTGAACAAACCCAGGTTGAAAATGGTGCATGTCAAAGAGAGGAAAGAGTAGCATCATCCTTCAGGTTAGTGACTCTGTGGGCATACTGCATCTCAGCATGGAGACAGCATCGAAAATAATCATTCAGGTCACATAGCTATTTCCTGTTCTATTCATTTATAGTCATATCTTTAAAATCATTAGAAATAAGATAATTATACAGTTTATTATATGCACTGAGTTGAATAGAAGTTATTTTCCAAATTGACATCTACTAGGAATTTGTGAATGTGACTTCATTAGGAAAGAGAGTCATGCAAATTTAATTAAAATGAAGTCACACTGAATAAAGACATGTCTTTTTAAGAATTAGAAAGTTTAGAGAGACAAGATATACAGGGAAGAACTCCGTATGAAGAAGGAATCAGGGACTTATGCTGCTCCAAACAAAGCAACATCAAGGACTGGCATCAGCTTTTAGTGTCTAGAAAGTAAGCACTGGATGGCGGCAGGGGCTAGAGTAAAGCTTTTCTAATGCACCTATCTATAGTAACTGCAAAATAATTCAGTCATTTAATCACTGAGCTTGCAATGGCAGTCTCAAGAAACCTATACACCCCATGACAATAATGTAAATGAGAACTTTATTAAGTTAATTAATCATGCTTTATAAAGTATTATGTTCAGGAAAAGTGTGAAGCATTCTTCTTGTGATTATGGCTTCATTTATAAAAGTAGCATAAGTGTCTGTCCAGTTGAATTTTTATTATCGGTGGATAAACCATAAAACACAACTCACTAATTTTTTTCACATTTTCTTACCAGAAAAAATGTTTTATATTAAATTTGCATACTCTCAAGCTTAGTGGTGCATAAAAGTGCTCTATAACACTCAGCTGACCATACAAATGCAACCTAACTTAATCATGGTGCCTGTAGTTATGGACATGGTATATGCTTGATAAACTGTGAAGTACATTTGTTTTCTGTGTAGAAAAAAATGCACAAAATATGTTTATATTAATTAAGTATGAAGATAAGCAATAATTCAACACAAAATAATATTAAATTTGAAGTTCAAAATGAAATTTCTCAGATTAAATTTCATAGGTATTTAAATAATCCATATGATGTCTAGGTACACAGCCTGAAAAGATGTTGGTATATCACCATAGTTAGCAACAGCCTTCAATATTGCCACAAGAAAGAACTTTAAGAAAGCTCTCACTAGCTTGGACATTTAGAAAGATTCTATGTATCTCTGGAATGAATGGGAGGTCCTTGTTCTCCTAAAAACACATCTAATTTTTGCAAGAGTATATTCTGACTCATTATTCAACGTTTTTAGGAAAAGGTTAATGAAATTATAAAAAAGAGGTTTTATGTTTAGCTATCAACTGTTTGGATTTGTTGTAATACAAATGGTTCCTACTTATTTTCCTTTAATTTAAGATGCCTGAAAGAAAAATGTCCCATGATGTCTGTTACAAGGATTGATGAAAACAACATTAAAAGTGAAAAGCCAAGGGCAAACCAGGGACCAAACTGATATTTTCTGGTGAATATATATGCCTAAGATATGAAATGCTAAGGCCATAGGAAGAGGACATAATTTAATAACAAATTGTGTTGCATTTACACAACGGAGTACTACTCAGCAGTAAAAAAAAAATGACATCCTAAAATTTTCAGGCAAATGATGGATCTGGAGAATATCCTCCTGAGCGAGGTAACATAGGCCCAGAAAGATAGACATGGTATGTACTCACTCATAAGTGGATTTTAGACAAAAAGCAAAGAATATTCAGGCTTCAAACCACAACACCCGAACAGCTTGGTAACAGAAGAAGCTTAAAGGAGACATCCAGGGATCCCCCTGGAAATAGGAAATAAAGAAGATCTCCTGAGTAAATTGGGATCATAACAGGGAGTGAGCAAGGGGAGGTAGAAACAAATTGTGAGAGAAGGAGATGATTGAGGGGGGAGCAACAGAGAGGGAGAACAAAGAAATGGATATTATAATAGAAGGAGCCACTGTGGGGGTGAGAAAGAAATCGGTGCTAAAGAATCCTTTAAGAACCCACAAGATATCCCTGGCTAAGACTCCAAGCAATAGTGGAGAGAGTGTCTACACAGGACTTACCCTATAATCAAATGAATGACCACCCCAACTGTCATTATAGAACCTTCATCTAGCAAGGGATAGAGGCAGAAATAGAGATGCACAGCTAAGCACCAGGTAGATCTCCTGGTCCAGATGAAGAGAGAGGAGAGAGTATATGAGAAAAAGGGTCAGGATCATGAGGAGGAGACACACAGAGACAGCTGAGCGGAGGTATTGGGTGCTCACTGACTCAGAACAAGGAACATTCCGGGAAAGGAACTAAACCCTCCAAAGACAGACAACTGTCAAATGACATGGACAGTTTGTGGAGTCTCTTGCAGTAGGATCAGACTATGTTTCTGTGCATGAACTGGCTTCTCAGAGCATATTTCCTTCAAAGGAATTCCTAACCTGGCCTTAGTACTGGAATGAGGGACTTGGACCAACCTCAACTGGATATTCCTAATTGAACTGACCCACCTTGGAACTCCTTGAGGAATGGATGGGGGATGGGAGCAGGGGGGGAGGGGAGACTGAGGGTGGACTGGGAAGGATTGGGAGAAGGGAAGGGAGGGGGATCAGTGGTAGATATGGAAATAAAACCTTTTAAGATATTAGAAATTTTAAAAAGAACATATCTGAGATTCTAAAACCTGGAGCTTCTTCATTCTACCCTCATAAGCAATCTAAGAATGACTGAGAACTCACACCTGTGTGCCATCTGGATTGTTTCCAAGTCATTAAGGCCAAGTGTGACTAGTTAGTAATTCCAGTTCAGTCATTTGTCTCACTATGTGGTTTAAGTTGCCATGTAGTTTAACATCCCTACAACTTTCTAATGCACCGTGTAAAGGGATTGTTTCCTAGTTCAGAAACTCTGGAATGACTTAAAAACATTATTGATTTTCTTAAAATACCTTCCTTGAGGTGATAAGAACATCATTGTTTTCTAGTAAACCAGTATGGATGTTTTTGTCTGTTATATGTGTAGAACACATTATTCATGAATGCCTGAGCACTTATTTAGCCATTCTGTTTGTATATAATTATCCCATATTTTCACTGAATGAATGTATTTCATTCTTTCTTTTGCAAGTGGACACTGTGATGCTCACACATAGGATAGATAATTAAGTGATAATCAAATGTCATGTGAAAACACAGAGAATAATTTGAGTATAGCAAATAGGTAAAATATCAGTATATTGATTTAAAGAATAATCATGAAACAGAGTATACACACCAGAGGTACCATTTTCTTCACATATCAAAAAGATACTGTAGTAACTGAAGCCATTCACCCCTCTCCCCCATCCACATGAAGGCACAGAGATATGCAGCCTCTCTTGTTAGTCTCCTGTCCAAAACCCTAGATACAATTTAGCCTTCAGACAAAATAATATTGTTTTTTGCAGTCGATTTTACTGCTGAGCTAAGTAATTTTTTGACTCCACACATAATGGCTACATTAGGCAATCTATTTGTATTGTCAATAAATTGTGTTTATATAAGCAATACAAAAATTCTTCTGCATCTTAATCGTTAGTGTCCTGTGTTTTCCTAGTTATTAAGTAGAAGCAAATTACGGCTCTTGAAGTGGAGGTATGTGCATACAAAGGCTCTCACACCCACACCAATATTTTAGTTCTGGAAGACTTTGAACAATTTCATTAGTCTGAACTTGGACTCAAAACTGAATAATGTCAAAAATTAATCATTTCTCAGCTTCCTCCCCACCCACCCCACTCCCTATAACATACTGAGAGCAGGAAGAAGTGCATTAAGAGAAAAATTTTCTTGTCAGTGGGGTAACATCTGCCTGAAAGCTGGGTTAGTAAGGAGTCTGGACCATCTCTTCAGCAAAAGCCATTCATGGGGAAGAGAGGGATCAGCTTAGCCTGAGGGCTCTTCCAGGACTTGAGATGTATACTCTGGGAGAAATGGCAATAAAACAACTAGTCTTTGGCACACTATTTGTCTGCATTGACTAAAGTCTTTTAAGAAACATGTACAATTTCAATTGTAATTGATTTTTCTTTCAGTTCCATGAACAATGATAATATCATACATTTTAAAACAAGATGCTTTCACCCGCACATTTAAATAATGACTTTTGAGGGGATTTTTAAAAACAAAACTTTATTTCTTCTTTGATCCAAATTGGAAAGAGTCACCCCTTCCTCTCAGCCTGCACATGCATGGCACATGTGTCCATTACTAACCTCACAATTTGCAGCGGTTTGGGAGACAGAGCTGGAGATTATCATTAATGGAAACAGCCTGACTGTGTTAATGCAATTGATTAAAAACACTGGAAACTGCCTACAAGGTGGTATTAAGAAACATGGTGTAATATGTGAATGAAAGGAGTAGATCTTCCCTAGATTCAGAAGGAGACCTCTTTTGTTTTGTTTTAAAATGTGGGAAAAAAAGTTAGCTGTAGGGAGCCAGCCGCACCCTAAAGATGGTGCTTGTATCTGGCCCATGACTAAGCGGTTTAAGGAAGCTCCTTAGTAAACAAGTCACTGCGCATGACACCTTGTAATTTTCCAGCAAGAAGCCTGGCCCCCAGACAGATACATCATATCGGGTGAGGGTGTGCTGACCAATGAGAAAGGCCCACGTCAGAGATAAACAATGTTGCCTATAAAAGCGGCCTGCCTGGGAGGCTCGGGGTCTTCCGTTCTTTGCCCTAGTGTGTGAAGCTTCAATAAACCTGCTGCAGAAGGATCCTGTTGTACTGCGTCTTGTTTGCGGGCAAAGAAGGCGCGGGACAAGTGGTGCCGAAAACCCGGGAAAGACAACATCAGCTGCACCAGCGGAGACCCCTCGGTGACGAGGAGGATTCAGAACTGCAGAGTGTTCGCTCGGAGAGGTATGGTCCCTGACTGAAGTTTGGTTTTTAGTGCTTACTGGCAGAAGGTTTTGGCAGGATTAGGTTTGGTTCTAGTCACCCTGATCATCTTTCTTGTGGTTGCCTTTCTTTTTCATTGATTTCGGTGCTGAGTGCCTAAGACCGACGTAGGTAAGCGGCAGCGCTCTTTGGTTTCGTTTTGCGGATAAGCCGGACGCGGATAAGCCCCGCTGCTAACGGTATCATGGGTACTTCGCAGTCGATGATCTCAGATTTAAGGATGGGCACCAAAGCTATATGGAAGATGATCAAGAATTGTTTAAAGGATGAGTCCTGCTTGCCAGTGGTCATAGAAGGACAGATAATGTTGAGAGAGGTTCAGGATAGCCTATCAGAAACCGAGCGGGATGAGAGATTGGGAGCGCGCCCCAAGGAAACTGTACATAAGGAAAAAGGACCCCCCGGTACTGGTATGGGGGAGAAAAAGGAAAAAGGACCCCCCGGTACTGGTATGGGGGAGAAAAGTTTCAAGAAAAATTATGAGAAAAATTCAGAGAAAAATTCAGAGAAAAATTCAGAGGTTAGAAGAAGGAAAGAGACCAAACTTACCTACCCCTGGAAAGAATTGGCTAATTTAGAGATCAGGGATGAAATAGAATCCTCTATTTCTTCCTCTAAATCCAGCCATGTAGATGAAGAAGACCCACTAGACCCAGGAGATGAATTTGATTTGGAAGAGGAGGCAGCCAAATATGAGGCAGAGAGATACTACCCTGATGATCCTCCTCGTAACCAAATCAGAAAGAACAGGCACAAGGCAGAAAGCCAGCAAATGCACAGACCTCTGCCTACAGCTCCTCCTCCTTATGGTGTGAGCGGTGCTACAAACTTTTCTTTTCTGCCGGAGGCCACGAGGCGACAACTTAGTTTAGCATTTCCGGTATATGAGGGCCAAAATAATGATCGGGTCTATGCCCCAGTAGAATTTAGTCAGATTAAAGAGCTTGCAGAATCTGTCCGCAAGTTTGGTGTAAATGCCAACTTCACTGTTACACAACTTGATCGGCTTGCCTTGTGGAACCTGACTCCATCAGACTGGCAGACGGTGGCTAAAGCTTCCCTGTCAAGCATGGGTCAGTATCTAGAGTAGAAGGCTCTATGGCATGAAATAGCTCAAGAACAGGCTAGAGTAAATGCTGTGGCCATAACCCCTGAACAGAGGGAATGGACCTTTGAGATGTTGACTGGGCAAGGACAGTATGCTTCACAGCAGACCCAATTTCCTTGGGGGATTTACCCTCAAATTTCAGCCATGGCCATTCGTGCTTGGAAAGCACTCTCTAAAAAAGGAGAGGGTAGCAATCAGCTTACTAAGATTATCCAGGGACCAAATGAACCATTTGCAGACTTTGTGGCACGCATGACGGAGGAAGGATCTTTGGAGACCCTGACTCTGTCGCTCCTTTTATAGAACAACTTGTCTTTGAACAAGCAATATCGGCTGCCCCCGTGTGTGTGTGGCCACCCTTTATTTGGATTATAAGTAATGTTTCTATAGATAAAGATGTTTTAGAGTGTGCCCAGAGCACCTGCTTTTATACCCTTTGTTGAGATGCTCAGAAGTATTCCTTTGCAATGGTGACTCGCATGCCACGATTTGTGCCTGTGCCGGTTGAGGCTCCTAGCAGCATGAGTTTGTTTCGACCTAAAAGGGATTTTGGCATTTCTGCTATAATTGTTGGGATTGTTGCGGTCGCGGCTGTAGGGGCCACAGCAACCGCTTCAGCCCTCGCCCTTTCCAACACTGTGCAAACTGCTCGGGCTATTAATAATTTATCAGCCTTGGTAACAATGGCCATAGATAGGCAAGCATCTGCTAATACCCAAATTCAAGGAGGACTTATGCTGGTTAACCAGCGTATTGATTTGGTACAAGAACAATTAGACATTTTATGGCAAATGGCCCAATTGGGATGTGAACAAAAGCTTCCTGGACTTTGTGTTACCTCCATTCAGTATGAAAAATTTTCTAGGGCAGCTAACTTGTCGAAAAGCCTTTCTCAGTTTATCTTACAGAATTGGTCTTCAGAGTTTGAGCAGACGCTACGAGAGCTCCGCGTTGCCATCGTTCAGATTAATTCCACCCGTCTGGACCTGTCCTTAACAGAGGGCCTTTCCACATGGATTTCCTCAGCCGTTTCGTACCTGAAGGAATGGGCCGGCATGGGAACCCTCGGGATCCTCATGGTCGTGAGATTCGGAGGCAGTCTTTGGCTGATTTGCCAGATGCGAGCATCCAGAAAGAGAGAAAGGACAATTTTGACCCAAGCCTTAATGGCTATTAAAGATGGACAATCCCCTACGATTTGGCTGGCAGCTCTGTATGAGCAAAAATTTTAAGCTTGACTGATTGTGGTCACCTAACCTTGCGGAAGGTATGCCTCTCCCTGATTAGTGAGGAAGTTTGGGCAGGCTTTGGCCTATTGCTTGGAATTGAGCAGGGTTGATTGTGTATACTGTATAGGTATGGCTCTTGCACTGAGAGGCTTAATTGCCATTGCACCTCATTAGAGCATACCTGTTATAGTTTCCATGTGGATTGTAAGGCTAAGCACTGCAATGGTTCCACCTTAGAGTTTGAGGGGTTCCATGGAACATGTTTGTCTGCATATGGGCAAGGCACACAAATCCCATCTCCCACAAAGGTGCCGGGCTGGTCGGGAGGTGTACCTGATGGACGCATCAGAAATGTCTCCTTTGTACATAGTTCCCAGAAGTTTTGGGAGGACAAACCTCTGTTTCCATCCACTGGATAGCCTCCCTCTTTTTAAATATAAGAAAAGGGGGAGATGTAGGGAGCCAGCCGCACCCTAAAGATGGTGCTTGTATCCGGCCCATGACTAAGCGGTTTAAGGAAGCTCCTTAGTAAACAAGTCACTGCGCATGACACCTTGTAATTTTCCAGCAAGAAGCCTGGCCCCCAGACAGATACATCATATCGGGTGAGGGTGTGCTGACCAATGAGAAAGGCCCACGTCAGAGATAAACAATGTTGCCTATAAAAGCGGCCTGCCTGGGAGGCTCGGGGTCTTCCGTTCTTTGCCCTAGTGTGTGAAGCTTCAATAAACCTGCTGCAGAAGGATCCTGTTGTACTGCGTCTTGTTTGCGGGCAAAGAAGGCGCGGGACAGTTAGCAGTCCATTTTTTTTTTTTTAACAGAATGGAATGTGCTTTCCTGAGGCAATTACAACAATGACCATCAGGATTTCTACTCCATGAATTTTTGATTTCATGTAATTGTTGCCATTGATGTATTCTATGACTTCAGTGATAGACTAGATTTTTTAAAAAGACATAGAGTGCTCACTTTTTGTGATTTTAAATTTGTATGATAATTTAGTAAAGGAAGTCAGGAAGTACCAGTACCTTTTGTTTGTTGGTTGGTTGTTTTTTTCAAGACATGGTTTCTCTGTGTATCCCTAGCTGTCCTGGAACTCACTCCATAGCTAAGGCTGGCATTGAACTCACGGAGATCTGCCTGCCTCTGTCTCCGTAGTACTGGAATTAAGTGTGTGTTAAATGGTCAGTATCTTTTTTTTTTTTTTTTTTTTTAAATTTGTACTTGTTGTTCTGTGTTTTGTGGTAGTATCTCCAAGCCCATCTTGATCTAGGACTCAAAATTCTTCTGCCTTTTGTCTCAGCTTCCTGAATTCAAGAATTATAAGTACTTGACACCATGTCCAGACAGTGTATGTATGTATATACAATATATATTATTAAAGAAAGAGGTAATGATTAATAGCCATTGTTAACATAACTGGAGCTTAGAATATATCAAATATACCATTATGAGTGTTCCTGAAGGTTTTCCCCAGGAGAAAGATAAAAGCCCAGAGACATAAGGTAGGAGGTAGATGGGGTGCTTAAGAAAAACCTGGCTAGAAATAAGCCAAGCTAAGGCTGGGCTTTATAATTAAGAATAAGCCTCTGTGAGTGATTTATTTGGGAGCTGGGTAACCAACCGCCCAAACACAAAAAAATTAAAAACAATCAGCAACATATGTGTGTGTCCTAAATATAGAAATACATAGCCTGCATAGTCCGTATAATGTTGTTTGTATGTATGCTTCCATAGCTCACAATTCAGTATTGGATAACTAGTATGTGTGAAATTCTCCAGGGAAGACTATTTCTCCTTCTCTTAGCATTGCTTAGGTGCTGTCATTCTTTGGGTAGGGTTGAGACCTCATTCCAAGTTTGCATGTCTAGTAGTATCATCCTTAGTCAGTCATATTGGTTAGCTTTTTGTATGTAGATTCTCTGACTTTTCTAAGCTATGTGGTCACATCAAATTTCTTGTTCCTCTGGCTATTAAAATCCCTCTGCCATTCTCTTCCACAATGATCCCTGAGTTTTAGTGAAGGGGTTATGTTGTAGACTTGGAACAAGGCTCTACAATATTGCATTTTAATTGGCTGTGGTCTTCTAGAATGGACTTTGTTGCAAAGAGAAGTTTTATTGATGCAGGATGAGGACTACAGTCATCTGTGGGTTTAAGGACAAATATCTACAATTTAATTAGTTATTACTATGGTTTAGTAAAGTGACAGATATAGGTTCTTTTCCAAGATCCGTGAGTCACTAGTCCAGTATCAGGAATGATTTCCTTCTTGTCGAGTTTGCCTTAAGTCTGAGTAGGAAGATGTTGGTTTCCATCCAGTTATATGTGCTGATACTACATCTCCAGGGTTATTATTATGGGATGCATGTCATTGTTGTGGCTCATAGGTACTACAGGTAGGTGTGTCTGTTGGTTGCTTCCTCCCTTGGAAGCCTGGGTGCTATGTTCTAAAAAAAAATGGTTTGTCTGTTTATCCCTGGCAATCTTAAAACTTATTCCATAAACTAGACTATCTTCAAACTCAGAGATCCATCCACCTCTAGCTCCTAAATTCTCAGATTAAAAAGTAGTTCATTTTTCTGAGTCCAGATTATTCTGATTAGTCAAGTTTCGCCTATATAGGCAATGTTGTTAGAAACAAGTACAAATGTAATAGAATGTGACAAAACAAATTTGACTTTTCTAGATTTTTAACTTGAAGTTTTTTACTTGGTATTCATTAGTTTTAGCTAAATCAGTCTTTTTTTCCCTAGGTCTATTATTTCTTTGTAGGCACATATGGTGTTTGAGCTAAATAGGTTATGCCTTTTCCGATTATAATTTCCAAGGCTGATGGAGCATAACAATCCTGTCGCTATTCAGAAAACCAGTTTGAAGTTGCAATCTTTTATAATGGTCCTGGGAGAATGATACATTAATAAACAAATGCTAAAAGCAACTTGAAGTAATTTGTGTTTATTTAAAAATACTTAAAAACTTTTGTTCTGGAAATTTTGGGAAAACGTGAACTAGTATGTAACTCAAATTTTAGATTTATGATTGATTTTTTTAAGTAAATACTGTGCACAACCAGAGAAAGTTGGAATTTCTATTTCCAGGGAAAGAAAATCCTTAAAGGCTTTCTTACTTGTTAAAAATATCCTATGGAACTCAAAAGTACAAATTGAAGTTGACTCGGGGGCAGGGCTGGAGCATATGAGCAGACCTTGAAATAGTCGTATAAATTGGAACCTGCCATACTTTCTGCCAGCCTGGTTATAGACCTGCAGCGAATTCTTGGTCCATACCACTTCATCATGTAACTCTCTCTACTTCGGGTCCAAGTTCAGTTAGTCTGGTCTAGAGCAATACTTTTTCTTTGCTGAATGGCTGGCTTCTAGTTTGCAAAAGTTTTTTGTTCAGTGGCTTGGTTCCAATAATGGTCTTTAGACATAATCTAGAAAAGTAATGTGTCCTTTATTACATAGAAATAAAAAAAGGGCCTTGGATGATAAGGTTGACTTCCACAGGTCATTTGACAAAGTACTGGTGTAACTGACACCAGAATCCTGTTTTTTGTTTTGTTTTTATGGTATGTTCTTATGCTCCTTTTCTATATTAGATGACTTACAGACTAATTCTTCTAAGCCACAAATGATGTCTGGAATGAGGGTTGAGGATACACGTGTAGCCACATTATCTTCAGACAGCTAGCTATCTTGTTAAAGGTATAAAGTAAAAGTTTACTTTAACTATTATGCTGGCTAGCAATAAGGACATAATCAGAACTCTAGCTATAGGCTAGTTCATTTTCAGTCTTCAGGCTGTTTCTCTCACTCAAACTGCCTTTTTATTTCTTTCTTAAAATGTACTTACCATCTTAAAACATTTAGCTGCAAAAACTTCAGCCAGATGCCAAATTAAATTGAAAGAGTTTCCTCTGCATATCTAATTTTATACCCTTACTGTATTTCTTATATATACAACTGATTTCCTTTTATCTTTGTCGTTGCTATTTCAAACATTTAATGTTTGACTTATATGCTGTCAATTAAATACTTTCTCCTCAGAAGGAATGCAGTGTGCATACGTGAAATATGCTCTGCTTCATAAACACAAGCAAATATCTATTTACATTCTAAAATTAGGACCAGGTATGCAAATATGAGGCTGACATACATAGACTTACTGTGTTGCTTCTCCATTGAAAAATTTAAAATATAATTTGTTTCATATTGCTTTTCCCTGTTACCTCATCTTGAACTGATTTAGGCATATTGTAAACATCTCAGTTTGACTTTGAATACCAAATTTTTCACAAACATTTTAATTTAATGCTATCCATACAAACATTAATATTTTTTGTCATGTCACAGCAGTATAAAGGGAGACACAGAGCTTCAGTGTGAATTCCTGCACAAATTAATCACTACCTTGGCTTGAAGTACAGTTTGGGATTCAATTACTCAGCTCCCCAGGCTAATGTTTTTATATATTAAATATTCAGTTTCCACAGGGAGATGCAAACACAGACAAGCACAGAATTTGTCACTGCAAAAAGTCAAAAATCAATCCCCCCAATCCAATGTTCAACAGACTCTGTGGAGAAATGCCTACACTTATAATTGGACTACATCTTGATGAACACATAGTATGTTGGAAACATGGTAAATTAAAATGTAATATGCCTTACTTACTGAACATCATGGCTTATCAACATGTAAGAGAGTGTTCATTGCCCACTGCCAACTTTCTTTAGTCATCAGGAGTTTCTGAGACATTCTTCAAACATGAATCAAAGGAAGGAGGTAGCCTCTGGGATCAGCTGTCACTTAAAACACTACAGAGACCCATTCTCTTACCTGTGAGCAATGTTGCTGAAGTGATACATATCATTTCATCCTTTCATAAAATTATCTTTTCCTTGAAAACAGTTTACCAAATTATCTGGAACCCTAAATTGTGAGCTTGTTCTTTAAAGCCAATCAAATTCCCACCTGAGTTGTATGATAAAGTTTAGTCTAATACATTTTAAAGTATGTACCTGAATATATAAACGACTAAATTAAAACTATGTTCAGTCAACTCTATATTTAGACTGGCAAAATTTCCTATATAAATGATTTTTAAAAAAGAAGTGGATCAACAGCCAAGTAATGTGAAATGTCTTTCTGTAGACTGTGATTGTTTATTTCTACCATTGGTTAATAAAGAAGGTGTTTTAGACTATTGTAGAACAGCTTACATCTGGGTGAGAAAGTCAAGCAGATAGAAAGAGAGAGAGAGAGAGAGAGAGAGAGAGAGAGAGAGAGAGAGAGAGAGAGAGAGAGAGAGAGAGAGAAGAAAGATGGGGTCAGAACAGATGCTGTGAGACACCCAGAGAAGCAAGATGTACCGTACCAGTAAACCATAGGCTCCACGACAATATACAGATTAATAGAAATGGGTTAATTTAAGATGTAAAAGCTAGGAAAAAGTCTGAATCATAGACCAAACAGTTTATAATTAACATAAGGCTCTGTGTATTTATTTGGGACCAAGGAGGCTACAAGACAAGGACAACTTCCAGCTACAGTTAAGAGCAATTTGGGCTCTTTCAGAAGATATCATTTGAACTCTAGTTCTAGGAAACATGATGGTTCTAGCCCCTGCACTTACCTGTATGTACCTGTATGTAGGCACACAAGTATACACATAAATAAAATAAAATGAGTTTTAAAAGGAAAGAAACAGAACAAAAATCAAGCTTCACAAATCTTAGAGGCTGAATTTTCCACCGCTTACAACCTATACCATACAAGCTTTGCTCCTCTGAACAGATCCAAATAAACACGGAGTCAATCTGCTTGGGTTGTAGTGGATTTTAAGAATTTATTTACTTTCAGAAAACAATGCTACCATGATACCTTGATAAAGTAAAAGCAGTAAAAATATAAATTTTCCAAAGACTTACTCTTAAATTATGTAAAATAGCCTCAATAACATTAATTTTACTTTATTTCAGGACTAAACTAATTGTTGATGTAGAAAGTAAGTGAATTAAAAGGTTAAAATGAGTTATATAAATTCAGTAATTTTTTCAAATATTTTATAAATGTTTTTGTTTTTCTTTATATATTTTGAAAACTACTCTTCCAGTTTGTGTTAAATATTTTGGAAATAGTTTCCACCACACCATATATATTGATATCAGCACTATATATCAATGTCAATGTATCATCCATCTATTTAAATATGTGTGTGTGTGTGTGTGTGTGTGTGTGTGTGTGTGTGTGTGTGTGTGTGTGTGTGTGTGTGTGTGTGTGTGTGTATGTATTATGTATTTTCATGAGGCTGCCTGATGTGAGTTATTTATATGATGGACTAGATTGCTATTCTATTCAAAACTGTAGTTCTTTCACAAATGTTACTTAGGAGTTTCTCTTTGTATAAGAGGATGGATGCTTTATTTCAGAACCTAAAAAGAGTCAATACAATCTGATTGGAATACCATATAAGCCCAACAATCGACAATGTGTCCTGAAGGAATACTCTCATACTTACTTTGAGTGTGAGCTGAGTAGAATTCCCTAGAGTTATTTCATATTGTAGTTGAGCCCTGGCGGTTTGTGCTAATTCTAATGAGTTTAGAAAAATGATTTGAACAAACATGAAGTCTTTATGCCAGGAAAAAATATTTTATTCAAGTGTATGGTATCTGCATATTCTAAGAAAAATGCCTCTTTAGTTGGAATTCTGCATTAGTTCTAATCTGAATAATGAAACAATCCCAATAATGTTAAATGTAAGTGCTCTAAAAAATGATATTTTTTGATAACATATAGGCAGTATCTAAGTAATAGGATCTTTGACATATTTTTCCTTATAAAAATTTGTAATTCTCTTTCAAGTCATTGTTCTATAAAATGGTCAGAGACCTGGGCGAATACTCATCAAACCCACATGAGTAAAGTTTGAAAGCAACAACGGGAAGGGAAGGTATCTTGGTACATGAGTTAAACTCTCCTAATATTGATACTGGTCTCGAGGTAGCTTGAAACACAAAGGAATTGAAATGTTCAGTATAAAAATGCTTACAGAAATTTGACATGTACAAAAAAAAGATATTTTTTTGTTTTAAGATTTATGAAGCAGTGCGCTGCTGTGTCACTAAGAAATGTATCCTTAAAAAGAAAACTGTTTCATAAGAGAGAATGGTAATATAATAAAAATTTAAAATATCCATTTATCACCTATTTATCTATCTATCATCTGTATCTATGTAATATGAGAATTTGATAGAATTCACTATTAAAGGCTGATCATTAAAAAACTAAAACAATTCCCTTAAAATGGTCCTATGTGCAAACATTGTCTCAATACAAAAGAATAAATATACTTTACACTAGATGAATAGTAACAAAATATTAATATATTGTAATATAATAAGATATAAATTTATTTGGCTTCTTGGGAATTTGAAGAGGGGGACTTTGAAATTCATCCTCAAACGTTGAAGATGGGGAAATCTATCAAATTAAATGACAGAGGCAATAGTCTGAGTCAAAAGTGATCAGTTGCAATGATTTTCAGCTTTAGTGAACGGTAGTACTTAAAATTCAAGATCCCAAACAGACATTCCAAGCTCTTAAGCAACCTTAGTTACTTTCTCAATAGGATTTTTTGTGTGTGTGTGTGTGTGTTTTGTTTGTGTTCTGACAAATAAAGCCTATTTGTTGTCAGAAGGTGGAGCTAGCCATTAGCTAATCACAGAGGCCTGGAGGGCTGTACAGAGAGGAAACAGGAAGTGATAAGGTGGGGTAGAGACAGGACCCTGGATTGGATGAATGGAAGAGGAAGGAGGTGCCTGTGATCTGTTGATTTTTACCCTGATATCTGACTTCTGTTTTTTATTGATAAGATTAATTAGATTGTGGCTTCAGGATTTCCTCAATATATTGATTCCAAGTCTTACACACACACACACTACTTTTAATCTTCACTTTAAGTTAAGAAGTTGATCGTAAACTTTTGGAGAAAATTGAATTCAATAAATTGAGAATACTTTTATTAAAATCAATCCAACAGGGCTCCATATTCTTATCTTTTCATCTTTTTTTGTTACGACAAAAACCAATATATAAAGTTTCTACACAAGTTTATCCAAGGACTTTGATTTGGGTATTTCATCTTAAGTTCTTCATTGTTATCCTTGCTATCTAGTACATCCCTTTTCTTTGTATTGCCTCTTCAATTCTGTTTTCTTTCCCTTCTTAACTATTACAAATAAATGTACAAACAATATCTAACAATGAATGCAAATAATAGCTACTTATATCACATCTATATTGCTATGGCAGGCAAATAAACAAACAAAACAAAGCAGACTAACAAAAATCTGCCACAAGCACCACAAAGAACAAAACATAAACACCTGTTAGTCATCTTTAGTTACTTTAATTCTGACACCCTATATTCTGTTTGTTATGAAGTTATTGTATTTCTACTTTCAAAATATAAGTACTTCTTCCCCACTTCAAATCATCTTTTGTCCAGATGACAACCACAAACACTAACTAATCCCAGGCTCCCATACATACCACACACGCAATAATGGCTTTAAATTTAACAATGACAAAAGCTGGCATCTTGTAACTCTAAGTTTTGTACTAAGCTTTGATTATGGAAGTTTACTGTATTTTTTTTTAAGTTCATTGTATTAAAGCCACATTCCATTAGTTGAAAACAATTTAGCATGACAAATATGTCTCACTGTAGGACCTTTGCACCTATGTTCCTTTGGATGCTAAATGAACCACCCCACCAGTCTTATAAAATTCAAATTTTTCTTTAAAAAATTGAAGTTTCTGTTTATATCCTCATTATAGTGCATTATTTTGTTATGTTTATTATTTCCATCATATTTATCTCCTTCTCTTTATCTATTTAATTGTATTTATATTAACTTTGGATTATTTTTTCTTGGGATATTTAAGGTTTCAGGAAGAAAAAAACTATGCCTTTTTAAAACCTTAGTATTCTTTATCTATATCTATTATGAGGTTTAAGACATAGGTCCTTAAGTGTTTTGAAATAGCCCCTCTCTACCCACAAGATGTGCCTCTACCAAGACCATAATGCTATATGTGCTTAACAAGCATAAGGGTATATTCTGGTATAGATTGTGAGTTTTACTTTCTATTATGCATGTGTGCCTAAAGTCTTCTAAAAACATCATGATACTTCAGATCCAGAAACAGAATCATTCTTGCTGATAAGTACAGTGCCAACAAGGAGAGAGAGAGAGAGAGAGAGAGAGAGAGAGAGAGAGAGAGAGAGAGAGAGAGAGAGAGAGAGAGAGAGAGAGAGAGAGAGAGATCCTTGTTATACACACAAAATAAATATATAAATAATATAGAGTATAAGACATTTCAGAGGCATAAAATAATTAGACCTCAGTGATAATCAAATTATACTGTAACTTGTTTGGGTCATGTCTTTTCTAGGAACATTGATTTTCATGGTAGTACTTGAAGTTTCAGGTCTCCGAGCAACAGTGGCAGCAGAGTACCAAGGAGCATACCTTTGAAAGAGAAAGCTTTAGCTGAGCTCTGGTGTTTCTACTTTTAAAATTTGAGGTATAAAGTAGTTATTATTTCTCATTAGAAGACTTGTCGAGCTTGAACCAAAGTTTCTTTGGAAGAATGTCAATTTGGTTGGATAACTCAGAACTTTGGGCTGGACATCTTAGCATAACAGAGACATCAAGAGTTTTTTTAGTCAGAGTTCTATTTAATTATATAATTCTAAATTCACTGGTGAAGAACAGTTGTTCGAGAGTAGAGCAATTTTAAAATCCAAAGTATACCTGTGGATATTTTTATAATATTCTTAGGCAATATTATATGTTTGGGAAATCCAGGGTATAAAGATAGATTGTAAAAAATTATATAAGACAAACTAACATTAAATTTAAAATGTATTTGTAGTATTAATTTATTTTATACACCTATAACATTTTAAGTTTATTAAAATACTTTTGAAGTGTTAATAATAAAGCTATAAAAACCCAAAGTTCTATCAAAGGACACTAATTCCCAAAGAAGTTGAGAATATCAAATAAGATGCTATATATTATCTTTTCAATCAAGCAATGCAAATGGAACATATACTTTTTAAAATTGTATTTTTACTATGATAATGGTATGCCTACTTTCTTACAAAGAGATGAGTTGAATTCAGTTTCCAAATTTGAAAATCATGCTTTCAGTGAACTTTCTTCAAAAAGACATTTTTGAATTCTGTGTGCCATGTCTGGGATGAAGCAGAATTACATAACATTAGTGAAACATAGCTTTCTCCTACTTTAGTGAAATTGAATATCCAACGGAGAGATAGAAGTTATATATATTTATATATTATTAAATATAAGGTACTTTAGTGATAACAGAACAAATTACAGAAGATAATAAAAGAGCTTTCCAAATAATTATTTTGTGATAAAAATAAAAATAATAAAATATTTTAATGCTCATTTAAATATTCACTTCAACTGAAGAACCAACATATAAATGAGTTTTATGATACAAATGTTATGGAATAGAATAACTGTCATATTTTAGAATTATCTTATATACTTATATAAAATTTTCTGTAATAAGTCATTTTGTCTTAAAGACAGGGACTCTGGACGGTCTGGAATTCTCTATGTAGACCAGTCTGGCCTTAAACTTACTGGGATATACTCCTCTTTACCTCTGTAGTGAAGGTATTAAAATTGTTTGCTACTATGCCTGGCCTGCCTGTAAATAAAGTCATTTAAAGTTATTGTTTATCTATGTAGTTTTATTGAATTAAATACCCTATGGTTCATGGTACTATGTGTTGTTGTATGACATTTATAATTTATGATATAGCAAAATGTACATTTATGCTAATCTATGACAAAAGAACAAAATATCAAAAATAATATGTAATTAAAAATGTGTGGAAGGACAAAGAAAGGAAGGTATAAGTTTTGCAGTTAGCATAAAATTGGAATGTGACAAGTTGCTATTTTAAATGGGGTTGGGGGTAATTTGAAAAGTTTTATTCTGTCATGTACAAAACAATTTTAGTGTTCATGTGAACTATATCAGGGGATAAAGCTGAGCATCTATCCTTTTGGGGTGAAACAAAAAAACCCTTTTGTGTGTATTACATCTATCAGACCCTTTCTGTGTGTATTATATCTCCTAGACACATCGGGTTTGCTACTAGGAGATAAAATATTGTACAGACAGGAGTGGCCTGTGACCCAAATGTTTGTAGAATGACTCTTATCAAGCAATTGTACTTGTTGATTCTCGTTGATCTTATTGGTACTTCCTGTAGAACAATTACAAAATATGTTGAGTAATATTAAAAAAATGTGTGCAGATTCTGAGAAACATAAAATGATACTATTTTGTTCTTAATGTTTAGAGTTCCCTAATCTAAAAAAATCTAAAAAAATAATTTCCTAATCTATAATGCACCTATGTAAACTAATGTGTTCATTTATGGACTGCAATAGGCATATGTACATAAATAAACCTGTTTTTCCCTCTTGGCTTGGAAGCTCTCCCCACACATCTGCTTCCTGCTACAGATATATATTTTTTTAAAATGATGAATGATGAAAGTTGCATGTGAAGCAGAATGGAACCAAGTGAGTTCTCAAATACATGTAATTTGTATCTATAAGAATTCTGCTTAGACCACAGCAAAATGAAATGAAGTCATGATCACATCCTATTCTGTAGTGTGATAATTATGAAATTCAGTTGTAAGCATTCCCATGAGGGAATAAACCTTCAGCTGAGAGTAAATATCATTTAACTACCGAATATTGATGTGTGCATCCCTTTCCTTCTCTGAGGATGGTTGGTGCTATAGCTCGCTGCTACAAGAATTTCGAACATTTCACAGTGTATTAGAACAGAGATGATGCATTTAATACATGGTCATTACAATTAAAGCTAAGGATCACTTTCTACTAATTATATATTACTATTAATATAAAATTTACAGCACACTATTACCTGCTGTAAAATGAATAACTTCCCAAAGGCAAATTGCTCTGTTTGTTTGGTGTCCTATGGCCATGAATGACTATAACAGTCTGAAGTCATAGTCTCCTGTTTGAAAGGGTGTCCTAAGCATGGTATCCTAATCAAAGTGAGTATAAATTTTGAATTCACTTAGCCAAACATTTCAAGTTGAAGTATCTTATTTACACACTGCCATAATGAATAACTATCTATAGATTTACATGCTCATATTATTAGAATGAATGTTCCTCTAATGTATCTTGAAGTTCCTTCTATAACGTTCTTTAATGTACATTTTTTTCTTTGTTCCTGTGGTTCTTAATGATAGAAAAGCAGGAGGTGAACTTTCTATACTCCACTTCACCCACTATGACAGCCACTATCCACATATGCTTCATTCAGTTACAAAAGTACACCATAAAATTTTCATTTTACTACACTGTTGAGGGCTATTTCAAATAATTTAGTGGTGTGACAGAACTTTTGCATCACTACTCTACAGGACTTTATTCTGATAGACTATATAGGAAAAAGAGAAATATACATAAAATCTGTGTTCCGTAGTGCTGACGGATCTGGGTTCTTCTTAGGGATGCTTCGGTTAGTCTCGCAATTGAGTTCTGAGTTGAGCTCACTTTTTAACAGGAATCCACAAGTACCTTCTAGAATAAAGTGAAATGGAGCAGAAAGGAGCTGCTTCAGGCTGATAGAGGGATTTAAATCGACCAAGGTTGTGATTGAGTTTATTACCTTATCAATAGCAAACGTTACTAAGATCAAGGAAGAATAGAGGCTGATGATGAAGACCAGACTGCTCAGGGTATGGCAGAAAACAGAGGACTTCTCGTGTACAAAGTTAATCAGTTTGAGTTTGCCTTGCCTTTGTTGAAACAACTTTTTGTTTGAAAACACCAATTTCAAATATTAACATTGCAGCATTAAGCTTTCATTTCCTACTTCACAATGTCCTGAAATACTAGAATTTTCTAGTATTTGTCAACTTTGTAATTGTTATGTCTTACTCTATTTTTAAACTGAATATTTATTTTATTATGAGGTTATTCATAACTCACATTCCATTGTATTATATGTAACATTACATTAGAGAATCTCCTGTAACTGCATCATCCTTCACGGCTGTTTATTATTTTGAATATAATTTTTAATTTGATATGACCTAATGTTTTCTCATTTGTCATGATGTAAGAATGCAGGTATTAACAAAACAGGATACTGTTAAGTGACATCTAGTTATTTAAGAATGCAAGCAAATAAAAGATTCACATGTATCACTTGCTAATTTAAGCTGAATTAAGAGAATTATAGTCAATGACTGTGAAATAAAAGAAAAAAATACTATGAGTTAAAAAATATTCTTGTACAAAAAGAAACATAATAAAAAGTAATCAACAGCAAAGCCTCTTTCTAGTGCCTCTCAGCTTGGAGATGACAGACATCTTTCACTCAGAAGCAAATCATGAACAAATATGAAAATTTTTATTATGTTTGGGTCCTATTGCTATTCAACATTCATATATATAAATATGGATTTTGAGATTCCAGACAGAACTCCAGTCTTTAATTTTGAACTTTTACCTAAATTTATATTTAAGGGTTCTTAAGCGATATATTTTTTAATTTTCAAAAATGTATTTAGGACTTTATTATTCAAAATGTTTTGGTGGTTAAAAGAACTTACTGGTCTTCTAGAGGACAGGCATTGAATTCTCAGTATCCATACAGTGGTTCACAACCAACTGTAACTCTACTTCCAGGAGACCCCACTCCTTTCTCTGACCTTTATAGACACATGAGACATGCTCGCAGGCAAACACTCATCTTATAAAATAAATAAATACGAAAAAATATGTTGATTCATTAAAAATATATAAAAATGTTTGTGATGTCTGAAGGTGTGACTCAGTGGTATGGAACTTGTCTACCATATACAAGATCCTGGATTTAACTATAACACACATACCCTCGGGGGGGGGGGGGATATGAATGACTGGTGATATTTTGTGCTTTAACAAAAAGAGCTTGGCTGGAGATCAGAGGGCAGAGCTAGCAACAATTTAACACTATTTAACCATAGAGGCCAGGCAGTAGGGACACACACCTTAATCTCAGCACTTGGGAGGAAAAAACAGGAAGTGATACTGCTAGGCAGAGAGAGGAATATAGGTGGGGAGAGACATTGCCCTCTGAGAAGTTGGCATGGTAAGAGGAGGCTGTGTCTTGCTCCTTTACCTTGGATTATTCAGCATTTACCCTGATGCACTGGGTTTTTATTATTAAGATAATTTAGGATTTCACTATAAATGATTTTGCTTGTTTGTGGTTTCCATTTTACTACGATACTTAATGAACATATCTGTGGGATTTGGTTAAAACACCTTTTCAATAGTTTGGACTTGTATATTTCTTAACCATCTTTGGTTTAAAGTTACTCTTTGGTCTCAGCTGGTGTCTAAGTCCAATCAAAGAGAACTTCTTGATTTTATCCAAGTCGGTGTATTCTGAGTGAACTTTTACTGTTTGTCTCTACTTCTTTGTGTGGGTTTAGAGAATCACACAGCTGAATTATCCTGGCAGTATACCTTGGTCACTAGTATTCCATCTAACTACTTTGTAGATATTCCTAGTGTCTTAATACAGCTACATTTTCATGGGGGATTTAAAAGCTATGAGTACTGAGTATAGGATAAAGGAATACTATTTTTATTCCAAAAGAGCTGTTTGCCAACATAAATATTTACTATCTAATCTTTTGAGTATTCAAAATACATTTTTAAGCATTTCTTAAATCTTAAGTAAGAACTATAGTATATTTAGCCTCATTTTTCTATAATTCTGACCATGTTTGATATAATTGAATTTATTTAGTAATATTCTAGATTGTCATAAGGATATAGATTTTCCTTGCAAATAGCTAAACCAAATATGTGCAAAAAAATGACATCTAAAATAAGCTTTAACGAATGTATACTTATATTATTTAAATGCTTCTGATTTTATACTCGCCTAGAGGGAATGTATTGTTTTTAATATAAATAAGACAATATAAGGAACTGTTCAGTATTATAACTTTTCCCCAGAGGACAGAATTAACACCACACTTATGTTTGTATTTTGTGCATTTAGTATGCTACCTGTGTCAGAGTACATGTAATATGTCAGTGGACAAATGGATATCATTGTACTTATGAAGACACTTGGTAGTTCTTTTAAATTCATTTATGTAGTACTGTCATTTAATAAAAACCATAAGTTTATTCAATGAATAAATTAAATAAACATTATTAAATAATGTTTCAAGATTATTTAACAAATAGGTAGAGTTAGACTAGTTCATAATACAATAATGACACATTTAATGTGCATGTGTGTGTGTATGTGTATGTGCACGTGTTATGTTTGCAGATTGTTATGTGTTAATGCATTTTGAGGTAGAGATAGAGATCTTTCCTGGAACCTAGTGATTGTCGCTTTGATTAGATTGGCCAATGATCCCCTGAGACTTATTTGTCTCCATACCCCAGTGCTGAAAGATACTAAAGCTGCCACCCCACATGGAGTGCTAACTTGGGTACTGGGTGTTTAGGCTCAGGTCCTCGTCCATGTTCATCAGGCTCTTTACCCACTAAGAAGCCTCCCTAGCTGTACCCTTCTCCAATTTATTAGAAGCAAGCTTGAGGATTTACTAAAAATTAAAAATATATCTTTGAAGCCTCAAGGGAATCCATGGAAGAAAATGTCAGGATTCCTGCATGTTAACAAAATTTGAGACTATTTTTTCCTGAGATTGTGTTGAGCACGATGTGCAGATGTGTTTACTCTGGCAGAAGGTTGAGTACCAAACATCTTCCATAATCAGGGAGATAGAACCATCCCCACTTACATTTTTAGATTCAAATAGCATAGTTAATAAGGGATATTTCAGTTCCACGCTATTTGGTAGATGCTTATGAAGTATTTTCAGTAATACAGATATAAATATATCCAAATAGTTTTAGAAAATGTGGTCATCTGAAAGTCATTGACTTTAAAATTGCCAGGGAAAGGACAAATTAATTATGATGAAGCCAGTGTCTGATAATGCCTATGAAACAGTGTGACAACTTGTGCTTCATTTTACTTTCCTAAAGAATAACATACAGCTGTGGAGACATGACATTGCATATACAAAGGCCATTAATGTCAAACTAATGAGTTTAAATAGGTGTGTGTCTCTTTGTCTCTATCTCCCTTTCTCTCTGTCTCTGTCTCTCTCTTTTACTCTCTTTCATACACACACACACAGATGGAGAGCTATTCAGGTGTTTTATGGAATTTAAAAGCTAGTTTACCTCCTCTTTTGTAGTTAATTTTAGCACACCAAACTGGGGCACAATTTTATCACACTAATCATAAAAGCAGTGGCATCTTCAACTGGCAAGCCTGTAAGATGCTCATTTATTAGCCAGTACTGAGACAGATTTCGCCAAACAAAGTATTCCAACTTGGGGCAGAATCTTCTTTCCCTCATAATACAGTTTGCATAAACTTATACACCAATGTCAAGGGGCAAAATAGAGCTATTGTTTAAAAAAAAAAAAACATATAAAAGTTACACTACCTACTTTTCCTAGCCTAGGATGGCTTTTTTTCCTCTTTCCTTTGGTGGAAATTCCTTTAAATACTTCAAGTTACATATGGCCTCTTGTACAAAACCTTAATATCAATAAGAGGGAAGCAATTCCTCCTTCCATTGTTACACTATTGTGTAGGTTTGCAATTGTATCATTTTCCCAGTAGTTTCTTTGAAATATGGAAAGGAACACCAAATATATTAGTATTAATAATTAGTCATCAGTATTAATAAATTAACACTTGTTAAATAAAAAAATGGTTGAATAAACAGTAGTTAAAACCTATGCATGTAGTGATGAAATTTTTAAGATCAATAATTTATTTTATCACATGGATTCTAAAATACATCATCCAAAACAATTATATGAAAAGTATGTTAAGTGAGAGAATAGGCTAGCATATATTATAACAACTATGAAGATATTAAGCAATGTATAGCAAATATATTTTTATCAATTTCTTATTGCATCATGATTTTTTTTTTAAAAATCACATTTTAGAACCTCTAATGTGCCCTATATTTAAATATGTAGAGCATGAGCTCAATTTCAACATTTAGTTCAGCAAGAATATTCAGAGAGGAATGAATTCCCGTAGGTGGTAAAATGGTGATGGTGGACAATAAAGGACATTCAAGATAATGTTTACAGAACAAGCGAGTTGAGTGCAGGCACCAAAATAGAAGCATCCTCATTATCTATCCAATTGTTCATTCAATCAAAATGTTTTCTGAGCATCTAATATGTACTCAGAACGCACTTGAGTGAATGAGACCGATAAGAGTCTGCTCTTGAAAAGCTTTCCTGATAGGAAACGTTGAGAGCCATGTGCAAGAAAGACTGAATGAGAGCATGAAGAGGGGAAGCGACAGGGGAGCTGGAAGATAAGGAATGTGTTTCAAAGTTAGATGTGTAGAGCTTTTGATTGATTAGGTCTGTTGTGCATTGGGAAAAAAACCAAGAAGCCTAACAGGAGCCCCCCCCCCCCCCAACTAGAGGATGTTCAGGTCCTATCTCAGCTGGATATGGCAGACCAAACTGACCTTGGGAGTTCTTGCTCTCCCTGGGGAATGGTTGTGGGAATGGGATGGGGGATGAGAGAGGATGGAGGGGAGGGGAGGTAGGGGGATCATTGGTGGGTATGGAAAAAACTTTTTAAATAAAACAAAATACATAAAAAATATGCTTTAAAAAGAAAGAAACATAAAATTTTAAAAATGTGGAATTACTAGTTATTGTGGTATATGTCTTTAATCTAAAAGCTGCCAGCCACATGGCTCACTGGTACAGTGACATCTTATTTCTTGGGCAGCTAGATTGACTCTCCCAGACTCTGCCCTTCTTCTCCTGTCTCTCTGGTTGGATTTCCTGTCTGGCTATTATTTTGTCTTGCTATAGACCAAAACAGGTTTTTTGTTTGTTTGTTTGTTTTTTGTTTTGTTTTGTTTTGTTTTGTTTTGTTTTTAAATTAATCCATGGGAGCAACACATATTCACAGCATAGTAAGACCATCCCCTAGTACTTTGGAGACAGAGTTTCAGAACAGTTAGGGATACATAATAGGAAAAAAGAAAACAATTTTAGAGGTTTTGATTTCTTGTTATGCTTTGAGAATGTGTGTTAGAGATACTTACATACACAATTCAGCTAGCACTAAGACAATAGAGAAAATACAGATATCCACACACTACAGTGAATGAACTTTCTATCATGTAAAACCATTAACCTCAGAGAGAACCTTAGATTCTTTATAATAAAGTAATCGATGAATAAAGAATTAAAAGGATAATAAAGAATAATAAAAATTCTCAATAATTCAATTACATATGTATGAAAGAATCTAAGTTAAGGTAAATATTTTAGGTGGACATTATCTTGTATTTTCCAAACTGACCTTGAACACAGCAGAGCCACAGAGTGCTCCCTCCTCTACTGCCCCAGAACTTGTGTTGCAGACCTTTGACACTGTGCTCAGTTTTACTAAGACTTTGAAAGGGAAACTGATACACAGTTAAAACACTGCATAACTGACAATATAGTGTGAAAATTAGAAATTCTGGACATATGCAAATTTATTTCTATGAAAATTAAGTGATGGGTGAGGTGTGTAGGTGTGTGGGTGTGGTCAAGATCATGATGGAGAAATCTACAGAGACAACTGAACCAAGCTAGTGGGAATCACAGAAACTGTAGACTGACAGCTGTGGAGCCTGCATGGGACCTGACTAGGCCCTCCGCATACAGGAGACTGTTGTGTATCTTGGTCTGTTTAAAGGACTCCTGGTAATGGGATCAGGATATATCCCTGGAGCATAAGCTTGCTTTTTAAAGCCTATTAACTATGGTGGGATGCCTTGTATAGCCTTGATTTAGGGTGGGGGTTGGGAGGTTGACCTGCCTCAACAGAATGCACCAAGTTTTGATGATTGTCCATGGGGGGGCCTTACCTTTTTGAAGGAGTGGGGAGTGCGTATGTGGGAGAAGGCCCATGGGGAACAGGAGAAGGGATGAGAGCAGTATCTGTGGGTGCTATGTAAAATAAAAAAATTCTTAAATAAAAAAGAATTGATATATAAATAATGTCGCTTTGTGTGCAATTAGTAAACCAGCACACTGCCTACCTAAACCAAGGAGACTTTTATATTATAAGGAGTTTAGATTGTGTCTAATATAAGCCCAATGATATAACTATTGACTCACCATCCTGGACAGTGGGTTCTCATTTGTAACAGACATAAGATGATGAAGAGCAAACTCTGAATAGGAGTGATGAAATGTTCCTTTTAAGTACATTTACTTATTAAAAACACTTAGAACAGGTGAGAAAACACGGCTGAGAAAGAGGACTCTTTAGTCATATATTTTTCCACAACCGTTTTTCATGTTATTTCCATTTAAAATATTTTTGATGAAAAAATTCATGTGTTAACAAACTTGACTAGAGATTTTGAGTTTTTAACATCACTGTATCATTATATTAGGTACTATTGATAAATGAACACATAAACTTGTATTTTAATATTCACAGTGATTTATAAATGGGCATGTTATTCAAAAGCACTTTTCAAAAGTCTAGGACTAGCTCTTCAATAGTAATATTTTACTTGTAAAAAAAGCATAAAGGAGAAAGAGTTATTAAATATCACACTCACTTGACTTAAAATCTATAGCCCCCATGGAAGAATGTGAAATCATGGAAAGCAAACCAATGTCTGCAATGTTTTTCTTAACATATTGCCTGCACCTGTATATAATTGCAATTTCCCAAAGCATTACTAAATAGGTCAAAGGTTGCAGAGTTACTTCACATACAAAAGCCCTTTAAATCCAGAACTCTAGTGTCTCATTTTAAGCATGCACTCAATCTGGGCCTAAAATTAGCAAATGCAAGGAATGCTGTCAGGTCTGTCCTTGTCATGAATTGCCTGCTATCCAGAAACACAAAAGAAGTCTGAAGCACGGGGCCATTGAAGGAAGCTGTGAAACAGAGAGGCAGCAAGGCCAATGAGACATATCAAAGTTCCAGGTTTTCCTTAGCTCTGCAAAACTTTTGAAATTTGTCCTAAGGGAGAGAATACAGGAAATTGTGAAATATATTGCTAAGACCATTAAACTCTTGTATCTCCCAACAACCTAACACATGTGAGCCTGGCATTCCAGAGTTGGATAATGCAAACTTACTATGCATTTTTTTTTTGTATGTGAGTGATGAGCAATAGGTTTAAAATGTACTAAAATGTTTGTTTTTAAAATTTTAATATAACATTAGAAAATATTGCTACAAGAAATAAAAACATAGTTAAAGTTGGCACAGAGGAAGGCGAGATGAAGCATGTCACACGATGGAGGGGAGGTAAAAAGCCATGCACATTCTGTTTTATTTGGAGGATATACTGGTAAGTAGGTGATAGCTGATAATACTTCAGCAAAATGTAAGTAAACTAGTCATAAATGAATCAATATATACGACTCAAGTATATCATATGATACCATGCTTCCTGAATTTATCAAATGTGCACTAACATTTTCCTGAGAAGTCTTGGTTGCACCCAGTAAAAGCTTCATATCTGTGTACTTCTGGATGACTAAAAAGGAATTTCAATCCCTGCATAAGATTTTTGTGGAAAGTTTTGCATCACCCTTTGTGAGCCACGCCCACTAAAGTTCCTATGATTTCCTCTTTCCTTTTTCATATTTGTAGACAGAGTCTATATAAAGGTAATAACATCAGTTGTCTCAAAGTGACTAAAAGCTTTTACTGTATAAAATGTCATATGAAAGCATAATTCAGCAGTGATTGACTGGAAATTATTTCTCCTTACAGTAATATACCTGGTATAGTAATGTGACAAATTCTAGTTTACTCAAATACAATTAAACTACTTGAATGTTATGAAGAATGAAATAAAAATATGAAAAATCAACATTCTTTAATTTCCCAGGGATTATTTTTTTAAAAAAAACGCAGCCTAAGAAGCAGTGTGAAAGTTCAAAGTGTATGCTGGCTGGATAGATATACACATGCATATAAAAGAGTAATTGATAATAATAATAATAATAATAATAATACTACAATTCAAGTCTTGACAGAAAACAATGGCAGTTGATTTTAATTTTATAAATTCCACATCAACATAAGGGTTTCATTACATGAGTATTATTTTTCAAGTTACATGAGTTTTAAAGATGAGTATAAGCCATTTTATATTCTGCTATATGAACTTCAAATACAATAAGACAGAGATAAAAATATTTGTTCCTCATGTTTTATATGTACTTGGTGACATCATTATCCATATAAATATATATATATTTTTCTATATCAACTTTGGGGGAAATTTAGAGAGCACAGTGAATCACAGAGACACTATATAATAAATTTAAGATTATGACATCATAGAACAGTAACACCAAATGTTTTTGTTTCTTTCTTTGATTCAACATCTGAATTAAATTACATACATACAAATTGTACATTTAGAGGTATGTTTGCTTCATGTAGTTTTGCTCCTCATGTCCTTTGTCCTTTATCTAGAAAGTTGACACTCAACCTAATAGCATATCCAATCAATCTCTCTGCTTTTGTGATTTTCTGGTCACAAGTCTCATCTAAGTCACACATGGCACTGGAGACAAAGTCTCTAGTCAAAGTCTCAACTATGCAAAGTCTCCAAGTCTCCATTACTTTTTCAGTAACGCTTGATGGACACCAGAGGGTCCTGCATCTCCATCTGCAGAAGTGTCTAACAGAGGCTGAAAACAGGATGCCAAGATCCCTCTTCAGAGTGTGCAGGCAAACTCATTCTTTCACATACCTCCTTCCTAAATTATTACCCACAATTCTGTTATTTCCTTTCTTCATGTATTTTCATTTTCTCCCCTAGTAATTTTCATTTGTTTTGTTTTCTCTTTTATTTAGATTACATTTTTTGCTTATTTTACATACCAACCATAATTTCTTCTTCCTCCTCCTGCTCCTCTTTCATCCCCTTCCCATCCACTCTTCCTCCTAGCAATTTTTATTCTTGCCCTCATCACTTTCCTGTAGCTACTCAGTTTCAAAGGAAGGCACAGGTAGATCCAACATATGAATATTTGATTTGAATTAAATAGTTCTAAGTTTGATTAGATTCAGTTCCTAAGATACTGACCTTCATATCTCTTTACAGGCATACTTACCTTTCATTTTACTTGTCATGTTTTAATGCATAGTACTGATATAAACTGTGCTCTGATAAGCATGAAATCAAAGTCATCTGGACATTTGGTATGAGAGAGCGTCATCACTCAAAACTTTTGCTCTCCCTCCCCCTCCCCCTCCCCCTCCCTTCCTCCTTGTCTTTCTGCTCTCCCCTCCCCTCCCCCTCCCTTCCTCCTTGTCTTCCTGCGCTCCTTATGTGTGCATAAATTGTCACATTTTCCTAAAGATTAAATAATCACAGAAAATTTTAAAACTGAGCTAAGTTAAAATATTAAGGTTTCTAAATGTTTTCCATAGAAATAAAAAATTCTAATATTGTTCAATTTTTTAATCTTTGCACCTGGTAAAACACACATACAAAAAACCTTACCATTTCCTTTTTTTCCTAGTGAATGTTTTAAAGGCCCAGAGAGACAGTCCCTTGATACTCACAGCTTCCTATCATTAATCCACTTCTGAATATGAAAAAATACTTTTGAATGACCTCATTTTTTTATTCTTTTATGAATGACTGGCTTTGAAGAGGGATCCTGTTCTAATGGTAAGCTCAAAGATAGGTCCCCAAATTTAAAGTGACAGTTAACGTGACTGAAGGAGCAAAACCCCAAACTAGCATCTCAGCTCAGCTTTTGGTGTTCCTACATTCCCAAGTCCTCAAGCTCACAATCTACTTTGTTGTGTGTCTCTGTGCGTCCTTCTGAGTCTGTGTTTCCCTAATTTAATTCCTAAATTCCTGTGTGTTTTCTTGGTTGTGATCTTTTATAAAAATCTGGAAATGTTTGAAATCCAGGAGGCCAGATGCAAAGACCCCGCTGAACAATCAATCTTGTCGTGCACCTGAAAGCCCTCTTATTGCACCAGCTTCCTTTAGTCGTCCAGAGCTGCCCTGAAAAATGACCTCGAGCCTTACTGTGCCAGTTTATTTAATTATTACTAACATTGGACATTTTGTTTTCTGTCATCGTTATTGTCCTTTTCTGTTTATTTCCCACTTTCTAAAACGAGCACTTAGTGTGAGAAAAACTAAATAAAAAGCCTTGATGCAGTCTTCTTAATTGTGTAGGACATACTGTGTTAATATTTTCTCTTTTCTGAAGTGATACTAAATTTTGATGAAGACTTGTGTGGGTCTGGAACAACAAACAACTTGTGCATTTCCTTAAACTGCGAATCTGGGACTGTCTGAAGGTCAGTGAATTTTCTCCTAGTCCTACGAGACTGAAATCTTCGCGGGAGGAAGGAAGTTAAAATATCCAGAGAATGGAATCTAAGCGAAGGAGAGTTTATTTAAAACTTTCCCGGAAGTTCTCAGTACTTCTCATTGAAGTGCAAAGATAAAAAGAAAGATTCTTCTATATTAAAATTAAAATGAAGCATTAATTATGTGACATTGCCTGTCTCAATTTCAAGACTATGAACTCAAGCAATAAAGTACATTATTTGTATTTTGTTCTTGAATATAGTGAAGATGATGGTTGGTATTAAACAGGAGAAATATCATGGTGTGTGTGTGTGTGTGTGTGTGTGTGTGTGTTTGTGTGTGCGCGCATGAGCATGTGTGTGTGTGTGTTCACCTACTTAGGCAGGAGGGAGAGGAGACAGAGGCAGGAAGGAAGAAGTAAAGCATGAGAAGGGAGAAGAATGGAGAAAGACAGAGAGAAGGCTTTCGGGCTAGATTTCTTGGAAAGAACAATGTTCACATCTTTCCCGTTTCTCTCCAGACACTCAGGCACAATTGTGGCTGAACCTACAGAGATTCACACTGGATTTAGGTGAAATCCTAATACTGTAGTTAATACTCAACTGTGGCACCAACTAGTACATTTTTAATGTTCTGTCAATTCTCCTAATTGACAGAACACATCTACCTTGCATGACTCCAGGAAGATAATTTGCAGAACAAACAACTTTAATGTGATGACGTGTTATGTCTGGGTGTAAATGCTCCTCATACTTGAGCAGAATGTGCAACCACCCACCGAGCAATGTCCCAAATCTTGTCCCCAATATTCTAACAGAAAACAAAACTATGATAGTTTCCCCCACATTTGTTCTCTTCATGGCTGATTGTTGCTTCCTTTCTGTGTGCAGGCTGCCCTTTAATGCTAACACGGCTCTCTAAAACTGAAACTCTAGTGCACTTAAGACTCTTTCCTATGTTTTAGGTATTAGGACTGTTCTATCTTAGTTACATTCTTCTATTACATAGCTCCGGTTTTTTCTTCTGTATAACTTTTTTTTCCCCTTGAGATGACACTTTGCATTCTGTCTTGAAGTCTATGCATTTTCTTCGTTTTGCCCTTCTGCAGGGAACCATGGAGATGGTCTGGCCTAGCTGCTATGAGAGGCATGCACATAGGTTTTTCAGATTAGAGTCCATAGCCCTTGGGGCACACAGTGCCTTCCAGTTCCCAAGAGACTGATGTATTCCTTCAGGTGCTGGAGTGTTCAGACCACCTTGTGTTTTTCTGTCTGTTCCTTTAGTACTAAAGGAAGCATGGAAATTTGACAGGACAACTGGTCTTAGACATTAATCTTGTGTACTCTGTATGGCTTTCAAACTTCACTGTATCCTCCTGGTAATTGCAAATGAGAAATTGCCATTATATTCTGTTTCTGATAAAGGTATCAAAGTCAGATTGCTTTCAATATAATTGTCACTGCTTCAGGTGGGCTGTGGCCCCTTCAACCTGGCCAGATTTCATTCCTAAAGGCTAAATCAGGTGACCTTGTCCCAGTAAGCATGTTTGGGCACTTATACCCTTCTCTCCAAATCTTCATGGTATCTTTAGTTTAACATTACGCAAAAGAAACTTCTATATAAAGAACACCAAATTCTATAATATTTTCTATAAAGTTATTTCTTTAATTTTTGATATTGTAACTCTACCAAACACTCTGTCCATCTCTCTTTGAAATTCATGACCTCTTTTAAAATTACTTGTTCTTACTTAAATTTTCTTGTAAATACAACCTGTTCAGTCTCTACAATGTTTCTTGAGCCCTCAACCATACACAAAGAATTACATAGTACTAAGAAATTCTAAGAGTGGGAGAAATAATCTTCTCAAGGGAAAAGCACACCAGTTAGTTATAATATTCTTCTTAAAAGAATCCTGGAGCCACAGGGTTATAATCCCAGCTATTCTTGATATAAAAGAATACAAATGTGCAAAGCAAGTCAAGAATACTTTGATCCTGTCCCCAAAATGAAGAGAGAGATAAAAGGGTGATGGATTTTCCTGTGTGTAAATGGGATCTCCATTGTTTTTCTTCCACAACGCTACTTCTGACATACCACCTTCTTCTATTTTCTTGAGTATGATTTTCTTTCTCCTTTGAAACCATCTTCTCTCCAGTTTAGTTCCTATTCCCCAACTCTGTCATCTGATTATCTCCTGTTTTCTCCATTTCTCAACAAAAATACTGAATTATGTTTGTTGTTGGTGGTTATTTTTGTTTAACTTGATGAAATTTTCCTGGGAAGTTTCAACAGAAACATGGAAAGCTGTCAGTAACCCTAGCCCCTGGTTTCAAAGTATCATAATCCTAAAACCAGATTTTATTATTGATATTAGAGCTAATTCATTCATATCTAAACTGACCTCTAGCTTAGATTTCCTGTAATAGGATTTGTTATTTTGGCATCTGATTATAGTATACGGAGGTATTCATGACACAGCCCACACTAAATTCAGTCTCGTATTCTACTACTTTATCCTTTTTCTTCATATTGGTCAGTGATATTTTATTACCATTATATTATTGATATTATTTATTATTATTTATAAGACTTCCATGTGTTACGCATATGTAACTGAACACTATGCCAACCCTCACATTCATTCTGGTTCTCCATTCTTTCTTGAATATGTCATATACCTTCTCTTTTTTTCTTGATAAACAAAAAATGTGTCTTGAGGAATTTACCTTAAAACTGTTATTCTATTATGCTTTATCATTGTACTGAAGATTTGGTATTTCTTCTCTGGAATCAATCACTTTCTTCTACTGGATCATTTAATAAAATGTAAGACTTCAATAATAAGGAACATTCAAATTATATTCTTATTTTCACTGACTGGTATGATTCCAGGGTTATTAAAAGATGTAAATATTTTATTCTTATTAAATGCTCATGATGTTCACTTTCAGACAAATAATCATAAAATCCAGAAAGATTGTTACTGCTTGAAATTTATTAAAGCCCCCAAATTGCATACAGTTCTTCAGAGTTCACTGGAAGAAATAGTGTGGTTTTCTAAATAGAATCAATACCTAATGACCTTGACAAACTGGAGGCTGGCTGTGATACTCATCCAATTTGCAAATTTGGTGCTTGGTAATTAACAATAGATTTATAATACTTGTGTCCATGTATTCAGAGCTATGGAAGAAATAGACCATGATCTGTTATTTTCAAATCCCAAATGATGATGAAGCAAAGATTTTAGAGAAAGAGTTTGATAATTTGGGAACAGTCATCCACATACAGGCTGATATGTTGACATGCTGGATATGCAAATGGGTGTTTGAAAAATGGCCAAATGATAGCCAGGACCATAGTTTAAAAAAAAAAAAATGAAAGTTACATGCTTATTTTTCTTACTGTCATTCCATCAGTATTTGCATCCACAAATAAAATAACCATCTGATATCAATTTAACTGTGAAAGATGAAGATGCTGGTTGCCCTGTGTGCTAGAGGAAGGATGAACAGGAGGCCAAGGGCAGAGTGGACCAAGTAGTGCCTTTGAGGAAAACATGAGATCGTCTATCAATAAGAACATAAAACAAACAGACAAAACCAAACATTTTGGCTCTTAGCAAAGTACAATCTTTATCAGTTTTTTAAAAACTGAAAATAACAATGTAAGTAATGAACAAAATGACTTTGATGGAGTTAGATAAAGGCAATACAAAAATTGTGTATCGTGAGTTTTTGTTATTTTAAGTAAAGTGATTATACTCTGATTTCTCTTCTGATTTGATAAATCAGATTGAAATAAATATAAAATAAAAATAAGATTGAGTAAATCAAATTAAACTTATTGTAAAAGCATGTGTAAATGTAAAAAAAAAACAGAAGCAAGCATGATATCCATGTATGCAAGACTAGAAGCTATAATTAATCACTGTACATGACTAGACTGAGGCAATATTGTTGAATAGAAAAACATTTTAAAAATCAAGAGCAAAGGCTGGAGGTGGGGAACTCTGTTATGTCATGATACTCTTTTCTAATAAGCAGTATGTAAGATACTGAGTCCACTTATTATCCCATATAAAGGTAAATCAAAAGTATCCATTAATAATAAATTTTACTAAGTATTTATGAAGTCACATTTTATACAACCTAGTTATTTAATATGACAATTAGCAGATATGCTAGCCTTAAGTAATTAATTACTAACAATTCATTCCTGAATAGACTATGCAAACTGACTATATTGTAACATTTTATGTCTAGAAGTAAAGGGACAATCATTGGGGTGATCTGGTGCTCATCAGGTTATGCTGGACCTAGTTTGTAGCATCCCAGATATATTAACGTGGTGTTTGGGAGGTAGAAATGCTATAGATCTCCAGCTGAAATGGATTTGCTTTATTTTAGATATTTTAAAGGCGACTAGTTTAGTTCCAGATAAAACTTTTACTTGGAGTTCTGCGTTTATCCCCCAGGTGTTGGAGCATGCCATTTTGGAAGACAATGGTAAAGGAGACATGAATATCAATGGTACATCTTATTAGATTCTGAACTTTAAATCAGATTATTTCTGGCATTTTTTTCTGTTTAACATTATTTTCTCCCATTGTAGCCATTCTAAAATTCCTTGTCTATAACGTGTAAAAACCACAAAGTATTTTGGTACATTGAATCTTACAAAAGCTAGGTTTTCAAATCATAAACTTAGAATAACTGAAAATGTTATAATCCTTGAAGGTGACTAATTTTTAAACTTCATACAATACTGTAGAATGTTCAGTTCAGTGAGTGTTTATAACATTTGTTTTATGTCTGTTTCATTAGGAAATAAGCTTTTGGAGTTGAGGCCATGCTTTCCAACCTATTTCTCTTTCCTCTGCAAAGCTAAGCAGAGAGTCTAATTATACATTTTTTTAAGAAACTGCGTCAAATATAAACATTTAAAATAAACTGTTGGGAATATTCTCTTGAAGTCAATTTCCTTTTAAGCAGCTGAGTTTAGCCCAGCACTCTTCGATGGGTCATTTTTTATGTCAACTGACAACAGAGTACATCAAAAGGGCTTGTCGGGAGTTGATGACATTTCTCCACCACCATGATTTACAATGCTATAGAGACAGCTACGTAAGTGCTGTAACTGCTTGAGTTTGGTGAAGTTGTGCATTTAAGTAAACACTGTTCTGTGTTGTTCTGCACTCTAATGGGCATAGGAACAGTAAGTATTGTGATATGTAACCAGATCTCAGTCTATTGTCAGTCTGACTAGACTTAAGAAAATCACACTTACATAGCAACTGGAGTTCTGGGGAACAGCTGCTGATCCCACACTGAAATGAGAAACATTTGAGTTGTTTTGATTTATGTGGTCTCCCAGGGGGTGGGAGAAATGAAACGTGGCTGCACAGTGTAAACAAAATACATTTCTATACCCTGTGTAAAGTAATTGTTCTGAGAATACTAACACTTTTTTAAATGGAAGTTTCTTGAGATTGTGCTGGATAGCCAGCATTCTAACAGGCCAACTGCAAGAATTTCCCACAAATTAGTAGTGCTCTGAAGTTGAACTTTGTCATCATTGAAATCCAAATCGAGTCAGTAAAGTACCATGCTAGGATGGCATGAAACCAGCAATAAACATCATTTCAGTGACAAATTGACTGAAAACTCTAATATCCCCCTTCGATGGGAGTTCTATAAAGGGGATACTCCAATATCTTGGACTAGAGAGTCTCACTGTGTGAAATAATTTAAATGGAAAATATCATCATGTCAGTAATTCTTAGAATTATTATTACAGTCTCCTGTAAAGTGGCTACATATGCTTTTAAATGTCATCTCATCTATCTGTCTATCCATATATCTATATATATCTTTTATCCATCTTCCATCTATCTATCTATCTATCTATCTATCTATCTATCTATCTATCTATCTATCTATCTATCTATCTGTGAGAAAGTGCCAGTTGCTTAGGTGTTAGAATTCTCTTACAGTGTTGTGAAAGTAGATCATTAGGACTAATCTTTAGCTCTACCAGCTTGCATGATTGATTGGCAACAAATAAAAAGCCTTTGGCTTTCAAGGTACATTTCCTTTCCTCTCTCATTCAGCCTACTCTGTGCATTTTATAAAATGTGTATGTATTGCTTCTCTCTGTCTTGTTTTCTGCCTTCCAGTCTTAATGGTCTCTGACCCTGGTGAAATTGTGAAGGATTATACACATTATAGATGGTAGTGCACCTCCATTCAGGAAGCAGGGTTTAAAAGTTAAAATTTTTTAGTAGTACGTGCTATCTATTTCTCTATTTTATGGTCCCTTCGAAAAAACTGCATCACTCCATGTTAGCAAATAGCACTGAAATATTACTTTAGTATGGGTGTAGAGTTTCTGCACTCTAAGTCAGTCTGAAGGAGGGTGCCAGTCAATCCTTAACCCCTGTGATAGAAATTCATTAGACAAAACTATCTAAGTATAAAATTAGAAATCGTTTCCATATATTTAATATATTTAAAAGATAATGGTTGCATGGGACATGAATAATTTCTTTGAACTCATTATATTGTGAGCACCATATTAAATTCAAGAAAACTGAATAAAAGGATGCTACTCAATCCTCTCGGCATAATTGACCTTATATTTTTACATATCTCTGAAGCACACAGTTAACATAACTACAATAAATGCATGCTATTACATAGCCAGCAGTTTAAAATACATTAGCCATGGTTAATTCTCATCCTTTCTAATAGTTTCATTGGTTAAGTTATACAAGATGTTATAAATAAGCACTCTGAAAATATTCAAATACTAAAGCAATAGAAAGGCTAAAAATTGGTTTTAGAAAAACTTACTTCAGCACCAGAAAGACATTCAAATCTTTAAAATATTCATTATTCAAGTAAACAATACTTACAAGAATTAAATTAATATTTCATTTTAAAATATCATGTATGATATCAATAGCATGTGGTGGCTAGGTCTGGTGTCATACTCATTACTTTAGAGGTAGAGGTTGAAGGGTAACCTGAGGTCAGGAACTGGGTCAATTCAGGAGAACATAGATATAATCCTATAATACATTATATACATGATATTAGAATGTTGAGCTGTGTTGAATGTGCATGTATATAGATTCCTAGGCTGAAAACTGTGTGTAGTGCAGATATTAACTTTCTCTGAGACCACTTTGTGCTTCCTTCCTGTCAATCTCTCTGCCAAAAGAGCAAATTTAACTTTTAGCAATTTAAAATTCTATGCCCAAGGATAAATACTCATTTGCAGTTTTCCACCCTTTATAGAAGGTTTAATCATAGTTGGGACTTTCCTTTGTGTAAGTCATTAGGTAACATTCCAATAGATGGAAACATCTCATAAAGTTTCCAAAATAAAAATGAAAGAAGATTGTTCTAATGGTTGGAAATACAGGGTAATTATTCCAAAACAACAATAAAACAACACAAAAGAAACTGAAAATTCCCTTTCATCTTCAAAAGCAAAGAGCTGTACTGTAACTGTAATACTAAAGTCACACCTGCCCCCCCAAATATATAAGTAAAGGAAGAAAGAAAGAAAAGAAGGAAAAAAGAAAAAAATCAATGAAAAAAATCAAAGGGAGAATATAGGGCTATGGGTATGGTTCTGAAAACAAACCTTAGAGAAATAAAGATTTTTGGATGTCAAAAAAAAAAAAAAATCAAGAGAATGCTAGCATTCAAGCACAGTATTTTAGAATGAGCATATAAAATGCTATACCTGATGACTGCATATATTCTGTATTGTGCCACTAGGTACAATACTGTCATTGTATAAGCAGGCATTCCATAGGACTCCAAAAGAGCCATAAACAAAATGCTTAATGAGAACAGGTAGCACACACTGTGTCTATGTTCTCTTTTTGGACAAAGCAAAAATGAAAAAGCTAGACAAAATTCCAGGGATTGTATAGGAACTGCCCAGACTGCACAAGTATCTGAATAATCTAATTAAGCCTGGTTCCCCATAGAGCACAGGGATTTCTTTGGAGTTTTTCTGCAGTCTTTCTGATCACTTCCTAATATGGTCAAAATTTTGTGAAGGGTGACTGTCACAGCAGCTTAAACTCTGCTTTTGAGCACAGTCTTAAGAAAAATCAAGGTTCTTTTAAATATTTGTCAAAGCATTAACTTCTTTCTATGCGGCACATGTTCCATTGTATCAGTAGACAGGGACAAAAGGAATTTCTTTTAAATAATAAATTCTTTGGCAATAATTATTTTGCTGTGAGGTTATGCTCTTGTACATTGTAAATATTTGTCGGCCCCCCCATTGGTTTAGTAAAACACTGGTTGGCCAGAAGACAGACAGGAAGTATGGGTGTGGCTACCAGACTAAGAGAACTCTGCAAAGAAGAAGAGCAGAGGACAGATGAGAACGCTGCTCTGCAAAAAGGTAGTAAGCAATGTGGCTAACCATGGGTTAGAAAAGAGCAAGAATTAGCAAGTAATATGCCTGAGCCATAGACCAAACTTCATGTAATTAACATAAGATTTTGTGTGATTAATTGTGTCTGCTGGTCTGGATCTTGGGACTAGGCTGGGTCAGAAACTTCTTACTACTGTAAATACCCCTGAAATCTTCTGATACAAGTCTTGGTGATTTAAAAGGAGCTAGACTGTTGGAATCATAAAAAGTGCTTGAAAAACTTCATTTTGGATATCCTTTATAAAATTGATAATGATAGATTTGATGAAAAATATTCAAGTTTTATAAATTCACACATTACAAAGAACATTTACATAATTAGCAATGTTGAAAGGAGGAAAACTAAGGAAATTTCTTGTGTTCTTGTAAATTAATTTAGTACCTAAAACATCCTAAAGCATGCTATAATTTATATATTACAAAGGTGTATGTGTGTGTGTACATGAGCATACACATGTGTTTTAGAAAGTGTTTCCTCCACTCATTTTATACCTATTCCAACCTGGAATTCACATATAGAACAGGCTAGTTAAAAATTGGTTGTGATAATCCTTCCTCAAGCCTCCTAAGTCACAACAGTGGTAAGCCACTATGCCAGTCGAATATACTTTTTGTTATCCTGTGATGACTTTATTCCACCTGAAAGCAGTGTAATAACAAACATATTAATGATCTACTTGACAAAAAGTATGTAAAAATTTGAAATATAGTTAAATTCATGGTATATGTGTATTATCTTTTGTGATTCTACATCTCAGCCCAACCTTTATACATTAAAAAAAAACAGCTACAGTGCCATAAATTAGTATACACTAAACTGCATACATTTAAGATAAGTTTGACTTGTGTATTTAGCCACAAAACTTCACCTTCTTGGTGGCTATTACACCTTCCCTAAAATATTTGTGTTTCTGTATTTTTTCCGTATCCACTGTTACCTCCAACTCAAGCACCCACAAATCTATAATCATTGTACATAATTCTAAAGTTCACAGAATGACATGTAACTTGAAATATATTGCTTTCATTCATTGTTTTCCTGGATTATTTTTTATCAAGTGTAGCCTTGGACGACTATTACACAATGTTGTAACAATGTACAGTAGGCTTTTGTTTAATTTTAAATTAAATGACATTTAAAAAATCTTTGCAATAAGGTAATAAGATTCTTAAATATGCTTCCAGAAGAAAGAAATTACTTAAATAGTAAAGACACTTTTACTTATTAGAACCAGTGATGTGGGAATGCCTTTCTGTATGCTGTGAATATCAATCTTTAAATAAAGGAGCTGTTTTGGGCCATGACAGGCACCATAGAAAAAGTAGTAGGAGAAATCAGAGCATAGATAGGAGAAGCAGGGCGGAGTCAGGGGCAGATCGAGCAAGCCGCTCAAGGAGCAACATGTAGAAACACAGGTGAGCCATGGGCCACGTGGCAGACAGATTAATAGAAATACATTGATTTAAGATGTAAGAGCTAGCTAGCAATGTGCCTGAGCCATAGGCCAAACAACATAAAGTTAATATAAGTGTCTGAGTCATTTCTGGGGGCCTGAGCAGTGGTGGGTGGCTAAGCGGTTTGGCATGGCAGGTCTGTGGGTCTGGGCCTCTGGCTGCCTGGGACCAAGAAACCCCCATTGCTACAAACCAGTAAAAAGGTAAAACTGAGCCTCTATTCCAATTGTCATTTTAAGTTACTTATAACCATGGATAAGAATGTAAAAGGAGAATTTGTTTAGACTCCCGGGACACAGAGTTTAATATCTGTTATGCAGAAGAATTCAAGGTAACAGTTTTAGAACTCCCATTGGACTTCTTTTCTCTAATATAGAAGAAACAAAGAACTTCTCAAAGAATGAAAATTTTCTTAGCTGTCATTTGTTAAAGAAAAAGAAGTGAGGTGTCAGGGAAAGCCGAGTATTCAAGGATGTACTTGCACAAGTCACCACCTCACTTCTCAAGCCATTTCCTGTCACAGAGATGGGGTGCGTTGACCAGCCAGCAGTATCTGAAGCCAATATGTTCACCTCAGACTGTAAATCATCTCTGTATATTGGTGCCTCAGACCCCTCAGAAATGCCCAGTAAAAATTATAGATCTTATCCATTTATAGACTACTATTTGCTTTTTGTCTAAAAGCTAAAGAAAAAATATATGCATTTCTGAAAGATAAAAATGTTTATGCAATCAAAAGATTTCTTATATGATTAACTCTGAGCTGCTTTCTTTTTTGGATAAAAGGAAAAGAAAAGAAAGAAAGAGACAATTTTAAAATGCTTTGCTTAGAAAACACTGCCTAGCCTGTTAGAGTGTAACTGGAATATAGGCTCAAATTAACTGTCTATATTCAGATGAAAAGGTGCATCTAAACTGGCTGAAGTTATTTTTAATAAATAAAATCTCTGTTAGTATATAAAATGTATATGATGTGTAATTACCACTTAAATACTTTTTTATTCTTAGATCACTTACCAATCACTATGATGATATATCTCCACATAATAGGAAACTTAGGGTTTAGTATCAAGCAAAGACCTGGGGAGCTAGGGAACAATAGAAGTAAATGAGATTTGTTTGTTTTTAAATTTGAGTTAATTACATTAGGAATTACAAAAAATTGATCTATTTTGAAATTGATGACCTTATCACTGTGAATAGCTCTACAGTAGCAAGAACAAAAACATAGAGCAAAGCCAGCATAGTAATTCTGATCAAAATTCATTTTTTTTCATTTTATTGGTAACAAGTGCTCTGTTCATAACTAAAATATTTGTAGACTTCTTGGCTATTTTCACACCTGTAAACAAACCCTACTTCTCCGTGGAGCCTACTATTGCCATATCAATTTATAACCACACAAAGTGTTCTATCACCCCACTTCTTCATGGAAACTACTATTACCATATCAATTTATAACCGCACCAAGTGTTCTATCTCTTTAGACATCTTACATTATTTTACAGTAGTTTTAACAAGTATTTTTTTTTGTATTGAGAAATATATGCACAAGTATTTGTTAAAGTTATAAACTACAAAGTTTTGTTTGTAATGTAAAGTACATAGTTGTAGGAAAATGAGAATTCAATACATGCATAAAGCCAACCGATTACTAACTCCAGGAACTAGGTAAGGAACTAGGTAAGGCACTACAACCAGTGGATACTTAAGTCATCTGTGAGTAATAAACATGCATACATTCCATTAAAAAATATTAATCATACAATCACTTGGCTCATCGAACAGTTTCATCCGTGTATCTCCTATGTATCAGATATTATAGATATTACAATAGAAACTGTAGTAAACAAAACTAGAATGTTCTGCTCATAGTGAGAAGCAGGTATTTGGAGAATAAACTTTTAAAATATCATTGTATGTAAAAGAGTTCTATAAGGAGGGAAAGGAAGGACAAAAAAGATGAGAGAATTCTATAAACTTCGAAGAAATTCTGTCTTAAAGCAATAGTAACAAAACAAAACTTGAAGCTAGAATACAGTACACAAGTAAACCTGTCATTCATCCCTGAATTTGTTATTTAATATTTGGATTTATCTGCTCTAGGATTAAAACTGAAAATTGACAAATTGGCTGAACATTCCAGTTTTAACAGATATTGAGTTAATTATGTATTTTTAAAACTAAGATTACTATCAAATGAGCAGATACATTTCCAACTTTCATGTATAGGAAGAACTGAGAAACAGCAAGGCGAGATACAACTAACATATTTCAGGGAAAAATAGTCTTAAAATATTAAGGAAGTGATAGCAGGGAGGTTTCTTTATTAATATGCAGTTAAGGTGAACAAAGGGGCCCCATCCCAACTCTAAGTTTTGGGAATAGAATAAATAGAAAAAATAACTTGGATGAACAAAGTCCCTCTAAGTCTAGATATCATGAATATTTAATGTAGTGTAATATGCCAAGTTAGTTGTTCAAATTTTTATGTGTATGCAATAAGTTATAAAATAATTGTAAAACATTCCCTGTAAAGGCAAATTCTAAGTCTACAAGTTAATGCTATTCTGAGTCATAGATAAAAGTACCTTTGAATGCCAATCCTTTGAACAATATTTTACTGTTACCCTTCTTGCTTATTTTTTTAAAAATATCAGTCTTATTGAACACTCACACTCCTGTAAGATACACAGCAGGCCTTGTCTTAGATTACGAAGGGAACAGGTCTTGTATCATTTCCAGATTTTCAATTAGATCCTAATTATAACATGGCTCATTTATAGCTACAGGAATCCGGACCTTGTCAACACCACAGGACCATAACATGTCCGTCTTAATTAGACCTGATTAGTTCTGGGCCCAGTGCACATTGTGGACCCTGACTCTGCTCAAAGCTGCTCATCTGTTTGGCAGCTGCTGGTATGGACGAACCGTATTCATCACGCTGCTAGCGAGTGTTTTCATTCACTTTCCTCTCCTGGGACACTGGGTCTTTTGATATCCCATAGCTCCAAATGATCATCTGGGTAATGCACATCACTTATCACTGGCAGAATGATAAAGCTGACCACAGAAACCTCAAATGCTCAGGGGCTACTTACTGAGGGCACAGTGAACATGTCCTAGTCTACTATCCACTACAGATCTATCTGGATATTTAAGATTTTCCAGAAATTGATTTCATCTCATAGTTCTGTAAGTCTATGTTTAAGGATGTATAGAAAGAGTTGTTCCTGTGAATTGTCCTGGATACATTTACAAACACCAAAAACTGTTAACATTTTCAATGATATTTAGCATCACTTCAAAACTCTTACCCTCAATGTATAGTGACATTAGTTGGTATTTTCTTTCTAAGCACCTTTGCAATTTGTTTACACAAGACCTCATTTGAAAATACCAGCATTGATTTTTTTCTGCATTATTATACCAATCTGTATTTATAACTAATGACACACAAGCCATTGGGACATAATTCTTTACTTTGCTTTGACTCTGGATAATACTTCAAAAATGGTTGGCTTTATTTGGGCATTCACATCTTTATTGAGAGCTAATGGAACTCCTTGTTCAATTGAGGGCAGCAGCTGAAGGATATCTGACTTATTAGGATCAGCAATAAAAATGGTCTTCATGTTTTCCTGACCATAAACCAGTGAATAGGGAGATCAGAAGGGGGCATTTTGAAAATGCTTAAAATATTGCAGCAATATCATCATGTAGTAAAAAGATACACATAATGAAGGGTAACAAATCAAAATGTGGCTTTTAGAATTTTTTATTATTTGCTTAAAGTTATTAATTGATAATTAAAATTTTCCTAAATCTAGAAATGAAATCTGTTATATCTATTAAGGGAATTAAAATATTGTTACTGTTAAAGCTATTTTCTCAATACTAGGCACATGCACTTTGGCTAATAATGTTGGTACATAAATACCATGAACTAGCTCCTGTATATGGACTATAGTTTGAGCATTACTATTATCTGTTTGAAGAACTAAAACAGTTTAAGACTCTAAACTTTGAATGAGTTCCTTTCCAGAACTATTACAACCTCTTATAATACCAACAACAAATTGTATTGTGCTTTTGCTCTATTAGCATCTAAAGAAGAAGTCTACATTCTATGTACTCACTGTGAGGAGTCTGAGTTTATCAAATTACTCTAATGCCTCTGGATATGGGTTCTAGCTTTATTCTTAAGTGCTGAATGAATAACTACATAGAATATTCTATATTTCTCTCTGACAGGCTAAACACACATCCTTATTTTCTTTAATAGTATTTTTCCATTTTCCTTTTCAGATTTATATTTTATGATTTTTTTTCTAATTTTGGTCATAAAATTTTAATTAAAAATGTTATATTGATTCTAAAACTCCTGACCACTTATTTTTCTAACCAGCTCATTATGCAATATGAAATGTGTTCTATTCTTCAGAGTTTCGCACACATAAATACTGTAATAAAGCATTGAAGAATATGTTAGACTCCTGTAAATATGGAGTTTACATTTGTCTATTGATTTCACTCATTCCATAAGACAAACCTATAAGTATATTATATATTATGTACTAATAAATATTAAGGAAGAAATAAAATTAAGTAATACAGAAACATGGAAGAATGAGTTTGTGTTGAACATACAATTCAAGAGACCAATAAAGTTCTCTATAAATGTGCCTTTGAATAAAGGTATCTATCAAAAGGTGGACTATTCTGTAGGGCCTCTTATCTTGCATTTTACTTGGAAATAATTGGTGCTAAAATTTGTTTTTGAAAAGAATGATAACCAAAAGTAGTAACAGTTAAGTTAGCTATTACTTTTTATTTTATTGAAACAAAGGTAAAGATAGAAACAGAAGGCCATTGAGGATGATGATACAATTGATTAACATGAGATCATGAGAAGCAAAGGAAGCAGAAAAGATATTCACAGGCTGAAAAGACAAAATTTACTGACAGAAGTGGTAGAAACAGAAGATGGAAGGAGAACAGAAGGAATACACATGGAAGTGTTTTACATAGAAAGTGTTCTTTGGTTCTGAGATGAGGAGAGAAAAGCAGACCAATTACAGGAAGTCAGTTTAGGATGTTTTTGGAAAATAAGAACCAGAAGTGGTGGGTCTTTGCTGTGAGCCAGTATTTTCTGGACAAGACAAGGCTATTTATTGTACCCGTGAATTCACAGTAGTTGTGACTGCATGCACAAGGCCTGCACAAATCAAGCAACTCCAAATCACAGCACAGATGGAGGAGAGGTGTCCATCTGAGCAGCAATTGATAACTTATGGAGGCTTTATTTGTTACTGTTCATTAAGGATGGCTTTTCTGAGAAGATAGCTGTGCTCAATCACATGATTCCATACTGATGTAAATACCCACAACACAAAACAGAGCCAGTAGGTTTAAAGGAAAAGGTCCTGAACAGTTGTAGGAGCAATTGTTGGAAGAATTGGAAGATAAAGTTGGGGGCATAGATTTGAGCAAAACATTTTATTTGCATGCATGAACTACCAAATAACAAATTAATTAAAAAATAAAAATAAAGAGACACCTAAATGTGTCAACTAATAGTAGGATTTAAAAATATGATAGTCTAAGGAAAGGATCAAGTTGCAGATATTCTTTTGGCCATCACCAAATTCTTTTAGAAGACATTAACCATTGAGTGCCTGGATTAAACTTTCTAAAGAGTAAAGAGGAGAACAGAAGTAATCCGGGAGTGATTACTATTCAAACTTTAAATCGGGAAAGAAAAGAAAAAAAGTAACAAATAAGGCTGAGATGGCGTTTGGAGAGAATGTAGAGGACAAGCATTGGCTGCTGGGGTTGGTACACAGACAGTCAGTCATTAACTATGTCAAGTAAGATGTGAGCTGAAAAATGTCTTCGGACTAACCAGGAGACTTGATTTAGCAACAAAAAAACCAACCACTGTTTCTCTCTGCAGGAGAAATGCCTTAAAGTAGAAGGATAAATACTGGCTGGAAAGAAAGGAAAGTAAGCAAGTGCCTAATTTGGAAAATGTTATAGTATTATTTTTTTTAAGAGACTGCCTGAACGTGATAGCTGAAAGATGTTATAATGTAAAGTTTTGCCGTGAATAAGACATAAAGAAGCTATGATTGAAACACTGTTTTACAGTAGACAAAATTGATAGTGTAAGAACAGAGTCAGGAAACACGAGAGTACACTCAGAGAACGAGCAGAGGGCCTGACAGACACACAGGCTGATGTGATGGTATGTGGTAAGACCTGTAGAAGGTTTTACGTATTTTTAGAGAACACTGAGGGTTGATTTGAGTAATGTAATATCAAAGGGTGAAAGGAGTTGACTAAAAAAGAAACGAATGTGCAAAGGAAATACAATATGATGGCTAGATAACACCAAGGCCCCTTCTTGGGTTTTAAAACATTTGTTACTGTACTTATTTCCCATTTTTCTTTTTAAAAATATGTTTACAAGATAATGCCCTAAAGAACTTAAATATAGCATTAACCATTCTGGTTTGTCAGAAGGCTCACAACTATTCCTCAGACTATGGCATAATTTTTGCTACTTCAGGTGTAAAGGACCAAAGAAAAAGAACCACATTGTTACAACATACTGCAATGGTAAATGAATTTAAACAGATAGTCATAATTTGTAAACTATTTTTAGAATTTATGTTTTATGTCAATAATTACACTATTTTTTCTATGTATTAAATGCTGCTTATTAATAGATAAATGTTTGTGTAAGCATTTTTATTTTTTAGTGTTCAGAAACCAATTTCCATATGTATATATTTACAAATATATATATATATATATATATATATATATATATATATATATACATATATATATTAAGGGGTCACCATTCTCCATCCTGAGGCAAACATTCCTGCATTTTTATAGTCACCCTGTATCTAAAGTTTCTCAAACTATATCTTCCTAATGCTTTTCTTACTTTTATAACCACCTCTCTCTCGCCAAGATTCTACTGATTTAAATATTCTACCGATATATAGATTCTGTACAATTCTTATATCTCATTGGTGTAGTTCCAACATCTTTGTGTTTTATTGTATTTACTTGATATTATAGATTTAATTACCTAAACATAATCACACATATTATAGCCATCTACTAAAACTTTTAACTGCCTACAAGATGAAACGAAAAATTTTGTTTCTGACATGTTAAGTCAAATGCTGTCTTCCACTCAAATGCTTATTTCCAGAGAACTAAACTGTGATGTCTGATATTCATCTTACTTTAACTGACATAAGTCAGGCAATTAGGATGGTCATCAATTTGATTACAGGGGAAGACCAGTTCAGGCACCCTCTCCACTGTTGCTTGGAGTCTTAGCTGGAGTAACTCTTGTGGAGTCCATTTTTCTCCATAACCCCCAAATGGCTCCCTCTATCAAGATATCTCTTTCTTTGCTCTCCCCCTCTGTCCCTCCCCAGACTCAAACATCCCTTTCTTTCCTGTTCTCTTCCCACCTCTCTTTACCCCTTGCCCATGTTCTCCCAATTTACTTGTGGTTTCTGTTTTGTTTTAAATTATAATTTACTTTCAACAGCAGGCTGCTTGCTGTCCCAGATGAGTACAGGAAATGCAAAGAAGGACTGGAAATTTGTGATTGCTCTAAGAAAGCATGGCTTCACTCAGACAAGTTTCTTAAGGACAATGCATGTGTAACAAGTGCAGTACTCAAAACAAAATAATTCTCTAGCCGTGAAATGTTAACAGACAACACCTAAATACTATAGCAAATGAAGAACACAAAATGCAGCTGAATGAAAAATCATGACTAAAGACCAGGGCATCTACTCTTTCTCACTTCATTACATTGTTGTAATGAAACATATCTACTCTGATGATGTTTTACAACCTCATAGAAATACACCTTTACTCCCATGCACATATTCCCTCACAGGAACACACACACACACACACACACACACACACACACACACACAAACACACAATTAGAAAAATAGTACAAATAAAATTTTTAAAATCTATGTGAAAAATACTTGAGAGGATAATTAATTTGGTACATCAGATTCATCAATTCTTGTTTATGGAAGATAGTGAACACTTTTTCTCCCGTATGTAGACTGAAATTTTAAAAATTTATGTCACATTTTGGATGAGTATACAGTTTCATAACACCACAATACTGTATATCACAATACTATATATGATCATATTTACCAAGGTACATTCGGCAAAATTATTCTTATATGTGGTTATATAAATTATAAAAAATATTTATATATATGTATATATAGTTTGTATTTGTGGCCTATTGATTTTATTTTGACTTTGGTACAATGTCTATTTCTTTGACTTATCGTACTCAAACACTATGAATAGGCACTATGGCCATTAATCAACATTTATAACTCAAGAAGGATATCTTGAAATAAATTTTAAAAATATGGCTGAAGAACAGGAAAATATGTAATGATGTCTTCTATCTTTAAGGAATAAATCACCATTTGCTGCTTTGTGTGTTTGTCAAGCAGTAAATTTCATAATAAAAAGGCAAGGGAGAAAGTAGGAGCTCTGACATCCACCCTCTAGTCCTCATCAATCCTCAGAGAAGGGCTCATTCTTTGGGAATGATTCATATGACATCCCAAATCCCACAGACAAAATCTGCTTCTTCTCAGTTCCTGTCAAAGAGGCCACAATGGAAATAGCACACCATAGTGCATCATGGGTCGGATCGGACTCTCACTGCTTTATGGACTACAATAATTTACATTTTCTTCTTAGAAAAGATAGAAATAATGAAAAAGCAAGCGTTGCCATTTGATAGCTTGTATATAAAACGAGCTTTGAAACAAGTGAATTTAATTACAACTTTATAGAGCAATATGAATTATTGCTATTTGTGCAGCCCAAACTAAAAGATACATTAGCATATGATCAATGCATTAGAGTTATCATTGCGAACAATTATGATAAAAAAGAGTTTACGCAGATTTCTCTCTTCAAAAAGCATCCACTGCATGAACTGCATGAATCCACATCAACTCTCTGCGATATACTCTAATTAATGTCATCTTTTGACAAATAGCAGTTCTGTTGAGAAAGTTTATAAGAAATCAACCTTGTTTCTTCTCAGTCGGTAATAAAGGCAACAATGTAAATGTTTGAAATAAAGAACATTTTCAATCTATTTATGATTAATTTTTTGTTTGTTTTTTTTCTTTTCAGAGAGTGCTAGAAGTACTTTGAAGGCAGCAAAGTCCAGAAACTATGCAGAGTGGAGTTTAAAGTGATTCCTCTGAAGTCATCACAAAATCATGTGTACATAAAGCCAGTCTAAAAATAATGCAGGTTTTTAATCCGTGATCTTAAAACATGCTGGACTATGGAATTTTAGGCATAGAAAGAATCTTATAAGAAGTATAGTCACTTTTCTTCTGAGATGTTTTCTCTGTCACAGAGGAAGGGTTTTGTAAGTTTCAGAAAGATTCATTCTCTCAAGAATAGACTTCTCCAAAGCTATACTTGTGTAATTATTCCTAGCATTTTCTCAAAATTCTTTTCTCAATGATGCTGGTTCACTTGTGTGAGCAATAAAAACATTTGTCTGTGCTTCTTCATTTCATACATTCAAAATCATGAAGTTATTCTTGTGATTTGAATCAGAAGTGTTCTCCACAGGCTGATTCTGAGCTTTAACCATTTCCTCATCCCCAAAGCAAAACTGTGCTTGTGGCATTACTTTAAAAGCTGTGGTGACTTTAAGGGCCAGACTTTGGCTCTACATGGGTAGCTGTGGCCCTTTGAAGGTTATAATACCCTTCATTCGGTCTTTGTGCAGACTTGTGAACAAGCTCCCTGTGACAGCATGAGATGACCCCGCTCCTGTGTTTTTTTCACTGTGCTGGGATAAAATCTCTTTGAGATCTGACCTAAAATACATTTTTTTCTTGCCTGTAGTTAAGCCTTTCAGGTATTTTGGGCATAGCAGAGAAGGTATGAATGTATCTCTTTAAGTCATTGTTTTTCTTATCTATATCAACAATCCTGCTTCCCTCAACTATTTCTCAAGTTGGCTGACCATAGCACCCACAACTTCTGGACTGAATCCCTAAAGGTTGTCAATATTGCAATCATGTGTAAATGAGAAGAGCCAAAAATCTAATTTTTGTTGTATTTTCTCTTGACAAGAAATGAGAAGACATGAGTTGAGATAGGGCACCGTCGCTTACTTCAGTCGGGAAATATATATATATATATATATATTTCTGTAATACAGAAATAAAGATTTCTAGTGTGGAAAAAAATGATGAAAGCCAGAAGATATAAAAAGGGCTGTGAAATGCTGTCCTCTTGGCATGTCATAGTAAACAAAATATGATCACATGGTCACTGTGATTGCTTTCAATGAGCCTGGGTGAGAAATGGTCTACCAACAGCCACTTATGGATCAGGAGCCAAACTCTTCTTTATTGAATTGTTGGCTACTGATGGATTGGAGGCATCAGCCTTATTTTTTGAGTTTTATATATATGCTGGGGAATGCACCAGACTCTTCAAGGTTGCTCCAAACAAATGGAAATACAGATAATCCAAATTAATTTCAGTAAATCTCAGAAACACCTCAATTCTCCCCACCCCCAGCAAATCAGGAAGGTTGGAAAGTACCCAATAGGGATTGGGTAAGAGTGGCTAAAGAGAGATTATAAAGGCTATGATTTATAGTAATAAGAATTAACTTCAAATGTCTACAAACCTGTCAAAGAAGAAATTAACAAAAGTTATAAAACATCAGCATATAGAATTGTGGTATGCAAAAAATTAAAATTGTAATAATGCTTCAAAAATATTAAAGTGTCATTGAAGTGTAATGAACATGTATTGTTATAAACTATCAGCATTCTTCTAATTGCCTTTGTCTTTGCTATTTTTGGCTGATTAAATAGTATATAACAATAACAAGTGCATATAGCCCAGTAGTTTTAAACATAATATATTAATTACTATATCTCTCCATCATTTTCTTAAAATGACATATGCCTAAAAAGCTAGTATAATAAAATTTATTTTATATATTAGGGAATTTTTCAAACTGAGAATATATATAAATCAAATTCTGTTCTTGGTCACTGTTCTCTGAAATATTTGACTGCTGGTATTTGCTATTACAACTATATTAAAATAGCACAGAAGGCTATAAGATTTTATTTTTTTGCTTATAAATTATTTTGTATATTCAGTTCACTTCACACAAGTTAAAGAAAGTAGTAATAAAAAATGATCAATCTGAGAAAGAAATAATGAAAACAATCTTTCACAATAGCCTTACCAAGCAACTGAAAAACTTGTATGATAATTTTTTAAGACATAAAGAAATTTATGAAAGTATCAGATGACAAAAGATCTCTCATACTAACGTACTTGTAGAATTAATATAGTATATATGGCCATCCTACCTAAAGCAATCTACATATTCAATGCAATCCCCATCAAAATTCCAACACATTTTTTCACAGATTTTGAAAGGACAATTTTCACCTCTGTATGGAAACATTAAAAACAAATCAAGTTTGCTAAAATATTCCTGAATAATAAATTGTTCCAGGATTCTCTACTCCCAATCTGAATTTTTACTGCTGAGCTAATGCCACACACACAAAAAGACATGTTGATCAGCAACACTGAATTGAAGACCCCAATATAAATCCACATTTATCAATGGACTACTGACCTTTTCTTTTTTTGAAGAAGCCAGAAATGCTCACTAGGAAAAAGAAAGGCAGCATCTATAACAAATTGTGGTCAATCTGGATGAGTACATGTAGAAGAATACAAATAGACATATTTGTCACCCTGAACAAAATCAACTCTAAATGGATGAACAACCTCAACATAAACCAGATACATTGAACCTGACAGTTAAGGAAGAGAGAAATAGTGTTGAATTTTTTGACAAAGGAAAAGACTTCTGAACAAACACTAAAATCAACAATTAGTACGTTGGACACCATGAATCTGAAAAGCTTCTACATGGCAAAGAACTCATTAGTACAGAAAAAGTGATAGCCTACAGAATGAGAAAAATATTTTTTACCAACTAAACATCTAATAGAGGTGCAAATTACAAAATATAAAGATGTCAAAAAGTAGATATCAAGAAAATAAATAACTTATGAAAATGTGGTATAGATCTAAATATAAAAGTCTCAAAAGAGGAGACTCAACTGGCTGAGAAACACTTAAAGAAATGTTCAACATCTTTATTAATTCATATGGGAATATGAATGAAAACTTCTTTGAGATTTTACCTTACACCTATAAAAATGGCTAAGATCAAGTGAAAGCTCATGCTGGGAAGGTTGCAGAGAAAGGGCAATGCTCATACAGTGGTGGTGATAGTACTAACTTTTACAGCAACTATAGAAATCAAGGAGGCAACTCCTCTGGAAGATATGACTTGGTCTACCTCCCAATACAGCTCTAACACTATTGGACATATACTCCAAGGATACTTTATTCTACCACCAGGTCACTTGCTTAACCTTGTTCATTGGTATTCTATTGATGTTAGCCAAAAATTGGAAACAAACTAGAGGTCCCTCAACAGATGAATATATAAAGAAAGTATACATTTCCACAATTGAACATTACTCAGTCATTTTAAAAGAAGAAAATTGTGAAATCTACAAGTAAACAGATAGAAGTAGAAAAAAAATCCCTTTGATTAAGGTAGCGCAGACTCAGAAGGACAAATATGGCATGTATTCACTTATGTGTATATGTTAGCTGTTAAGTCAAAGATAACCAAGCTACAATCCATAAAACCACAGAGGTTAGGTATTGAGTAAGAGACTAGTCAGGGAAAGACATATCTTCCTAGGAAGGGGAAATTGAATAGGGAGTTATAAATGGATTGCAAAACTGGAATAGGAGACTCAAAAGGGGAGGTAGAGGCAAAAGGGGGTGAAGGAGGGATTACAGCATGAGAGCTAAAATTAAGGACCATTTGAGATTTAGTATGAAAACCTAATACAGTAGAGTGTCCTAAAATACATAATAAGTGAAGTTAATCTACATGAAATAGCTAAATAATAGGTGAGATAGAGCTCCAACTGGACATCATTTGTCACCAAATAAAATTTTCAGTATTGTATTTGAGTTACAGCTAATTGAGTTGTTGACCAAAGGGATCCCATGTGAGTCAAGAATAACCAGGTTTCCATCAAGACTACCCGGCTTACCACAAACTGATGGCCAGGTCTCGGCACCTACATGTCTCATTGAACATGGTGTTTAACAAGTGCCTACATAGAACCTTTACCTATATGTGCTAGACTCATTTGGACAAGAAGATACCCTGTATGCTATAAAAGGAGAAACATAATATACCAAGCAATTCACAAAAAGGCTGATTCACAATGGTGTTCTGCCTGGAAGTTATGCCAGTCCAATATTGCAACAAGGCTTATGGAAATAACCAATCAATATTCAATGTAAGGTCAGGTCTATGAGACTGAACCCATATTCAATACTGCTTGGGTAACCAAGAATCTGAGACTGAATAACCCAGAGACCCAGGTTAAAACCAATTACAAGTGTCCCAAAACTACAACAAGTACTACTATATAAAAGAAAACCAGATTGCAATAACAATGAAATAGTGAGCCTTGCTAGGCTATCATCAGAGAGATTTCCTATTGCAGCAGGTGTGAACTAATACAGTGAGTCCATACTCACATATTGCTCGAATTACATTTAGTATTATAGCAAAAGCCCAAATCCAGATATTGCCGAAAAGCTGAAATAAGAGAGAGACAAGGAACAAACCACAGCCAATTCTCACCCAGTTAGCTCTTCAGTCCTTTCTGCATGAATCCTTTGACATCAAGCTTCTCTGTCCTCAGCTGACAAGGGAAGCTCTCTCCCTCTGTCCAACTATTTTTTTCCTGGTTTAACTTTCCTAGAGCTAGGATTAAAGGTGTGTGCCACCACTGCCTTGCTGTTAGGTTTTGAACTCACAGAGATCCACAGGATTTCTGCTTCCAGAGTGATGGGATTAAAGACATGGGTCACCACTCCCTGACATTCATGCCTTGGCTCTGTGGGTAGCTATGTCCTCTGATATTCCAGACAATTTTTTATTAAATATACAATATTTCACCATACAGCCAGACATTAAGCAAAGAGTGAGAGATGTTGGAACACCCAGCCCTGAACAGAATGTGTCTATCATCTCTCCTCATGGCTCAGGGAACCCTGCAGAGAACACTAAGGAAACAAGGCCCTCTCCATCATCAGGATAGACACACATTTGAACCCACAGAGCCTGCACAGGTCTGTACCAGATGGGGTCCTAGAACTGAACGGAGAAATGGACAAAAGACCCTATCCTTAATACAGAAGCTATCTCCAACTGATAACCATTTGCAAATGAAAAATTTAATTTTCTCTATGGGACTCTCTTTGAAGAAACAAACTACTTTAAGGGACAGGATGAATAATGTCATATCAGGGATTTCTTTTAATTTTATCTTATTTTTTAAAATATATATTACTTTTTAACCTGCAGGTCCTTTTCATATATGCCTTCTAGTTCAGTGTTGTTGTTTTTTTTTTTTTTTTTTTTTTTTTTTTTTTTTTTTTTTTTTTTTTTAATTCCTGAGCATGCCTATGAGTTGGCCTCTGTGTCTGTATTTATTTGATACGCTGTTAGGGAGCATTTTTCCTTCTGTTTTTGTGTTTCGCCCTATTCTAATGTGTTAGTTTTGTTTTATCTTATTATTTTGTTATTAACCTTTAGAAACCTCTTTGTTTTCTAATGAGAGACAGAAGCGGAGAGGGTCTGGATGGGAGGGAAATTGGGGAAGACTCCTATTTGGGGGAGGAGGGAAACCTCAATTAGGCTTATGATGTGAGGAAAAATATTTCAATAAAAGGATGTTCATATTTAAATACAATTCTCAAATTTTTGCAGTTACTTTCCTATGCATCAATAAACAGTCACAAGCACATGTCTTTTTTCTTCTGGTGGTCTTGGCATCAAGCTCACACTTTGCAAATACTCAGCAAGCAGTTACTGAGCAGAGTAAATAGACCTGGGTTGTGCTTTAAAATACTTTTATTATTGTTCTGTATCAGGGGTTGCGGATCTAACTTCTCAAGGACAATTTTTGCACACAAAGTGTATTTCCAAAGTATGTGAAATTCTAATGTATTTTATATTTTCAAGTGGTTGATAGAAATTAAGAGGGGAATATTATGTTATGAAAATTTCAATTTATATGAAATCAAAACCTTATTATATAGCTTGAATGAGAGCCATTTCCAATGATGTTTGTTAATTTCTTTTCTACTGACTACTTTTATACTACGGCTGAAGATATGGCTATAAAACTATATATTAGAAATTATGGAATGATAAGCCTAAAATATTTATTATCTGGCAATTAAAACCCAGCCTTGGGCTATGGTCTAGACCCGTGTAATCCTGATTTTATTAGAAATGTGTAGACAGGATGTCTTTGGACATATGTGCAGTTTTTGGAACGACTTCATAATATAGTAATTTTATTGCATTCTTATTTTCATCCTTCACCAGCTGCAATTATTATGAAAATATTAGCTTGGTGTAGCCATTCTCTTTTTCATTAATAAAATGACAAAACTTTACAATAGACGCCTTCTATGCTTTAAAGTTCTTCAATTTGATATTCCTGAAGGTGTTGTGCATACTCCTGACATGTGTACATCTGATATGAATGGAGAGCAATAAGAACCAGACATGCATGGCTCAGAGTCTTTTAAGACTTAGAGGGATTCTAAGGACAGAACCATAAAAATAAATATCTTAGCATTGATAATGCAGCTGATAGTCTTTAGCAAATTCCTAAGAACATTTTCAGAGTGTCTGCTTGAAACATCAGACTTGCAATTTTGGTAAAGAAAAGCTTCAAAATAAGAAAATATGAACTTTAATACTATAAAAATATCGATCCAAATTTAATGAGGAATTAAATAGACTACCAGTAACCATCTGATTTTACTTACAAATCTGATTTGAGTGTTTTATGTATTTGAAAATATATATTTTCACAAACTTAAGGTTACATTTCAGGTGTGTTTTAATTTTGCCTGTTTTGATTTGAATTTGTAAAACAAACTAATTTTTTTACAAGTATATGAAATATAATATAAAATGAGATTCTGGAATTTTAAAGACATGAGGAATGGTTGGCTTTTCCTTGACTATATGTGACAGTTTCAACATTTTATGTTGTTTTGGGGATTTTTCAAAAGTTAAAAGTGGTAACAAATATTTGAGATCTAGTAGAAAGCATGTGATGGTGATTAAAGATATTTTTCACCCAAAGAAGTTATGGCTTGTAAAAGTTATTATAGGAGAAGTGTGCCAAAGAACAACATAGATTTTCCAGATGCTTGGAAAACTCCCTACTGTATGAATAATATTTGCAAATCTAAATAAACTACTTAATAACAATATGTTACAACATTTTCCCTGCCCTTTTAGATTCATTGTCTCAGGAAACCTTGTTAGTGATAATGAAGGGTTGAACAGTCTCTGATTTTAAGATTGTGACTCTATTTGTATGCTGATCTAATTTCAGAAGAAGGATTTAAAATACAGGTTGAGACAAGCACTAAAGTTTAAAAGCACAAGTGGCAGGCATTTGCTGCCAAGCTTTCCACAGACTACCAAGTACATGTAGTTGCATGCTATACATAAAATGTATATAAATATATTATTTATCAATTTTAAGTTAACATTTTATTTATTCATTTTTGTTCATTTGTGTGTGTGTGTGTGTGTGTGTGTGTGTGAGAGAGAGAGAGAGAGAGAGAGAGAGAGAGAGAGAGAGAGAGAGAGAGAGAGAGAGAGACAGAGAGAGAGACAGAGAGAGAGAGACAGAGAGAGAGACAGAGAGAGAGAGGGAGAGCACGTATGTAGAGATAGGAAGGAAGAATTCAGGGTCAGTCTCCACATTTCACTATGTGGGTTCTGGAGGTTGAACTCAGATCATCATATTTTGAGAGAAGCACCTTTCCCCAATAAATCATTTCACTAGCCACACATACAATAATATTTTGAATACAACTGTTAAGGCATATATATCAAGTTGAGTTTACAACATGAATGCAGATATTCTAGGGCTCCATGTTGAACATTGAATTACTTCCAGTGGAAAAGAGAAGTGTCCAGAAAATTCCAGTTTGAAAATTCTTCTGCTAGACACGGCTGCAGGATGTCTCAATCTCTCTATTGGTACATGTCATGGTCTAGAATCGTCTCTAGGAAGATGTGTGAACACTAACAATTTTTGAATCAAATAGGATATGGGGGTACAGTGACAGCTTTAACATAATACTTGGGGGAATCTATGCGATGTCATTTTTTTATTAGTGACTATAGGCCATGTTGAACTAACTGACCATTCCTGGTAATAAAGTCTGAATCAAATAACTAACTAATGACAATTTTGAGCATTAATTCTATTCAAGGGTTCTTGGCATGAGACAACATACCAAGCAAAACAGTGTCAGAACACATAGACCATTCTCAAATAAGGAATCTGGAAATAAAAGACACCAGCCAAGCATAAACTATGGACTATGGGTATTAAGAGTGTGTCGAAGCACAGTCAGGGAAAGGCTTGCAAATGTCATCAAAATACATTTTATGAAGTTGTCAAAGAATTAGAAACATACTTTTTTTCCTATTTTCTTCTAATAAAATTGATTTTTTTCATACAATGATTCAAATTACATATTCGCCTCACTCAATCCTCCGTGATCTTCTCCGACTCCCTTCCTATCCAGATGCCCACCTCTCTCTCTCTCCTTAGATAAAATCAGATATCTGAAGAATAACAATAAAATTAAATAAGGTTAAACAGAAAGAAACCAAACAGAATTGAGCAAAATAAACAGAAGGAAAAAAGCCAAAGAGAATTATAAGAAATGAATATAGACATGGAAACACACAGGTTTGCACACAGGAATTTCATAAAAACAGAAAACTGAGAGCCATAGTATACATGTGAAGGACTGGTAAAACAAGCAAAACAGAACAAAACAAAACTACATTAGGAGGCAAAGGTGCTATTGAGCTTGTTTTGTGTTGACCATCTACTACTGCACAAGCGCCCTGTCCTTACGAACGCTTTGTATCCCCAGTGAGACTCCAGTGGAAAGAAATATTTTCCATTTTCACTGGTTGTCATTTGGAGCTAGTTGCTGGCTTAAGGTGGGGACTTGAATCTACTTCTCTTAGTTATTTTGAATTTTGGTTGAGCAGTATTTTTTTTTTAAGATTTACTTTTTCTTATTTTGTTCATGGCTGATGTTTGCATGTGTGTATGTGTGATATGTGAATGCCAGGTGTACATGAAAATGGAAGGGAGCATCAGATCTCTGGTTCTGGAGTTACAGAGAGGTGTGAGCTGCCAAGCGGGTGCTGGAAATTGAACCAGTGCTCTAAACCACTGAGCCATCACTCCAAGCCCTTGCCTGAGCAATCTTAAACTAGCAGATCTCATAAATAGAATTCAGCCTGAATTGTTCTAATAATTACCTTAAAATACTTCAGATTCTAAACATTGCATTTTCTTTATTTTTAATAAATAAAATATTTTCGTGAAATAAAAGTAGTTATGTTTTCTAAATAGGCTCCTGTTGCTCTACACAATTTTTTTGAATATAGCCTATGTCCCTAAAGTGCTTGCAATCTTGCTGTATTGTTTTATCACAGATGGTATGATCATTTTGCACAAGTGATTTTCCCATTTCTTGTATCAGCTAATTCTTGGGTTTGGGATCAACAGAATGGCCACACAGTCTGCTTCAACCTCTAAGTCAACTCTTATTAAGCATGGGAGGGAAAGACCTTTGCTATATGAATTTTTAAGGTAGTCACTGTTTGAACACAAAGAAAACAATTTGTTTAAGCAAATTTGCACCTGTGGCCCTGTTATGTCAGCCATGTAACAACTTCACATAGAAATCATTTCTTCAGAATTGTCTACAGAAAAGTTTCACCTTGATAATATTGATATTAATATCTAAGTCGTGTTATAAACAACAAAATTACTTCTTTGACTTGGATGCCACAAAACCTTGAGTGACTGGTATTCAAAGATGATCTGAATATTGTTTCACTGATTTAAGCATGGTTCATCTTTATTTCAAAGAATGCTCATTTCATGCAATATTGTGAAGAGGTATTATTGGTAATATCACAATTTACAATATGAAATATTACCATTTTGGAATTTTTTAAATGAATACACGAAATAACTGCCTGTTTATAGACCTTCATTATTTTAATTATAAATGATGTTATACTTGAAGCTCTTTTAGGGTCTTATACATAGAACCATTTATAATTATAAATGATTTAAGTTCTTTAATTATTTGTATCAATTTTAATTTTTCTCTTGCCTTATTGCTCTAAGATGTCAAGATATGGTTAAATAACAATGTATGAAAAGTTGAAATGTATGGTATACTTACATTGTTGTATTAAACTTAACACTGTATATAATGTATGTACTGTATATATATCTACAACATGCTAGTATACAGCTGAAACGTTTACATTACTTAAAAATCTATGACATTATGTACACATTAAATTTTGGCAAGGCTATTGTCACCATCAATAAAACAAGATCACTAGCAACTTATTGCTTATTCACATTTTTCATTATTCCTTTACTCAAGTTCTAGTATTTTATATTTCCTCCAGTTTCTATATTTCTGTCTCGGTTCATTTCCTATATTGGCTTTCCGTGGGCTAATTAGCTAGTAACTTCTCAGTTGATCAACTTTAAACAAGCTTTGTATCTCCTCTCCTTTGAATTTTTTAACTTGTCTATTTTCTCCTGCTTCAAGAGTTTAAATAACATTAAAATCCACACACATTCTATTTCTGATTGTTTTCATTTCTTCTTTCTTTTTCTTTACTTGTCTTGAGACAGGTTTCACTGTGTATTCTTGTCTGGGCTAGAACTTGTTATATAGTCTAGACTGGGCTTGAGGATTAAAGGCCTGCATCACACACCTGGGGAAATCACGTTCTTACATAGAACTGCCAAACTGACATATTTGTATGCCAGCGTCACCATATTCAAAATGAGAATTCTGACTTCTTTTGATTCATTTTACTCTCCTCTTAGTGGAACTCAGATATGCTGCTCAGAGTCCTTTCTCACTGGAATAAGCCTCAGTGTATCATTTTCTGTCACTCTACAGACAATATTCCAATTCCACAGCAAGTGCTACTGATTAACCTCTAAAAATGATGTCTCCATTTTTCTCATCCTTTCCATGGTTACCACCAAGCTTTATATTAGTTTATTACTGCCATATTTTCTTTTTATTTTTTTGACATATTTCCTTGCTATTCCTTTTTCCTTTATATTTATTCTTTTCTCAATGCAGCATACACAAGACATTGTGTTTAAGTGTAGGCTAGCTGCCTAAATGTGCCCCATTGGAAGTGAAAGCAGAATTCTTGCAGAGGTCTACAAGGTCCCAGCTGATCTTTCTTATCTCTCTTCCATCTCAGAATGAATGTCTGTTTTGCTCCATCACTACTCATTCTCATGTTCTATGGCCTTATTACTTTTCACTGTTTATAAATTTCTAGATATGGACCTGTTCTGATAAAAAAATATACAAAACGCTCCTTCTTTTCTTCATCTGGCTTCTTCCTCTATGACAGCTGTATGAATTTAAAACCCAATATATATATACATATTTAAAGATACACACACGCATATATGTATACATATACATGTATCTATGCATCAGTTTATAAATATATATCAATTTATAACTAATCATATATATATTTATAACATCTGACTAAAACATCATAATTTATTTACCTTATGATTGTCTATCTTTGTCCACTAAGTCCTATGAGGGCAATTTTTCTGTCTTTTTTAAGTTGCCGGTTCTTGGATGAACACTAAGAGCCAACATATAGATTATATTAAAATATTTATTATTGATTAATAAATAAGCAAAATTTATGATTAGTATAGTTATTCAAAATAATATATCTTGACTAGGGATTTAGTGTCTTTAGCTCCTAACTGAGTCTGGCTTCTTTCTGGGTTTGGACTGTCTTTAATCTCCATTTCAGTGGCTTTTATCTTGAAATTTAATGACAGGCCCATTGAATTCCAGGTCTATATTCTTGTTTCCTTGCACCTTGGCTCTCCATACTTGGCTGTTGAGACTGTCTGTTTATTCTGCTAGACTTGGATTTGTCACACTACTCTCAACAGCAAGTTATTCCAGGCTGCTTGGACTCAGTCCCATCATTTTTTGTGGTTGTTGATGGTTTGGTTTCTACTACACCCAGGTGCACCAAAGAGACAGTAGCTGCTTCACCCCCAAAAGTCTGTTTGATTCCACTGTTGTAGTCTTTCCAGCTTGCTTCCTTCAACTGTACTATAAGATAAGAAAATACCCAGGAATGTATTTATTCTGCTTTTGATACTCTCCACTTCTCTCTAAGGTACAAACTTTTCAGGTAAACTCGGAACTTAAAGTGAATAAGAACAAAGCAAATGTTTATGTTTCAAAATAGTTACTAGAATAAGGGCCTCTGGGTCTGGAATGGATTTACTTTTATGTGAGTCTTCATGAGTGGATTGTCTTGGGTCACTTCTTTTTAGAAGATAGATCATAAAATATATTCTGCTCTTAATATGGTAAGATGCATAACTAAGGGAGTGTATCCTGGCCACCCGGTCACATTCATCTGATATTTCCTAGGAATGTAGTATGCAAAGGTTTGATTTTTTAAAATATGGCTTAGTTTCATTTGATTTTAGATATGACATTATGGGGATGCACACTACATCTTGATTTTGAGGTGGATTACTGAGTGCAGCATGGCTGGTATATGATAAATATGGAGAGGAAACACAGATAGTACAAAAATAGATGTGATTTGGGAATTCTTAGTTTTAGGGTACATGATATAACGGGCTGTACAGTTTTTCAGTAATTATATAAATGCACCTGAATTCACAAGGTATACAAAAACATGCCTAGTCAACAGAATTTGGGGTTGTTTAAGTGCAAATATTTGTAAGGGCATGGAAATCCAGGAGGCCTCTGGAACTAAATTTGCCTGGATGAACAGATTAGTCACGCATGTAGGATATCACTGTAATATCATCTGTTGTAGGGTATCTTTGCTTCATAGAACTGGGACATGTGTACTTTTAAGTGTACACAGTTAATGTGTGAACTATAAAATAATAAATTAGAAACAATAAATAGTACTAACATACTAATGTTCATATAGGAGTTAAATGTACTTCGGCAAGGGTTCCATATCCATTTCCAGTCTTAGTGTTTTCTATATCATTATTATCCGTTTTCTCATTGTGCAATAGTAACAATGTTTTGTATCACAGTAGATTGTAACCCAAATAGACTACATACATTAAAAGGTTTAGTTCATTTATTTTTCTAGTTATATTTTCCCTCAGATTGCTACATTCTCTACTAATCCCTGATTAATAATAATGAAATAATTTGGTTTCAAAGGTTCATTTGAAAAATAACAAAGAACTCATACTTTATATTTTAGGGGTGACTTTTTGTGATTTTAGGTACCTGTAAGAGTTCTCTATAGTTTTCATTCAATCAGCTCCATAACTAGACTTGGTGGAAAATTTTAATCAGGACAGTTTTTTTTCTGAGTTAGGTGAGTTGAGAACACATGTTTATTATGTGTTGAGGAAATGAGAAAGGGGGAAATTCCAATCGCTGAGAAACTAAAAGCCACAAAAGCAAGAAGCATGGAAGAGTGGAAAGTTGGCTGGATTTAGCCGGAGGGGAATGTCAGTCTGTAGTGGGAAAAGATAACGTTAGAGAGGTACAAAAGTGCTAGTTGACAGAGGACCTTGAATTATAGGCCAAGAGTTTAGACGTGATATGTTAGAAGTAGCTGATTCTTGAGCAGGAAGGTGATGTGATAAAATTGGTATTTACAGAAGATTATTTTAGCAGTTTACAAAGGAATCATTGTAGCAAGAAACTGGCGCCAAAGTCCCCAGCAAAGACATTATTGTAAGCCCTATGTGACTTGAACAAGACTGAAGTCATGGAGGAGAGAGAGAGAGAGAGAGAGAGAGAGAGAGAGAGAGAGAGAGAGAGAGAGAGAGAGAGGGAGGGAGGGAGGGAGGGAGGGAGGGAGGGAGGGAGGGAGGGAGGGAGGGAGGGAGGGAGAGAGAGAGAGAGAGAGAGAGAGAGAGAGAGAGAGAGAGAGAGAGAGAGAGAGAGAGAGAGCTTTAAGACTTGGTTTATTTGCCTACTATTTCAGAATTCATGGTGTATTCCTTTTTGTATTTCAGTATCCTGGGCTAGAACTGATTTTTTTCCGTGTGATGCTTTTAGGAAGAGAAAAAGTAGTTGGCCCTGCAATAAATCCTTTGTATGCTTTCACTCACGATAAAGCTCCAGAGTTAATACAGAGTCAGATAACTCAGTGACCTTGGAAAGGGTTTCAGAGAGAAAGGTGTACAGTAGGCTCAGAATTAATGAAGCTATCCATATAAACAAAAGTTTCAGAGGTTTTCCATAGATGCCTTCTCCTCCCCCTCCCCCCCACTTCTCCAACTGTCAGTGTCTCCTCTGAGAGGCTGGGCATTTTCTGCTGCTGAGTCTATACTGGCACATTGTTATCACAGCTTCTCCAACCCACAGTAAGTGGTAATCACGGAGTTGCATACACTATAGGTCTGTACAAATACATATGGCATGCATATACTCTTATATTACAGTATTCATGTATATCATGATATTGGTTTATCAGGTGTACATGTAGTTTAACTGTATTAAAATTCCTCTCTGTTCTACTTTCTCTTTCCTTTCTGCCAAACTCAGGAAACCACTGGCTTTGTTTTACATGGATTTGTCTTTTCTAGTATTCACCTAATAATTAATTACCACAGAATACACAGCTCTTTCTGATTTTATTTGCTATTTTCAAATCTTTCTCACAGCTCTTTACCTTTAGTGTGGAATATTATGCTAATATCTGGATATACCATTATATATGTTTTAACTGAAAAGTCTTGGTTAGTTTAAAGTGCTGGTAATTGTGAACAAAATTGCTATTTACATTCATGCACAGCTATCTGTGCAGATTTCAGGTTTTAATATTTTTGTAAATAAATGACAAAGATCTTGATTCTAGAATTTAAACTGATAGATTCAATCTAGTGTGGATATACAGTTTGCATTTATTGGATCAACATTTTAATGCATCAATACTCAGAAATGATGTGATGATAAAAAATAATAGTAAGATATAATGAATCAATTACATCTGGAGTGTGCTTTAAAAAAAATAACCACAGTAATAATATGAAAGACATCATTGGAATATTTGTGGTAAAAAATTTGTTACCTAATTTTGTATAATATAGAATTATTGTCATGGCTGGCACCATAGGAGTAGGCAGGGAATTTAAAGCATAGGTAGGAGAAGGAGGGTGGAGTCAGACAGAGACACGATCTAGCCACCCAAGAAGAAATGAAATGAAATAGGTGAGCCACATGCAACATGGCAGGATGGATTAATGGAAATGAGTTGAATTAAGATGAAAAGCTTTCTAGCAATATGGCTGAGGCATAGGCCAAAAATCATGAAACTAATATAAGCATCTTAGTCATTTTGAGGGGCCCAAGCAGTGGCAGGTGGCTAGGCACCTGGGACTGCAGGTCTGTGGTCTGGACCTCTGGCTGGATGGGGCCAGAAACCTCATCTTCCACTCACATGAGGCTGTTGCTTTCTTTTATTATATCTTTTGTTGTTTCACTTAGGAGACCTACTTCTTTCTGAAGAAAAACAGAGGGTGAGTAGATCTGGGAAAGAAAGTAGGTTGAGGGAATCTGGAAGGAGGAGAAACCAGGATCTGGTTGTGTTGTATGAGAGAAGAATTTATTTCCAATTTAATAATAATAATAATAATAAGCCAATTCAGATTGAGATATAGGAGGATGTTTCATATGTGTGAGATTCTCTTTTCCTTTTTCTCTTCTTCAGTGACTACTGTCTCAATGAGACATTTCATTTATGATATCTGATGCATTTCTCAGCAAAAGTTATCTAAAGTATATATTTATTGAAAAGTGGCTAAATGGTTTATAAATGCTATATTCATAAAACGGAACTGTTGGGTTTTCCTTTCATTTTTAAAAATACAAAGCATAGAAGGCTTGGAAGAATCCCAAGTATCCTTTACCAACACACACAATAGTACCAGAATAATAATGTAGTAAAACATCAATAGTTTATATGGAAAAAGTGACACCAGTTGAATTGATTAATATCCTACTGATTCAATGGCATTCAGATTAAATAGAGCATCTCAGTATCTGGCCAGATATTTAGTTAAATCTGTCTTCTCCTAGCTTCCTGGAGTATCATGTTTTAAATTTTAAACTTTTTACTTCTTCTTTCTTTCCTTCCTTCCTTCTTCCTTTCTTTTTTTCTGTATTTTATTATGGGGGGTGTACTCTCATGCTATTGGGCATATATGGATATCAGATGACAATATTTAGAAATCAATTCCTTCTGGCCACCATGTTTGTTCTAGGGATCAGTCTTAGGTCCTTCATCTTGAGGTAAGAACTTTTATACACAGAATCATCTTGTTAGCTGTCAGAGTCACATACACTGAGGATGCTTTAGAAGATAACTTTTGAGAGTCTTTGTGAAAGAAAGTAAAATATCTGTACTAACTGCAGGAGAAAGTATTTATTCATACTCTGATGGATAGTGAAGCAAAAAGAAAATTTCAGTGAGTTGTCAATAGATACAGGACTAACTAAATGGCCTTTATAATTTTGTACTTCATTGTAGTTAGAACCTTTATTACCATACTTTAAAAAAATAAATAAAAAATCATGAAAGGATGGATATCCTAGAGCAGGGCTGTTTACCTCTTGTATACAAGTATAGAGAGATAATGAATGGCACACTCACTTTGAACTGGCTAGTGAATACCAAGCATCAGTTTTTAGAAGCATGCATGTGGACAGCACTGAATTGATTCATCAGATTGTATTTTTAAGTTTATTAATTTGTATGTACATATATATATGTAACAACAAAGAACAGGAGTCCTGTGATTTTGGAAGAGAGCACATGGGTGATATAGAAAAATAGGAGAGGATTTAATTATATTTAATTAAAGAAATTAATCATTTTGGAAAAGTAAAGAGATTGAATTAGTTCTCAAAAGGTATTCGAGAAGAAAATCTAAACTCCTATACAACACTGATAAATTCCATTAAATATTTAAATTAAAATGTAAATTATTCACAAAATCATGTGAACTATGAGAAAAGAAAAATATCTCTCAATATATTCTATAAAAACTGGCACAATATTGAGTTACTTAAAACCGTCACATACACTAAAACATTATGTATGTATATCCTTAAGGAAATTAAATGGAAAATATTCCATAAAATACTAATATATTAATCAGGTCACTGCTCCTAGTGACCTAATTTTTCCAATTAAGTTCAGTCCTTACAGGTTCCACAACTGTCCTAAACTGTACCACTAGCCTGGTACCAAGTACTTAAACATGTGAGTCTGTGTAGGACCTTTCACATTCAATTCTCTGAGTTCTGGTTCCCTCTTCCCCTTCACACACAGGCTAACAGGCTAGACACAGGGTGGAGTACATGATCTCCTATGGACAGACATGTCTTCCACATTGTCACTTCATACACAGCACCCATACAATACAATGGGATATTGAAAATTGACAGAGTTAGAAAATATGATTAATTATGTTTTGTGAACTGTTTATTGCTTACAATAAATATACCAATGTTAAAAACATTTAATTAGCTTTTTCTAAATTGTACTATATTATAATAATAAACTTGATTTGCATAAACTGATGTGGGAATGTCTTTCTGTATGCTGTGAATATCAATCTTTAAATAAAGGAGCTGTTTTGGCTTGTGACAGGCACCATAGAAAAAGTAGGAGGAGAAATCAGAGCATAGGTAGGAGAAGCAGGGTGGAGTCAGACAGACTGAGCCAGAAGCCCAAGAAGAAGTAAGCATGTAAGGAACACAAGTGAACCACAGGCCACGTGGCAGACAGATGAATGAAAATGGGTTGAGTTAAGATGTAAGAGCAAGCTAGCAATGTGCCTGAGCCATAGACCAAACGGCATGAACTTAATTTGAACATCTGAGTCATTTCTGGGGGCCTAAGTAGCGGTGGGCGGCTAAGGGGTCTGGCGTGGCAGGTCTGTGGGTCTGGACCTATGGCCACCCAGGACCAGAAACCTCATTGTAACAATAAACATTTATAGATTATACTATATTTTCTCATTTACCAAAGTCTACAATTGTTGAAATAAAGACAGCTGGTCATCATGGCATATGACTGTAATTCCAAGATTTGAAAGGCTGAAGCAGGAGGATTATTCCTTCAAGACCAGCCTAGGATACATAGTGAGTTCAAGACCAGCTTAGCTATAAAGAAAAACAATAACAATGAGAAAGATGGGAATTTCTCATGGGTTGTTAGTCGAGGATGTCCCAGAGGCATCTAAAACATCACAAGCTTTTGCTAGCTATAAATGTATTAGATATGATGTGTATAACTAAGGGGGATTTAACAGATACATAATTAGTTAATAATACATAATTAATTTGAAATATAAAAAAAGCAATTAATGGGGGAAAGAGAAATGGCTCAGTGGTTAAGACCACTTTATGCTCTTCTAAAGGACCCTAATTCAATTCCTAGTACCCACATAGTGGCTTACACACAATTCTAGCTCCTGCTCTATAATACCACATGGACATCAGGCACACATGTGGTGCATAGACATGCATGTAGGCAAAACACCCAACACATAAAATAAACTAACATTAAAAGTTATAAATAAAATATGCATTATCAATAAAACAAACAGTAGCATACAATATAAATACCTCAAGCTATACAAGAAAAAAAATTGAAAAATTGATTTATGATTTAGAAAATCATAATTTTCATGATTTAGAAAAAATTCAAATGAAAATAACAAATATGTACTTAAAAAATAGGAGAAAATAAAATTGCTGCTGAACTTCAATGTATAATCATAAATCAATAATTCCTTTAAAAATATAATCCAACATATAAAATATTTATAAATAAATGTCTCAAAAGATTATAAGACCAACATTTGGTAAGTTGCGAAATATTAAAAAAATTAAAGTTTACACAAGCAGGAAAGCGTCTGATGTTCACAGTCATGCAGATTCAAATAAACCTACCAGAACTGTAATGGACCCACTTAGAACAATTGGTAAGCAACTACAAGATATGAAGGCTACCTAAATTAATCTTGAAAGAGCACAAAGATTAAACTAGCAACCCTCGATTTCAAACTGACTCCACGGCAATAGTAGTCAAGACTGTGAGGCACCTTACTCAGGACAGATTAATGAGTGGAACAGAAAAGAGCCAGAAAGAATTATGAACGCCCATGGTGTGTTCATTTTCAACAAGATCACTTCAAAGGGAGAGGCAAATGATGCGGGGACAGCTGTACATCCACAAGAAAAATGACTCAGTTGGACTTTCATCTTATACATTTGAGCAAATTAACTCCAAATGAATCAAGAATCCAACTGTAGCAGCTAAACCTAAAAAATTCTTCAAGGAAATCAGCAACAAATACATGTGAGTTCATATTTTTATCATGGATTCAGGTACAAAAACAAAAAATGAGCAACAATGAGAAAAAAGCCCAAGTAAGAAGAACTTCATCAAAATTAGAAGCCCTGTTTAGTACTCAAAATGACACTATCAAGAAAGTATTAAAAAGAAAATCCACAGAATAGATCAAAATATTTCTAAATAATTTACTGGCAAGAAATTTGTATTTGGTATTTAAAGTTCTGCAGATTTACATAATCTTCTGCTAAGTGTATTTTTAAAAATAAAGGACCTTTACAATGCCATGTTTCAGTCTCTTTACATTCAATATTTAGATGATAATTTTCTCCTATAAGGCTTCATTTCAGCCCCGTTCAATGCAATGTCTATTTTATTACAAGTTTGTTGATCTATTCAAAGAAGGACAAAGTTATATCAGAGCAAACTATCCCCTGATTTTAACATAGAAGGGTCTCAATAAAAAATATCCTAAGAACATTATGTGTCTTCTGTACCTGTCTAGACTAGTTTTATACTCGGTAAGAGGGTTTAAAGTGAGCACGTAGAACCTGTTTTTCTAGTAATTACAAATCAACACATAAGACTTCCCCTGCTGCCACATTAAGAACTCATGCCGAATTCCTTAGTTAACTACCAAAAACCCCAACAAAGTCTACTCCAATAGAACATTTTCAAACTAGATTTTCTTTTTTCTGAATTTTATTATTTTGTACTACAAAATTAACAACTAGAAATGGAAGCATCCTCACTGAATCAAGAACAGCCACTGAGGTAACCATCAGGAAAAGGAGCTAGGCCCTCCAAGGGTAGGCAACTGTCGATTGGCATGACAGTACATCGGTCCTCAAGGGCTGGGATCAGCACCTCGGAGCCCATTCCCTGCAGAGGAACACCTAACCCAGCCTTGACTTTGGGATGAGGAAATCAGAGGTGCCTGGAGTGAATGTGCTGCACTGAGCTGACCCACCTTGGGACTTCTTGCTCTTTTGGGGGAGGGGATGGGGAGATGGGATGGAGGGGGAGGCTGAATGCTGACTGGGAGAGATTGGGAGGAGGGAAGGATGGGGGACCAGGGGGATACATGGAAAAAAACACTTTAAAAAATACATAAAAAAGAAAAAAAGTAATGGAAGGTTTTTTTGTTTTATTTTATTTTTTTTTTTTAATTTTATTTTGTTGTATTTTAGTGTTGTCATTGAGCCATAGGGGAGAGAAGAGATAAATTTATATTTAATGTCTGAATATATAACTTTTTCATTTCTTCTGTTGACTTGTCTCTGAGTTAATTTGTTTATTTATGGTGCATTATTACATGTATTTAAAATTAACATACATAAAATATAACTATTATATGTAGATTAAAGGGAATGGAAACTAATTTAAATTAGTGAATAGTTCTATTATTTAGAAAGAGTTAAAGGCCAATGTTTATTCTTTAAAATTATAGTTACATGACATTATTCTTCAACTGACAACTAGGCATTCATGATTTGCTTTATTAATTCCTTAGTGTGGACACTGGAAAAACTTGGAGAGGGCTTTTATACATGACTGTAGTGGCTTGAATAAAAATGGTCCCAGAGGCTCATAAAGAATGGCACTATTAGAAAGTACAACCTTGTTGGAGGAAGTGTGTCACTGGGAGCAGGCTTTGAGATTTTAAATGCTCAAGCCAGGCCCAGAGTCTATCTTTCTGTCTCCGATGCCTGTTGGTTTGGATGGAGAACTCTTAGCTATGTCTCCAGTACCATCTCTGCCTTCAGGCTGCCATGCTTTTCCTCCACGACATTAACGGACTAAATTTTTGAATGGTAAACCAGCGCCAGTTAAATGTGTTTTTTTCTAAGAGTTGCTGTGGTCATTGGGTCTGTTCACAGAAATAGAAATCCCAAGAAAAGAAATATATAATTTTTGGTTTATTCCATAGTCAAAAGGAAACTAATAAGATTTAATCATATGGTGGTTATGGGACTATAGAAAATATCTTAGAAAGAAAATCTTAGAGGAAATGACAAAATTATTTCAGTATTAGAGGAAAGTTAAAAAAATACTACTGTTATTGGGATTATTTATATTTCAATAAGAACTTCAGCAAACTTACTGAATACTATCATGTAGCAGAAACATTTTCTAATTAAGCAAGGTAAATCAAATATTTATCACCATGATCATCTGGGGCAAGGATATTGAAGCAGAGCAGCTGGAACATTTTATTTTCTCTACTTTTCCCTCTAGTTTTCAACTTCCACTTGACAGTAAACTCCCGCCTCAACCATCTACTCTGCCATCACCTCCTCTTCTTTCAACTTTCCCATCTTCTAATGTCTAGAACCAGACCAGAAGTGTTCTTATTCTTGTCTTCCTGATCACTCTGCATCCTTATCACCCCATGGGAACTGTCCATTAGAAATAAAATTCACAGTCCACATAGCCTTAGTTTTCCAACTATCCAGTTGAGCACCCCTGACTGATAAGAATTAAATATATCGATAGACACAAAACCAGGGCCAGCTCAGCAGGCCTCTCAGAATACTTCTGACTAGTCTTCATAGGATTTGAATTTCTTGATGTATATTGACATATTTTCATATTTCAAATATAATTGAAGTCAACAGTTAACAAAAAGTCTGAACCAATGTTTATTTGTACACCTAGTCATATCTTTCTTCTACACTAATGAAACATCACATCTAGAGAATCTTTACACTATACTGTTGTAGAAATGATGAAATGTACTCAATCAACATTTAAAACTTTGTAAAGACCACCAAACATCAGATGTTTGTCTTTATACTTTAAAAATCAGTAACCTAATATTTTAGCTTATATTGACATGTCACTTCACAGCACTTGAATTTTTATTTTGAGGAGATAGACCATACTCATTCTTCAGAAATATACCTTACAGAATTAATCCCTGGTCTCAAATTTATGGCATCTTTAACCAAAATCTATTGATAGACTATGTCTCAAATTAATCACTTTTAAATACCTAAAGTGTTTTAATTACAGCAAGGTCCTTACCTTCTTCTCATTTCATTTTTAGCCTAGGGACTTTAAATGGTTAATAGTGTCTTGAACAGATAATCTTTATGAAGAATATACTCCTCTTCAGTTAAAATAATAATACGACAGTGTCTGTCAAGATACATGATAATATATCTAATAATCTAGAAGTATATGCAAGCTCAGAATACAGTGTTGCTCAACCTTCAACCCAACTTTAGCCAATGATGTTGCTTCCTCGTTACATTTTTTCATCACACAGATCCTGACATCACAATTGTTTCTGCCTCCATAGTTCTGATACTCACTTGTACCTCTGTAAGTCAGTGGGTGGTTTTTCCATTTGTAATAAAAATCAGTGACCAGAGAGATTCTCAGGGTTTCGGGGCTGGCTCATCCGAAACTAGAATTTCTTTGATTTGCTGGGATAGTTCAGGGCTTCTGAAGCTTTACTACAATCTTCATGCTCATCTCCTTGGTAAATTGTCACATCTTCATTTCTAACAACTTAAAATTTGGCCATTTCTGACTGCTTTTTTTTATAGTATACTGGTATGCATTAGCAGTACAAACAGCTATTATAAAACATATGGGACAAATTTCTAAATTCAGCAATTTTTTTTCTCTTTACATATACTTCCTGAGGTCTCTGTGGCCTAAGTGTACATATGAAAAAATATGTAATTTTTATGCTATGTTTATAGCCTTGAAATTTGAAATATGTTAGATTACAGTCTTCTTTCTCTGTTTCTAACATGTAGAGAAGCACATGTTTAAATGCTGATAGTTTAGGTTTACAAAAGCAGTAGAAATAAACATTCAGAACCAAAGTGTTAGTGAGCCATGAAACTTTTGTGTAGACTTAGAGAAAGCCACGCTGGAGGCATATCCCATGAGTAATGTGTGTTTCATTTCAGAGAGTTAGTGGAAATGCCTTAAGTATTAAGTTAAAAAGTGAATCATTATGTCAATTAAAACATTAATTGGGGGTAATTACAAGGTGATCATAGTTTATATAGATTTTAAGTACAATTTATACAATTATCTCCAGTCATACATGAAAAATAATGAAGCTGTTTATCTGCCATGTTGCTAAACTGAAATTGCAAGCACAGAGAAGCTATATATACATGTGCTATGTGCAAAATGCCTGTTTGAAGTAGAGATGCCACAAGGGTAGTTACAGGCTAATGACCTTCCTGAGGGCAGGGTGGTTTGGAGAGAACTCAAGACTTTAAAAGAATCACACATTACCAAATCATATTCCTCAATTTTCATTTTGTTTTAAATGAGTCTCATTTAAGAATAATTACTAACACCAGCACTAACTTCCTGGAGTTACAGAGCTGAAAGGTATTCCTGGTGGTACTACATTTGAATTTTCCTTCTTTATCTTAAGAAGTGAAAGCAAATTTCACCTGAAGATCGGTATAAGCAACTTATAACACATGAAATAAAGGGAGGTGCTTTCGCATTCTATGCAATTCGAACTCTCCGGCATTCTGTTCACATTCCCAGAAGAAATATCAGGAAGATTAGTTGGTCTTATTTCACAGTTTGTTTTCCATTTCTGAAGGGTGAGTTTAAATATTGCTCATAAGCCTGATCTATGGAGCAGATTTCTTTCTTTTGAATTCTGGTTTTATCATGTCCACAGCTGTGTGACCTTGGCCATGTAAAGTATTCCCTTAGCCTTGGTTTCTTTATCCATAAAAATGAGATTGTAAAAATAAATACTCTATTCCTCTGGGATGTTGTAAGGATTGCATATCTAATAGCTCTAGACCATTAACAATGGTTTCTGGTATAAAATAACTACTATATAAATGCCAACTCTGATTATGGACATAAGGAAGTGGATTATGATTCAGGCTTAAATGTTAAATCATCTTCTCCAAAGGAACAAATGAAGGTCAAAGGCAAAAGTTTACTTCAGCATAGCCTTATTTCCCGATGGGATTTACCTTGGGCTGACTGATAGATGTCTCATGGGATCATAATGAGATGTTCCAGAAGTAGCTTGGATCCAGTATTGGCTTATGATTTGGGAACTGTGCTTTACTTGTTCATTTCTCAGGAAAAATGATATTCCTCTACCTGTCTTTCTCTTTGTGCATGTGTGTATGATGATATATGTACAGTAGGATTAGAGAGTCCAGTTGTTGAAATAGGAATGTCTTCTTCTGTTGCTTCTCTACATTTGTTTTTTATATTTGTTTTGGTGGGAGTCTAGAATGGCTGTCTAGGAATCCAAAGGGACCTGATCTGCCTGGCCCAGTTATTCAGCATTGGGTTTACAGAGAAATGCTGCCACACCTCACTTTTTACAAGACTCCTGGGAGTCAGAATGCAGGACTTCATGCTTGTGTGGCAAGGATTTTCTCTACTGACACATCTTCTCAGTCCTTAAACAAAGTATTAGTACTCATGGATTGTTTGTAAAATCACAACACATGCTAAGAAGTCCAGGAGTGCTTGAGTGATTAATTATATACTGCTAGTCTGGAAGTCACACTAAATATCTAACTACAGGGATAATTAAAATCTTCTTGCCATTTCAATGAAAAAAGAACTCCTGAAAAGTAGGAATTTAAATTAAGCACTACCTTTCTGAAATTGGATCAATAATATTTTTTGGAATAGTTATGGATATCTTCCTGTGTATATAAAGACACAACAAACTATACAATTACACTAATTTGTGTATTTTAATGTTACAAGTCGGCAATGTACTAAAGTATTTAGCATTAATTTTACTGTTTTCAATAATATTTTGCTATTACCAATTAAAAATAACTGCAATTTAGGCAACATATCGCGGTTTAATATCGAGTTAGAAGCCTCCTTTCTTTTGTAAATATCCATGTATAAATCAACAGATTGCTACCTGAAATGCTTTTCTTATAAGACCAGTCACAACATGTCCTCCTGTTAGTATAGGGTTCTCTTTTTATTTATCTCTGCTTGAAAGTTAACTATAAAAACTGCTTGCAGTGAGTGAGCACACATTGCATGCCCAGTCAGCATCTTGAAACAGATTAATCTTCCAGCATCCCTTAATAGAAACTAAGTCACATATCAACATGCTATAACAATATAATGATGAGACAGCGAATGAATCACTCAATTAATTCATTGATAAATATCAAAATCACATATTACTGCTATAGTTTCTAAAGTCAGACCAAGCCTTTCCATTTCCCTTTTTTTGGTCTCTTTTAAAAGGTGATTCCATTTTGGAGAATAAACATAATGACAGATGATAGATAGATATCTGTTAAAAAATAAAAGCTCTTTGTTTTCTGAATTCATAAACAAAGGAACAGTATTGACATGTCAGCTGTGTATGTTTGCTTCTAAAGCAACTCCTGTTTGAATCTGCATTTATGGTTTGGACTGACCCGGTTTCGAGGATCTCTAACTATCAAGAAACCAGGTGTGTACTGGCTTATATTTTCTTTTTCATTCAAAGTGAGAAATTTTACTTTTTGCTTAATCTTTCCCAGCCAACTATGAAATCAGTTACATATGTCTCATTCACTCGATTTATGATCTAGTAGCTTTAGGTTTTTTAAAATATTGGTATGTCTTGGGTTATGAAAACATCCCAAGAAGAAAAAAAAAAAGAATAGTAGTTACCGATCAAATAAACTGCTGATGAAAGATCCAGTCAGGATAGGGACAAAAATATTTAGATGTGGCATCAAGGACCCCAAGGTGTCCCCAGAGAGTACGCTTGATGACCTACAGAGAAAGTCAGATCTTAAAGGAGATTTTTCTGAATTTGATGATGCTGTTTGAGCTACATATGAAGGAAGAACAGATTTCACTCAATTGGAAGGAAATTTCAAGCAGATGAAATTGTAGAATCCCTTTTGAAATCTTATTGTACCTGTGCTCTGAAAATGTTTTGCCTGGAGCTCTAACCAATTTTAAGGTTTAGTAAAGTTTACTAAGTGTTTTTTTGAGAACTGATTTTAAGCAGCAATGTTGATGAGACTTTATTGGTATAGCTTCTGATATACATAGGAGCCCAAGTCTCATAAAACTTCCTATTCTCCTGACCTTTTGAAGATTTCTATCTCCTCTTCTGCACTGGTACCTGAGCCTTAAGTTCAGGAGTGAATGCATATCTGTATGTAACATTAAGTAATAAAAAATAAAAGAAGGCCATGAATTTAATGAGAGAAGAGAGGGCTATACAAGATAATTTGGTGGGAAGATAGAGTAGTAAAAATTAATATAATTATATTGTAATTTCTAAACATAAAATAGTTTATATGCATATTGTGTGCCCTGTGTGTATGTATGTGTGAGTATTCTCAGGGCCCAGAAGACAGCTTCAGAGCCTCTGAGACTGGTAGGTGACTGAAGAAACTGGTCTTTTCTACCAGGTGGATGATGGGGCTCTGACCCTGATTATCAAGGTCAGTAGCCAAAGTCAATGCTGTCACCCTTGCTTCTGCACTGTTAATGGTGACATCAAGGTGTTGAAACCTTGAAGGAAATTCTAGGTTTAGTCTGAAGCATGCAGCATATGGTAAACATACTATATGGCGAATGAAATTAAATATTGCTCTTGATAGCCTTCATTAGTACACATAAGACAAATGACTGGCTCGTATCTAGGTGGATGCCCATGTAATGGATTAAAACTAATTCACACGTTGAAATGGGGTCAGGATAAAGAGTTTCATAAAAATAACACGGGAAAATAGGTTTCAATGTATGAGTTCTTGTTGGTAACCCTAAGGAGAAAAGTAAGTGGATAATTTTCCCAAATAGGCGCGCGCACGCGCGCTCACAATGTGTAACCAGGGGCTATTTGGTAAATTATAACTGCAATTCCAGGATCAACAGCAGAAATGAAGAACAGCTTTTTTTTACACTCTTTTACAGACATTAATGGAGAATGAGAGGGCTTAAATATGTTCAGTTGTACTCTGAGCTCTGTTTCTTGGACACACTGTTAAGGAGGGATAAAATCATTAGTACAGAAAAGAAAAAAAAAGTATTTGTTAGTTGCTTTATATACTTTATTATGGCATGCAAACAAAAACTTAATGAATATTAATAATTCATTGCACATTTTGAAAGTTTATTGGTACATATATATATATAATTAAAATCTGTTTCAAACACGTCAAGAAAGTAGTTTTTAAAGGCAGGCTAGTGCCATCTAGTGGACAAACCAATAAACAGATTATGCAAATTTAGATGTATATGTCTTTGATACACATCTCTATTGTGTGTGTGTGTGCTTGTGTTTATGTGTATGTACACAAGGCACAGATATTTGAAGGTAAAAATATATTTAAAGGATATTAAGGTTTTTCTGCTATGAGATAAAGATGTGGGAGTTTCTATAAAATAAAAGTTGAACACTTAACTAGTTCGTAATTGACAAGTAATTTCTAGTTCCTAACACACACATAAGAAATGAAATATGTAAGTCGGTAGCTTTTAAAGATAAACAAGGCTGCAGGTGGAAAATCAATACACAAAAAGTAGGAAAGAAGAGACAGGCTGTGTCTTCAGTATCAGAATGTAGATAGTTAATGTTATGAATAATAATTTGGAATGCAAAAGAAAATTTCTTTGTTGCTTTATCTGAAGACTAGGTTGAAAGAGGGTCAACTTGCAGAACCTCACTTTATGCTAGACAAGTGGGCAGGTGACTGGCCAGAATTTCTGATCATTGTGACAGTTCATGAAAGTCTACATGATTTCCTTCACTTCAGATTCTGAATAATGTGACTGAAACTGTCCTCGGAGAAAATGAACTCTCTTGCCTTGAGAGAAAAGACACGGACTGGACACAATTAAGAAGCTCTTCAGGCTTTAATTGTATGAAAGCCCCACAGCACTCCCTCATCGAAAGTCATATGTCTGTTTGACCTTAGCTGAAATTCTGCCTTTTGTTACTTTTTTCCCCCGAGACTCCAATTAACTTTACAAAATTTCTCCTCAGGGGAAAATCAGGCAGAAAGATTAGTTTTACTAACAATGCCGAGATATAAAAATCTTTACAGGAGCCTTCCTGACCTGTTCCGGGGACTTTGCCAATCTGAACTTTGGGAGGATGAAAAAAGCTGGGGAGATAAGGCAGAAGCCTGTCACTTGGGCCCAATTGCTCTTAGAGAATTCAAAAGATTCCCAAATAGTCTTCCTGTCTGAAAATGCTGTACTTTCCAGCCGGAATGGAGGATGTGAGGTTGATTTATCAGTGATGTAATTTTGTCTCCCCGATGAGGAGAGCTTTCATGTGTTCTAAATGAGCTATCGGAAAAGGAAAAGGAGTACGTCATTTTTTTTTTTTTTTTTTCCTCAGCCACTCGTAGGAAACAGGACGGTCCTTGGAGACACAGAGAAGAACAGTCACACAGCCTCGTTGGGAGCAGCTGTGCATTCTGTCTTTTCCTGTTCCATTCTTACCGCTTCAATAACATGACCATGAAACATGAAGAACAAAAGGAAATATATGGAGTATGATAGCCATCTATTTGACTTAGTTATTTTTAATTTTAGGATTGATGATATTTGGGACTTTATAACATTCAAGGAAGCTATTTTTACATAGAATAGGCTTGGAATAACATTTGCTTTCAAAACAAATGGGGATTGTATGGCTGTGCTTGCTTGGCAAATTTTTCCTGAAACATTTCATACGGACGGGTAAACGGTGGCTGCTAACTCTTTCAAAGAAAGATTATGTTTCATTGATTTATAGGCACACAAATTACATGCATATTTATGCTCAGAAAAATGCAGGTAGACACATACGAGTACACAATGCTTTGGTACACATATATGTACACTCATGCAAATATGAACAAATATACACCTGTATGTATGTACAGACACATTTTCTTTATGTAGGGTCTTTATTCTTATTTATAAGTAGAAAAATTCCTAATATAACACCTATGACAATAATCACAATATTACTAGTATAACAATCATATTCCAGGAAGTAATTAGCATATAAACTATGGTCCAAATTCTGATTAGAAAAAAGTATAGACAATAGTTTATGTTTGCCTTAGGCATACTATATTCTTCTCAGGAAGAAAAATTAATTTTTGGTAATTTGAAATTTATTATAACTTATACTCACTACAGTCTAGTAACTAGATAGTCATTTTGATTCCATCAACACCCTTAACCTGAATGTGGAGCAACATGTGACTTCAGGAGTCTACTAAGTGGGCTATGCCTCAGTTGGTACATAGTCTGAAATCTTGGCTCCTCCCTCCGTCCACCTCAGCGTCACGGAATCTTTAGCTTCATAGAAAAGGAAGCATGACGTGAAAGTGTCACCAAGATCATCGAGAATCACTCATCTTACTCTCATCTGTCCCTTCTGTCAGAACAGACTCGCTCCCCCATCCCCCACTTCTGTAGTGGGACAGATTTCCTGCACACTCCCACACACTCCCATGTTCCTTCTGTCCATAGAAAGGCTACTTTTGCTGTCCTATGGAGTCAAATAGTACTGTGCTTCCTCCTCCATTAGCTGATCTGTCTGCTAATCAAAAATCTGGAAGCAATATGATTAATTTCTTTGACCTCATCTGTATAACAGGAGTAATAGTAGCAGGTACCTCATAGGATCATAAAGATAAATAAATTAGAATAATCGGTAATGTAAAAAGAGAGGAAGAAGTCATTAGAGAAGATATTGCTATTTTACTTCTAATTGAAATTCAAGTAAATTTGTTCCCTTGTGGCTGTGGGAAGACAGAAATTCCTTGTAAGATAAACACTCCTTTTTCTATGGCAAACTTAATCTGCTTGTCTACATCACAATGACACTACTTAAAAGAAACGTTATCTGTTCTTCACCTCTTAACTGATGCCTATTCTCTCTGCCTTTACCATAACCACTCCACTGCAAGGTCTCAGAAGATACCATTGTCATCTCCCTGTGCAAAGACTCATTTGCTGTTATTCTCTTAATGTTTCATTGTGTGTGGCAGGGTGGGGGATGGAGACACAATACCATAACACCATGCACCTGTGTGGACTGGAGTACAACCTGGACTTTGTTTCTCAGCTTCCTCCTTGTTTGGCATAAGTGTCTCCCTTGTTCAGCTGTTTATACATCAGCTCTTTGCACAGGTTCTGGTATACAGAATTGTGTGTCTGGCTTTCCCATGAGGTCTAGGGATCTGAACCCAGGTTGCCAGGCACTCTGGGTAAGTGCTTTACCCACAGAGCCATCTCTAGCCCTGTAGCTTCACTCTTACTGGGGCTCTACTCCATATGGTACTTAAAACCTGTGTGGAGTAACACACTAACCACCCCAAATCTGAGTTCACTAACTAACTACCAAAACATTAACAAAAGCTCAAGAGCACTTCTCGGAGCTGCACTGAAGATCTCCTGAAACAGCTGGAGTCTGGAATTCCATCTAGGTCATTAAATTCAGAATAGACTCCAGGGAAGATGATAAACTCACACTAGTCTCTTAAGAACTCTTTGTATTTAAGTTTGCCTAGAAATAGAGGGAAGCGCTTAAGTTCATATTATGTAACCCTCATAATTGGTGCAGTTGGTCAGCAACAGAAAGTAGAAGTGGATGGGGTCATCTCCATGAGGGCTCAAATTATACCATTTTGCAAAGTTTAAAATTTGCACCTCATCATGATGAATTATAACTACATGTAGTAATTATTTAATCTACATTTCTTGCTAAACATCTAAATTATGTCACTTCATTAATTGACAGGAATTATGTGATTAGCTGTAATTAACTGCAGTTGTTGAACATAATTAAAAATATCTTATACTCAGGAAAGCAACTATAATATGTAGCATGCCATTTTTTATTTTTGGCTTACTGACTTATTCTGTATCACAGGATTATAAAGTTTGGCTCAGTTTGAACAGAAAAAGGGATTATCCATTTTCTAGGTAATACCTGTTATAGGGGCCATCCACAGCAATTCCTCCTTTACATTAGACCCTCTTTGAGATAATCCCTGCTCTGAGAATCCTTTGAAGTTTAAAGCCAGCAATACCATTGAGGTGATACTGGTCTGGCATTTTGTACTGATGGATGGTCTGGGGGATCTGGGAGCCCTGTGTTCCAGTTTCTGTGAAAAGTCAATCTGTAATGATGAAGAGCTGTGAAGAAGGCCTGGAGAAATGGTTGTTGTGTACTGCTTTAGAAAAGATGTGTACTGCCTGTCATACAACCTCCCATCAATTGGGTTTCTCTCCTTAACAAGCACATATGCTGAGAACAAAGATCTGCCATAAATAAACAATAATGTCTCCCCATGAACTTGAACACTTAGGGAACTCTCCTCCTCGTCTCTTGACTGCATGTTTTCACTTCAGGAGTCCTGCTCAACACTTTATATTTTTCTAACAATGGCTGATGGAGTACCCTGAGTTAGTAGGCTTGTTTAGTTCTGTTTCAAGCCATGGCTGTTCTGTGCCTAGTCCATTGTCTGGTTCATAAACAATGCTGGCCAGATGATTGAATTATATAAATGTACTAAGGGATATATATTACATATATATATTAAATTTTATCTCGTTTTCCATCATTATCATGTTATCTGCGTTTGTCATATTTACCTGGTAAATTCATCTGAATTGAAATCCAAGAGACACTTTTCTAGTTTCTAATGAGAGATTTCATGGAGAGGACATTTCTAAAATTATTTTTAAAGTATTATGCAAGGAGTAGTTGCCATTTCCACTGTCTGCACATTAAAAGGAAGTGGAATGCCTGTGGCCATAGAACCAGACACTCAGTGGTCTCTGGACCCCTACAAAGTGAACTCCTTCAATCCTGCAGGTGTGAGGCTCTGACCTAAGCAGCAGACATGCCCTAACCACAGGAACTTGTTCTACTATGGTAAACACGAACTTCACTTTCTTCCCTCAGGCTCACTCAGCCTGCCTCACCCTGCCAGCATGCCCCACCCTCAGCAGACTGATTTCTGGTGTGATTAAAGCTGCCTGTTTATACTCTGGCTGCATCCATCTGCATCTACCATTTTGTTCTTCTCTCACCCAGAAAGACATTAAATATAAAGGAGAGCTCTTTGATTTACTTTGATATCCTCCACAGATGGCAATACTGACTAAGCATTTTGTATGTAAAATGTTTATATTTTTCAAGGGTACACCCAGCCATGGTGCTTTCAATGGTACCCGCTGTTTTGTATATTTTAAATCTCTTTTGATTGATGGGTGCTTTAGGCATGTACGACTTTGGAGGAAGCACCAATTGTGGGTAAACAGTAACTGAGAGTTCCTTGTAAATTCACAGGATAATATATTCACAGACATGCAAGCCTGTGGGCTCTATTGAACAGAGACAGAAAACTAGGAAATCTTGGTTTGAGCTTATCACATATGAATGAACAATCTGAAAGGGGGGACACGGAGCTCTGAGCTGCCAAACTCAATTCAGGGAGACACTACTTTTTCTCCTTTTCTGTCTCAAACTACAGCAAGCTGTAGACAATCTGCTAGTCTTTAGTCATATAGAAACATAAATCTCTCATGTAAGGAGAAAATATGAGAACAATTCAAATCAGATCCACGTGTTAAGTCTCTCTGTCCCTACTTGGGCAGCTTCCCTTACACATTTTGGGAACAGTCTGTAGAGTATTTACTGAGTTCTGTTTCCAGTATAATTCTCTGTATATTACAACCTGAATAAAACAACACAGGAAAGAAGTAAAGAGGGCAGCACTTATTCTGACAGCACTCGCTCTGACTGTAGAGGGTTCTCAGTTTAGCAAGTGTAAGGGAATCACGTCAATTTCCTATGTGCTACATTGTTTCTGCCATCTGTGGGTCAGAGAGCAAATGTCTCAGAATGTCTTTGGCTGCACCCAGCATTCTTTAAACAATATGTAGTCATTTCCATGATCCTTTTACTTGTACATTTTAGGACGATTTTTCATTGTCTAAATGAATGCTCCTTTGTCTATTTTAATATGATGAAATTGCAAAGAGAGAATGCATTCTAATAAAAAAACTGTGACCGTTCTTAAATAAGCTCAAGTCAAACTGGTATTTTAACGATAATACAATAATTTGACACATCTAAAACTTTTACAAGAAGATACTAAACTTGACAGGTAGGCAAAATTGTAGATTAATTATGAGATTAAAATATAAAGAGAAATTTTCAAGACTCCAAGTAAATAGGAGAGAACCTGGTCTTTTGTGTATAATCAATAGACAGTTGCATTCTAAAGCTTACATTTTTTAAAAAGAAAATATGCTGAAAGCTTTTTCATGTAATTGATTCCTTATTTAAATAGTAGGTAACCTTTGTGTGGGTAATGTCCAGAAAGTTTTTAGATGATGAGTTTCTTTCTGATATAGATACAAATTTACTCTGCTCAATTGCCACTCCAAGCCTGTCTATTCACTAGGTAACACCCCCAGAATTGGTATTCTGGTATGTCTAGCATACTTGACTATTTATAATATTATAAATTCTTTTTGCTTTCTTCTCCATCAGTGTTTTGTAATGTATATTCAATGAAACTAAATATTTAATCCAGCTGCAACATATATCTTCCAGAAACATAATTGAATGGCTATGTCTAGAAGATAGAGGTTGGAGTTTGGAATGGATGTAAGCAAACATGTCGTTTATAAAACATAGAGTCACATAAAAGAAAGCAAGACACTATGTAGAAATAGTTGCATTTATGCAGAAGATGGAAAAGTTTGTATAAATGGAGCAGCATAGATGAGAAAGTACCTTATTCACAGAAAAGATAGGCCTGCCTGGGGGCTTCTAGCAAGTATGTCCTCCTGCCAGCATTTCTGGAGAATGAAGCACGAAAGGTAATACACCTAAATGGAGACTTGAGAAAGTACTTGATTTCAAATAATTTGTACTGAAAACTGTCATGGGTTGAATGTTTATTCTTTCCTTTGCTCCAAATTCAGCTACTGAAACTATAACCTCTATGTAGATCCATTTTGGGATAAAGCCTCAAAACAAGGCCTCTAAGAAAGTCAGAAAGGTTAAAAATGATGCCAAGAGTTAGGCTCTGACTAATAGAGTGTGTGCTGATGCTAGGAGAGACGTCATGCACCCCTCCTGTGTCTCTGCCTCTCTCTGTATTCTCTCTCTCTTTCCCCTCTAGGCTCTCCAGCAGGCAAACAGAAAGTAGCCCCTCCCCTTTCCCCTCCCCCAACTAGGAAGACAACCTTCACCAGAGATACGTTTGTCAATGTCACGATCATGGCTCTTTCTTGTGTCTAGAACCACAAGAAAATAAATCACTTTATTTCTCATTCATAGCCATTAAAACACTCTTTCTGTGGCATTTTTTTGTTGTTGTTAAGGCAAACAGAGTAAACTAAAAAAAAAAAAAAAGGCTGAGATTTTATTTAAATTATGCTTGATTTTCCAAGGAAAATCTAATTTTCATATTTTATTAAAACAATCTTTGGGAGGTATAATTTAAATCTTGTTATGTATATATAATAAACAGGTAGCAAATCTCTTGATGGTCCCTTAAATTTGCTTCATATCTAATTTCATTGTTAAAATATAAAATATGTGAACATTCCTAAATATAAGAATAAGGTTTATGAGTTCATTATTATTCTATTTTATCTTGTATTTGACACAAATAGATGTAGCTTGTGGGAGATTATGTTGTTTCATTGTAAATAATTATCCCACCCCCTGGTTTAATAAAAAGCACTGATTGGCCAAAGGCAGGCAGGAAGTGTGGGTGGGGCTATCAGACTAAGAAAACTCTGAGAACTGGAAGCACAGAGCAGAACACCAGAGAGAAGCTGGAAGAAGCAGAGGACAACTATGCTGCTCTAAGAAAAGGTACCGAGCTGCGTGGCTGAACAAGATAAGAGTCATGGGTTAGATTAAGGGTAAAGAGTTAGCAAGTTGTATGCCTGGGCCTTAGGCTGATCAGCCCAAAACTATTGACAGTATCTGTGCGGGTCTGTGGGCCTAAGGGCCTAAACCTTGAGGTTAGGCCTGAAAGTCTGGTCCAGAAACCTCTTACTACAGTAGCTATTGTATGGTATATTATGTTTGTTTGTATAAAACTTATCTGGCTGTTTTTATTTATCTTCCACAGGACGGAAATTAAATTTCAAAAAATTTCACTGCTTTCATACTTAATAAGTATGGTTAGGTAAGAAGTCATAACATTCTCCTTGTTATAGATTCATACATAGAAGAATGTCACTTCTACAGAAAAAATAACTTCTCAAATGCTATATTGAGTAGCCCAAATTCTGCCATTTTCCTAAAATCGTGACTTTATAATTGAAATTTACTACTTGTAGTAAGATGGACTAGAGTAATATGATACAGACCTTATAAAGTGAGTTTATTGTGTCCCAAATTTGGATACATTACATGAATAAATTAACCTACTTGTGGCCTACATATATGTGAGGAAAGAGGGAAGGTTGTATTCAGGGGCTTTTCTAGTTCAACAGTCCCCAACCCCATGCAAAATTTAGCATTCTGTGCTGTGATTTAGCTTTAGACTTGCTGTGAATGATAGATTTATAAACACATCAGTTGATAAGCCTTATCCATTTATGCTGTTCTCTCACACCTCATTTTAACCAATTTTATAATTGGCATTTTATTTTATAATGGCTTTTTAAAAAATACCTCTAGAGATTGTAATATAATCACATTATTTTCTCCTTTTTTCCCCCAACATCACCATAATACCCTATTTCTCTCTTCCAAACGTAACTTTTTCTTCCATTGTTTCTACACACATACATATACATGTATGTAATAGTTATTCTCAAATACATAAGTACAAACAGCTCAGTCTATATGTTATTTGTTAATGTGTCTGTGTAGGCAGAAGTTTCTGCCCTACCAGCAGCTCCCAAATACCTGGCAGCTGCTTCCCAAGTTGCCAAACAGATGCTTATATTAATTATAAATGCTCAGCCATTAGTTCAGGCTTGTTGTTAGCGAACTCTTACACTTAAATTAACCTATACTTCTGTGTATGCTTTGCCATGTGGCTCATTGCTTGTTACCTCATTTTTACACATCCTGCTTGCTTGGCAGCTTTCTGGCATCTCCTGACTCTGTCCTTCGTCTTTCCAGAATTATCATAGCCTGCTTGCCTCACCTATACATCCTTCCTGGCTACTGACCAATCAGTGTTTTAGTAAACTAATTTGAGTGCCAAATCTTTACAATGTACAAGAGCATCATCCCACAGCATGTCTGTACGGTCTCAAGGCTGTGTGTCCTTCCCTGGGAATGACTCTTTCTCCTGCCCTGGAATTCCCTATATGTCATTAGTTCTCTTGATACGCCAAGGCTTTCTGCACCCCACCCAACCTCCAAGGTAAACTTTAGTATGTCTATTGTTGCTGTCCTTGTTCAGCTCATGTTTATGTAGTCATGTTAGGGATACTTCACTGCTGTAGCTTCTGACATTCCTATGAGTCAAAAACTCACAGAAAACTCCTTGAACTTCGGGCTCTTACAATAGGACCATCATAGTTATTATTTATTGGGTTACTATATCAAAGGTTTACATGGAAACAAATCAAACCCCAGGTCTTAAAGGACTAGATGCAATATGATAGAAATGGGAAGGGCATTAAAATAGTTGAGACAAGAAGCAGTATCCATCATGGGGCCTCTTAGAGGCAAAGGCAGGGCTATATCTTGTGTATATTGAGGCTGATTTTTTTTTTTTTCACCCAGTTCTGAAGACTGTTTCAAACACCAGTGCCTGGTATGCAGATGAATACCATCATGATTCTTGAAATACTTTGACACTCACTTGGATTAAAGTGTAAAAAATAAATATTCTTGTATCTCAGACTTTTTCTTATGGATATGTTCAAATATAGAACAATAGGCCCTTGCTTTTTAATGTCGATTCTAACTCAGGGAATAAAGGAAGCTGTTTCTAGGCCATTCAATGGCACTTACTAATAAATATAAAAAGCTAACTTAGGAAAGAGGAAGCCATAACTGCTGGATTCTATTATATGCATTTTTAAAGTGTCAGTGATTGTTAAAGGAATCATTTTTTATTCAATAGCACTTTGATCTATAATATAGCTGTGTAGTTAAACAGCCAGATTTAACAAAAGTCATATAACTAAAATTTGTTACACAGCTTTGGCTACCTAAAAATAATTACTTTAAGACATTTTGTTTAGTTAAAATATTTAATTTAATTTTATAGTTTCAGTTATATATAAAGCATGATGATAAACCTCTCAGGATGGTAAAGTTTGTGTCTTCAAATCTATTGAAATACAGGTATCTTTGGGTTTCTATTGCTGTGATTAAACACCATAACCAAAAGCAACTTGTGGTATGTATGTATTTATGTATATGTTCTCTCTATATATCCTGGCTGTCCTAGAACTCACTAAGTTACCTGCTGGCTTTAATCTCACAGAGACCTAGCTTACACATTTTTAATACAGTTCATTCTGGGAAGCCAAGGTGGGGCTGGTGGGACCCTGGAGATAGGAGCTGATAGAGATGTCATGGAAGGATGCTGCTTACTTGCTTGCTCATTATAGCTTTCCCAGCCTGCTTTGTTATATATACTCCCCCAACACCCCAAGGGAAGCAACATCCACAATGGACTGAGCCCTCCTACATCTCTCACTACTTTAAAAAAAAAAATGCCTTACAGTTTTGCCTATAGCCTTATCTTATGGAGACATTCTCAATTGAGGTTCTCTCTTAGATGAGCCTAGGTTATGTCACATTTATATAAAATCTACCAGGACACAGGTAATCAGCAAATACTCATAGCATGATAAATCAATCAATCAATCAATAAAAATGATTCCAGACACTATTTGGTTGAAGATCTAGAACATAGATATAGGAATAACACCTTTTATATGATAGATCTCTGAAAAAGGTCTTGATGTCTTATAGATTAAGGTAAATTGGCATTGATGATCCAGTATTTGGATCAGAAAATGGTAGAAAGGTCTTGAGAAAGAACACAAGGTAAAAAAAAAAAAACCAAAAAAACCCCCAAAACCCCCCTAAAACCAAAACAAACAAACAAACAAAAACCATAATTATAGGTCTATGTTTTCAGTAGAGGGCCAGAAACCAAAAGGATGGGATGAAATTTGAACTTAAAGCTGTGAAGAAGTTACTACTCATAGGCCAGAAGTGTAGTCATTCATTCTCATTAGCAAGCAATGGAGAAGTACCAGAAAGAAAGTAATACCTGCATTTTAGACCTAAGACAGGAAATGAAATTCTCACCAAGAGGGCAGCTAGTGCTGCTTCTACTGATGAGATTAATCCACATTCTTCATAAAAATTCTATGCTTCACATACTGTCCATACCAATCCACAGCTGCCTACCCTTCGATGTGGAACCTCAAGGGGGTGGGATCAGACTGTTCCTGTGCACAGGTTGGCACCTGGGAGCCCATTGCCTTCAGAGGAACATCTAACCCAGCCTTGGCCTTTCAAAGTTGTTGAAAAAAGGAACAAACTATGGGCTGGAAACATGGTTACAAAACAAAACAGAGATTTTTACCTCTAAATCTGATGGTCCAAGTTTATTTCTCTGCAACTCAAATAAAGAATGGTTTCAAAAAGAAAGAAAGAAAGAAAGAAAGAAAGAAAGAAAGAAAGAAACAGAAGGAGGAAGGAAGGAAAGAAGGAAGGAAGGAAGAAAGAGAGTGAGAAAAGAAAAGAAATTCGATGTTTCTTGAAGATCAAACTAGAGCTGCCATTTCTCACTGAAGCCATAAGAAAAAAAAATGTAAGCAGGAACATAGATGTATTTTGTGGACCACCAGAGGAAAGTGGGAAAGCTGACATTTGTAAAGTGTCTCATTTAATCTTAGACAGTAGGAAAATTAAGAGCACTTTCAGATTTTAATGAAACGTGTGTATGGAATTGTCAACTAAGTTTGGCTCTGAAACACACTAATCTTCAGTGTTCCCAGACACTGCAGGTACGGAGGTTTGCCACTGCTGTGCATGCCATGGTCTACATTATCCATCATTTCTGAATCATGTTACCTACTTTAACACAGTATTATGCTCATTAAAATATTTTTAAAAGGTTCTTCATTTTCTTTAAGTTAAAACATGCAATTTTGAGGTATCCACACATAGAAAATCATGGTAAATACACATAGTCTTTTCTCCAAATTCCTCCGTCCTATGAAACACTACTTACTTCTAGTTAATAAATAGCAAGAGGCTACCTTGTGATAAGGTATTTATGATACTTGCCTTCATTTGTTCCTTGGCTCATTCTCTGATAGATTATATATATGAATGATATACTTCCAGAATTAAAATAAGCTCATCTAATTCATATTAAAATAAAAATATATAGGAGAGTACTGGGTAGAAAGTAATGAATGAAGAGATTCCCTTGTATGGAATTTAGAACAGGATACAAAAACCTAACTTAATCATTACTAAATTTCAACATTAACTTATTTAATGGCAGAAACAAAGATGATCCACATCAGGGTTGTTTGGGGGAAATAAAATTATATAATTGGATATTTAAGCAAGAAATATATTCAAGATTTATAAGACAATTCTATTTTTAAGAAAACTGAGAAGATACCTTGTTCTATAAAGCATGGTTGTCAATTGACAGAGCCAACCTTATAGTTATTGCATTTGTGGTTTTAAAAAATATACTCTTTTCATCTTTATATGATGACAGCCATAATTTAATCAAATAGAAGAAAATACACAACTCTTTCAAGTAAATGTCAAGCCATATTTAAAGATGCTATTTAATCTGTTGCCAGAGTATTTAAAAGTTCATTACTCTGACACCTAAAGTGTTCTGGCAGAAATTAAAAATTTAACAGCTTTTCTCCAATAATTTCTTGACAGAATATAACATTGCACAAATAATCAAACCCTGCCAAATATCTTTTGGGAAACAGCAAGGGTATTTAAATAATGTTCCTACTTACCTAGCTATTCAAATATAAAATGAGTTTTAGGAGACTTTGGGGATCCATTTGAGCAATGAACAGAAATGTCACCACAGAAGCTTTATACAATAGGAAAATTGTACAGTTTTTTTTTAAAAAATTAAGTAAATCACCTATGTCATATCTAAATATTTCATTAGCTATAGTTTTACAGTGTTTATGTTCATTGTCTACAATGGGTCTGCTGCTGTCATATTATAACACCACAGACTTTGTAATTCTTCACTACCTACTAATGAGGAAAAATGATCTTTAGGAACGTTTAGGAACTGTGTATGGGGAATCCACTTTGTCTTTCTAGGTAGACCTGAGCTAGATACACGTTATAGTTTCCTGTAATCTCCTCTGAACTTTATTCAGTGTACTATGTTCTTGCCAGCACATTAGAGAAGATGAACTTGGAAAAGAGTTTAAATATTCGAGATTTGATAATCCAAGTTGTCAGCAGAGGACACAGTCATTTTGATGGAGCAGATTAGCAAAGTTTTTATGACAAGGGCAGGTGTTTAGAAACTGGAAAGATAGAAGGGTAGATCTGATATTCCTTTTTGTTCATACAGCTCAGTAGTTGCCAGAAGCTACCCCTTCACACCAGAGTTATCTGCCCATATAATCACAGTTTTCTCTCCACTTCTTCTTTCTTTAGATTGCAGATACTGTTGCTGATGTTACTGATGGCTCAAACCTGTTTAGGAAACATACTTAACACATTTAACATCTCTCTTTCTTTCTATAAACATAACACATATATGAACGAGAGAGAGAGAGCAAGAGAGAGAGAGAGAGAGAGAGAGAGAGAGAGAGAGAGAGAGAGAGAGAGAGAGAGAGAGAGAGAGAGAGAGAGAGAGAGAGAGAGAGCAGTGCTGTTTATTTCATGCCTGCTTTGGTCCTTAAGCATAAATTTCCTTAAAACTATCCAGGATTGATGTAAACATGAACTCACAGAGACTGTGGCAGCATGCACAGGACCTGTGCAGACTCAAGCCAGATGAGTTCCAGCACAGAGGCAGAAGTATATAGATAGGGTCCTGCCCTAAACAAGAAGGATATGCAATTGGTACCATATGGCAAGGGGATCAAAGATCAATTTTCTCTAATAGTTTCATTGAGTACATCAATCACACTCCAGGGTAGTCCCCATGCTCAGGAGTAGTTGGTCAACATAAAATTAATTCCATGTATTTTGTGTGTGTGTGTGTGTGTGTGTGTGTGTGTGTGTGTGTATGTACTTTTTTGTTTCATTTTGTTTTGTTATAAGGTATTTGTTTTTCTGTTTTATTCCTCTTTTTATTGTGTGTTTTGATTTTTGTTTTTGTTTTGAGAGAGAAAGAGGGCATAAAGTTGGATATATAGAGAGGATCTGATGTACTTCGGGGAGGGAAAACATGATCAAAATATATTGTACAATTTTTTTTTTTTTGAGAAAAGTGTTTCTCTTTGTAGTCTTAGATACCCTGGAACTCACTTTGTAGATCAGGCTGGTCTTGGCCTCAGAAGTCTGCCTACCTCTGCCACAAGTGCTAGGGTTAAAGAAGTGGACCACAACCACACAGATGTATAAAAAAAAAAAATTAAACTAAATTTACTTTAAAACCTATTCAGCTGACTTGACAGCTGAGGAGCCTGCATGGGACTGAACTAGATGCTCTGAATGTGGGTGACAATTGTGTTTGATGTGTTTATTGGGCCCTTGGTAATGTAACTAAGACTTATTCTGGGTAAGAGCCCACTCCCCAGTGATACTTAGCCCCTCAGAGCTTTCTCTTACTGTGGTTTGATTTCTCATGTAGCATGCCTTTTATGTCCAAATTCTTGCAATGAGATACTGATTCTCTTACTGCTTCTACAAGATAATTTATGTCTATTTTCACCTCAGATTTTATTCAAAAACACTGATTAATCAGTTCTCACACTTAGGTCTTCCACTTGAATTCTCTGTAGAATTCAATTGCTTTCTGCTAACCAAATATTTCCCCGGAAAAGATTTTTTTCCCTAGTTTTGAATTGTATACACAAAATTTTATTTGCCCAGGCTTCATAATTTATACACTTAGCATAAAAGTCAAGGTTCTGAAGAGATAATTATTTATAATAGGTCTTTTCCTTTCCACATTTGACAGCATGATGCTCTGGAGCAAAAGGCCAAGAAAACGCTACAGAACAAGAAGTCTGGAATTTAGTTAGCCCTCCCCTTACTGAATAAACCTGACACCTGAGCTTCTCTTGCCTCATCTGTAAAGCGAGTTTAGTGATGCTTCTCCAGTTACCTCACTACAGTGGATGAAGATCAGAGTCACAAACGCATCTCAGCATGTGTGAAAATACTATATTATGTAAGTATACTTGGTGGCACTCTCAATTCTTCCTGTTTATCTGTGGATGAGGTGAGCTGGATTTCTTCTTTTTGGTTAAAAAAAAGGAATAATAATAATATAACAACAAAACTGTAAGCTAATATATATGGTTAGTTATGTTTAATTACAACACTTTCACATACTTGTGTGATTAAAGACAATTCTCAGTTGTTCACTTCCTCTCCCCCTTTCTTCCATATATTCCCTACTCTCTGTGCTTTCTCTCTCTATATGATCTCCTCTGCTTTCATGTCACATATACTTTATCATCCTCTACTCCCCTTCCTCAAGATTTCTTTCTTCCATATATGATCTCTTAGGGGTTTAGACTTTGATGCAAATGGCATAGATTTCACTTTTAAGTAAACATAGCAAGATCTTATAGGTTATCTAAGTTAACCTACCACAGAAAGGCCACTGCTCTATAACTGTGGAGTCTTTCAAGGTAAGATACTAACTGCTAACTGTGGTTGTCACACATTCAGTTAGCATTTTCATTCCCTCTGCTCTATGAACAAGGAACTCACATTCCTGACATGACTTAATAGTGAAAGGAACCCTGGGTTTGGTGACATGGTTTACTTTATGCAGTGGAATGTTAGAAGGGTTGGCATAGCTTGGGACTATAAGGAATTCTGAGTTTGGGTGAACTTAGACTGCTCCTATAATATTCACGAACTAAGTATTTATAATATGCATTGTCCTTTCAACTCATAAATGGCATGAAAGGAATCAAACATTCCTGGTGTCTAGAGCCATACTTGAGGTATGTTCCAATTAGATCATTTTGTGTGCATATGCGTAAATGTGAGGCCATAGAGCAGGCTTGGATATCATTTGCCAGGCTCTGTCTACCTTTATTTTGAGACAGGGTCTTTCACAGCTTGCTGAGTAGGCTACACAAGGTGGCCATTTAACCCCATTAATCTTCTTGTATCTACTCCCAGAATGATTGGATTATAATAGTGTGCCACCATCTCTGGCACTTTCAGGAGGCAGGGTCTAGATTAGGAGGCTCACATGTGTCTTTATGCTTGAAAATCAAGCATTCATTACTGAAGATCTCCTAAGTCTTTCAAATGATTCTGCTGTTACACCTCAAAACATAATTGTCATTCATATTAAGATTTTTATGTTAATTTTTCTATAACACTTTAAGATACACATTGAAGACAATATTGTTTCTTGGAAGGTAGTAATGTAAAATAAAACTATGTTTGAGTTATGTTTATTAATCATCTAATACTACAATAAAAGTCAAGACTTCTTAGTATACTTTATATGTTCTTCTAAAATTATTACCCCAGAACAAAATACGAAGAATAACAACAAAAAACAAAAAAACACAAACAAGTGAACAGCACAGGACCATCTACATACTTTTAGAAGTAAAAACTTCTGAAAGCCATTACAAACTTATTAATAACAGATGCTCAATAGACATATCTAAAAATTTGGTATTCATCAAGGCTTCAGGTTTGTGCTGATACATGCTATCCTTCAAAAAATACTTCATTATACAATAACTTATTTAATAATTTATTGAAAATATCTACTTATCTCTTCCAGTCCAAATTATGAAGATCAAAATGCTTCCCAATTTCATTATCTCATAGATTCCTGACATTAATCTAAAAATTCCAAAATTCTGCACTTCTCTATCTTATTCTGTTGCTTTATTTATCATGTGATGAATTTTCTTTTTATGGGATAAGTTTCTTTCTTACTAAAGTAAAATGGAAAAAGGAAAACCAGAGTAAATAGAGGCTTTAATGAAATAAACTGGAGAAGAATATGGTCTTTGAAGGCAAAAATGCTAACCCTTTTTTACAATTGCGAGAACAAGTTAGAAGTAACACAGTTGTGTTGGGTGAGGGGTTAAAAAGTTGCCATGTGTTTTCTAAGAACTTTATAGCTACCATACATCCCACACACTAAATACTTGCCACAAACTCAAATTTCCTTGTAATAAACTGTCTACTACTCTCCTGGAATTGTGAAAGGATCTCCATCAAGGCTTATGATTATTCTTGAGGACTTGCTTACTTTGCACTAGGCTAATCTTTTTGAAGCAGTTTTATTTACTTGAAATGATACTCATATGATCTACCATAAAGGCACACCCTCTACTGTATTCCATAATTATGTAGCAATGATTCCAATGATTCAGAATAATGCCTACACTCTACCCTATGCTGGACAGTGTAGTTCTTTTTATGAAGGGGTAAAATCTAATATTCTCTGATCTTTGTGATGGTGCTGTGAATACTTCTGACAATAAAATACAGCAGGGATTATACCGTGTTGTAATGAGTTAAAGCCTTAAGTAGCTTGAGCACTGTGTCTAGCTCTTTCTTATAGAAATATATTAATGCTTCCTGGGGGATTATCATAGAGCACATGCAATTAAAATAAATTAATCAACTTTTTGTTTTATTAGACAAGCTTTCATTCTTCAAAGCTTCCAGTTTATTACAGATAGATAAGGGAGACAGAAACAGAATTATATAAAACTTGGCCTAAACAAATATCCACCAGGCTCTATGTTTTATAGAAATAGCTCTCGATTTCTAAGCAACCAAGTTAGTAATATTTCTGATGTCTCAAGAACAGCTTACAGAAAGACAAATCTTTTAATCAATAGCATAATTCTTGTCTACAGATTTTCTTCTGTATGGCAGCATATTCAGAATTACTCATCTCCCACCTCCTCCTTTAGTATTCATTTAGAGTATCAGTCCTAGAATCTTGCCTCAAATTTAGCTAGAATAATTAAGGGTTCTATGCTTGGATTATGATCAATGTCTAAAGAAAGCATTTAAAGCAAAATTATAGAGTTAAACCTGCCTTTAGAGCTAATGAGATGGTGACTGTTCAGCAGTAGTGGAGCCTACACTAAACCTTACAACTGGAAGTCAATATCCAGAACTAATGGTGAAAGTACACACACACACACACACACACACACACACACACACACACACACACAGTTAACAAGTGTAAAAACAATACTAAAAATATTTGCATCCACAATAGAGAATCCATAATTGATTAATGACATACTACATATTAATATACATGAGCAATGTCAAATGCAATTTTGTACTTTTATAATTTACTATGTTCAAAACAGGAATGATTATTCATTCTATATACACTACTTCTACTTCTTCATAATCAGACTTTCTATTACTCATGATCACTTTCTTAACTTTATATCTACATTTATTTAATTGTCTTTAATTTCCATTTTTGCGATGATCAGTATAGTGAATGTTCATCATTGTTCATCCAATGGCTGCAAGTTTTCTCAGGCTTTGATATAGAAGGCAAAGCCGTCAAGCCAGATTTTACATTTTCTTAGAGAAACAGAACTTTGAATGATATAATCAGGAGCTACACCTCTCTTCCTCTTCTGAAATTCTAGAAAACCAGAGTAATACCCTGAAGTTTCCACAATAAGCATCATCAGAAATACACTGAATGAAGTGAGACACTTAAACATTAATAGACCTATTGAATAAATTAGAAGTCAAGGAACTTAGCAAGACACTATAGGAGAGAAATGGAGATAAGTTTATATTTAATGGGAAGGGACTATACTTACTTGGCTAAGAGAAAAAACTTGTGCATAAAATATTGAAATGTAAGTAGTCAGAGATAGGACACCACTTACATGATCAGCTAAAGATGTTGGATCTGATTATAGCAGACAATTCATTTAAACAATTGTTTTCTGAAAGAATGTGAAACTATTGAACAAAGACAATATATAAGCTATATGCATTAATATTCCAGATCACATAATATTAAGTTGGATATATAATTCTTATCAAGGCTGGCTTTCTTCTTAACACTTCTAATGTAATTACTTGGCCACTGAACTTTTAAAGAAGTCTCATTTTTTATTTATTTATTTTTTAATCTTTAAGTTCCTTGGCTAATGACAGATGACTCAGAATACACTATATTGATTCTCCTAAAATAATAATATCCAATTTCTGTACTCAGGATATGATGAAGCATGCATTTAGATGGCGACATTTTCCAGAAGCCTTTGGTAGTTGAGCTGTTTTCTTACAGTCTTGCTGAAGCAAGGAAGTAGGAAAAGCAGCTTCTGAAAACCTAAGTGACAATGGACAGATTAAATGCTAATAAACTATGTAAGATAGAATTCACATGAAGAAAAGCAGCCCTCCCAGCACTGCTGCAGAAAAAAGGGAGATATTAATTAGCAATTCAGAGGACCTTCCTATTATACGAATCTTTATATGTAGGTTAATTGCCTAAACCAGATTTTCTTTTAAATCAAAGTTAAAAAGTACAAGATCAATGCCATACAAAGAAATGTCATAAATAGACTACCTGAAATGCTGCAGAGAGCTTTCATGCCCATATTATTCTAAAGGCACTTCTAAGGAGTCTTCATTATATTATTATTATAATTTCAACCTCAAAAGCTTGATAGCAGAAAATACACTTTCAATATGGCACAATACTCAAGTAATTTATTTTCTTTTCTATTAAAATCAAGTAACAGATAATAAATGATTAAAAGTGAAATAAGAGCACTGCAGATTCCGCTTCGCTTTGACTTCTTTTTAAGGGTGGAGGTTATGGGCATGAGATAGTAGCTTCTTGTTCCTTCAGTTCCCCTTTGCCTTAGAAGCTAGGGGGCCACCTTATTCCCTTTCTTTTCATCTCAGGAAGTGATATTTTTTTACTCACTATTAACTCACAGCAAGCCTCAATCAAAAACGTGAGCATCTCAGGTTCTATGTCCTTTTCAAATTTTCCTTTCTATGCTAAGTTTTGTCAGTATGATGAAAAGGAGGTCAGTAACCTTCCTTTTAACGAAATGGCTTTAGCTCTGTGTATATTTGCATTATTAATGTAGTTAAGTTCTTCTTTCAAAATTAACTCTTGCTTTAATTTAGAGAGAAATTTACTCTTGTTAATAACAGATGGATGATTATATTATATATTACATATTCAGTACATAAAATCTTATCTATTTATAAACAAGCTATTGATAGTGATAAAATCATGTCACTAGGAAAATATTGGTAGGTTATCTTCAATGTTAACAGTATTCTACCATTAAAACAATGACCATATTTTGTTTTTTAATGTCAACACTATATGTCTAGGGCTAATGTGTTATTCTCTAGCTGTCTACCTCTGTCTTGTGCTCTTTAAAACTTTGCTTATTTATTCTTTATCTAAGGAGAAAATATAATGATCATAATTGGTTTCCTGAATTTTCTCTCTTCAGATACAGAGAATAATTATCACTCTAATGTGTGTGTAAACAAATATAATTATGGATGAAAATATACTAGAACCATAACCATTCACGTGGCAGGTGTTTGTAACTAGAAATAAATGATGCTCAATGAGAACTGATACACTGGGGAATGTTAAGAAAGAGATTACATAAGCTTGAGATCCCCTGAAAAGGCTCTGGAGGCTAAAGAGTTTTATAAATACCATACCATGGAGCAAATGGAGGTTAACCTGCTAATCAAGAAAGTTAAGTGACTGGGAACGCCTCTGTTTAATACTTGCCAAAGCATTCTTTTGTTGTTGTTGCTAAATAGGACATTATATCCCAGATTTGTATATTTGTCTTGAGGTTCCAGAAATTATGCACATATTAACATTTTTATGGTCATATTCATAGTTACATGAACATAACAGCAGGTAATGATTAAATTAAAAGAAAAATATCTAAGAATATTCCCCTTTAAGGTGAGAGAGACTACATGAAACTAATTATGTTATAAACCTCCTCAGATATAGAGTTATGCCTGTTCTCTTTTTCTTTACTTGGGTAACACAGAAAAGAAACTGCCTTGTGAAATTTCATTGACAAGTTATATCCATTCTGTTGACAGTGATATAATTATAAAAATCTTGCTTTGAAAATTAAAGTCAGTTACTCTGAATGGATGGCTTACTTGCCTCTAGTTTTATGCACAAAGTAATCTGTATAACTCTAAGCAAGAGCAGTTTTAATTCCTTAGGGCTGTCAATATTTGTAATTTTTAAATTAAGTATCTGAATTAAAAAATAAAACTAAGATGTAAATTATCAAAGTGAGATTGCTTTAGCCATTTGTAAGCTTTCTGTATGTATGTGACCCTACCTAATTCTCATGACTTCTTATATGCAACTGTTATCACACATGTTAGTTTAGGTCTGTGAATTCAAGACATTTACGAGCAAGATGCCTGGAGCTGAGTAACACACGGGTCTGAATGTTGAAAAAGATGAACTCTTGCTAAACAACATGGTTCTCATAGCTTGGTGCCATCACTGTAATGTTAGACGGCTGCACAAAATGCCTCCATGCCTTGTGGGTTATCTTTCCACAAGACCGTAATCCTAAAGGCGACATGAAGCTTACTGGATAAAAATGTGGAACCTGAGACACATGCGATAATCAGTTTTGGCCTTGTAAATTCCTGCTAACCCTTGTGGGATGGAATCCTAGACTTCTGAAGAAGAAACTAAAACCGTGTTTAATTTTTGTGAATCAGTTGCTATCTGGTAGAAACACGAAGTAAAAATGTCTTACTAGAAGACTCATTTTTTTCAAACTATCATATGATAAAAATATTCTTGTGAAGGTAAAAGAAAGTTCAGTGCACAAGACATTGTCACACACAGATCTTTCAATGGTATAGCCTCTTAGATGCGTCCAATTTTCATTGAGAAAGACATTGAGAAGAAATTAGGAATAACTTCAATGTTGTTTGTACCCTACATATTTAATTATTCTCTGATGTGAAAACTCTGATAATCACTGACTTAAGTATGAATTAGTTGTTTTCCATATGATTATTAATAGAAAGTTAATATTTATATTAATCTATGTACATTGGGGAAACATTCTTATGAAATTGTCAGGCACAATATTACATACAAGTGCTATCTGAGCTTATCTTGTAGAAACAAAGATCATGTTACAGTGTGTGACTTAAATTTTAAAATACACAAACAAAATTACTGTGAGAGTAGATTTCCAGATTCTTGATTCTAAGTTACTAATTTTCTGATTGAATTAGTTTGATTTCTGCATAAACTCAATGAAATCTAATGAGGTATGCAAAGAGGATAGAGAAATTATAGAGATCAAATTTACTCTTGCTGTAGCCATCTTGTTCAAAATAGTCATTGTTTTTCCCCTCCTGGTGATTGTAGCAAAAATTTCAAACCTTTACATAAAAAAGTCAGTCAGATAGTAAACTGCTACTTTGTCATTTTGTTTGAAATATTAATGGATTTTGTGGAAGTACATGTACATTCTAGTCTACAGAGGTGTTTTCTGTCTAGCTCTCCATATAACCCTTTGCATTGGGTATGGGCTCCCCACAGTTGCCTATTCTGTATTCTCTCCTAAACCGTGCTTTGCATAATTTTGGACCTGCCTCTCTCACTCTCTCTAGGCACATTCTTTCTTTGATCACCTGTTATTATGCACCACAATACTTTCCAAAATCAAAAAGAGTTTGTTCTACTTGTGGATAGGCAAGGGCTTTGCAACTTTGACGTTAGAAGGGTTAGTATGTCAAGAGATACAGACAAGCCAAGCAATATTGTGTACTGTATTTTCAATCTGATTTGTATTCCGTGTCAGTGCTGATGCTTGTTTTGAGTTAAGAAAGTTTCAGGAGAGGTGATGCTTTTTCTCACTCTCAAGCTGTGGATAAGTTATGCAAGTAGATACACCACAGTATAAATGAAAGATTGCAGGGAAACAGTGTAGGAAGGAGATGACATGTATTAAATGCAACTTGGTACAAGATACTGCAAAAGCTAAGCAATGCTTCTTCATGAGTGCTTCCTCTACTAAAGTGAATAGATTATAGTCGTGACACATGGAACTTTGCAGATCCACAAAGAAATGCAGCTGAATTACAAGCACTCTGTGGTGAATTGTGATACAAAAAACAAAGAAAAACAATACACTCTTCATTTGAATTCCCCAAAGCTGAAAAAAAACTAATCTTTATTTATACACAATTACACTAGGTCTTTCAGATGGTCACATGACAGAATGTTCACGTTATATATGAGAGAAATGGGGTTATAATTTTGTAATACTGGTGAAGTTTTAAGGAAGAGTAACTTTCATCCATATGCCTTGAACAATTACTGAATTATTATTGCTTTGAGGTACTCAGAGAAGGAAATCTTGGATTATCATTTTAGAAAACCAAACTAGATCTCATAAAATGGTTAAGATCATAAAAAAAAAAATCCCACAGAAGGTGATAGCCTGACAATAATGCAAACAATTCAAGAGTCAATGAACTAGAAAACAGAGTGTGGACGAAAAGCATCTTCACTTCTATTACTATTATACTGTGTTCTATGAGCCACACATTTGAGTTAGAATAGCTGCTTCATCAGCATAGTTGCCTAAACCTGAGCCAAACAAGGGCATGAACCATAATAGAGTTGCCCAAGAGGACTTAGGAAAGCCCATACCCCCTTAAGCCTACATTTAGAACTATGGTAACAAAGAAACCATGAGAATAAAGAAAAAGTCTACAATCGTTGGTAATCCAATATGAAATGGTCTGTCCTAAAAATGCACATGTGAGAACCATTACAGATACTGAACATTTTAGATTTAGGAATATCAATATATCTCTGTGCATATATAAATGCATACAACAAAAATTAATGAAAGGAAGTGATGTGAAAATGTTTTTCTATATGCTGTGAATATCAATCTTTAAATAAAAGACCTGTTTTGGCCCTTGGCAAACACCATAGCCAAAAAAAGATAGATAGATAAATAAATAAATAAATAAATAAATAAATAAATAAATAAATAAATAAATAAATAAATAAATAAATAAAAACCAAGGCAAAGTCAGAGACAGATTGAGCCAGACGCCCCCCCACACACAAAATATGAAAAACACAAGTGAACTACCAGCCACATGACAAAACAAATTAATAAAAATAAGTTAAGATAAAAAACAAACTAACAATATGCATAAGCCATAGGCCAAACAACATAAACTTAATATAAATGTCTAAGTCAATTTTGGGGGGGCCTAAATAAAACGAACAAATAAATACTCTAAGACGACAAGTCTATAAGTCAAAACCTCTGACAGTCAAGCCAAAACCTCATTATAGCAAGAAAGTAATGAATTTAAAAGAGAATAATTAAATTTTATAGAAGCGTTTGAAATGAACAAAGGGAAAACAATGTAATTATATTATAATCACAAAACGGAAAGTAATAATTTCAAAAATGCTTGTCTGTGAAATAAAGTATGTCAAAGGTTATCTATATACAGGCTGAAAATATTATTAAATAGAATGTCATCATTGTTAACAAGATCTCCTTAAATGTATTATTTCATTTGAATCTTGTTACTTCCAATTGTACTACCAGAGCAGTGATAGGTTTCAATCCCTCTCAGTCAGCCCTCAGCCTCAACCCTCCCCATCTACCCATCCCCTCCCCCAAAAGGGCAAGAAATCCCAAGGTGGGTCAGCACAGCACAGCACATCTGCTCCAGGCAAGTCCCATTCACTCATCCCAAAGTCAAGACTGCGTTGGGTGTTCCTCTGCAAGGAATGGGCTCCCAGGTGCCAGCTCACACACAGGAACAGTCTGATCCCACCCCTCCATCTTAGCAATATTGTTCCAATCTCTTAATAATGCATTTCAAGATCAGTCACTATGTTAAGTTTTGATCGACTGATTTTTTCATACTGAAATCAAGATTCTTTTTTTTTTCTGGAAAAAAATATTGCCATTACCTTTGTACTCTTTTCCCTTTGTTCTGACTTCGTGTGATACATACTTAAGGAAACTTCTTTGTAGTATAATTCTTCGAGAGAAAATATAAGCCTTATTCAGCCATGTAACATAAAGTTTATTTGTTCATGCAATAAAGGAGAATTTAATGAAGGAAACCATGAATCTAGAGCATAGGCTCTACATCCCCCGCCCCATCTCCTCTCATCAGATTTTTGCAGAGGACTGTGAGGGGCAGCTAAAAGGCTGGAACACCTTTTTCAGCAAAGAGACAATCTTATAACACCAGGATCTAGAAATAAACAAAGAAGGAGCATGAATAGAAATGAACACAGAAGATTCCTTGAAAAGCCAGTCTGGTGATAAGTATAGCATATGGGAATTTATGAGAGAGGTACTAGGAAGTTCAGAATACACTATTAAATTCTATTGACATATGCAGTTGAGTTTTTAAATTCATAGTGATTTTTATATTTTATGAATTGAATGTGACAATAATTTAGGCAGTGTTGAGCTCCCTTTGAGGAAAGAACTTCGGAGGCGATACTGAGACCTAGATTTGAAAACAAAGCACTTACTTCATTCCTGCATTTTATGGAACAATATTTTGGGCAAAGGGAACAACCTAAGCTGAAGACAAGCTTACTACTCATGAGGGTGGTATGTAAGTAGTCTGAGGAAACAAAACAGGTGACAAGGTTCAAAAGATTTTTGAAGATAGAAGATTCTGGATTGTTCATACATTATCTTATATATTTAGGTAAGACAGTGATGTAATTATATTTTTTAAATTGTGTGTATATTTATATGAATAATATTGGAGTCAAAAATACCTACTTGTTATAGTGAAAAGAATCAATAATTATCAACTAAAAAAAATTCTAAAGTATTTTTTTTGTTTATGGATAAATAGGAGTGCTGAATTCTGATCCACAAAACCAAAGAAGAGCAGGTTAAGATGGAACTATAGAATAGTCGCATATTTTATTTTGTCTATACTAATCTTATATTCAAATTATTAATTATCATCGAGAAGAGAAGGTAGAACCAGAAACACAAGGTTTTCTGACCTACACATGATGGATATAGGCATGTACCTATAAGTGATCACAAGGAGATCAGAAGAAGGAAAAACACAGGAAAGAGTCAGTAAGCTCCAAGCTCAATGTTCTCCAATACCTGCTCAACTGGGGAAGAGAGGAAGTCTGGAGAAGAGGTGGACAAAGAGGTTAAATGATGAGGTGGGTGGGAAAATGGGTTATATTTGGTGTCATAGAAGCCAAGAGAACATGTTTGACAAAAGATAACTGTTGAATGAAGCTAAGAAGTGAAACTGAAATCTAAAGAAAAAGTTGACCTGTATTTAAGATAGGAATAGCTGAGGCTCTTGAAAGGGTTGTCTTCAGGGGACTTAATATGGATAAGAGAATCACATTTAGCTCAAAGTATCCTTTAGTAAAATAAAAAGTATCAGCTTTGTAAAGTAACAAGAGTTGAAAATGTGAATACAATATTATATATTTTGTTACATTTGCCAAAGGCAAGATAAGTATAATTTACAGTTACTGCCTTTCTTTTTTCAGTGGGGACAGGAGGTGTCAGGGACTGGAAAGCAGGTGCTCAGTGTCCAGAGCACATAAGTCAGATTTAAGAAGGAAATGCAGTGAGATTGACAACCAGTGTTTTACTATATATTTGCCTAGTTCACAACGTGGTGCTGTTAGATATGAGCACAGATGGGAGATCAAATGACAACTATGTTATGAAGATCTGAAGCAGGACAGACGTGTTCATATATGGAGAAGAAAGAATGTTTTAAGAACACATCAAATGATGTATTTAACAATGTTCATAGTCTATGAGGTTTTAGAAGTAGCAGGATCAGAAATGGAAATTGGTTGTATATTCATCCTGACATAGGGTCAATAATCCGACTTATATTCTTATTTTAATTAAATTTTGAAGTAACATTGAATTATCTTTAAATTTCCTTTAGCAGATGGTGATTTCTAATACAATTACAAAGTTAGAAATTGTATGCCTTTGGTCATGTAGTAATTGAGCAACTATCTCAAGCCTCCATTCTCTGTCTCAAAAAGCATTCAGATATGTAGCTGTCAAAGATTTCAATATAGCTGTCAAAGATTTTTATTTGCATAAATGTATATAGTAGCTCTCGTACCCTACATCACCTGATTGGTTGTAACAATGAGAGAACTACATTATAAAGTGAATGGCACTCTATCTGTTGTAACAGAAAATACATTAATAGCATTCAAATTACCAATTACAAAAGTACCCTTCTCTATCATGACTAAATTGACATCTGATGTGATACTTATAATATTAGAAGACAGTTAACTATCAATTACTTTTGTAGTAGTGGGCCTTGAAGTCAGGGTCTTGCTAAAGGCAGAAAATCACTTTACCACTGAGAGACATCCTCACCCCTCATCCCTAATACTTCGCTTTTTAGCACTGGATGTTATCACCAATAGACTAAAAAAATATTAGTATGTGTCATAGCCACCAAATGTAATTAATAACTATATTCTGAGAAATATCATACTAGAACACTAGTGGACTCACGTGCCTGTTATCTTCAGTGCTTAGGAGACAAAGACAAGATGATCATGAGTTTTAGATTAGGCTACAGAGGGAGACTCACTCATTCTCTCTTTACATACACACACACACACACACACACACACACACACACACACACACACACACACACATATGTACATACACATATGGGAAACACACACATATAAAGAAACATATATGGAAATTCATACATATGTGTGAATGTATTTGTGATTATGTGAAGTAGTCAAAAAAAACCACTTTCCAAAAGATAAATCAACTATCATTTATCTCTGAACTTACATTTAAATTACTAAAACACCAAAACTTTTTATATTCCAAAGTGAAACTCAGTTTCCATCTATTTTAAGAATGAGTGATTTTTAAAGACATTGGACTAGAAGCCTATATTTCCCCTGCTTCTGATTAGCCCTGAGGAGGAAAATATTAAAGAAAAGAGAAAGAAAGTGGTCCATTTCTAATTTATTGTATACAAAGACAATTCTTTGAGAAATCCAGAGAAGCAACCACAGAACGGCCATTTGACACTCTTGGCATAGGCCCAGTGTTGTGACGGGCAAAGCTAATGTGTTCTTTACTGCTTTCGTGTAATCAGTTACATGTTAGAGATCATTTGGGCCAAAACAAAACAAAAATATTTTCTGTGAATGTGTTCTACTGAAAATTTTCTATGACAGAAAATAATGACTCTCAGATACTAATATTTTGAACATATTGTTACATGGTAAATATTTTCATGGTCAGATAATCTTACTTTTGTTATAATGTTCTTTTGGCAGAAGGCTGAGTGGAGGATAAAGTTAAAGGCTTTGGGATGACACACGTACTTTAGCTACCAGTTCTCATGAATAGCTTGTGACAACAGGGAGCAGCACTCTGTCTTTTGCAACAAAGAACAAATTAACGGCATTCAAATTATCAAATAAGAAAGTACATCTCTACGCCATGACTAAACTGAAGGTCTGATGTGAAACTTAAGATATGGGAAGTCATTTCACTATCCGATTAATATCACATGTCATATCCCTGGAACACAGTAAAAGGACTCTTGTCCACAGGCTGATGGCTTATCATCAATGAGACAACGGACAATCTCATTAAATATTTAACATAAAGTAACATCATAACTGGAAGAACCATTAGAGATCACATACCACAGACTGATCATTTTACAGATGAGAATATCGAGACCTTGAAAAATGAAATGACTTCTTCAAGGTCATAAATCAAGAACAGCTGTCAGCACCAGGTCTGGTCTAGTCAACTAAATCTGAAAAGTCGCGTCTTTTCCTTTTGAAACTTAATCCACTCCTTTCTTCCAAAGGGACTGTTTCTTTTTTGCTTTCCTTTCAGGGTTAACCTATGACAAATCACTCCAGTTTATTTATTTATTTTCTGTCCGGGAATTTAAGTTGCTACCACATTGAGCCCGTCTCCCATGCTTGTTCCATATATCATTTGTCATAAATGAAACTAATAGGCCTTTCCAATGCCACTGAACCTACCAGATACAGTACATTAGAAATTTAGGAATGCCGGCCTAGAACATTATAGCTTCTATACTTTGAAGGTTGAATGGGTACTTGGGGAATATGAATTTTAATAATTGTCCACTGTAGAGACTATAATTCTTCAATAAATCGAATAGTGGAAAATCTGAGACAGTGTTTTAAAATTTTTGATGATTATTTTTTAAGGCTGAGAAAATATCCCACCTTCATAATGTCAGGACCCAGGCTCTGTATTCCATCCAGGAAGCCACCAAAGAGCAGACTGAAGGTACCAGCACAGTGTGAATCTGGTTTCAGCCTTTGCTAGCAGTGATCAAAAAGGAAAATTTGCTCAACCCCCCTTTTTCTCCCATGAAAAACTAAAGATAAGGAACAAAAGGCTTTCTTAGCAGTGTCCAAGGCTTCAGTGAAAGCACATCCATAATGCGCTGAGGGTAAATGTGACGGCCTACTAAAGTCTAGGCTGCTGAGCTGTCTTCACTGCTCCGGCTACCAGTCAAGCTCTCAGCCTTCTGTGATCCCGGTGGAGTCTGCCCTTCTCCCTTCCTTCCACTCCTCAGTAACCACCTTTGCAAAGATCACTGTTGACTCGGCACCAAATCCAATGACTCATTTCCAGCTCCTCATCCACAGGAGATTCTTTAAAGATAATTCTCCTATGTTTTGATAGTTTCATAAAGGCATGTAATGAACTCTAGTCATTTCCTCAGCTATCCTCTCTCTTCCCCATCATCTACAGCAGAAACTCTTCTTGCTAGCATTTCTCTCTCCTACTTCCACACACCCCTCAGTTACCCCATGTCTCCTTGCCATCTCCTGTGTGTGTGTGTGTGTGTGTGTGTGTGTGTGTGTGTGTGTGTGTGTGTGTGTGTGTGTGAGAGAGAGAGAGAGAGAGAGAGAGAGAGAGAGAGAGAGAGAGAGAGGACACCCCTCAGTTACCCCATGTCTCCTTGCCATCTCCTGTGTGTGTGTGTGTGTGTGTGAGTGTGTGTGTGTGTGTGTGTGTGTGAGACAGAGAGAGAGAGAGAGAGAGAGAGAGAGAGAGAGAGAGAGAGAGAGAGAGAGAGAGAGAGAGAGAGAGAGAGAGAGAGAGGTTTATGTTGGTAAGCATGGGTGGAAGATTATTTACTGGTGCATGAGAAATTTACATTAGCACAGAGGAAAACAACAATCCCTCCCTTGCAATAACTAACTGACAATATCATCTCAGGGAGGGGGTGGGCATGAGTTCCTCCTCCATTTATGATATATTTATGGGCCTAATCATGTGTAGGTCATGTGCCCATAATTACAGTAGTGAAGGTGTGAGTGCAATAGTCAAGCTATGTTCAGAGGATGCTTTTCACAGTACATTTTCCAGTCCTTCAGCTTGTGCATTAAATTCTCTTGGAATGTTTCTCTGAACCATGGAGGGAAACACTTGTAATCTGCATATTTTTGGTACTTTGGACAACTACAAGCTTTAGTTTTAACTAATTTCCATTGCATATAGACCTGTACACATAGACCTGATTTCAAGCTGCCCAGTAAATGTTTTATCTTAATGAAGAATATTAGCAAACAGGTTATTAAATGTTCTAATAACAAATTTTTCTTCATTCTCTCACAAGAAACTGAACCCTATCTACATCATTAAAATTTAAAAGGTATTTCGATTATTTTTAATGACATCTGTTGCCTGTTTGCTTGGGACAGCTCCCATACACAATAATTAACATTTTCTGTTAATTATTAAGAGAAATCACTTTTATTCTCAACATTTTTTTCTGATACAGATAATAAATAAATGCTGTGACCATCATCATTAGACAGTCAATGTACATGATACACAGTATCAGAGCTGATGTTAGTTTGTGCCTTCTTCAGTGAAGACTTTCGCTTTATTTCTGTTCTGGTGTTAGTCAATAACATAGGTCCCTAGTTATCAATGCATTTCTCACTATTACATCCTAAATATGACTACTAAAGTGATCTTCAAAGCAAGGCTGGCATCCTTACTCCCCTTCATAATGATTTCCATTCTCAGATTCCTGTAACATAAAATTCAATAAAACCTAATGCTATATTTCAACTAGTGTCCATATCTAATTCCCTCCCATGGTATTTTCATATGCAAAGATAGTTCATACACTAGAAAAATGAATTAATCCTGGAGAATAATTTAAAATATAGATGTGTATCTACACCTTTTAATATTACTGCTAATATAATAAATAGTGGTAGAGTTGTAAACCAGTACACTAAACACTGAAATTAGCGTAAAATAATTTCCTCCTAAACTTCAAATACAATCCCGTAAACATGTTTGACATCACTATAGAAGCTGGGTGACTAATGTCATCATTTCTTTGCTCCCATTTATCCACTTTCTATTGGCTAACAGGCACGTTTTCATAAATAAGACAGTGAGGTTCTCAGCTATGATCTGAACAGGAAAAGACAAAAAATTCACTACAAAGCCTGGTTGTACATGCCTTTAATAGCAGCACTCAGATGACCGAGGCTGCTTGATTTCTATGAGCTTGATGTCAGCCTAGTAAACACAGCAACTTCATGTCTAGCCACAACTAAGTAGTGAGACACAGTCTTTAAAAAATTAACTTTAAAAATAAAATATATTAATAAGATTCTATTATCAATATATAATTATATAAGATTTTATTATTAATTGAAAACTACACCTCAAAGACCCATATTTTTATTTTAATAACAGTTGAAATATTTAGAAATATTGTATATAAAATATAATAAAAAAGAGATTAAGATTTTGTTTTACAAATTTGTAGGTAAGTTATAATATTGATGTTTAAAACTATCTTCAGAAATGTAGTATCTTATCAGAGGTACTTTCATTTATTTACTGTTATATCTTGTGAACAATGTACTATTATAAATGTAGTTCTCAGGCTGAAAGGTCAACAGTATAGAAATAATGATAGAAACAGAAAACACCACCAATAATTTACATATTTACTATTCACAATAACTTTAGTGTATGTGTGTGTCTAATATTCAAAACCAAATATGAATACATTTATTTTCATGTCTCCTGCCTCAGACATGTACGTCTATCTGTACCTTTACTTTTCATCATTTTATATTCCTCACCATGCCTATCACCATCACCATGCACAGGGAGTGGCTTCCCAACTACTTACATAAATTTACTTTAGTGAACCAACTATCTGCACATGAATTAACATAAACTACAGAAAATATATTTTCATAATATTAAAATTTTCCATGAGTCCCATTTCTTATACTTTAGTAGAATACTGAATTAAATTGGCAAAGGATATATAAAGAGTTTATTTGTGCTTAGAATAAGATTATTTTAACAAAACCCTACAATAATTTAATTGTAAAGATAAATAACTGGTGTAGATGATTTGTGGATTATATATAACTACGAACTATAACAGAATGTTTCTAAATTCTTTATGATATGATGTTAACAAGATGTCTCATTTTATCTATGGCACATATATTTTTAGTCTTTGGATATTTCAGGGAACACATTTCTCAAAGCACCACATGAAGTCATTCTGGTGTCATTTTACCTGACTACAGAGACTCCATGACAGGTCAGAGCTGTCAGAGGTTAAAGATGAGAACAACCAGAAAGCCTGGAGCGAATTGAAGGCAAATTGGGAAAATGTAAAAAGCTTATGCATTCATTTAATATTGAGGAGAAAATAAGCCACCATAGATAAAGAAATAAATAATGATAGAGCAACATTTTCAGGAAAATGAAAGTGTAGAAAGTAAAGGAGTTTTGAGGCAAGTTGTGGAGAAAACATTTATAATCTTTCAAAGAAAGAATCAATGATTGGGTCAAAAGTGGACATGCAAACAGCATTTAATTAGCTTAAACTAAAATCTTCACTTATTCAAGAAAATAAAGGTTAATTACATCTTACATTCAAAATAAACAATTAAACAATTAAAGAAGACTTCAAAAATGAAAGAGAGAAGGCATGTAGAAACAGTAGGTTTGCACTAAAATTCAAGAACTATAATATTCTTTATAATATTTGGCTTTAAATTAATATTAATTATCTCTATATTTCTGATTGGGTTAGAACATACTTAAAAATAAATTTTCTTTAGTCATGTAATTTCTAAAATTTGCTGAACTAGGAATTCTCTCTCTCCCTCATTGCCTGAGGTTTCTTTTGATTTCTGAAGAGGAAAAGCATTTCTGTTACACCATTTTTATTATCTTGGAAAATACTCTACACTTTCCACAACCTACCACATAATTTTTACATAAATGTGTGCTAATATATAACTGAAATGGATATTAGTGTTAAGTATGTTTTAAATTATAATTCTTAGACATTTATGTAATGATGACACAAGGAAATGGATGTCTGCCCCTATCTACAGAGTCACTCTGAACATAAGCCACAAATGACAGCGTAACAGGGAGAGACTAGATGCTGTGAGTTTTGTGTATACATAAATTCATGTCTCCTTTGATAAGAAGAAATGATGGCTCATCCGCGGATGTGACAATTCTATCAGTTGTAAGGGCAGGGTTTTGTCTTTGTTTTTACAGAAAAGTAGAAAGACCTCTATCAAGAAGTCAAAGGACCTTGGGCATATACATGTCTAAAGCAGAAGGGAAGGGTATCAAAAAATTACAAACAAAGAAAAATTTGCCTATTGATACCAATATAGTATATAGGGTAAAAAAAAAAAAAATCTCACTACCTAACATCTGTATCTTCTATATTACTTCTAAGAAAAGTTGACATTCTGACTCAATGACAACTTACAGCTGGCTATGTAGTTAAAATGTGGCTCTCTTTTTCTCTAAACCTAAACATTCTCATTAAAGGAAAATGCAAAAATCTTTATATTATATCAGAAGACCTCCCGGATATAGAACAGAAGAAAAAAATTCAAAATTAGGGATCTATTCTATTGCTTCTAATTTCATAATCTCTTGGTTTTATTTTCAATACTTAAAACTTTTATTAAGCTATAAATTTTATATCAAAATTTATATAATTTATATATATTTTAAACTTTTTTATGATATTAATGGTCATATAAAGTGCTAACTAATTCTAGAAAAAAAAGGCTTCATCTGGCTTTCTGTGCACTATTTCAAGTATGAGTCGCTATCAGTTTTCTTCTTTGAAGCATTAGGATGTCTAACTGCAACCTTTGAAGTCTCCAAAAGGATGATGGGGCCTCATAATGATGATTTCACATATACGATAACAAGGCCAGTAAGGTGACAAACATAAAGGTCAACTATGGATGATAAACCACTCAGGACAATTTCGAGGTGGCACCTGAAATGAACCAGCATCACCTACTACTCTAGCCAGGACTTGAGACAAGCCCTGAACTTTCCCATTATGCAGAGATTGGACAACAATAGCTACCTCTACAAGAACATAGTAATTAAAAGATTCCTCCACCTCCAGATATCAGGAAGTAAATTTAAGAACAGAATGCCCCTGTTCCAAAGAGGTGGGGTATGTTTTTGATCTTTCGATGAGTTCTGGATGTTTGTCATAGTTTAGGATGTTTGGTTTTAAGTTGTATTGGAAATGGTAATGGTGAAAAAGCTGATAAAGGGTCCAATTCAAGGTTCTTGCTTGAAAAAAAGATTAAAAGGGGGAGATACAAATATGATAGGAAAAAAGAGTAGATTATTGAATCTACACTGAAAAAGAACTACTGATTTTAAATATCGTACATGTTATTGGATTTTTGTATATTTTATACAAATTGTATATTTTGATACAAAGTTCAGGTTAATTTTATATATTTTATAATTGTACATATATTTCTACTCTTGTTCAAGTTATTGTAGCTATACAGATCATTAAATAATGTAATGCAAATTTCTAGTTCTTGAAAGTTATTACCACTAACTAGGATATAAAGAATTGCAAGTTAGTAGTCATTACAATCAACTTATTCATATTAAGTATATTTAGAAGGTCAAACAAAGATATATTTGACATAGTTAGGTCATCTTCAAACACTTTAGAGATATACAGAATATTGTATTTAGAATATTTTAATAAGGTAAGTTCTTTATATTTTTATGACAATAAGACATGTTTGCTTCTAGCAACACTGCTACTTCAGAGATGATGGTCATTGAATAAACTCCATATGGAGTTTACTTTCTTTGTGGAAAATGTTAGCCACTGGGCAAGAAAATGCTTTTGCCAAACTGCTGGCAGTATGCTATCCAAGATGGACAAACAGGACACAGAATAAAGCACTGCAAAACTTTTCCAAGACAAGGTAGGACAGCCCTTTAGAACATCTTGCTTCATAGTTAAATTTGTCAGGTATGCTAAGCCTGTAGTCTAAGGATGGATGCCTCAACATTGCAGATATGGTCAAAAAAATCAGCTGTTTCTATCATTTCTCACAATTTTTTGGGAGTAGCTTGGTTGCACTTCTTGTTTATTTAGTTAATGTTATTTTCTTCTTGGATCTCTGAGGGAGATGAAAACTAGATAAGTTTCCTAGCTACAGATTCAGAAAAGAAACTCACTAAAGAGATGTAAAGTGTCTAAGTTTGAGAGACATCAAAAGATAGTTTTTGGTTGGTAATACAAGTTAGATAGAAAGTGAGTTAAATACAACATTTTTGACTGACCAAGACATGATAAATAATTAACTATTTTCTCTGAATTTGCCAATTGGTAATGGACTAGATATTATTGATACAATTGTTGCCTTATATATTTATTGTATATAATTATTGTATCTACTGTATATAGTTTTTCTTATATTAGTTATAATATTTTTTAAACATTTTTGACAAAACAGAAGAACTGTGATGATATATTTTGTAGTCTCTAATGGAATAGAGTTTGCCTGAAAATCAGAGGACAGAGTCAGTCACAGAATTAACAATTGAGGTCAGGAAGTGGTGATATTTACCTTTAATTCTAGCAATACTGAAGCAGAGACTGAGTTCTCTATGGATCTCTGTTAATTCAGGGCCACACTGGATTACATGAGATTGTTCCACTCCAGAAGAGGAACAAATCCAGTTGGTATTGGCACATACCTTTAATCCCAGCATTTTGGATTCCCTGCCTCTCTCCCAGTACTTGGAAGCACACATTCCTTTAATGTCATCATTAGGAAGCTTGAGCTAGAAAGTGATATGACTAGGAAGATGATATATAAGGATGGAGGAGACAGAGTTTGTCACTTCCGCTGAGGACTCAGAGGCCTTCAGTCTGAGGATTTTTTGAGACAGGATCTTCCTGATGTGGGAATGTTTTTCTGTATGCTGTGAATATCAATCTTTAAATAAAGGAGCTATTTTGGCCTATGACAGGCACCATAGAAGAAGTAGGAAGGGAAATCAGAGCATAGGTAGGAGAAAGGCAGAGTCAGAACAGATCCAACCAACTGCCAAAGAAGAAGCATGTAAGGAGCACAGGTGAGCCATGGGCCACGTGGCAGACAGATGAATGAAAGTGGGTTAAGATGAAAATGCAAACTAGCAATGTGCCTGAGCCACAGGCCAAACAGCATGAGGTTAATATAAGCATCTAAATCATTTTGGGGGACTAAGCCACTAAGGTGGCTAAGGGGTCTGGGGCTGCAAATCTGTAGGTCTGGATCTTTGGCTGCTCCCGCTCAGGGCCAGAAAACCTTATTGTAACAGATGGCTTCCCAACATGGGCCAAACACCCACATAAAGTCAGAGAAAGATTAGAAAGGGCTCTAGAGCACAGAAGCCAAGCCAAAGCAGCTTCCAAACTGTGTATCTGAAGCGGGTCTTTGTTCAGAGAGAGCACGGTTTTCAGGCTACATTCAAAATGGCACTGGTGGACTGGCAGCAGGCAGTGAAAGCGGCAACGAGGCCAGTTCCCAAAGTCTCACAGAAGACTGGGCAACATGTGATTCATTTAAGGTTTCTCTTTACTTTGAATAAAAAGGAAACAGAGTCAAATGGTTTCTTGGTAGCAGCATTTCTTGGGTCTACTCTGTTTCCTGTGGTGAACAGAGGCACGGCCCCTTTAAGGGAACTTCCTTACTCAGCTTTATTGGCAAAAACTATGTGGCTCTTTAAAAGAGTGTGACTATTTTAAAATCTCTTCTGGTTGACGGATAATTAAGTATTCACAATAAAACAGATTCAGATTAAAAAAACAAAACAAAACAAAACAAAAAAACCCCCACCCTGTAAATAGGTTACAATGATGTAAAAGGTACATAGGCTTCAAAGAGTTAAGAGGATAGAGAAAGTCTCTAAAAAAGATAACTAGAGTAATAAAAATATGACAAGCTATTTAAAGATAAAAAATAGACACAGAATCTGGATTATTGTTATTATTGTGTTTTCTTTTAATTTTTTAACTGTTAATGAGCTAACTGCAGAAAAACAATGGATTGCAAATGCAAAGGCTACTAAGTTAAACAAAAATATATATTTTAAAGGTATTTTGACTTTGAAATTTGTGTCTGAGGATTTATTGCCTTGAAAGAGTTCTGCTTTTGTTTCTACAGAACATGAGAACCTGTGGATTGCTTCTAGGCTCTTATGGCTTCATCAACCAAGACCACCTGAAAATTTTCTGATGGGAAGAATTGATCACATCAACTTCAGAGCTGCAGACTAAGATGATCCAGTCTCAGGAACCCATGAGATTGGCATGGTCCTTAATCAGCAGGAAGTAGTAATGGAAAATATGCCAAAATTCCCAAAATAGTGTTTATAAATGCTTATTTTCATTATAAATGGTTAGTCTCTTTCTAAGAAGAAAGAGGGGATATGGTATCGGATTGATTTTTAAAAATTAGATTATTGAATTTACTTTAATTAAAAATCAGCTGTTAGTCTCAAAATATTTTAAATTGGTATGGTATTATATATTTTGCTTTATTAATACAAATTTAAGGTCAATTTTGTTATGCTGTATTTATTTTTCTACTCTTGTTTAAGGTATGATGTTCATGTAACTAATTTAAAATTGTAATATATAATTAAGAAATGCAGATTAATAGTCACCTATGATAATCAAACCTATAGCAATGTTAGTTAGTTTTTTTTAGGTATACAAAGATATATGTCAATTAAATAGGTAATCTTCAAAAACTTCTGAGACCTACAGAATATGGTATTTAAAATATTTAAAAAACTTAGACTTTTATGGACAATGAGACAGGTCTTCTCCTGGTAGCACTAATTTCTCTTAAGAGAAAAATGGGCATTGAAGAAACTTCATATGGATTTTACTTTCTTTGTGGCAATAGGCTGAAGATGGAGCCTCAACTTTGTAAAGGAACTTTGGGTGATTGTCCAGGCAGACAGGTGTCATCACTATCATTTCTAGATTTTGGAAGTAGATTGCACATCCTGTTTATTTTATTAAATATTATATCCTTCTGTGGTCTTTGATGTAATTAAAGATTAGATAGTTATGGGTATAGTTTTTCTTAGCTATTTAAAAAAGTACATTAGATGAAAAACTTTATATTCATAAGAATGAGGTAGATGATAGAGTATTTTCTTTGATTTTACTAAATATAAATAAACTAGATATTGTAACTGCAATTTTTCCTTGATAGCTACTTTGTTATAAGTAATTTTGCTATGTTAAAATTGAAACCTTTCTTTCTGATTAGACAGAAACAGAGAGATGATGTGGGAATGTCTTTGTGTATGCTGTGACTATCAATCTTCAAATAAAGGAGCTGTTTTTGCCCATGACAGGCACCATAGAAGAAGTAGATGGGGAATCAGAATAGGTAGGAAAAGGAGGGCCGAGTCAGAACAGATTGAGCCAGATACTGAAGAAGAAACACAGGTGAGCCACAGGCTATGTGGCAGATAGATTAATGAAAATGGGTTGAGTTAAGATGAAAGAGTTAGCTAGCAATGTGCCTGAGACATAGGCCAAACAGCATGAATTTAATATATATGTCTGAATCATTTGGGGGTGCTTAAGCAGCATCAGGTGGCTAAGGGGTTTGGGGCTGCAGGGCTGTGAGTCTGGACCTCTGGTGCCCGGGTCCAGAAAACCTTATTGTAACATCTTCCCTTTTTGTTTGAGAGTTGGCTAGGTGAGAAGTGGCTATGGTTTATTCCTCTGGCTCTCTTATCTTTTAGCATTTATCCCAATGTCTGGTTTCAGGTTTTTATTATCAGTACCAATTAGGATTCATGCAACAATCCTTGAGAAATATTGGTTATACAATTTAATTCATTTTTGAATATTCTTTATTTAAGTGATTTTTTTTATTTAAAAAAGTTTTCTTCCCATACCTATCGCTGCTCCCCCTACCTCCCCTCCTTCCTGTTCTCCCTCACTCAGCCTCTCCTCACCACATCCTCCTTATCCATTCCTCAGGGAGGGCAAGGAATCCTAAAGTGATTCAGTTTGGGTTGGCATATCCAGTTGAGGTAGGTCCGAGTCCCTCATCTCAGTATCATGGCTGGGTTAGTTGTTCCTCTGTAGGAACAGAGGACACAATATGTTATTGGATCCACTTGTTTCCTCATAAAGTTAATAGAAGATGAAAAAAACTGAATACGTTGGGATTTTTGAATATCCCAAACATGACTTCAGATGATGCAGAAAGGGGAGACATTACTTGAAGTTTGAAGAATTTTAATTAATGTTCACAGAAGAATTTAAGTGTCTTTTATAATTTCTCACATGTACTATATATTTCTAAGCCAGTTCACACACCAGTAATAAGCTCTTGTCCTACTGCAAACCCTTCTTTAGTTTCTTTCCATGAAGGTTCCTCGGCTGTTCTATCAGAATTAGTGAGCTCCCAATGGCTCTGGTCAGCCATTTCTACGGGTCTCCTCCTCATGTTCCTGATCCCTTTGCTCATACACTCTCTCCTTCCCTCTTAAGCTTATGTTTTATTATGTTTTAAGTCAACAGTGGCTTCCTATTCCATCTAGACAAAAAATTTAAACCCTTGTATTGTCTGTATAGTGCATCATTCTCTCAATTTTTCTCTTTTCTAAGAATATGTTGACATCACATGACACTTTCATAAACATGAGACATGCATTCTCTCTCTCTCTCTCTCTCTCTCTCTCTCTCTCTCTCTCTCTCTCTCTCTGTAGGTTAAGGTTTAATATTCAGTTACTTTCTCTTTTTAAATTTACTTTGCTCTCTTGAGAATAGATCTTTCACGGAGCCTGGACTCATTGATTCAAGTAGACTGGCTGTCCATTGATCTCTATAGATTCTTAACTGTCTACTTCTCCAGTCCTAGAGCTATAGGCAATCACCATTATGTCTGATGTCAGCTGGATGCCAGGATTGATTCAGGTCTTACTCATGTATCAAGTTCATTTTCCATGAGCTACTTTCCAAACTCCAACTTAGCTCACACAAGCTTGGTATTCAACACTTTACATCTACCATGCCTGCAGCTTGGAACATGGTTCCACATGATAGCATTTTCTCATTCTGTGAAGACCAGTTACTTTGTTCATTGAATGATTTATTATGTATGATTTGGGCACATTTTGACATATATTTTCATATGATGACTGCCAGAATATTTTGAATTACTTACAAACTGAAAAATGACAACATAACTAACAGTCTATAAAATTTGTCTTTAATACATCAAGACTGTTTTAATAGCAAGAAAAGAAACTTCTACTTTCAGGTTGACAGAAGAGTATGGGCTTATTTGATTAAGCATAAATAGAAACTGTATTTTTCTACCTGTAGATACTTTCATTATATATACATATATGCCATTACACAAATGTGATTGTGAAATATTCTGACCCTATCCTTAAGTCTTAAATTGTGATACAGCTTTAACAGGTGTTTTCCAACTATGATTCCAAATTACCAGTACTTCTGATTCACTCACACTAGATCCTTGTGTAGAAAAGTAAACTCATAAGGGCTCAGTTTATTAGCTCACCTTTATCCTTGGTTTCATATTTAATTGCTTATTCAGTAAAGTTTTCTGTGTGTTAATCAGTTCTCCAAATTATGTTACCTTATGTAAATTTACTTAGAAAGACCTTAAATATGAGTTCTCAGTCAAACTGTTAAATTAGAAAAATATTACAACCAGCTAAGGAAAAACACAACGGTTTGTATCATTTCCTACATGCAAACCAGAATGTTAAAGTACTTTTCTAAGCATTTCCATGAATTTATAGAGTCACACTATCATATGTAAACACCTCCCAAGTTTCTCTCTCCTTTGTTTTGTCTCCTTTCCTTTCTTCCCTCTACTTTACCCTTTCTCTTTCTCTCTCTGTCCACCTGCTACCTGTCTTTCTCATACACATAAACAATAAAGACACACACACACACACACACACACACACACACTTCAGACTGAACATTTGAGAATTACTAAGACTAGGAAAATTCCCAAGGATCACTTATTTAAAAACCAAATTTTTGAAGCATTGTGTTTGCGTGACATGTTTCTTCGTCTATTTCTTAATTATATGAGTCATTACTTATTAAGAATTAGTCTCTACATTGAGACACTACATTGCATCTTAATATGAATTTACTTCATTATCTAAAAATATATGATTTACCATTTATATGTCTAGGTTTCGAAAAGTGAATGGTGGTCATTGGCATTAGACACAATATGTTATTGGATCCACTTGTTTCCTCATAAAGTTAATAGAAGATGAAAAAAACGAAATACGTTGGAATTTTTGAATATCCCAAACATGACTTCAGATGATGCAGAAAGGGGAGACATTACTTGAAGTTTGAAGAATTTTAATTAATGTTCACAGAAGAATTTAAGTGTCTTTTATAATTTCTCACATGTACTATATATTTCTAAACTTAAATTCATAGCTGGCAATGGCCAGGCCACTAGATAAACTTTATAATCACTAATGGCAGGGAAAGGGCTTGGCAGTAAACACATATGTGATGCCAGGAAAAAAAAAAGAAAAACAAACAAACCAACAAAAAGGTCTTCAATGGTTTCCAGCACACAAAAGAGAAGATATTATATAGCAATAAAATAAAATAAACTTTTGCAAGGATAGAACATGGAAATTTTGGGATTTTATTGTTCAAAGTTTAATATAGGTATTTATATTACTTACATGCCTTTATAAAGTACCTTTCAGAGAAAATTAATACTTAGCAGCTATATACATGTCCATATGCACATGTGCCGCAACTTTTGTTAACTGATACACTATTATATTCTTACCAAATTCACTTTTATTCATTTAAATTTTTACATATAACATGACTTTAACTGTGTGGTTTTATATTTAGTTTTAGAGTATAATTCTTTTTTTGTTGTAGTTTGTTTTTCAGGTTTCTCTGTGGAGCCTGTGTCCTGGAGGTCTTTATGTAGTCTATGTTGGCCTAAAGTTTAATTCCTAAGTTACAAAATAATGATCTTGAAATACATCACAGCCCTTTAGGATGTTTTCAGGGTTAGAGCAAATAAATATAAATAATATTCTTGTTTGATTTGTATTAGAGAGTTTTTGCAACATAGCAGAAAATGCTTATTTAATTAAAGATAATATTTCAAGAATATTGTCTCCAAATCAACTCTTCTGTTTATTTAAAGGTCATAATGAACAGACATTAGTCCTCCTTCTGAGTAATGTTTAATTATAGTCTCCATTTGATCACTGGGCTAGGCAGGGAATCAACTGAACAGTAGATTGTTGGGGGTAGTTATCTCCTTGTGGCTAAAAAAATACAGATATGAGCTTGCAATAAATATGTATGCATTTTAGAACGAAGCTAAATTTTAATGTTAATCCTAGTGTCAATGGTAAGATTTATAACTGCCACAGGCCAAGTTACCAATGTTTGAACATTTTTATGTTAAACCTTTATCATATTGTGAAAATTCATTACTTGTGCAGGAGAACAGCAAAACTATGAAAGTATTACACACACACACACACACACACACACACACAGAGGACACAGGTTGGAACATCTGTGTCATGGCCACTTGCTCCCACAGCATTAAGATAGTTTTAAAAATAATGGAAACTTCAGAGCTGTTTTCCTCTCCAATTAAGTTTAGGAGTGGACAAATGTGAATTTTTTGCTACTTGTAAACTACTTTTCATAGGAAAGTGACTTGATGATAACTTCCAGAAGCCCTCTAATACAGAAATGCTTTTGGCTGAAAACCATTCCTTTGTGAAGTTCTTGGTTCCCTGTCCACTGGCTTTATTCAGGGGTTCTCATGAACACTCCCACCGTATGTTCAGGCTATGGGGCACCAAAATGTGGCTGACTATCACTTGCTCTTTCCCTATCCACTTCTAATCATACATTTTTAAGTCTTATAGACACTCCATTTCTTCCCTGGGTCTCACTCTGATGAGAAAACTGTTTCAGCAAGGTTAGATATTTTAGTACTAATAATTTCATGACTTCTTTTCTTCATGGCAAAACTAATGGGTGAAACAAAAACTCTATTTGAGCCTGTTACTATTATCTCACAGCAGTTAAATGGCCCTGAGCCTGACAAATAGCACAAAAGTCTTAATGGTCAGGGTGTTAAGCAGAATCAAGGGACTAAATGCAGCTACTTTGGCAGGGAATTTGAACACATTACGGTGGTGATGGAGTCAACACCTTTCTGCGGCTTGCTATTCTCTTTCATCACACTGTCCAAAACTAACTGAGTGCTTGGACATAAATTTTTTTACCACTCCTGGAACCTAGGAACCATTTCAAATAGCTCATAACAGGAAACTTCTAAGTAATAGAGAACTGCAAAATTAGAAATGCTTTTAAAAATAAATTCTCCAAAACATAGTGTTCCTAGGTCTATATTTATTATATCAGGTGAAAATATCAAAATTACAATTTCATATTTTTAAATCCAAATAATTTGGAAAATAATAGCCTGACTGAGTCTTCTAGTGCAATTTGTTGGATCACTAGTGCACAGGAAAGTAAAACATTGATTCATTTCGTAGACTCCTGTTTGCTCTTCCTCAAATAGCTGCGCCAATTCATCAGTTCACAAGTTTTCTTGGAAGTCATCATTAACAAGATGCTTAAAAACATCTTTCTGGAATAACTTAATCATCTCTCTGTAAGAAAAAGACATGGTAAATGCCAGATTGGCCAGTATACATAAGGTTTTATAGTATGGAGTATACATAAGATCTTTATAGTATGGAGCCCATGAAATTTTTACCTTTCCATAACACTTGTACACATTTATTATCCACATTATTTTTATCAAAATAGAATCAAAGTTGTTGTCATTTTCACTGTTTGAAGCCATGTGTCTGCAGAGTTTGAACCGTTAAGTATGGGTGCTTTGAGAATGGATTACCTGGGAAATTGCTTTTCTATTCGTGTGTATGACAGCTGACTTCAGCTGTTTTCTTAAGCACCTACACAACAGCTGAACACTTTCTATTGGTCCTTAGATTTGAAGCTAAATGAATTGGAATGTTTGTGATCAAGGAATTTCCTCTTCCCTCGTTGCTAGAGCTTTATACTGTTGACCTTTGTGGCACAGTGATCTTCTATAACTCCTGTCCATTCTGCATCTGGTGCAGATATATCCACCACACAGAAGAAAATGCAAAACATACAAGTTCCAAATAGAAGCATGGGCCTTAGCTGACTGAAAAGTGCTTTTCAACAATCTGGTGTTTGTATTCATCCTCAGACAATAGTCACGTAACTAGAAAAAATGGAATGAAACAAAGATGATTTCAGTTGCACAGAATAGATAAATTGATTTACTAAAGGTGCTCATCTTCTGGCATACATAAGCCTGGTTTTCCAAACAGTAAGGTGCTGACAACTTAGAATGTGATATAAGAAAAAGAGCACTGTGCTGCTTCTGTGCATAGGCAGAGTTACAAAGCAACAATTCCACAGTTTTGTAATCTATAATCTTACTATGCCCATTAACATTTAGTTTCTCTATTTTTGTTGTATATGTGTGTGAATGTGGGAACTTGCTTGGAATGGAATATGTGAGGTGAGAGGATATCCTTCTGGATTAAATTTCTCTCAATTTATCCTAGGAAATAGGTACTACTGAGGTCCTCTGGCTTGTGAAAGAAGCCTTTAACCATTGTGAAATCCTGCCAGCCTATAGCAAGTTATGGCCATTTGATGAATTAAAGAATAAAATGGAATTATTAATGCTTTGAAAATATTATATGTATTTATGAGTATCAAATGCTTTTAATTGCAACACCTTTTACGATTCTTTCTTCAATTGAAATTATGGTATTTTATTTCAACTCTGTACTCTTTCAAAGAATATGACAGAAAAATATCACTTCAAAAGCATCACACTGTGAAGAACTGTGAACACAAAACATTCAATTGTGCACTTAAAATTTTACTATGGAATCTTACATGTTTAAAAAACGATCGTGTTGTAAATATAATCCTGCTTTTATGACAATTGGTAAAGTAAGTTAAGAGATCTCTGTCCTTTCTTGGCTGAAGGATGATCAGATGAAGACAGAAAAGTATGTTCTGATAAAGGAGTAGAGACATTGTGCCCCATGCCATTTATTACTATGCTTTTATTCTGAAGGAAACTCATGCTGCATCCCTTATAAGGATGTACAACTTCTGGGAAAGCTGATTGGTAAATCTAATTACTTCCTCATATTCCTTAAGTGACTACACTTTGCTGTAGGCTTCACAGCACTGTAATATGTTTTACATTCTGTTCTTAACTCAGATAGGATCTCTCCACTTTATGTTTTGCCAATATAAAAATCTGTTGAGTTTTTACAATTTCATTATCTGATCAAAAGTACAACAATATATTTTTACTGGATTCAAAAAAGCAGGAGTGGGGTGTAGACGGCTTAGTAGAGTAATGAGAACACTCATCTATTGCTGAAGTGAGTACAAATTCTTACAGGTACTAAGGAAATCAGTGTGATATTGACTAGCTTAAGATCTATCTATACCACTCTTGGTCATAAACCCAAAGGATGCTTGATCCTACCACAGAGAACTTCTCAAACATATTCATTGTTGTTCTATTCATAATACCCAGAAATTGGAAACAATCAACAGCTGAGTACTCAAAAATGTGTTTTATTTACACAATGAAATATTACTCTGCCATTAAAAAATGAAATCTTGAAATTTTCATGTAAATGAATTGAAACAGAACTCTTAAGTGAGATACCCTAAACCCCCCAGAAAGGCATATAACACGTATTTGCTAGCATGTGAATGTTAGCTGTTAGGTCAAATATAAACAGGTACAGTATATAGAGCCACAGGATTTATGTATAGAGTAAGGGGCCAGGGAGAACAGATCTCCCTAGGAAAGTGGAAACATAACTGGCAATTATGGGTTGATAAGGGTGGGGGAACTGAAACAAGTGGATCCAACGGAGGGGAAGAAAAGACTGCAATGATGGAGGGAGAGCTAAGGGCCATTCAAAACGTCATATAAAACAATTCATAGAAGGTTCATTAAAAAATGTATACACATCAAATAAAGGGAGAAACAGGGTCCCAGAGGGACTTCTATTGCCATCAAATGAAGCTTCAGTCCTGGGAATGGGTTAAATCTAATTGAGTTGTTAGTCAAAGGTGTCCCATGGGAACTTCCAAAACAACCCAGGCTGCTGCTAAGACTATAGGTTGCTCAGATATTTACCCAACTCACTGAACAAGGAGAGTTGACCTGGTGCATGCATATAACCTTAACCCCTATTGGCTAGTGTTCTTTGTGCAGGAATTACTTGGCATACTACTAAAGGAGAAACATAAACACCAACCTAGACTCCAAGTCTTCAGTCTACAATGATGCCCTGCCTCCAAGATACCCTAACTAAGGCAATACTGGCACAAAGCCTGTGGGGTAAGTCATCAATATCTGGTTTAAGAACTACTTTATGAGTTGGAACTCATACTCAACACGCAAAGACAATTTGAGAATAGACAGCCCAGAGACCTTCCATAAAACCAAGTAAACACAAGCATTTTTTTTGTTTCTAACAACAACAATAACAAGAAAATCCACAAAATTATGACAAAAAATGACTCCCAATGACATTTTGCTGTGTTTATAGGTCAGTAATTTGTAAAGCCATCATCAGAGAAGTTCCCTCTTATAGGAAATAGAAACAGAGACCCCATCGCTGGATAATATGCAGAGTGAAAGACATCAGCATACTCAGTCCTAAATGGCATGTCTTCATCAAGTTCTCTCACCCAGGTATCAGGACAAGAATCCCCACAGAGCCTGCAGAAGAGGATGCCTAAAGAGGATAAACACCAGAGAGCATGGAGAACACCAAAAAACCCAGGCCTCATACACACAGTAGGATTGACACATGTGAGCTCACAAAGACAAAGGCAGCATGCAGAGGACCAGACCAGCACAGGACCTTCACAGGTCTGCTCCAGATGGGGTCCCAGAGCTGCAAGGAGAAATGGACACATGCTCATATCACTAAACAAGGAGCTATCTACAGTTGATAACCACTTTCAAATGAAAAAAAAAGTTTTTCCAAGGTAGTCTTATGAAGGAAAGAAACTACTCTAAAGGGTAGGTCACATGCCTGCAGTAGATGGCCAACAGATATCTCATAATGTTGAATTAGAATTTTTATTTTTATTTTTACTTTAGCTTACCTTTATTTATTTCCCTACGGGTTTTGAATAAGGGTTATGGATTTCTCTTTTTTTCTGCTTTTATGGGACCCCTGAATGTGTGAACAAGTGTGTCTCCGTGTCTTTTCTTGCTTTGTGTGAATTGTTTGGGCTATTCCATCTATTTCTTTCATTCTTTGTTGATTTTAAAAAGTCTTATTTTATTTCATTATTATCCCTTAGATGCCTGTTTATTTTTGAGCCAGAGACAGAAGTGGGGAGGATCTGAGTGGGCGGGGATGTCGGAAAGAGCTGAAAGAAGAAACTTTATTCCAAACAAATATGTTCAATAAAACAACTAAGTTGGGGATTTGAGTAATGAGTTAATTTTTTGTAGCTTTACTGTGGATTGATCAATTTACATATGTCTTTTAACTACTGAACATAGTATATCTTTGTTAATGACATTTAAAAAATTATTAAATGTGCTTGGTTGGAAAACATAAATAAACCTAACAATAAAGAGTAAGACAATTATTTTGTTTCTGCAAAAGATTAAAAAAACCCTTCATCCAAATGCTCCAAATTTTAAAACGAAAGAAAAGCAATGAGCTATTTCAGAGTAATGAGCTATGTGGGCACCAGTGGACAATTTTCTGAATGAAGGGTAGAGTGAGACAAACTAGAGAAAGGTATTTAATGCTACGCACATTTTCTGAAACTTTATCACAGACCATTTCTGAGGGTCCTTATCTGAGTTTGTATAATCATCAAAACAATTCTTCAACTCTTTATTTCATGTCTCACAGAAGAACAGGAGCAGATGACTAATAATAATCTTGGAGTATTCTTTTGAGAACTTAAGGTGAGATGTCAAAAATAAACCATTTTTAAAAAGAAATTTATTATATGTATCATTAGAGTACTATTTTTTTCCCAAGAAGATAGATGATTTGCTTTCTTAAGGGCAATACATAAAGGTGTTTGTGTGTGTGTAGATATGTGTGTATATGTGTGTGTATGTGTGTGTATGTGTATGTATGTGTGTGTATGAGTGTGTAGATGTGTATGTGTGTGTATATGTGTGTATATATGTGTGTGTATGAGTGTGTGTAGATGTGTGTATGTGTGTGTAGATGTGTGTATATGTATGTATGTGTGTATGAGTGTGTGTATATGTGCGCATATGTGTGTGTATATTTGTGTGAGTGTATATGTGTGTGTATGTGGGGGGCAGTATGAGGTGGGGGTTTTATGTGTGTGTGTTGCATTGTCTGTAACATTTATGTGAACTTCACAGATATGCACAAGTTAGAGAGCAACATCAGTTGTCATTCTTTGTCACTGTTTGCCTTCCTACCCTGACACAATGTCCCTCCCTCTACCTGAAGCTATCCACTCAGGCTTCACTGGCTGACAAGTTCCCATGAAATGTCTACCTCTGCAAAGGCAGTGCTGTGGTCACAGGTCCCTTTGCATGCAGACACTAGAGAATAAAATTCAGATCTGATCTTGCATAAAAAGTAGTTTAACCTACTGAAACATCTCCTTAGCTCCCAAATTTTTATTTGGTTAACACACACACACACACACACACACACACACACACACACACACACACACACACACACACACACACATTTGGTGTTTTTTCTGTATTGTCTTGACTGGCTGGGATTCACTCTGTAGATCAGATTGGCCTTAATTCACAGAATACCACCTCCCCCTGCCTCCTGAGTTCTGAGATTAAAGCCATCATAACCCAACTTGCTTAAAATATTTTTATCTTTCCAATTTTTGTTAGAATTTATTACCTGTACCAAATTGACTTTATGGTTCCATAGATGTATATATTATAACTGGACCATTTCCAGTCTCCAATTACAGTATCCTGCTGTTACTCACACGCTTCTCCTTCCTAAACCAAGCCCTCCAATTACTTTTCTGTATCTCTATTGTTTTCTTTTTAACTTTAAGTTCTCTCTCTCTCTCTCTCTCTCTCTCTCTCTCTCTCTCTCTCTCTCTCTCTCTCTGTGTGTGTGTGTGAATGTGTTTATCTGTTTATGGACATATGCACAGAAGTGCCAGTGCCCTTGTGGACAAGAAGCAGCAGATCCCCTTATAGCAGAAGATACAGGGGCTGGGAATTGAACTTAGGTGCTCAGAAAGGACACTAGTGCTGAGCTCTCTTTCCAGCCACAAGTTTGTAAAAGTTTAGAGGAAGAATAAAGTTAATATTTACAATACTTATTAAATAGTACTTGAAACTTTTTATTAAAGTTTTAATAGTGTGATATACCTTTACTTTTTCTCCATAAATTATTTTTATTTCTATGCAATTTTTTACATTTTCACCAGCAAATTTAATGGGGAAAAGAGACACAGAATCAACAACATATTTCTGATAGTCTGAAGGATAGAACAGAATATATATTAGATTCTTCTCTCATACAGTACATCCAACCACAGATTCTTCTCCCTCCACTGCTTCCAGCTTCCATCCACCTCCACATCTCCCAACCCCTAGATACATTCCTCCTTTATTTCTCTTCAGAAAAGAGCAGGCCTTCAAGAGATACCGACTAAACAGGATGAAACAGAATACAATAAGACAAGGCAAAAGCTCTCAGCCAAAGCTGGGCAGGGAAACTCAATAGGAAGATAAGAATTACAAGAACAGGCAAGAGTCAGAGCTATACTTGTTCACACTGTTAGGAGTCCCACAAAAACTCCAAGCCAACAGTCACAACACATATGCAGAGAACATGATGCAGATCCACTCATGCCCCAGGCTTGCTGCTTCAGTCTCTAAGAGCCAAAGGGAGCCCTACTTAGTTAACTCAGTGGGCCAAGTTCTCCTGGTGTCCTCTATCAGCTCTGACTCCTTCAGTCTCCTCATCCCCTTTTGCAGATTCCCCATGAGAGAGGGGAGAGACTGGATGGAGATCTCCAAATTAGACTCATCTGTATGATGTCTAACTGTAGGTTTCTGCACCTGCTCCCATCTGCTGCTACTCCAAGGTCTTTATACTTTTCAGCATCCTGAGGAGTTAAGAAGTATCTAGAAAACTTGAGGGATGTTATCTTCCCCAAAATGTACCAACATCTATATTTAACTAGAGTATAATGAAATTTTACCAATCTGGACTTGGAGAAAAAAATCAAATGATGCATATGAATGGCATTTATTTTGATGAGGTCCACTTGGTTAGAACCTGAAATCTGACCCATGCTAACTACTGACCCATGCTAAAATCCGTGCCATTTCTGTGCACTTTGTTTCATTTCCAGTGATAACATTCCTCAGGCGTAACTCTCAGTTCAGATTTTGATTAAACAAATATCATTTAGGAAGGATGAGTCATTTTCCTAGCAGACAAAATTCCTATGTCTTTTCTTGCTTTGTATTCTCTCTACTTAGATAAAGAATCAATAGTTTCTCTATTAAATATTTTATAACAGGTCATTAGGTTTTTATTATAATTTTTGGTTTTGGTAATTATTCATTTTTAAAATTGGAAAGTTGAAGCAGTCACATTCTAGAAGCAGAATAAAACCTTTGGCTGTACTATGAAGTCACTACTCATGTATCAGTCCTTTCTCTATTTTCTCAGCACAGTGCTGTGGGCTCTCTATGACTTACACAGTTTAATGAAGTACTATTTTAGTAGAAGCTGTGATACAGGTCCATGCACAATTTCTTGCTAAGGGAAATATGTGCAGTGGTAAAGCACTGACTTCTTCATCTAAGCAGTGATGACAGAGCTACATCTTAACCTTTGTACCAGGTGAAAATTCCTTATCAAAGTCATTTGACTTTGAGTGTCAAGAGTGATGGTTGATCTTCCATGTCACGTTGATTGACCTGCAACTTTTGTGAATGCTTGCAAGGGTGTACCATCTCTCAATGTGGGTACCATTCTCCATGGTCTGAAGTCATACACTAGAAAGGAAAGTAGTAGCTAACCCCCAGAATCCAATATTTTCTACTTCTTGCCTTAGGTCAGGAATGCCCCATTATCCTACAACCATGAACACTTTAAATCCTTACCACTTTGATGAATGTACCATCCTAAATCAGGAGTCAAACTTAGAAATACTATTAATTCCATAAGCGAACATGATGAAATTTAAATTTTGTAAGTAGAATAATTCTTAGGAACCCTGAAGTTTGGAGACAAATACACTCTATTTTTCTTCTAAAATGCATAATAAAGCTTATACCTTCACACTGAATATACTTAGGCCATATGTGTATCCAAAAACAAAGTGATCAGAATGAGAAACTTTTTATACTTTTGGAACAACATAAATGTATGACCTATATATCTGCCTTTCTAATGTAGACGAAAAGAAATAAAAAAGAATGAAATAGAAAAGACACAGCAAGCCAGTGAGATTTAGGAACTGAGAAGTTCAAATGGAAATACTGTAAGTTAGTTCTAGAATATCTCCTGCCTGTCTTGCTTACAGTTCCCACTGATCTGCCCTCCATGAATTTCTACCTTCAAGTCAAGTCAGCAGGACAGAACACAGTATGGATAACCACAACAAATATAAAAGTTGTAATGTCAACAATTAGCTTCTGGGTTATTGTGAAATAACTCAATAGAAAAGTCACTGACAGAAATACATCCTTTGAACATTTATGTTCAAAAGCTCACTCCTTATCCACACCAGTTCTTGGATCCATTTCTTTCTTTTTTAAATAGATTATCAAAATAGGGACTGGGAGAATATACTTCAAAATTTGGTGGAATGGGTTTCTGCAAGAGATGTTTACAGGTAAGTAATCTGTTCATATGTGTACATGCACACACACAAATGCTCATATTTATGCATGATATCCTATGCTACCCTCTGAGATAATGACAGGTAGAAAATGTGTTAACTGTTTGGATTCAATAGTGCAGAGGTCCACATCAAATCTATTTCTTCCCTTTAACACTAGAAATTGTTTTATATCTACAGCATAAAATAGTGCTCTAAATAATATAGTAAAACAGAAACAAACTTCATAGTGATGTAGTGCAGGGCTTACACATCCACAAGGAAGGGGTCAATATGTTAATGATCCTGGAGTGTAAAAGGTTTACCATCCCTCAATTATAAAGCATCAATGCTTAGCTATTCAAATCCAAGTTTGTATAATGCTTGCAATATGTTTTCTATCCTACTACCCTGAGACCAAAGTGCTTAGATATGAGTGTTTATTACATGGCTAGTGTTTTGCTATCCACACAAATGCTTGCAACACTTTCCCACTGCATATATGGGTTGTGATTATCATGCACATCCTCAGGACCCACCGGCCAGAGTCCTCCCAAGTGCTAGAAACTGTAAGAGTTAAAAGAAAAAAGAGACAAACAAAACTCCTTGTACTATGAATCAGATCAATATGCCACTATGTAGCACTTAGAAGGTGAAGCCCATTTATTCTACATTCATATTTAATGTGTAAATTTATTTTTACATACTGAAACAGCCTCTTCAAATGCCATGAACTGAAAGCTAGGCAGACCGGATGCATTCCTAAATATAAAGAAGGAAGAAGAAAAGAAATGAACCAACAGTAAAATAATCTTGCTACTCACGGTTCTTTTCACCTCTCCACCTTGAGCCAGCTTTCATTCTGCCGGAGACACCCACAGGAGAAGCTATTTCAGCCATTGAGAACAGCAGCATCAGTAACAGCACAGCCATGCCAGGTAAAAAATAGCCTCTGTGAAGAGTTCTGTTGCAGACGAACCTGAAGGCTCTTATTGAGCGTAGAAACCCAGGGCCAATTTTGACACTTTAGACACCAGAAGTGCAAATACGCTGTTATCCCTATTCACTTCAAAAAAATAAAGCATGTATATTCACCCCAGTCCCTATTTGATTTGTGCAGGAATGTTTTAAAAAAAATCTCCCCAAACTAGAAGAGATGTACAGCTTCCTGCCACACATAAGCACAGATGTGAGGAGTCACTGACAGTTTTCCACGTCTTTCTGTAGCCACCAATACCTAACCCGCTCCCGACATCTCTCACTTTTCCCCCAAATGTTTGTCAACATCTTTCATAACATGGTTAAGAGAAAAAAAGCTGAGATTTCCGCATTTTCCCACCTACCCATTCTGTCTACTGATTATAGTACTTGAGAAAACTGAGTATTTAATTTTGGCACTCCAAACACACCTCATTTCAAACAGAGGTGGTTGTTAAGAAAGGGGGAAACAGTCCTCACTTCTGCTCAGAGCTCTATCTAACATCTTGGAGAAGGGATTAGATGTATAAATATTGGCTGCTGAAGGATGATAAAAATACCTCTGAAAAGAGGGAGTGGTAAACAACCGTCCTTCATACCCAGATAGCACTGTTCGATTTCTCTATTCAGAGAATAATATATAAAGACAGTCAGCCAGAAATATCGCAGTGCTGTGAAGCAGGCAAAATGTAGTGTGCATGGCACATTCTGGGATCATCTGCAGTGCATCATAAACACTCTTTTGCTTTGTAAATAAATGTTGGTATCTTCCAACTCTTCTGTTTCCTGCATAATGATTTTTATCACTTTATGAGCTGAGCAGAATTTTCATCAAATCAGATTTCTCTCTTTAAGATGAAGTGTATTTCCTGTGGGCAAATGGAAATGTTGCCTTGAATTATTTTTGGAACTATTCTGTAATGACATAGATGCTTGCCTTCACTTTGGAACATACTTATTTACTCTTAGTAATAAAATAATGTTATGCTTTTAAAAACATGATTCCACAAAACACATGCTAATATTTTAATAAGTACATAAAGCTATTTTCAGCTACCTCTGCACACATAATAATGTTCTCTAGACTGATGGAGTTCACAGAGCTGCCAAGACAGCTTTCTAAAACATATATCTGATAACTTGAAGTTAACTATTCTGTTCTGGTTTTACAGCTGAGGAAAATTAAAGGTCTCTGGTAGGCAAACATGGTAGATAGATAAGCAAAGTAGGTTTGGTATAGGACAGGATGGGAAGGTGGGGATTGTGGCCATGCACAGAAATAGCTCGGTTATTGGTGAGAGGAGCCACTAATTCCAGTTGAGTGCTCCCAAGGGTGTTCCTTAAGAAGGATTGTCAGATATCTTAATTTATAAATAAAAATAAAAAATCCAATTATTATGCATACTCTCCTGAAATTCTAAGCAAGGCACATAAATAAAAGTCTTTTTAATGTAATACCAACTTAAATTATTCAGAGTCTTTGATTCAAAAATACTGCTTGGTGTAGAGATTCACAATTATAATCTCAACTGTTGGGACGGTGAAGCAAGAATATTCTGTGTTCGAACCAACCTGGCTACAGAGGAAGACCCTGCCTCAGTATATTTGATCATCCTGGCTATAGAGGGAGACTGTGTCTCAATATAAAACAAACAAATTATTATTTGGAAGATACCAATTACAGTATTAATACCCATTTCACAAAGCCAATGGGATAGACAGACACAAGCCTACTCATATCCCTCAAAATATTTTATTTTCCTGATATAAGTACACTGCCACTCATCAGCAACTTGGGTGGAATCACAAGCAAAATAATAATTAATAATAATAACAATAATAACAATAATAATAATAATCCCCAAAAGACGATTTCTGGGAAAAGCAAAGAAGGCAACTTATATTTTACTTATATTTTTAATTACTGCTGTGAGCCATAGAATTTAATTAGACCAGGAAATATTCCTATTTTTGCAAAAGAATTTATATTACCAGATTATAAATTCTTTATATACATTATCAATTTTCTAAAACACTCCACACAACTCAACCTGACAGTCTTGTCAATGTAGATAGATTAACAGGAGCTCATCTTCTCAGAGAGTGCCATGAATAATTATTCGTTTTTTCTTATGTCTAACTAACCTGACAGTTGAGAGTTCAAAACGCTAATTTAAAGATTTGAGGAGTTTTGGGCAGCTCATGGCTGCTGGGACAGAGACTTACTTTTCTTTGAGGCATTGACACTATGTGGTTTTGCACATGCCCAAGTGGATAGCCAACACTAAGCCACATATGAGCAGTAATAATTTGACTCAGTTATTATAAAACAAACGAGGACACACATCTTAGGGTGATATGTGAGGGAATCCTGGGAGAGTTGGAGAGGAGAGTGAGGTTGTATTTTATAAGAAACATTGCATACATGCATGGCATTGTCAAAGACTAAATACAATAAATAAAAAAAATAGTATCTTCAAAAATAGGCATAGACTTTATCTAAGACCTTGAAATTTTGTGTTTCCTTGTCATTCTAAATTTAATAATGATTTCTGTACAAAAATAATAAAATCTTCAAAATTTATTTAACTGTTGTTATGCATGCGAATTCAGAAAATGTGTCTCTATAAACTATAATAACCTATAATAACTTCTTTCTTTGGTCATGCTTTATTTATAGGTTGACATTTTTGTTCTTTGATAGCCGGTATTAGAGATGTTACATCAGTTAGAGATGATACAGATAAGGAGGGAGCACTTCATTCTATGTCTGCTAAGTCAGTAATGTCAAGAAATAAAAGAAGCATCTTGGTCCTCTACTCCATGCTCTACTAGCCAAAGCGCAAAGCTTACCTTCTGTTGTAGCTTGTTAAAGGTGAACACTGAGAAACTATGAAGAAGGAATAACTATAACAAGCTGGGTCTAGAAACATTCTAAGCCAAACTTTCAAATCTTCCAATTTTTAACACAAATGTACTGGAGATTATCATCACATGGGCTCAGTTGGCCACCGCATTATGAATTGATAGGAAGTCAGCTGTTTGGCATTAATATTCTAAACGGAACATGTCCAAATATACTTCCACATAAGTACTAAGAAGGCAAAATGCCTTTGTGCCTTGTATCATTCCTCTTCTTTAAAGCACATCTCAGACTTGCTGAGTTAACTAACTCTCCAAGGTCTGATCTTGGCAAGTGGACTAGTGTGAAACATATCAATATGGGTATGACTGTCAGCCTAAAGAATGTGTCCTGATTCATGGAAATAAGTAGAAGGAATTAAAAGCCTCTTGTCATATTCTCTCCCAACTGTTTCAGGGCATCCAGCATGAATCTTTCAACCTCATGACTGAGGGGTTGTCAGGAATCGTTAGATGTCCATTCCTTCCTGATCATTGTGGTTTTTTGTGTAGAAGTAGTTGGGACGCAAAATAGCAGTTTTTTAGTACATAATTTGACCATATACCTTCAGTTAGAGGAAAGGTGTGAATTGTTATTGGAGTGTAAGGTAACTCCGTGGAAATGGGGTATTAAGCACAGATAGACAGGAGGTATAATTATACTGGGCAAAGTTGGGAAGAGTGGAAAGTAGATTCTCTATAACAGAGAACAAACGCAAAATGTGAAAGATCTAGACAGCTATTAATGACAGATGACCATAGAGATGGGTAGGTGAAGTGCTTGGAGCTGCAGAGAATTCTGAATTACAATGGAGAGGGTTGAGAGAATATGGACATATACATTAAAAAGTTACTTTGTTTTCAGTGAAGAGAATAATTTAGAGATAATTCAAATATCGATGTTGAGCTCACTGAGACTGACAGCTGGGGAATCTAGGCCTTTTGAATGTGAATAATAGTTGTGTGGCTCAGGTAGTTTGTGGGGCCTCTGGCAGTGGGACCAGGATTTATCCCTAATGCGTAAAGTGGCCTTTTGGTGTCCATTCCCTACAGAATGCTCCCTTGCTCAGCCTTGATGCAGGGTGAAGGGACTTGGTCCTGCCTCAACTTGATGTTTCAGACTTTTTTGATTCCCCATGGGAGTGAATTGTGGGTGCTTAGCTGAGGTAGAGGTGAGTGGGAGGAGTGGAGGGAGGAGGGGCTGTGGTTGGTATGTAAAAGTGAAAAAAAACACATGTAATATGTATTAAGGCATGACTCCCATTGAAATAGACTTAAGATATCAAAAGAAAAGAGATGTTTTCACTTTTGTCTTTGTTAAACAACTTTCCTAATGCTATACATTGGCATTTCAAGTAAGAAAAGAAACAATAAACAGTATGTGAAAGGAGAAAATGTATCAATGTTCTAAAAAATAAGATTTTAAAACTATTAGAATTCAGCTCGTTTGTCTAAATGGATCAACACCTCAGCATAAGGTCATATGCCCAAATGTTACAGAATAGGAAGTGAGAAATACTCTTGAACTCATTTGCATGGGAAAAGACTTTTGGAAAAAGACTTTGTAGCACAGACATTAGACCAAAATTTTATAAAGTGAGACACAATAAAACCAAAAAGCTTCTGCCTAGCAAGGACTGTACCATTTGAGCAAAGCAGCATAAAACAGAACAGGGGAAAATACTTTATCAATTGTATATCTGATAGCATGTTAGTATCTAGAATATGCAACTAACTAAAAACATTCTCTGAATAACATAAAACAAATTAATAAATGAAAAATGAGGTATAGACCTAAACAGAGTTCTCAAAAATAAAATGCAAATGTCTTAAAACACTTAAATATTCAACATTCTTAGTCACCAGGAAAATGCAAATTAAAACTGGTTTGAGGTTTCATCTCATTCCAGCCAGAATGGCTATGATCAATAAAGTGACAGCTCATTCTGTCTAGGATGCAAGGAAAAGGTGATAATTATTCATTGCTACTGCAAGTCCCAACTGGTATAGCCACTAAAATTCAGTGTGGAGGTTCCTCAGGAAGTTGGTATTTGATCTACCTCAAGATCCAGCTCTTCAGTCTTGGGCATGTAACCAAAGGACTCTGCATTACCGTGCAGAGATCCTTCATTTTCCATGTTCATTGCAGCTCTGGTCATAATAGCCAGAAAATAAAACCTTCCTAGATGTCTATCAACTGGTGGGTGGAAAAGGAAAATATGGTACATTTAACCAATGGAATATTATTCAACAATAGCATTTAAAAAAATCTTAATTCTTAAATAAAAAAATACTTGAACTAACCCACAAACTTAATATTCCAAATGGTAAATCATTTGGAAGGTTAAGAGTTGTAAGTGAAAATCATTTGAAGTTCATTACAGTAGTAGAGGCAAGAGAAATTAAATATTTTAGAGCTTTGATGGCAGAGTAGGTGAGACTGATGTATTTTAAAAAGAAAATAAAACAAAAGAGTTATTGTTAGTTTCATGGGAATACATGCTCATGCTGCGAGGCATAGATAGTAGATAGAAGTATTTCTCATAATAGTATTTATCAGTGGTTACTTCTTGAACTTAACATGTGTTTCATCATCATTGCATATTTTATAGAGTGGTGCAATTGTTTGATCTGGTTATCAATCAAAACTAAAGATGATAAAAAAATATACATCAGGCAGGAAGATGACTAAGTGAGTAAAGATGTTTCTGCACAAATTTGGTCACCAACATGACACTAAACCCCAAGAATCCACTTAAAGGTATAAGGGGAGGTTGTCCTGATACTTACTAACATGCCGTGACATGCCTTGGTTCCCATCAATCACAAACACCACACTTATAAATAAAAACAATTTAAAAAATAAACAATTATTCCCACAGGATTTGGCAAATTGCCTGCACAAACACATGGCCTTTTATTTTCAAACCAGTTTCGAGGAGATAAGCTGATTATTTATACTTTTCCAGTCTTCTTAAGAATCCTATCTCCATTTTCCTGTCCACAAATGTGGGCCATAATGGTGTCACAAACAAGATGGAAAATTGATGTGATTCAGACTAGATGGGAAGAAACACTTGGTATTACTTGTCTTTTCTCGTACTGTTTCTCATTGGTGCTTGTTCTGTGGTGTCAAAGCTGCTATCTTTGTGGGAAAGTGGTCTTCAGGAGGAAAGCTGCATTTAGAATCTCAGAGATGAGGCTGGGGTGATGATTCCAGTTTTGCAACCTTCAGTCTGATCCCAGAGCTCTATGGGCCAGCTAAACTGGTGCACCCAGCAATGAATAGCACTCTATCTCAAAACTAAAGTGGAAGGTAGGTACTAACACAAGGAGTTGTCCTCTGACCTCTATGCAAAAGTTGTTCTTATACACACACTCAAACACACACATGTTTGTGCATACACACTTGAAGGATTAAAGCCCATAGGCAGCAAGATGATGAGTTCTCTTTAACAATAATATGACTGGACTTGTTCATAGGCCTAATGTCTCAAACTCCTGCTCAGAGTCACACAGCTAGGTTGCTTTTTGATTCCTTACTTTTCAACAACATAAGATAATAGAAATTTGTCATCCCAAACTGCTAAAATCTGGGTGTGAAGTTTACTTTGTAAGCCAGGAAGAAGTGGTGGACACATGCCTTTAATTCTAGAGAGGTAGGCAGATCTCTGTGAGTTTGAAGCCAGCTTGGTCTACAGAGTCGATTCCAGGACAGCCAAGGCTTCACAACCAACCAACCAACCAACCAATTGACCAACCAATCAACTAACCAAACAACCAACCAACCACCCCAAAAAACTAAATTTATGCTGTAACAATAAACAGTAAATAAATTACCAGATATTTCTCTCTCTCTCTATCCCCCTTCACTGAGTTACTTCAATCTGTATGTTCTATTTCTCTTCCAGTATCTGACAAACCGCGACTGCCATTATAGATTATTGTCTAATTTTTTTTTTCATTTGAGTAGTAGAAGATAATTGATATTATCTGGTGATACAAACCAGAAGAATTACATTCTAAGCAATCACATAGCTTTTAGAAAATGTTTCATTAGCAATACAATTTTCATGTTTTGAGTTAGGCATTTAGAACTCAATTTTAACAACTGTTAACAGTTCCTAACTTTCCACTCTGGCCAGATGGTCATGCACATTGCACGTATGGATCTGGTCATGTAATGTATATTGATTGTAGTTAAGCTATAACAAAAAGAAAATACCACCTCTAACTCATTTATATAAAAGAACATCTGTTAATCAGGTTCTGAGCTCAGCATCTAGTCCACTATAGATACTCTCAAATATGTCATATAGGTGATTCATTAATATGATACTCGTTCAAAAGGATCATAGACTCAGAGAAACCACTCCTTGCACTCCTGTGTACTGTTTGCCCTTTTACTTCCTCCAGGAGGTCCTGCTGTGAAACAATCCTTTTCTATACTATGAATATATATTACTTTCATTTGCTAATAAAAAGCTCACTGGCTGATTGGGCAGGAAGAGGTTGAGCTCTAGAGCCAGACTAAGGTATTTCTGGGAAGAGGAAATGTGGAGTAAGAGAGCCACTGGCAAATACAGAGAAGCAAGATGAGAAAGTGATACTGAGAAAGATATCAAGTCATGTGGCTAAGTATAGATAAGAATTATTGGTTTATTTTAATGTAAGAGTTAGCTAGTAACAAGCCCAAGCTATCAGTTGAGCATTTATAATTAGTATAAGCTTCTGTGTAGTAATTTAGGAAGTATTTGGGGGATCCTGGCAGAATAAGAAACTTTCAACTAAAAGGTCCTACATTTATCTCTTGTCCTGGCTTTCCATCCAGAAGTGCAAATATTTTGTTTCTATGACTTATTTAAGAGAATTTAGTCTTTGCCAAAAGCCCTATACCTCATATAACAATGAAATTACAAAATTGGTAGTGCTGTGACACATTAGGGACAAACCAAAAATTTTTAATTAACTATATTAGTTTTTCTGTCACCTGAGATTTATCCAGTAGATTAGATGCTTTAAGATACAAACAGGACAGAAAAACTCAGCAAAAGTAACTTCATTATGCCCCTAACAACCTTCATCAATGAAATCCTCTCGGCCATGGCACCTCCTGTTTTTTCCACTATTAATTAAAATAGCTATTTATATGTAGTCTCAATAATTGTTTAATTGGATGAATAAATTAACACGCAATAAAGTGAGCTGTTTAATGCAAATAGCATTAACACTATTTTTTTAAAGTTAAGTACCTTGCTATGTGATAGAATATAAGAAAAAAGTAAAGTATGTACAAATGAGAGACCAAGATACCATAAAAAGACAAGAAAACTTTTTGTTTTGTACTAAATACATATTAGACACAATCACTCTCATAATTCTGCAGCCTATCCACCATGACTTCAGGTGAATTTAGAGAAAGGAGAAAATGAAAGCAAATCAGGAACTAAGGAATTGAGATAATATTTAATGCTAACAGGGTTGGAAACTCCATAATATATTCAGATCTATGAGATGAGTTGGTTTTGAGAGAAATTCAAATTTAATAGTGATCAAGGACAAGTGATAAGTGGTGTTATACATTTGGTTCATGATTAAAAAGATGAAATAAAATTTAGATGGCACTTGACAGGAAAGGTAATATCATAGAACGCAAGAGGCCAATGTGAAGAACATATTCCAATCTGAGAAAAACCGGAAAATGGCAAAGAAGACCAGATGAGGATGAGTGATTGCACTAACAAATGTAAAGAACGGTGCAGCACTGACAATAGATATGTCCTTAATAGTCAATTAAACATACGAGATGACCCCATTCTCCTCTATTTTCTCAGCACCTTTTACACATTAACACCACTTTAAATTGTGCTTGATGAACATAGCTCCCATGATCCTTTTTACACAGCCTTCATGCATGCAGATAAGTAAAATATGAAAAAATATTGCTTCAAATTCTAAATTAACTTCAACCGGGCTTCCAAATAAACCATAAGAGGACTGGATAATAAGTAGGAAATTGATGACATGAAATTGATTTTCATTCTGGAGGTCTCTTGAAGGAGGCTTCTGAAAAGAAGCCTGAACAACATAGATATGAAGTTATCTCAAGGTCCACATTAAATCCAAAAGTGGCCCAGCTAACATTTGGATTTAACCATTACTGATTAAACTTAAAATACAGTGTTCACTTAGAATTAGCTTTATGAACACTGAGTTCATTAACATTGTTAATTTATTTTTTATGTACATGTTGGGTATCCACATGAGACGACAATGGAGGTTATAGGACAATCGTAGGAGTCGGCACACTTCTTCAACTATGTTGAACCTATGGATTGATCTTAACTTGGCAGCCAACACTCTAATCCACTGAGTCATCTTGCTGGCTCTGCACTAATGTTTTATTAGTACTTTTGATAACTGGCCTTAATATTTTATTCATAGCTTAACTCATGATATAGACTATATGTATGATACACAGTGCTTCTATTATTCTTATTTTTCTATTTAATGTTCTATTATCCTTTGAAATAGTAATGGCAAAACAAGATAACAATGAGGACAAAGGATGTTTACTGTTAGAACTGTAATATAAATTCTTAAAAGTCTGAAAGCTATGTACTGCTTTGTGTGACACGATTTAAGTTTATCCATTCTATAAATAAAATTATTTTTCCACCTGAACAGGTGTTTCAAATTTTAGAAGACTCTTTAGTTTTAGAACAGGAACAGTCAAGAATCTAATTTTATTGCCGACAGCAGAAATGTTTGCATATTAAAAACTATTGAACTGCTAACAGCTTTGTAAAGAGAGAAGATACATTTTAATTTTACCCTTTGGTAAATGAGAGTAAATTCTTCAACCTACTTTAGTACAACTAATATTTCTGAAATATAAGTACATAGTCCTACCCAGATGTGGCTTTACCTTCACACCCAGATTTTAGCAGTTTGGGATGACAAATTTCTATTATCTTATGTTGTTGAAAAGTAAGGAATCAAAAAGCAACCTAGCTGTGTGACTCTGAGCAGGAGTTTGAGACATTAGGCCTATGAACAAGTCCAGTCATATTATTGTTAAAGAGAACTCATCATCTTGCTGCCTATGGGCTTTAATCCTTCAAGTGTGTGTGCACAAACATGTGTGTGTTTGAGTGTGTGTATAAGAACAACTTTTGCATAGAGGTCAGAGGACAACTCCTTGTGTTAGTACCTACCTTTCACTTTAGTTTTGAGATAGAGTGCTATTCATTGCTGGGTGCACCAGTTTAGCTGGCCCATAGAGCTCTGGGATCAGACTGAAGGTTGCAAAACTGGAATCATCACCCCAGCCTCATCTCTGAGATTCTAAGTGCAGCTTTCCTCCTGAAGACCACTTTCCCACAAAGATAGCAGCTTTGACACCACAGAACAAGCACCAGTGAGAAACAGTATGAGAAAAATCAACCAATACCAAGTGTTTTCATTGTGGCTTTGGAAACAGTTGGTTTTCAGCTGGGTCATGACACAGCTGCAGACACAGCTACCAATAAGTCGTGTTCTCCTGAATAAACTATTGTCTCTGAAGATGAAAGCAGTGACTTCCTAGTCCCAATTACATTGAAATATGAAGGAGCCAAGCCTTGTATGAAGAGTTTAAGTCTATTTCTACACTACTGAATACATGTGATTAATCATGTATCTTGTTTAACCGTTGTAGTTGAACAATAAGAGACCTTACACCATATGCCCAGGTTGTGCTGAAACTCTGCCCAGAGATTGTTACAATCAGAATCTGGTGGCTAGTAAGTCACACAATGGAGAACCAGTCTTTTTGAAGCTGACAGTCAACACCATATGTCAGACATGGGAGCAAAACTCTAAAGGAACCTCTAGCCCAGCTGAACGCAATAGTGAAGCAATAGTCTGGCAGTAGAAATATTTCTATTGGCTCCATGCTAATGGTTCTGCGATTTTTAGCAAACCCCTTTTCCCACAACTTCTTGCTTATTTACATGATGTTAAAAAAAATACCTGATTTGTAGGATGGTTGAAAACATAAATGAATACAAATAAATACGTTAAAATATCACCAAAAATAAGGCAGACACTAATAATATGCCAAGGAATAATATTGTCACTTCTATTTCTGCTGTAGTTTTCATATAAATAGAAAGAAAATACAAGGAATGAGAAGTTTTGTGCAAACTCATGCTGATATGGAATTATGATTGAGTAGTCATATTCATATGTTCCTAAGTCAAGTTATTAATTAGCTATTTTTGCATCTGTCTTGTATTTCAGAGGCGTGGATAATTTTCCAATTATTATTAATGTGTATGTAATGGTTATTAATAATGACTGTATATAATAAAATAGATATTACATCTATAATACAATGATTAATCTATATTACTAAATTAATATTTAAATAGGAGTTATGCAGTGTACCAGATGCTACCTGAGTGACTGGTGGTTTGAATAGTTATGGCCCCTATAGACTCATGTGCTTGAATTCTTGGCCCATAGAAAATGTGACGGTCTTGGACGACTTGTGACCCTGAAGGTGCAGGCTTTGAGGTCTCATATATGCTCAAGCGACATTCAATGTTACAGTTTTCTTCCTGTTTCCTGAAAATCAAGATGTAGAACTCTCAGCTCCTTTTCCAGCACCATGTCTGCCTGCACACTGCCATGCCCTGTCATGATGATAATAACAAATAAAACTTCTGAAAATATAAAGCAGCCATAACGAAATGTTTTCCTTTATAAGAGTTAGCATGGCCATGGCCATGCATGATGTCTCTTCACAGAAATAGACACCCTAACTAAGATGGTAACATCATCTTTTCTTTTGGGGCCACATATTCTGTTTAACACCTTGTGTATTGTTATCTCTGCTTTTAATGTCATTGCCTCTGAAATAACTTTGACGGTGACGTCAAACAAGGCTCTTTCTCTCTGATGATCAATGTTATAAGCTTTAGAAAGCACCGAACTCTGCCAGCTGCCACAGTCTTTCACAATATATTATTTATAAAATATAAGGAAAGGTTTTAAAGTTTTATCAACTCCAGAACGTAGGCTCTTAGCTAAAGGGGATGATATGAGTTATGCATATTTCTGTATTTTTGAATCTCAATAAATTACCATTGGATGGATGAATTCATTAGTAAAAACTCATGCAATCTTAAATTATTTGCCTCCCTGATTTTATTCACTTATTGACATTTTATAGAGAAAATTGTAAGTTGAGATATTAGAGGAGAATCATTGTTTCTGTAAAGTTCGAGTTTAGAGATAGTGAATCCTGACTTCATATCTCAAATCCATCACCTTTTAACATTAGCATATAGTCTGGGAGAGTCTAGTATATTCTGTACACTAGATATAGAATTGTAAATTATGTAAATGAACCTGAATAACATAATATTCAAGGTCGAGAAGAAGCTAGAATAATTATATGAGTTTATTGATATTGCTATAAGTATAATTTTTTATTCTACCTCTTACTTTCATTTTATTCTGGTGGCATTTTGTACTTCCTGTTAACTGTCCTTAAGGAAGCTTTTTTAACCACATTTCTATGAGATATTTCGTTTTCTTACATTTCAGTGTCTTTGTTCAATTCAATTGAAGCCAGCAGGGAATCTCTCTAATGGTTCACGCTTTCTTGTATGGAGAAAAATCAGAACACTTCATGTCCTTGGTGTTTTAAGTCATACAAAAAGATGTATAAATGCTGTCGGTTGTTAAAAAAAATAATAGCTATATTGTTGTAACTGCAGAATATTCCAAGTCTCCTCTGACACGAAAAACCTCTTTGAAAACAAATTATAGATGTACATTTAATACTAAAACTTGTTGTCTATTGCAAGAAGCCAGTCATGAAGCGTCAATGCTAGGGTCTGAGTTGGCTCAGTGTGTATTGGTGCTTGCTTCCAAGCTTGATGGCCTGAGTTTGATCACTGGAGCCTGCATGGTAGAAGGTGAGAAAACAGTCTCCTACAGATTGTCTTCTGACTTCTATATACATGTGTCTTGGCACACGTGTTCATGGTCACAACACACACACACACACACACACACACACACACACACACACACACACACACAATGAATATAAAGATGCTTTTAAAAACAAAGAAAAAACAGCTAATTTACAGAGCAGAATTTTGAATACTTTTACCTAACCTGCAATGTCCGCATATATAAATGCAACAAAGACTATTGTTTATCCTATAATTTCCTTAATTATTGCATCTTTGATGATGTAGTAACAATTCAGCGAGGTCTACCATGGGTAAAACTTTGATAGTTATATCTTTCACTCTAATTCATATCATTGCATGCTTTTTATCAAACTATCATAGGAATAAATTTTATTTATTTAGCACTGAAATTGTTCTTCATATTATCTATAGTAGATTTTCCAATTATTGATAATAGTATTTTTTGTTATTGTTTTTGTAAGTAGGTTCAGGCAATGTAGCTAAAGTTTTGGGGTTTTAACCCGATTAAGGACCGAAATAAATAAATAAATAACATGAGTTATTTTTTTTACAGCATTTCATTTATGGGTGAATTAGTTAACAGTCTTCAGAGGTAATCTCTAACCATAGTATTTAATTTTTTGCTATAAAAATATAAATAGTCATATAAGTTTGCTTAAAATGTTGAAGTAATTACTTTGTTTGGATAAGGTATGACAAAAGAAAATGGAAACATATTTGCCAATCAATTTTGAATCATGGATGGAAAGATAATAAAAGTTGACTTATTAATGGCCAGGAACTCTAACTCTGAAGTCACAGGTGTCCTATTAAGTTCCCAACTTGTCTTAAAACGATCTGTGCCCTCAGTCCCCTACTCATTACCAGAAGCACTTATTTCATTCATTTGAGCCCATGTGAGTCATGATCATAATATGCAATTCCAGGACTAAGCCTGTATTTGTTACCACATATTTCTGCTAAGCCATGATCCTGTCTACTGGGTGCAAACAGTTAAAGCCTATTTTCATAAATCAGGAATTTGATGAACAGTTTTTTAGATAATCTTGTCACAAAGTTTCAAGATGAATAGAACTCATTTTTTTAAAATCTAATATCAAATATCTTATCTGAAGACATAGTTCTGCAACTTCCATGGAACCATACCTAGGCTCCAAACATTGTGGAGTGCCCAGTCTAGGAAAGGACTGGGGAGTCCAGACAGTAATGCTAAGGTGATGGACATAGGCAGAGTGGATTATCAACCATCATGGGCACACTAGCCCACGCTGAGCATGCTGAACTCATTCTTGGACAAAGAAAAAGGAAATAGCTGGTCATCAAAACAGGAAGAGTTTTGAGAGTATCCTAGGCTTATTAAGTTTTGGGTTTGTGATTCAAAATTCAGGGACTAAAGAGATGGCCATTTGTCAAAGATGCCGGTAATGATAAGAAGCTGAGTTTGTAATCTCAGACCACAAGTCAAAAGCCAGGTGTTATATATAAGAAGTATAAAAGAGTCAAGAATTTTAGAAAGAAAGCAAGGTGGTGCATATGATGGTTTTGAGGAAGGAATGGGATGGGATGAAATTAGATAATTATAATTTCATAAGTAAAATTATTTTTAAAAAGTTAGGTATAGTGTTTCATACATGTAATCTTCTGATGGCAAGTTGAAGACAGAAGAAAATATATTTCTGGAACTCTCTGGCCAATAACAGCCTGTCTCAAAAAAGTGGACCATACCTCAAAAATGAAACCTGAGATTTTCCTCTGCCCTCCATACACATGTGACAAATACATTGGAATGAAATAAAGATTCACAGTCTTTAAATACTCAAAACTAAATGGACAGTGTGCAACACTAAAAACAATATGAACAAAGGAAGAAGCATTTAAAATAAAACTGGCACTCTAGTTTTACCATTGGATGTTTAACGAGGTCTGGAAATAACTGGGATTAGGATCAGGGTTAAATACCTTCCTATATAGGAAAGAAAAGTATAAGCCTTCCTATAAGTAAGAGCCCTAAAGATCAGTCAAAGTGTTTTCTTTACGATTAAGAAAATTCAGGTCCAGACTTCCAATCCTTGCTTTCACATTAAGTGTAGATATGCACGGGAAATGGATGTGTTAGGTTGGTACTACACAGTCAAGAAATGTGAACCCTCGGGAGACAGCTCTGGCATGTACAAACTGTTCATGCAATGCCTAATAACCAAGCTCTGGATACAAGTTCTGCAAGTTCTTTGCAGGTCAGTTCCCCTTATGGAGTCTATGTTTTTTCACCTATGAGATGTTTGTATTATGAGTGCCCGACTCAGCAAAGTTCTAGATGGATTCTTTGAGGTAAATTCTGGAACAATGATTTATTAATGCAAAATAGTCTACAGATATTATGTGCAACAATTCCCATGAGAGCAGCCATGGAATGACTTGGTATTTAGCATTTTGATTAGAAATGTCAAGGGATATTTTAATGGATAGTTTAGTTGTGACACAATGGACACAGGAGTATAAAAAGGCCTGGGGGAAGAGTAGGCAAGAGGGTGAATGGGTGGGATGGAGATAGGTGAGGTAAGAAGCATCTTAAACTCTTCTATGCCATCCCCTAAAGTTGTTCATATTATTTATTTTTGTAAGAGTGCTTTAAAATTTTTGGCCATGGCTCTATCAGTACCTTTAAGTGTTTGAATTTGAGAAGGTTTTCTATTTATGCAAATGTGTTGTTGTAGACTCATTTTCAGGTTTTTTTTTTTTTTTTAAATCTCAAGTTTTATTTCTGGTAGCGAGATGGCTGGGTGGTATGAGTGCAAAAGATGGGATGCCTACTGGATTACAGTTATCTCATTGTAATTAAGGTAAGAGAATTTCCTGAATTTAATAATGTAGAAATTACTACTTTTATACATTTAAGCAATCAGTTGAGAATGATTCATCTAAACAGGATGGGAATCGTTTTATTATTCTATCCCTATTTCCCATCACTTCTGTACACTCCATAAGCTAATACAATCTATCCTTTCACTCATATATCTAATCACACTCTGTAGCATCAAGAAGTTCACAACATATCAGTCCTTAGAACTAGAAACATAACAACATACTATAAGAAGACAAGGGCCTGCTTCTTCATCAGCTTTTATTCTAATTGCTATTCTGGTTCCAAAAACCAGGACCCTGATCAATAATGTTTATAACACATAGTACCTTCTGCAAAATACATTGTTACTTTTATACCCAGTGAAGATTTGATTTAGAAGATTACATTGTAGCATTACTCTCTCAGTCATATTCATATATCTTCACCCATTACACATATATTATACATGTTGTGTTATATTTTGTGATCTATGGCCCCTATAAACTCGTGTTTAAATGCCTGGCCAATAGCGGGTAGCAGTATTAGGAGGCTTTACTAGATGAGGTGTACCCTTGCAGGAAAAGTGTGTCATTGTGGAGGTAAGTTTTAAGGTCTCATTTATGCTCAAGGCATTTCCAGTATATAAACTCCTCTTTGGATAAAAATATAGGACTCTCAGCTCCTTCTCCAGCACCATCTCTGCCTGCTGGCTGCCATATCCTGCCATGACAATAAGGGACTAATCTTCTGAAATTGTAAGCCAGTCCCAGTTACATGTTTTCCTTTATAAGAGTCGTCATTGTCAAATCTCTTCTCAGCAACAAAAACCCTAACATGAACATGTAAAATATAGAATTATATACTTCGTAGATATTATATATAGCATTTATACAAAATTTAACATTATATACTTCATAGATATTATATATAGTATTTGTACAAATTTTAAAGTAAGCTGGAGAATTTTCACAGAATCATGGCATAAAAACGTCCACTTGCTGTTTTATTTAAAGCCCAAATGAGTTAAAAAGTCCCTTCTGTGTTCCATCTATCTGTACTAAGTGTTATATTAACACATACTCAACCTTTCACTCTGAATTTCTTTGAACAGCAATGAATCGACACGATATTTTAAAAAGTGAAAATGTGAGTGAGGAGAAGATGCTGTCGATGGCATCTTATATGTTGTGACTTGCAGTTACTGCATGTTGTAGACACAAACCTATGTGTTCCTGAAATCAATCTGACTCCCATTCCATTCTCTAACCAGTTTTGATCATCTTTCCTGTGCTACACCGATTTCCAAAAAACAGTATAATTTCAAGGTGATAGTTTTCTTCACTCTCTTCTTTTGTGCTAAGCTAAATTATGGGAAATAATTTATTTTATTTAGAAAAAATCAAAATGATAAAGTTTTTTTTTAATAAATGGTTGTCATTTTTCAAAAAAATCAATGAAAATATAAAAAAATAATTTGAAGAAAGAAAAACCACAAAAATGCTTACTATCAATTGTTTTATCAATATGAAAATAAAAGCATAACAGGTTTTAATCATCCTATTTTGTCCTTAATCTAAGAAAATTATTGTATTTCAAATAGAATTGTGTTTCTTTGCTCATGTTCTCTGAGATTAAACTCATATTCCTTTTTGGTGAGAGTTTTTGATTTTTACATTTAGTCCAAACCTCACTATAATTTGCTGAGCAGAGTCCCATTTAAATAGGGATCACTTAAATGGAGAAAAAAATAAGGTGACCTGTCAATGTGAATAGCATATCATAATGACACATTTTCAAGAGATTGGATACTAACTTTTCCAGTAGATATTCTGCATGAGATGTCTTTGAGCACCCTCTCAAAAAAAAAAAAAAAAAAAAAAAAGGCCAGTTTTAGAAATCTGTGATTTCTTTAGTGTAGCCAACTTTGTGTTATCCTAGTGTCTATTTAAACGTTCATGGAGAGAAAGCAGACACTGTAATTAGAGGAGTCATAATGAAAAAAATACCCTTTATTTTATTTCATGTGTATGGGCCTGTGTATTGTGTGTGATCAGTGCTGGTAGATGCCAGAGAAGGCACTGGATCCCCTGGGACTGCTGTGAGTCAAACCCAGAGCCTTTGGAAGAGTAGCCGCTGAGTCACTCTTGTCCATTGACTCATCTTTTCAGTTCCAAAGGCCACAGTCTTAAAGCCAGACTCTCCAGGCTTTGGTATGGCTTAATCATGCCATGAACAAAACAAAACACACAAACAAATCCACAAATCTACACTGTTTTTCTAAAAAACTGTGATGGCATTAAAAGCATCCTAGTTGATTTAAAGAAAAACAAGCAAACAAAATACTCTAATTCAGAAAGACATTTATCATGTATTTTCTATCATTGATGGATGCTAACTCTGAAATCTTATTTATATTTGTTTCCTTTGGATAAACAGAGGAGTCAGGAAATTATTAAGAAGCCATGGAAATTAAGGAACTTCCAAGGGAGGGGAATATACCGACATAATATACTATATAGAGATATGTAGAAAGTACAGATAGAAAATACTCATATAAAGAATGAGAGTAATTATTACCAGGAAGAAATAAATGAGTGTGAGTTGGATGTCAAAGTTGAAGAGGAAAGCTTAGAAGGTTAAATACCACTAAACATTTACCAAAAAAATCATCTGGAAATTCAGTATTGTAGAAGCTCCCTAAAATACATCTATACATAAATGTTGTGAGTGAAAATGGGCAACAGGACTGGAGTCATACTACAAGGCAAAATCAAGCTGATACTGACTTGGAAACTTTCATAGAAATGGTGTAAAGCATTAATCATACTCCACTTTTAACCCTGTGAGCTGCAATAATGATTATACTGTCAAGACATGTCAACTGGCACAACTGTGCCGCAAACATCATGGATGCAAACAACCAACTAATGATCAAAGTCAAGGGCAACTCACCAGATAAACCCATGCCTGGCACCATAATTGCACCAAGAACCATGGACTAGACAGGTCATAGGACTTAGAACAGAGTGACTACTATTATAATTCTGCTAAATAGACATAATATGTAGCCATATTCTAATGACAACATTTCACCAAATTAAGTCCCCTCCAAACATCATTGGATGAGGTTTTTAAGTATTTTTTTTATTTTATTTTATTTTTGCTGTTGACAATGATCAAGACAAAGATTCACAACTGGACAAGACAGAGAGAGTAGCAACTGCAGAATGTTTAATCCTAGAATGTAAGTAAGATATTCCCTGTTCCCAGAACTCAGAAATCATTATGGAAGAAAGACTGAAAGATCCAGAAGTGGTAGATGGTTATAAAGAAGCCACATCTTCTGTCAACAGCAGCGAAAGTTCATGCTCTTATAAACTACAGCAGTTTTGACAGCATTCACATGACCCACGGAAACCAAAGCCATATCAAATGCCAGCTTGGAAAGGAGAATATGCCATGAAGTTCCACACTTAGCTGAGGAGCAACAGGCATTTTTAGCTGCTAGGAAAAGGATGGATCAGTTTTCTCTAAGAATGTCCCCTCTGATAAGTCAACTACTCACCAATGAAAATCCACATATTTAAAAATGCTTTAGTAGCAGAATCAATCTTGATAGTAACACAAAGAATGTCCAGTTGTATGACAAGGGAATGGGAAGGCAGTCTGGGAAGCATTTGGAGGCAGAAAGTTAATATGATCAGAATGTGCTATACCAAATTTCCAAGTAATACAGATAGGCTTTTAAAAAATTAAGAACACATGAGACAATGATATGGGTCATATATTCCGAAATCAAAGTTAATTAAAGTGAAACTATAGTAATAAAACACATTGAATTATATTATTTCTGTCTATACAGCATTGGATCTATAAATCTGGAATATTATTATGCTCATTTTGAGATTCCAGAGTGGTGACCAAATTATTATTTTTTATTAGCTATGTAACAAAACAGATCCTTTAGCTTTTTAGGGTGGATGTATGAAGAAGGCATTGCTGTGAAAGTGTAAGTTTAGTTACAATGTGGATGAGAATCTAAAAAGAACAGTTACAAGTTGGGTTCTGAGAAATGTTGATCATATTAAAGGAAAGGGTATCATTTATGGCTCCTTAAGGTAGAAATTAGGAAGTTTTTACCTTCTAGCACTATTTATTTATAAAACAAACAACAACAACAAAAAACCCCAAAACCTAACTTTAAACGCTATCTTGAGAACTGTCTTTCATTTGGGGCAGAATAAATGTGACAGGATTGATCACTCTCTAAAGTAACTTGAAAGGTTGCCTGAGCTTTTATGTGGGAGGAAAAGATACTCTTTTCTACATATTCTTTTAAAAGTGGAATTGTTCCTAAACCCTGAGAAGTAGGAACAGAAGAAACCATTGGGAAATAGAGATACTTTAGGAAAATTTAACCAACAAAAAATTCTAAATAAAAACTAGAGAGCATATATCTCAGAAAAACATTTGACTTCCTGTAAAAATTCTGAACTTATAGTTATTAGTCCAATTATTCTTATTTTAATTTGAAGTAAATCTTAGTCAATAAAAGAAAAGTAAATTTAAAAACAAGTTCTAACAATTTAATCAAACTACTTTGTATTTAGCATTAAGTAATTTATATGTCAATACTTGCATGTCTGTATTGATGAGAAGTCTAATTTCCACCTACATCGCTGTAAAATTTTTGATAATGCTTTTAGTTAAATACTAAAATTCTATGTAAAAAAGAAAGATAATTTCCTTTTACTCAGGACTTTGAATTTGTATTTTATTTCATTACAAAATACTTACTTTCTTCAGCTTTTCCTCCAAAAGCATTTCTATTTAATGTTTATTCCCAAAGAAACAGAAAACTCACTCAAGGCAACGCTATTTATTGATTTTCCTTTGATCTGTAGTTTGTCATGTAAACTATGCATCCCTTTTCTTTTTTACACACATATGGGTTTGCTGACTGGTTGAGCTCTCAGATTTCTTTGTGGTTAGGGAGAGTTATTTTTGATACAGTGTGAGATATGTTAAAAGAGTGTTTGAAGTGTTAAAGCAGATATCTGGGCCAACAAAAATGAAGATCATGTTCTCAATTTTGATCACTCCCCAAACTGCAGGCTAGGATTCATGGTGTCAAAGAAATCATTGTGAGAAGTGAGGGTAGGCATGGAAAGATGTTTTTATAACACATGGGTTATATTAATAAAGATTTATCTAAACAAAAATTAAAAAATCTTTTCAGACTCCCAGTAGGATTTTTAGAGTTTGTTTGTTTTGTTTTTTCTTTTCTAATTCATACATAATGATTCTTTTCTTTTTCCCCCTTCACTGTTTCACAATTATATCAATCTCTTGAGTACTTTTTCCTTTGAATCTTTGGCTGGCCTCAGTGCAAAGAAATGAATGTTGTGCACCTTGGTCATGTGTCATGATGGTCAGTCTATTTGTATATCTAGTTTCTAAATCTACCTCTAATAAACAGATAAGGGCCATCAGATTTACAATGGAGACTTGCACCAAAGAAAGAGGTTGAAGTTAGTAGCAACGTGTGAAGCAATCTCCAGTTATTACTGCTAAGCTAGAGCACATAAGAAGCTTGTCAAAGCTTCTGACCAATTCTGGTAAACTCTTCTGCTTCTCCTTTGTCCAGACCCCTGGCCTTCTTGCTAGTTCTGTTCTTACCCTGTCCTTCGGATGGCTGAAATGCAGCTGATGCAATATCAACTAAGATGAGAGATCTATATCTTACCTCTGTAGAATGAGGTTTCTGGTCCGGACTTTCGGGCCTTACCTCAAGGTCTAGGCCCACAGACCCGAAGACCCACAGAGACACACAGATACTTTCATTAATTTGCAGCTGATTGGCATAAGGCCCAGGCATATAACTTGCTAGCTCTCTACCCTTCATCTAACCCATGACTCATTCTGTTCAGCCATGCGGCTCAGTACCTTTTCTCACAGCAGCATAGTTGGCCTCTGCTTCTTCCGGCTTCTCTCTGGCATTCTGCTCTGTGCTTTCTGTTCTCAGAGTTTTTCTTAGTCTGGTAGCTCAACCCACACTTCCTGCCTGCCTTTGGCCAATCAGTGCTTTTTATTAAACCAGTGGGTGGGACAATTATTTACCATGAAACAATATAATCCCCTACATACCTCCTACATTTTTTTTCATTTTGTAGAAATTAAAGCATATGCTTGAGAAAAATACTTCCCAAGAATTTTATCGACACATCTTTTCAGTTGTTATTACCCCACAACTAAAAATTAAATAGTTGGTTATCAACAGCAGAATATATAAGTGAGTCCATATGCATACAATGGAACACTACCCACAACAGGAGGGGCATTTCTCACACATGTCAGATAAAGTAGAAAAAGCAAAAAAAATCCAAATAAGCATGCACTGTAAGACAATGACTTTGTGTAGTGTAAAAAGTAGCAAAAGAAAGGTAGGGTCTTAGAAATTACAGTAGCTCTTGTGCCTTCTGGGAGTCAACATTTCTCCTTTACCTTTTATTCCTCAAATATCTACCATATTCTCCATTCACTCTCCTTCAAATTCATTCATGGTCTCTATTAAAAAATCAATTGATACTGTATGTATATACTGTATATGCATATATATTACAAACATAGCCCAATGAGTCTATGTAATAATAATTGTATGTATATATTCAGGGATGATCATTTGGCACTGGGCACCAGTTGATGTGTTCTTCATCAGGGAAGGCTCTTATCTCACACTTTCTTGGCTGCCTATAGTTCTTTGTGTAGGGTTGAAGCATTGTGGGATTTTTCTCTATGCAGTTTGTCATGTTAATTGGTGGCATGCTTGGGAAGTCATGTTGGCTGTAGTGTATGATTTCACTAGGATACATACTCTTAGAGCAAAGTCTCTGATTTTCTGCCTCTTCCAGTATTTCTCTTCCTAACTCTGCAGTGTTCCCTGTAGACCTTAAATGTGAGGCGTTTTATATATGTATCCAATGGCATCAGACTCCACAACTGTGCCTTCTGTTTGCTTGTAGTTTTCTCTTATGGTCTCTATATGTTGCAAAGAGCAGTTTTCTTAATGAGGGGTTAAGGCTACACTTAAGTGTGAATATAAAGATAGATGTGTATAGATTATTGATAGTGAATGTTATGGTTAATAAACTAGTTATTGTAGATTCTCGTCCAATATCTGTGATTTCACTAGTAATGATTTCTTAGCTAAATTTCCAGCCATGATATCCCTTAATTCCAATTAAAGAACTGTTTATTACTGCCAAAGTATGTTTTCCACTGCTTCCCACTTAGGATTATCATGCCATGCTGGTCATTGATGTGGTTCATAGACATCATAGCTGGGTAGGATTGTTGGGTGCCTCCTCATGTGGAATCATGCACAGCACCATTTGGTATCATCATAGCTAGTTTTCAGGGAGAGAGTATTCAGATAAGTTCTAGCTCACGAGCCTCTAAGCCCTGTTTCTGAAATGCATGGTGTTTTTAGCATTAGGATACCTTTTGCCTTTGGAATGTTATCTCGAGCAACCATGTTTATTTACAATACTACTATCAAAATCATCCATCCAGTTTAAATAAAATGTAAAATCTTGACCACAGATGTTTTAAATAAATCTGACAAATTTTATGTTCCCCTCTAGCACAATAATCTAAACCCCTGTATTTTTAGCCAAACCAATTAATGTTTCAAATTGATTTTTAGTTCTATCCAGCTCCATATATACTCATGTCTACTCACATCCCTTTTCTCATCTTTAAAATAGGCATTTACTTCCTGAGTGAGGAATCACAAGCCCAGAAAGATACTCACTCATAAGTGGATTGTAGTTGAAAAGCAAAGAATACCCAAGCTGCAAACCACAACCCTTGAACAATGTGTGATCAGAAGGAATCTAAGAGAGACACCTAGAGATTTCCCTAAGAAAGAAAAAAGGGAAGATCACCTCAGAAAATTGGGGTCATAATGGGTTGCGACCAAGAAGATTTGGGAAGAAATCTTGAAATAAGGAGATGGTTGAGTGAGAGGAGCAAAGAGGGGGATAGAAAGAGATGGCTTTCTTGATAGTGGAAGCCAATGTGGGGTTGGAAAGAGACTGGGTGCTAGGGAAATGTCCAAGAACTCACAGGATGTCCCTGGTTAGGCCTCCAAACAATAGTGTGTGTGGAGTGCCTTAACGGGACTTCCCCTATAATCAAATGAATAACCACCCTAAGTGTCATCACAGAACCTACACCCAACAATGAATAGAGGTGAGACAGAGACCCATGGCTGAGCACTAGATCAAACTCCTGGTCCAGCTGAGAGCAGGGGAGGAGAGTCTATATGAGCAAGGGGATCGAGATTATGAGGAAAATTCCATGTAGTAGATGTGCCACCTTGAGACTTCTCACCCTTTATGGGGAGGGGATGGGTGGATGGGGAGGGAGGAGTCTGAGGGTGACTGGGAGTGGTTGGGAGGAGCGAAGGGAGGGGGGAGCAGGGGGATACATGGATAAAAAAGACATTTTCTTATAAAAAATAGTAAAATGAAAAATTCAAAAATAAAACAAAATAAAATGGGCATTTAACAGGAAACTTTGAGCAGCATTCCCCTTGCTCATTCAAGTTGTCTACGATATCTTCAAAATCCAGACGTTATGTCCTCAGTGTTTACATAAGAATTATGAAAAACACACTCTGTGTTTGATATATATTCTTAATGAAGAACATTTATTATGTTTCTATGAAAAGTCATGTTTATAAAATATTTTATAATATATTTTCAAAAAGGCAATATAGTTTAAGTCCTTATGATTAAAATACCTTTATAAAATTTTATTTTGATTTACATAGGGTAGGCACAAAAGTGGTCCTATGCAGTATCACTACTGGTAAGCTTGGCAATAAAGCCTAGAAAATTTCTTCTAGAATTTTATAGGAAAAATACTATAGAACATGAAAACTGTAAGAATCAATTTTGGCATAAAGTTTATATGACCTCTACTCTGAGCAATATGCAATATAACTAAATGGCAAAACAAAGACACTAGAAACCAATGTCTAAATATATTTTTCAGTTTGTATTTGTTCTTAGATGGCTAATTTTGAAAGAGACTTGGGGATGTGCTTGTTGTAAAAAAAATAAGCAGCTATTTGATAAAAACTTAATTCTTTTTTGACTAGTGTGCAGCAGAGAGCTGATGAGTCAATTGTAAAACTTTAATCATAATATATAAATATAATGTTCCACTTTAGACATGGAGATTTTACACTCATTTTCATATGAAAGCTTTTGAGATTTAATGAGGCTATATCCTATTAAACATCAAGGAAATGCCAAGTTCCATAAATATTTACTGAGGGGCTGTTCTTAGATCATAGACAGATTTCTAATGTTAGAGTTTAACTTGAATTAGAAGGTAAAGATAGTGGGCTTTGTGGGATACTTTGATATTGTTCTCCCTTCTGTCCCTCTTTTGACACAACCGTCTCAGTCCCTCAGACTCTCTGTCCACCTCCCATGGCCTCTCCTCCCTATGGTCCCAATTTACTCAGGAGACCTTATCTATTTTCCCTTCCCAGGGGGATCCATGGATGCTTCTATTAGGTTCCCCCTTGTTACCTAGATACTCAGGAGTTGTGGATTGTAGCCTGATTATCCTGTGCTTTACACCTAAAATCCACTTATTAGTGAGTAAATACCATGTTTATAATTTTTGGGTTTGTTTTACCTCACTCAGGATGATATTTTCTAGTTCTGTCCATTTGCCTGAAAATTTCAGGATACCTTTCTTTTAAGTGCTGAGTAGTACTACACTGTATCTTCATAGAGGGAGGTCATTAGAGAGACACATTGTCCCAGGGAAATACTCAAGAACTCACAAAGATGACACCAGTTAAGACTCCAAGCAATAGAGACAGTACCTAAAGTAGCCTCTCCCTACAACCAAATTGATGGTCACCCTAACTGTCATTATAAAATCTTCACCCAGTAACTGCTGGAAGCAGATGCAGAGATGCACACTCAAAAGTGGGTTAAGCTCCCTGGGAGGAGATATTATATCAGCAAAGTGGTCAGTACCATTATGAAGTAACCCTAAGTGTGAGCTCAATAACTCTGAAATGACAAATGGGGAACCTGCATATGACAGAACATCCTTCTGAATGTACATGACAGTGGAATGGCATGGGCAGTTGCTTTGCCTTGATACTGGGAGGAGAGCCTTGGTTCTACCTCAACTGGGTAGGCCTACTGCCTTGACTCACCCTGGGAGTCCTTACCCTCTCTGAGGAATGAATGGAAGGATGGGGTGGGGGAAAGCTTGGGAGGACTGGGAAGCAAAGAGGGAGGGGGAGCAGTGGTGGGTTATGTTAAAAATATTTAAATAAAAAAACCTGTTAAAGCATGGTTGAAAAAGAAAGAATGAAAGAAAGAAAGCAAGCAGGCAAACAAGGAAGAAATAAAGAAAGGAAGAAAGAAAGAAAGAAAGAAAGGAAGGAAGGAAGGAAGGAAGAAAGAAAGAAAGAAAGAAAGAAGGAAAGAAAAGCTTCATTGAGAAGTTAAATTGGGCCAGTATCTTAAGACAGCTGGACTTCAACAGACTGGTTTGGGTTATAGAGAGTGTTTCATGCACAGAAAACTATAGAAAAACAATTATGCAGTGCACTGTGTAACTGTGTCTTTAATATCTTCTCAACCCCCTTTCACTGAGATTTTAATGTTATTTCAAGAAGACAGCCATCACCACATTACCTTCAACAACCCTACTGGTTCTGAGAACATCAATAGCTTTTAATAGTGAGGCATAAAGAGGGTTGGCATATGCTAAAATTTTTATCCCCAGCTTCATTTTCCATTGTTAATTCTTCAACTTAGAGTGCACTAATCTTATCCATACTAACTTACTTGCCCCTTAGCAAAGATAAGTAATCTTTCTAGTGCTTAATCCTCTGATCAGTATTATTTCCTATGTTGTCTGTAAGCAGAGAAACAGCAGAGAAAACATTTTTGGTTGTTGTTGTTGATTCCATGACATACCCCCATTCCTCAGTCTTAATGGTAATTACAGTTGTCTGTATATCTATTTCTGCACTGGAACATATTTGTTTCAAATTCACTATGAAATGGGACTGAATATTTTTCATTGTTAAATTAGGCTGAAATGAACAAGTCAAGGAAATGAGGAAAACCAACATTGGGAACTATGATTGATCTTGCATGGTTGGGATACAGGAGAAAATGAAGCATCATTAGGAAGCAGACGAAAATAGAAGTAAGAGGGCATCAAATGACTTCACATGGAATTACAATTCTTCTCCTGACACATGTACGCCAACAATTACATCAACATACAAATAATTTATACTTAAATTTTACATAAAATACATTATAGTAATATTAAATTTGAAAACAGAATAGATGATGTCACAAAAACTGATCAAGTAAATGTGTATATTTTGTGGTCAATTGTGAAAGACACATGTTAAATAGAAATACCTTTGGTTATAGTTGTTTGCTTTTACATTGGATATTAAGAATGTGTTATACCATAAATTACTTTCTTACAAGTAAAAATAACCTGAGTCATTTTTCTAGAAAGAAAAAAATGGTTAATAAAATATTTAACACAGTATAAACAACATGACTCTTGACAATTTTAACTACAAATAAAAGCATAATCTAGAGATTAGTAAATTTAATCTAAACAATAGGCATTTTTTTCTTTCATGGGCATTTTATGTTTATTTTATTTATTTGTAATTTCAGATTATTTTCTATTTGGTATCTTGATGAACATTTCTTAAAATCATGGCCAGCCTGTTTTAAAGTAAATGATTTTGGGTTATTAGTGGTAATTTTATTCTATGGGGTAAGGTATCAAGTTAGACCAGAGCTGAGCTAAACATTTTTACAGTAGGAGGTAGAGCCATCCCTATAGCCATTCAAATAATCAGGTCTTGAATTACCATTCTCAGAAAGGGAACAATTGGTCATCTTAGTTATGATGATTTGACTCTAGTGGACCTACATGCACAGCATGTCAAAGGAAAAAAATGAACCTCATTTCCCACAGTCTGCAGATTGCTAGTGTAAAGGAAGGTTAAAGGAAACTAAGATGATTTAGAAGTTGTAATGAGAACATTACAAAGTCCTGGATCTGTGCTCTAGAGATTACTTCAGAATTGATAGAACTTATAACCACTACATGAAATGATTTTGTGTTTAATACAGCAGTAGTTCTACAAATTTATCTGTTCTAGGCATATCAGGATGTGATTGAACAAAGTAAATTATGCTGAACACAGTTACGTGACAGGTTGACTTCCAAGAAAATAAGAAGATCACTTATTTTAAGAGACAGAAAAAAGCCACATTGAGCCACTTTTCAGTTATTCATTATGACACTTTAATCATGGATTTGGAATGGCTGCAAACCTTACAGAAGAAGCGATATCTCAGGTCACTGTTTCTTCTGTTTGTTTTCCTGGTTCAAATATGTAAATAATGCTTACAGAAACTTATTCAATGTAACTGATCCAATGTCATCTTTCTACTCTAGACGGCATTCTGGGTTCAAGTGAAATAATAAAGTATCATGGATCATGTTTTTATTCATTCACATACATTCTTTAATTTTATTTTGGTAGCATATTGTGCCTTTTGAGGACAGAAAAAAAGTCATGTATGTATAAAACAGTGGCCTACTACTGGTGGAAATGGCAAAATATTATAGTACCATATGTCTCAGAATATCTGTTCGTGAATATTTCTGTTGGAAATAACTTAGCTCTTACTTTATTTGGAATTATTGTTTTGTTTTGTTCACTTTTAATGTATTGCTCTGGCCATGAGCTTCTTTAGTATGATGACTTACTCACATCTTAGATGTTTTGTTCTGTATGTCTGTGATAGTTTTCAGACTAATATAATTGTCAAATTAGCTTCATGTTTGAATAAAAACACATAGAAATTATTTTGGTCTATGTTTGGACTACTAGAATGTATTTTGACAGTGGGTTCTGTTGATGTGTACACGAATGTTTTTGTCTTAGATGCATTTGTACCGCAGGTACAGAATATTGATTCCATTCAGCTTGTCTGCCCTCTCTGGAGGACTCCATTTTGTCAGATAGTTAAGTACCTGAAGAGAAGAAACAGTCAGAAATAACTACTGAAAGAAGCAGTAAAATGAGGATACAGCTGTGTCTCAACAAAGAACAAAGTTTTAACACAGCTTGGTTCCAGATCTTGTAAAAAGTGTCTAATTTCTAACTAGAATGTTCCACTCTATATGTAAACACTTAATTTTTAGGCTTTTAAGATTTATTTATCTGTTTTAGTTATTTATCTGTGGATATATTTGTGTGTAATATTAATGCAGTGCCCATGGTGGCCTAAAGGGGACATCATGTCCTCTGGAACTGGAGTCCCAGATTTTAGCAAGACACCACGGGGGGGGGGGGGGGGGGAGGCTGGAGCCAGGAGGAATTGAACTCTGTTCTTCTCCAAGAGCATCAATCAAGTGCTTTTACACACTGAGTCCCGTTCCGGTTCCTGAAAGCATATCTATTTATACAAATGAAGAAAAGTAAATCCTGATGTATTTTCTCACTAACTTTACAAAACTGGAAAATTATACCCAACCACTAACCCAGATTAATTTTATAAACTAGCACAACATTCATTTTGTTAGGTGAAAAAATAAAATTAAGAAATAGCATCTCATTAAGGAATCATATCCTTATACGTGTAGAATAACAAGAATCTATGGTAGAAATTTTTGTTCATATGAACAGAAAAATAAAAAATAATTAGATAAATATGCATACCAAAGAGACTACAGATTTTTTTTACTCAAGTCATTAATCTCATTTCAAGCTATAAGGTCTTAAACCAGAGCTTGGGTGTTATAATCTTGTGTAGAACACTATGCAGGGTATTAATTAGCTGTTTCTCGAAAACATGAATAAAAGAAAAATTATGCTTGTTTTATATAAATAGACTTTTAGTGAAAGAGAGTATCTCTAATGCCAAATTAAAAGAAAAACATTGGTTTTTAAACAGAGGTGGATCTGGCCAATATTTGTAAGTGTGACTTTCGTATTATATATACTTGTAATGTCCACAGTAGCATACATCGAATCTTCTCAACAGTCCTAGCAATCACATTGATTTTGTTCCTATGAGGAAGTGAAATAAAGGAAGATAATGAAAACTGCACTTGACATTGACTCCAAAGACTGTCCATTGAATACACTCTTTACGGAGATCATTCCAGGGTTTCCCCTTAACATTCTCCACAAAATACTAGCATTCTCTGTGCTAAGAGTAAACTTAACATAACTGAGAGGCCGCTAGTGGAGTTTTCAGTAAATTATTTTAAAAAGTAAGTTTAGGAATCTACCTCATTGAAGATAAGCTTATATGTCAATCTAGATAAGGGCTAATAGACCTAAAAGGGGACTTTAAGAATACTGTACAACATTTTAAGCTCTCTTCCTGTTTCAAAAAGGAAATGACCTAACAACTGAAGAGGAATAACCCTGAGAAAAGAAGAGTCAGAGAAGAAAGCGAGGAAAGAGGAACGGAGAAGGATGGGAAGATAGAAGGCAGGATGAGAGGGAGGAGGAATGAAAGAAGAAAGGAGAGAAGAATGACAGAGAACACTATGAAAGACAAAGACATATTTTCGACAGAGTTAAAACTTCAGATGAGTGAGTGATTTTTTTTAAAATTAGGAATATTAGACAAATTCTCCTTACTTATTTTTTAAAAGTGAACTGTTCCATTAATTTGTATTTCAAAACAAGGGGGAAATGTATAATTTAAAAACTGATATAACACGGTTTCCCCATTTTCATTCTTTCTGCAATGAAAATACACTTTTAAATGTGGTATCAGTGTTCATTTACGGGCTTGTGAACCATGTATGTGCTTGTTATTTACAAAGATGAGAGAAGGGAGTTGGATTCCCTGGAACTGGAGTTACAGACTGTTGTGAACTGTCACGTGAGTGCTGGCAGAAGGGTAGTTGTGAAATACTAGTTTAAATGTGCAACATTTGTTTATGATGAGAGATATTTATTTACTGATGCACAGGTGTGTTGCATTGTTTTATGTTGCATTTGCCGAATTCTGTGAAGTTGTGTTACTTTGCCTGTCTAAAGCACTCGATGGTCTAATTAAAAAAAAAAAAAGTGAAGGACCAATAGAAAGGCAGGAGAAAGGCTAAGCAGGGCTAGCAGGAAGAAAGAATAAACATGAAGAGGATTCTGTGAAGGAAGATAGTGGAGAAGGAAAAGGGAAGGAGAGTAGAGCATCAGAGCCAGCCACCCAGCTACACAACAAGCTGTGGAGTAAGTAAGAAGTGAAGAAAGGTGAATAGAAATAGATAAAGATTGGAGCCCAGAGGCAAAAGGCAGATGGAATAATTAAGAAAAGCTGGCAAGAAACAAGCCAAACGAAGGCTGAGAATTTACAATTTAAAATAAGCCTCTGTGAGGGTATTGGCGAGCTGTGTGGTGTGCCCCCAAGGAGCCAAAATAGTAAAAATTTAACCAACTACATGATAGTATGTAGATAAATTGAAAGCTCAGACAAGTTATTATGGGGCAGGAAAGATTTAAGAAGAGAGGGTCGGGGAAGATGGAGGTGCTTGAGGGAACTGAAAAGAAAGGCTAACAAAATAGGAGGATGTTTCAGTCACTTGGTTGCTTACTATCTTGCAACCCAAATTATCATTCATGGCTGTTTTCTATTTTATTGTTTCATAGAGGTCTAGGAAGAACATAGAGCATTAGGGACTCAAAGGTAGGATTCACACAGGAGGAGGAATATGTAGAGTTGGTCTATCTGTGAATAGGATACCTCAATCAGCATAATTATTCTATTTCTATTAACTATCTTGCAAAATTCCATTGTGTACATGTACGACACACAAGCTGTAACAAATGTTAAAAATGTGTAAAAATGGAAAGTATAGCTCTAAAATAAATCATATTAGGAAACACCAGATGGCCAAAAGCCAGTCAAAGAAGAGACACTTGTAGATGTTACTGAAGCCAAAGCAAGGTGTCCATTCTGATGATGACTCCTGGGGTCACCTTAATCATCACATCTGAACGCATTCAACAAATGCAGGAAGAAGATGCCAGACAGCAAGGAAAGCAAGGGACTGATTTAGGATTAAATGCTTATTGGACCTATTCAAGAATTTAAGTTACGACAGAAACTCATATTTGTGAGACTAATCAAGTAATGAAAGCGTCTTCCTTGAGCCACAATAAACATTGGGAAGAGGAGACTGAGTCTGAAGTGAAGTCTAGTTGGTGGTCAAAATTAACTTAGTGACCAATATTCTGCATTATTTTATTCTAGATTTTTTTGTCAGCACATGAGCTACAACCTAATATAGAGATTATATATAAATTATTAGAACACACTAGATAAGTGACTGGAATTTACTTACTTAAACAAGAGGAAAAAGTGTCATTAAATCACAGTACTATTATTGATAGGTTAAAAAAATAGAAAAAATTCTTTATGTATTAATTTTCTATTCATTTGGCAGGGTATTTTTAACTCATCATGTGCTATTATTTTATTATTGTTCACGTCTCTCCTCTACTTCTTGCTGAAAAGGGAAGCCCATTGTTTTGCCTTGAGTTTGGTGTATAGCCACAGACTACAAGCAAATATAAAAGTCTGTCTGGTGGGTGAGGAATACACAAGCTAAATGTTGAAACCTTATTAATAGTGAACAAATCATAAAATTCCTAATGATGTGTTCTAACATGAGAAAAAGAGATGCCATTCAAGGGCAGGGGTGGGGGTTTACAAATTGTACCAGAGATTCACACATTAGACCTGAAGTAATACCTAAAAACGCAGAGATAACTTTCTGGGTAGGTTGTTCATAAAGCTGAATTTTCTTTTAGTTATTGATTTCTTTGTGATCTTAGATTTATTTTTTCCTTATACCATTTTACCTTATCAAGTTTTCATATTTGATTCTTTTGTTACAATATAAACAGACTGGTCTAAAACTGGCGAAAGACTTCAGATAAAGTATTGAAGACATGGTGAAACCCAGATTACAGTGTTGATGAGAAACTGGGAACCCCTAGCCTCACACACAGGAGAACAGACTCATTCTTTCAGCTTTGACTTCTAGGGGCTCTGTAGACACCCTTGGGAAAGCCAAGCGTGACCAGATTTCAGAGGTCGGCAAAATTTTCTCAGGGAACATTCTGAGTATTCTGTTTTGCAAAAGGGATTACAGTTTAATGTGTTCACTCTGAGTATCTTTTCTTATTACCTAATTGGTTGAAGTTATTAAAAACTTTGCAGCGAGTTGAATTTCAATTCACACCTTATAAAAAGGCTAAAATATGCACACAGAAAGACTGGTAACAGAACAAGCAGTGTTAGTCTTTGGAATGACTCATTAGAACACAAAATGTTAAGGGCTAAAGCTAGACTCTGAGATTTAACAGTCACCTCTGCAGAATAGGTGACATGCAACATTTAACATCAATCGTTGGTTTTCACTTAATACAGCTTATTATGGGCCAGATGGCTTAACTGTTTTGCCATTTCCTGCCTGACTTTTAGCTACACCAGGAATTTGCCTTTTTAAGAAATACAAACTGCAAAATGTCAAAATAGTAAGGTATGCATTTTCTATGAAAGATGCTAAGCATAACTTTGGATTCCTCTAACAAAATTTCAAAATCCCAGTGAAATATGACAGTGGTGAAGTGTTTTAAACAACATTCACTTTGCTATAATTCCCTGTGTCAATACAATTGCATCAGTGCTAGAGCTGTAGTATGTTCCCTGCATTTTGACTGAAGATATGAGAAAGGACTTTTGAAACTACAGACAGGTCCTTCAAACCAACCTCCAAATTTATGAATAAAGGATATTGACTACTCTTTTATATTTTCAGCACAATTTTGAAACTATTAGTCCAATAACATGCTTGTTTTTGGTTACTTAGATTATGTTAACAATAAAAAGGTTTCAATTAGTTACAAAGAACCAATATTTGGACATGGTATTTAAAACGGTTACAAATATGAATTAGGACAACTTGTTAATGTCCAAATATTTCACATAGTCAATTCCTTCTGCATAGTATATATAGTGAAGTCACAACAGCTCCATATTTGCTTTGATGATGTTTTTCTATTCTCTCGACAACCTCTTTGAGCAGATCAAGTCTGAACATAGCTCGCTGTACACAAACTGACTTTTATACTCATGGTCCAGTTCTAAATGTTGAAGCTTTATTAAGCAGAGGTTATATATTTTTAATTCTTTTGTATGGCATATTTTATTCCTATCACTGAAATGAATGGTAATAGTTGGAAGATCATTTTAATAGAGAATAGGATGATATTAGAAATTAAGAATTGGTCTTGATAAATGTTTAATAAAATGATCGTTCAATGCTTTTATTTTTAGTACATTTTGGAATTCTTTAGTTTAATCTTTTGACTTGACATCAAACTAAAGTTTAGTGAAATCATCAAAATATTTATTGGTAAACAATAAAGTTAGTTTTTTACAAAAATGTACACAGTGTCTAAAAAGTTCTTTGGAGACAGCAATAGATACAGCATGATCAAGGAAGAATAGTAAAGACTCTATACAGTGGTAGAGTGGTGGGTCCAGCACCTCTATTTTTCTGTGCTCTTAGCCTTAACTTTTGTTAATGAGTACAATGAGATGGTTCCATAAAAGAACCAGAAAGAATTAATAGTATTGGTCTGGCAACTACAAATTCTTATATTACTCTCTGATGTTTTTCTTTTACTCCTATATCAGACCTTAAATGATGTGTCTCACCAATTATTCTTTTAATAAATATTTACCAAACCCTTGCTAAAGTGATTTCTTTTAAATGACAACTACTTTATTCTTGAAATGCCCTCTCTGTAGGTATTTAGAGGCTTCATCCTCTAAATCTAAGCAAGTATACAGCCACAATTTTGAAGATTCTTATGCAGGACAGTTCTTATTTGGTCCAGGGAGATTTTTTTTTTTTTTTTTTGCATTATCTGACTTTTCACTCCCATAAAAATATATTCTTACACCCCAGAGTTATATTATTTCTCATGGTCTGTAAATGATAACTTGTCATATTTCTACTCCAAAGTTCTTAAGCTTTTCACTGTATATTTAGAATATCGAAATTTCAAACCACAGATCTTTCAGATTAACAGGACCTTCCCTTTGCAAGAAATGTAAGCCACTGGCAGTCTACAGATACTTATATTTTACACTTGAGAATTCTTTTTAAAAAGTAATTTCATAGATTATATAACTACATCATTCTCCACTCAAAATCTTCCTGTATTTCTCTCCTTGGACTCTTTTTCTCCCCTGGCCCTGTAAATTTCACTAAGTTTAATATTCCCAGTCTGTATAATGTTATTTGTATATCTCTTGTGAGGACTGTCCATTTGGTATTGGATCATAAAATGTTTGTTATTCTCTGAGAAAGACTATTTTTCCCACCCATAGCATTCCTTATTTGCCTGTAATTGAAGCCTCCTGGGTTTTTCCTTGGTCATGTTAGCATATCTCATTCTTTTTCAGCTCATGGTTAGGCAGTCATGTTATCGAGACTTTGAGGCACATGTACCCAAGCACAAAATTGTTAGTGCAAGCAAAATCAGTTGTTATTGTCCTTTTTTGGGTAATAAACTTTATTAGCACTTAATAAACTTTTGTTTTAAGGTTAACTGAGAAATAAAACTAAATAAAAAAATGTGTGTGTGTGTGTGTGTGTGTGTGTGTGTGTGTGTGTACATGCCTTTGTCCATAGGCTCCTTATTTCCTAAGTAGATTTTTGGGCTGTGATGCTGAAACCTCATACCTATGAAACACTGTCTCATATGGGAGAGAAGAAATATAAATTATCAAGGAAAAGGAGATGGAGTTGAAGTTACCTTTGATATTGTTCAAAGTTTAGAGAGTAAGCATAGTGTCTAAATACAGTTTTAAGAAACAGCAGAAGTTGAGATTAGAGGCATGAATCACCACTCCTTGACATTCATGGCTTGGCTCTGTCCTCTGTTATTTCAGGCTATTTTTATTTAATATGCCACCACAATAATACTCAGGACATTACATATAGTTGGGCACATATAATTCATCATCTTCTTTGTGGTAGCTGCGTATACATCCACACTGTGTGTTGTATCAAGAATAAGAAATAAAACTGTATTATCAGATGTGTTGCAGACACCATTCCACTCAAACTGACCTTCAGCAAGATTTATTCTGCAAACATGAGCAAAATGAACAGCTAGAATTATGAACTCTATCAAAGACTGTACTTATTTGTTCTCTAAAATCTTTACGTAATTTCTTTATTTTATTTATAGCTTACCTTAAGAAAAGAGTATGTGTTATGAAAATGAAAAGGAAGATATGTTTTACTTTTGACAGAAAGCTTGTCAATAAGAAAAAAATGGCACTATAAATTGCAGTCATAAATGGTTGAAAATTTAAAAAAAATAGCAGAGAAAACAGTCTTCTAGAATCTATTCCTGAAGATTCAAAGTAGTTAGAGATTCTAGGATTTAAGAGACTTGAGCAAGGAAGTAGAATATTATTATGTTAATATCTTAAGGTTTTTTGATAATTTTATACATGACTATGAGTACTATATATAATTTTCAAACAGCAGAAATTAATAAAATATTTTACAAATAGAAGGAGATGAAATAGGGAAAAGACAGCATTAAAGAACGTCAAAGACATATGTCATTAGAACAAGAAAATTCCAATAGAATTAATGAAAATCACTGTTAGTGGGTATGGCCTACATCATGACAATGATTGAGGTGGGTGGGTTTTTGTTTTGCAAGAATCTTTCTCCTTTTCATGATGCCATGCAACTGTTACTTTTCACAAAGCCCCATAGTTGCTCCCAAAATGTCTTGTATTCATTAGCAACTAGAAACATTTGGAAGAACTAAATACTTTAAAGGGTTGTTCAGAAAGAGTGGATGAAGGGACAAGAGTATTTTAAGTTTATGTACTGAAAACATTTTCTCTGTGAGACTCTCACAGTTCTACTAACTCAACTGAAGGAGCTCACCCAAGATAAGCACTAAAATGTGAACATTATTTTTTAAGAAACTGAAAAAAGTAAAAGATAAAAAATAAAACATGGGACAGACCTTGTGAGTATAATGTGGAGGGTAAAAGTGTTAAAAAAACAAAACAGTAAAATTATGCATAGGAAAAGAGAAAAAGAGTTGAAAATAGAAGATGCTAGCATCATAATAAAGCGTAAAAACATTTAAATCTAAAACATATTTGTTTATTCAATAAATAAAATATGTCTAACAAAATGAGAGATTCATACCCTGTTTGCTAAAGTTACATATTAATTGGTAAAATGAGTTAAATTGAAATCCAACCAAATTATTTATATTCCAGGTTTATAAGTGAAATGAAAATGTTTAAAGCTAAAAACCCACAAAGCCTCAAAGTTTTTTATTTAATCAAGACCTTATAAAATTACGTACAACTTTGCAGTAACTTATGAAACAAATGAAATAAGAGATTCAATTCAACCACCTAAGGTTGTGAACAGCTATTTCTTGAAGAAAAATTAAATCAACATTTATCTCATTTATGGTTTACCAATCAAGAAAAGACATACTGTGATTAAGACATTACACATCTATGACCAATCACGTCCTAAAATGACTTTCTTAGACCTCTGCTTCATTTCAAGTTTAATGAGTCTAAAGCCCTCGATCATACAAGCATCTATTTGGTACCATGCTCTTATGTATCCACACAAGATCGCTGATTGTTTCTGGCCACAGAAAAGCAAGGCACATGCATACCGCATGATAGGCCAGGTTTGTGTGTCTGTCTGCCTTTCTCTGTGTGTGTATATGTATGTTTGTATGTGTCTGTCTCTCTGTGTGTATGTCTCTGTTGGTGTGTATGTATGTGTCTGTCTCTTTCTGTGTATCTGTCTATATTATCTGTGTGTGAGTTTGTGGTTGTCTCTCTCTCTGTGTATGTATATGTCTGTTGGTCACTCTCTCTGTGTGTCTGCCTGTCTTTTCTGTCTATCTGTCTCTGTGTGTGTGTCTCTCTCTCTCTCTCTGTGCACGCGCGCGAGTGTGTGTGTGTGTGTATGTGTTTCTTTTGGAAGATCTTTCACATCTGGCAACATATATGGCTGAGAGATTAGATTAAATGAAGTAAGTTTAGATAACAGTGCTGTGGTTTAAATGTCAAATGTTCCCTTTGGGTTCACTTGTTTGAAAATATGATCCTCAGCTAAAGGGGCTGTTTTAGAAGATCATGGAAGCTTTATGAGGAGGAACCTTACTGGAGGAAGTGGGTCACATGAAATGGCACTGAGGCTTTAGAATCCAGACACACTTGATGGTAATTTTGATTGTAATTCTCTCTTTACTGATGGCAGATTCCACGTAGTCAGCTGTTTCTACCTCCTGATATCATGTCTTACCTGCTGTAGAACACGCCTCTTGAATCTAAGTCATAATAAGCTTTTCCTCCTTCACATCATTTCTTTTCATGCATTTGCTCACTGCCTTAAGAAAGGTAGCTAATGCGGAAGAGTAAGGAGAAAACAATATAGAATGAATAAATCACGTTATAGTTTGCAAATCCTTATGCTTCACTTTTAAATAAGATACATTGGCTTCTCTGGAAATTCTGTTGATTAAAATAAAAAATCCAGGCAACCAGGGAAGGGTGAAAGTGGAAAAATATTTTTCCTCTGGACCAAACCCTCAAGTTGGGTTTTCTGCTTCCAAGTGGTCAGACAGACAAACACATTAAATGGGCAGACAGGTTATGTTTGTAGATTTAGGTGTGCATATGCGTTTAACAATAACAATTAAGAAAAGGGGGTCCTGAATTTGAATGGAAACAGAAAGGGTTCATGGAAGTGGCTTCAGTGAAGAAAGAGGTGGAAAAATGATCCAATTATACTTTAATCAGTTTTTAATTAAAAAATTAAAAATAGCTCCATACTATATTGGAGAGAAAAAAGAGGTGGCTGAACTCTAAATGACTTTTCATATATTACACTATATAAGCTTTTATAATGAATCTGGAATAAAATGATTGACATTTAATAAATGCTGCATATGTAGGTAATTATTATGAGTGATGTTATTGATTTAATTAATTTATTTGAAGAATGTTTCAAAGCTTTTCAATAAAGGTGAAACAAAATGAAGTGAGGTAGAACTGGAAGCCAGGCAAACAACAACCATCATAGAAACTTTGCCACAATATTATGCTCAAACAGTGAAAACATGTGTATACTTGAGGTTGAATAAAGTTTCATTAGTAAGCCTGGAGTTTAATAGTTTTATGTTGATGTATTACATTATAAGTACTACATTGAGCTTACAAAAATTGAGATCAAGCATTTATTTACTCAGAGTACAGGACCACAATCACCGTAGCAATTATTTTTATAAATTCCAATTCTACCCGTCACTAGGCAGTACAGCCAGTGCTTTGGACAACTATCATTCACTTTAACAAAGAGTCAGGCAAAAGCAAAGGAGGAATGGTAATCATTAAGATTTAAATTGATAATTCTAATTTATAATTTCCCTTTGCTGAGAGGTTGGCAATAAATACATGGTGATTCTGTAATAACACTGTCTGTAAATATCCAAATGCTTTTCTAATTTGCCACATGACATGTAGCCAATTTAGAAAATCTACTACTGACCTTACACACTTTCTCTAAAGTAGAAGATAGGTTTTTCACAAGTCAAATGTATTTCCAGCATATGCTGATGGGATTGTGTAATAAATTTACAGCAATGGAGCAAACGGTTATGCAAATGAAAGAGACACAATGAGAAATAAATCAGATGACTTTGTGTAGAGCTCCAATAATCCTGAATCAAAATGTTTATAGATCTTGGAGGAAAATTAGAAAATGGTTGTAGATAAAATATTAAAATTGTCCCCATTTTTCTTATCCAGCCAGAATATTTAAGTTTAGCTTCTTACAATCTTAATATATGAATAATGCCTTATTTACTCACATTTTCATCTACTTTAGTGACTATAGTATATTTTAATCGAATGATTAAAAATATTAACTTGCATCTGTACATTACTGGAATCAATGTGATGTAATAAATTATATAAATTAAGGCTATCAGACTATAAGTGATTATAGAAAAATCATTCCAATCATACAAATCACACTAAATTATTGCCTCAAATCTCTGTAACGTTTATGGAAACATCATATGTCTACCTGTGATGAAAACACAATGTTCCATATTTTATCACGATGAAGTCCGTGTTCAGTCCCTCATACTTTGGTTACCTATATTACAACTCTCTAAAGAGTAGAGTGTATGGGGGCAGGTTGGGCGTGGGGTGAAAACATGCCAAGTGTAGTGCTACTATTTTGAAAAATGACAGTGGTGACATTGACCCTTAAGTTTCATAGTTGCCTTACAGGACATCTGATAATTGTGCAAGAAAAACCAAAAGTCACATAGTAAGTAGAACATTTATCTGTCTCTTAAAAGTCACTCTGCACTATCAGGAAATTTTCTACCCCTTAGTCAAGATTATAAAGAGGCTCTGAACACCACATGGACTGTGAAATTCCACCACACCAATTTGAATCCTCTCCTACAAACTTATATATATATATACATAATAGTTGCATATAGTTGTTATATTTTAAGTGAATAAATTATGCACCAAAAATTTACCAGAAAATATTTGTTCTTAGGATTAAGACATACCACCAAAGCACTGGTGGCCTATTGCTAATATTTAGCTGCCTTTTAATACTGAAAAACTGTATGTATGTCTTGAAATGGAGTTCAGAAATATATGAACATTTGCAGAGCTATATGAATTCTGGGATGATTGGTGAGTTAAAAAAAATAACATCATGTAAAATAATTATGCTACAGACAATTCAACACAAATAAAAATTCAATTCATGTCTGTGTTGACTATTTTCATGTCACATTTAAGTATGTAGTGAAACTGCCTACAATGCAAATAAAAATTAAGCCTGTCATCCAATAAATCATCTCAAAGAGGAGGCTAATGTGTTAAATAAAACTGGAACAATGAAGGCTATCACCATATGAAAAGGAAAGAGTCTGAGATTTGGAGTCTATCTTGAGTGCAAAGAGGAAGAGAAAAGATGTCTCTTTCCAAATGTAGAGCAGAGACCAAGTAAAGAATAGCACCTGGCATAGAACAGACATGCTGACCAACAAAACGGAATAAATCTACATCTGACATGCTGACCAACAAAACAGAATAAATCTACATCTTTAGAGGAAACTGTATTTGGCAAAAACAGCAGTATTAATTTTGTGGAAATTATGGTATCTTAATGCAAAGTTTCTAGCAAAAGTGGACATTAGTATTGAAATGAATAAAACTAAATATTTTTTCTTTGCATATATGAAAACCAAATTAGAATGGATCAAAGACTGAAATTTAAGACCCTAAATCATGAACTGCTAGAAATAGAACAAGGCAAAATTTTATGACATTGGGATACAGAAGAAATCTTTTAATTTATCTCTCAAAAATCCCAGAAAACATGCAAAAATCAAGCAAATGGAACTATTACAGATTTAGAAGCCTCTCAAGAGCCAAGAAAACCATAGAAAAAATGTGAGTAACAGAGGGGTTGAAAATATTTTCAAACTATATATCTGGTAAGGAGTCATACCAGAACATTAAAACAACAATTTAGTCACAAAATACCCAAATAAACAAGTAAATTTAGGCAAAAATACCTAATTTACCTTTCTCAAAGATATCCAGGCAGCTAACAGTTAATCAGTGGTCAATATCACTGACATAAAGGAGTTAATATTAAAACCATATCTCAATAGCACATAACTCTCATTATAAAAATGGCAAAAATAACAAATATTGGTGATGAGTATAGAAATGAAAACATAGATATATTTTTGCTATAAAGGTGTAATAAAAGAAATATTACAAATATAGTGTGCAATTTTAAACAAAAATTTTAAAATGAAACCACCATGTTTATAAATTTAATTTTCTACCTTTACCCTGCACTGACACCTGTACTCATGTTTATTGAAAATGGGATCTTCAGTTTTAATGACACAAGTAAATCTCATTATTCTAATTGGAAGATCAGAGCCTTGTGAATAAATTAATTTATGGATAAATGTGGGAGATTTGTGTTGTTTCATTGTAAATAATTATCCAACCCACTGGTTTAATAAAAAGTGCTGATTGACCAAAGGCAGGCAGGAAGTGTGGGCAGGGCTACCAGACTAAGAAAACTCTGAGAACAGGTAGCACAGAGCAGAATGCCAGAGAGAAGCTGGAAGAAGCAGAGGACAACTATGCTGCTCTAAGAAAAGGTACCGAGCCACATGGCTGAACAGGATCAGAGTCATGGGTTAGATTGAGGGTAAAGAGTTAGCAAATTATATGCCTGGGCCTTAGGCTGATCAGCTGAAAACTATTGTAAACATCTGTGTGTCTCTGTGGGACTGTGGGACTGTACGACTGCGGATCTGTGGGTCCTAAACCTTGAGGTTAGGCCCGAAAGTCAGGCCAGAAACCTCCTACTACAGATAAATAAGTAGATAAAACTATAACTTTTACCTTAAACTTGAAATAAAGATGACAATTTGCATGACTGTTAAGAGTTCACAATACTCGCTTTCCATAGACATGATATGTGGTTCATTTGATAATTGTTACGATTTAGAATGCTCATACTGAGTATTTGATTCATGCACTATTACCTTTTAGTTGTCATAAGAGTTATGAAGAATATTCACATTTCTCCTAATTGTTTCTTTCTTGCATTTTTTCCAATCAAATAAATCATTTCTTACATGATATTAACACCCCTAATTTAGGAATAATAGAACATTTAGACATAGAAAGTAATTTCTTAACATGCTTCCTGGTGAGTCACCTAAACTTCATAAATATTTTTATTAAAGGGATTATACAATATTTGAATTAATATGAGTGTTTGGTTGTTCATTTGATTTAGTTTCTTCCTGTGTAACCCAAGCTGGTCTTTAATAGTGGTTTTTCTGTAATAACATCTGTTCCACTAGCATGGGATTTAAGACAACAGGTGTAACCCATCTTTTTCAGGAAAGCTGACACCTGTGTGAAAATGTTTGCTCCAGAATCTTTAAAAATATTGTTTGTTTTATTGATAATCTATCACCTCACAATTTACTTATTTAAAATTTCTAAAATGTAAAAACTTAAGAATTGAACCTGAAATTATTTAAAAGAATATTATATAAATTATAAAAATAATTCAATGAATTTGATATTATTTTTATATGAGAGGAAGAGGAAGAACAAAAATATGTTTGAAATCACCCTTTGTCTTCTTTCACCAGCCTAGAGCAAAGATACACATATCAATTATCGTTATAGATTTGTCCCATAAATGGAATCACACAATCGAGGTTTCTGACATGACAACTTGCTTTTCTTTAAAGTTTCATTTTACTTTGTGTGTATGGGGGTGGGATCTATTCCTGTGTCTTTGTTTATATGTAGATGTTATTGCATGTACTCATGGCAAAGAGAAGAGACCATTGGCTCTCTTGGAGCTGGAATCACAAGGAATTGTGAGCTTCCTGATGTGGATGTTGGAAAGCAAATTCAAGTTCTCTGAATGAGCAGTAAGCACGATTAGCCACTGAGGCATTTCTTTATCTTGGTGTAATATTTTAAACATAAAAATGTAAAAATGAGTCTTACATTTTTTCCTAGCAAAATATGGCTTAGATAACATTTTATTTCACTCATTTAAAAGCAAGTCCACCACTGTCTATTGTGTATAGTACTTCTAAACATGTTTGTATACAATAATTTGCTTTGAACGTTTCCTTTTGTTAGATACATGCTTAGCTATGCCAACTCCACATCTAACTTTTCAGTAAATGTCAAATTGTTCTCTAATGTGGCTGCAGTATTTTGCCTTTCCTCATTAGTGTATTGTAGTTCCCCAGAATTCTCACTAACACCTTTTCTTTTATTATAGATAAACTGATATGCTTGTTGTGGGTTTCTGTTGCTATGACAAACACTATGAACAAAGGCAATTTAAGGAAGGGAGTGTTTGCTTCATTTTATACTTCCGTAGCAGTCTATCTTTGAGGAGTGTCAGAGCAGGGATTTAGGGTTAGGAACCTGGAGGCAGGACTGGCAGAAGCCAAAGAGGTGTGCTGCATATTGGGTTGTTCTTCAATGCTTGCTCAGCCTGCTTACCTATAGCACCATGGACCATCAGGCCAGGAGTGACACTCCCCACAGTGAGCTGGATCCTCCCTCATCAAATATCAATGAAGAAAAGAAGAGTTGGGAACAAATCTTGAAAGGAGATGGTTGAGTGAGAGGAGCAAAGTGGGAGATAGAAAGAGATGGATATCTCCATAGAGGAAACTAATGCGAGGTTGGAAAGAGACTGGGTGCTAGGGAAATGTCCAGGAACTCGCAGGATGTCCCTGGCCAAGTCTCCAAACAATGGTGGAGGAGGTGCCTAAATGGGATGTCCCCTTTAACCAAATGAGTAAACACCCTAGGTGTCTTCTCATAACCTTCACCCAACAGGGAATGGAGGTGGGGGCAGAGATCCATGGCTGAGCACTGGGCAGAGCTCTTTGTCCAACTGAGAGCAGGGGAAGAAAGTCTGAGAGTCTGTATGAGCAGGGGGATAGGGATTATGAGGAAGGTTCCCAGTGTAATGGCTGGCTGGAGTTCTAGAGAGCTCACTGAATCAGGAATGGCCACTGGAAATTCATGGGGAGGGGGAGCTGGGCCATCCTAGGATATGTGGCTTTCGAGTAGACTGCAATGGGTAGTTTGTGGAGCCACTAGGGGAGGGATCAGACTGTGTTCCTGTTCATAGGCTGACATCTTGGAGCCCATTCCCTGTAGAGGAACACCCAGCCCAGAACTGACTTTGAGATGAGTGAATGGGACTTTCCTGGAGTGGATGTGCTATGCTGTGCTGGCCCACCTTGGAACTTCTTGCTCTTTTGGGGGAGGGGATGATGGATGGGGAGGGGCGAGGCTGAGGGCTGGAAGGGAAGGATTGGGAGGGGGAGCAGAGGGGGAGTAGGAGGAAACATGGATACACTGATGGAGATGACTTTTTTTTTTAAATGAAAAATAAAATTAAATTAAATTAAAAAAAAGAAAACGTCTCACAGGCTTGCCCACAGGACAATCTTATGGGGGCATATGCTCAGTTGAGGTTCCTCTTTCCAAATAACTCTGTCTTGTATCAAATTGAAATAAGGTTAGCCAGGACAGTGTGCAGCATGATATTTCCTTATGATACCAAGGTTTCTTAATTATTTCTATTGTTATTCATCTTTTCAAGTGTTTAGTGGGTATTGTGTAACCTCTATGTAGTAATATCTATGCAAATATTTGATATCTCCCAAAGAACTATATTTATCATTAAATTATAAGCACCCCTTATGTTTTCTATATCCTATACCAGACAATTTACAAATAGTTACATTTATATATGTGTGTGTGTAGATATATAAAAACATATATAAATTATATATACACATATAAATATATCTATAAAATATTTTTCATTTGTAATAGCTTTAAATTCAGACAGGCTACAATATATATTTTCTTCTTTTCTTGGGTGTTAGAATATTTAGAAAAAGGAATGTGATCAATGATTTTGATAAAAATTATTACTGCAAAAGGTCATGGATGGGAGGCCTAAACCCTCTCAGAAGTGTGGATGGGGGGTGGGGTTGGAGGAAGGTTGGGGAAGAGAGAAAGAGGAAGGGAGGGGGAACAAAGGTTGGCATGTGAAATACAAAAACAGAAAAAAAAAACTTTTAAGTGAAAAAAATAGTGAAAAAAGAAAAAAAGTTAGGTTGTCGTAACAATAGTAACAAAAAAGTTATGAATGCTATGCATATATTTAGGTGCTCTGCATGCACATGACTCAAATGCTTTCTTCTAGCTTTAACAACATGTTAATGTCTTTGAGCAGCTGAGACTCTGGGCACATCCATGGGATTAGAAAGCAGAAAGGCAAAAAAAAGTCTTAATCCTTAAGGAATGCATGACATGTTTTCTCCAGATGAGGAAAATAGAATCCTAAGGGATCTCTTCATTAAAGTTTAATTGTATTTTAATAATAAAAGCATAGATTTCAGTTAGGTTGTTAGATCTCTCACCTTCTACGAAAACACTGTCATTACCAACTCAACAGTATTAACTCATATCCACATGTAGTATTTATTATAAATCAATGGATTTATTAATTATTAACTATTAATATGGGACTTTAAAATTAGGCCTTCCAGGATATCAAATGGGTCATCTAATTACACTTATAACCATAAAGATCTTTCAAAACCAGACATTCACATCTTTTAACATCAGTTTCAGTGGCATTTATCCTGTTGGTCATGTATGTTGATGTACCATACTAAACAACTTTTCAGTGAGTATTGTTCTTCTAAACATGCACAGTGTGAGTATTTCTGGAGTTCAGGAATAGTATTCTATTCTATATCAAATAAAGATTTAATTTTCATTGTTGGATGCAATCCTTTGCCTATTAACTGAGATTTAATTTTCTTATGAGGCATTTATTTTGCTTACCAGCAATTTTTGGGAAGACTGACTCACCCATTCTCCCATGACCTTCATGCTAAGCTAGTAATCCTCAACCTGTGGATGAGACCACTGTGGAGATTCAATGACCCTTTCACAGGAGTCTCATATCAGATATCTTGCACATCAGATATCTACATTATGATTCATAACAGTGGCAAAATTACAGTTATGCTTTATCAATGAAAATAATTTTACGGTTGGGTGTCAGTACAACATGAGGAACTGTTTTAAAGTTGTTATAGCACTAGGAAGTTTGAGAAGCTCTGTTCAATATTAATTACTGTTTTTACAGGCTTCTGTTGCATGAGCTCTAATTATCATATAATGAAAACCTGGAGCCAGGTATTGGGGAAAAGCTGGAATATCAGAGACAAACCACAACCACCCAGCCAACTCCCCAGGCCTGTCTCCAACAGAATGCCTCTGAGTCCTCTGCTGAAAGGAAAGGGGCCCAGCTCTTGTAACTTCCTTCTTCCATATTCCTCAAACTAGGATTAAAAGTGTGGGTGCCCTCCCTGACCTGAAAAGGTGCTGTGGTTAACTCTGATATTCCATGTTAATTTTATAAAGCTTGAGCTTTCTTTATACATAAAAATTGCATAGTTTACAATATCTTCTTATCATATCTCTATATTAGACTTAATGGATTTTTAACATAGCAACATAGAGAATTGATTTTCACCAAACACCAAAAATGCATTAGAAAATTTGACATTTATCAAAACTTTTGTACATGAAATTTTAAGTCCTGGAATGCAGAATTCCCACATTTATCGTTTCAAAGTTTAAAATTTGTTTGTACTGGTTTAACATTCCCTTAAGAAAACTGCTACTTTTCAAGAATTACCTTCAGCAACGGTAGCTTTTAAAATTTGTTTCAAATCTTGACATTTTAAAATTATCCTTTTGCTAGGCAGTTTATATATGAGAAAATGAATTTCTATTACAGTTGTCAATCCATTTTGAAGAAAACTGGAATGACCTACCTTTAAAATATTTTGACTCATCCCTCATTCTTCCTCACTTTGCAAATATATCCACCTCATTGCTACTGAATATTAAGGTCAGACTGAAAAGTAAAACTAACATACCTGAAACACACATTTTATAAGAAACATTACTTTTTAGTAAAAACTATGCTAAAATCAATAATATAATATTCTCTAATTTTCATCCAAATACAGTTTTCAACTTGAATATCTGCAGGGACACACACACCATAGTTCAAGAAACTCATGCCACTTTCACTTCTGTGATATGATTTTCCCTATGTTTAGAATTGTTAGTTTTTAGGAATCAAAATGTCTAAAACTTACAATAAGAGTATCCCCTTAAATTATCGTGACAGAGATCAATATACCTCATTTCACAGGCTAAATGAGCTAGCTGTATTCAGGAGTATAATGGAGCACAATAATTATTGTTAAATTACGAGAGGAGTCCTAATGAGGTAATATATTAAATCTGTATGTGAAGAGTTGATTTCTCCATGTAATTAGGAAAAGCAGCCCAACCCTATGTGTATTTGTCAATAGCTTAAGTAGTAGAGCAAATGAAACACCAAATACATCAAATACATGAGGCACTGAAGAAAGACTGAGTGAGGATGTGCCTCTCAAGGTCTTCTTTTTTTTTTAAAGGAGAATTAATTGATATTTTCTAAATATTAGAAAAGCTTTGAATAATTCAGAAAGTGATAGTAGTTCAATTTATGTTACTTCTTACTTTTATGTTAATATCTACATATAGGTAAAATTTTTGAAATTTGATTTTAGGTAGTGTAATCTATATTCTTTACAAGTGGAGTTTTTTTTGAAACTACAGGAATCTATGTATACCAATGTTATACCAAATAACTATGAGAGTAGAAAATGAGAAATGAGAAAAGGTTAAGCATGCGGAACCACTCTGGAGAGAGAGAGAGATTGGATTAAAGGACAAACCTAACACACACACACACAATTTTTTGTTTCACCTATGCATATACATAGATACACACACATTCAGATATATGAATACAGATATGGAATACATATATGCCAAGAGATACTGTGTATATATGTATGTCTATATATCTGTGTAATATCTACTTTGGCATATTCAATGTACTAAGTCACAGCAGTTCATTCACTTAACAACTCAAGTTGAATTTATTTGATTTATATTGAACATATCAGTAGTCATACTGCTTACTTAATCCTTTTGCTAAATCCCAACACTTGTACTACATTAACACACAATTTATACTTGAACATAGGGACTTTCCCAAGTCACAAGTATCGGATATTAGGAATCTCTTTCATAGAATATGCTATTAAAAGCTACTTATTCTATGCTTTAGCTCATAGTAGATAATTGTGGTAGGTACTGCTAAGAATTTAAGAGGAAGCAACCTGTTTAATTTGTGAGTGTTATTTAAAACAAATGGAACCCACTTGTATCAATCTTTAACAAAACAGCAATGGTAAGGAGGTCATGAGCAGGATTTCTTGTCTGTCAGAATCTGAAGCTGAGGCCTGCTTCAGCCTTGTAGACAACAGAAGTATTTTTTAAGAGTTTGCCTTACTTCTGACTGATGCCATCCTTCTTACTAATTCTGATATTCAAGGGTAAGCATTTCAGGATATTACGTAATGCCCATGGTCTGCTCTTGGAGTGTTTCCTTTGCCTCACCTGCATTTAATATTCTGGTAGTGTAAACTCCATCACTATTTGTGACGCTACTCCCAAACCAGCTCATTATCTTTGGGAATGTCACTAATGTTTAAACTGATGAATGAACTAGTTTTATTAAAGAAGTAGAACCTGAAACGAAGGTAAAATTAAATATACAAAATATGATATGGGAAAAAATCCAAAGCTCAGTTTGGAGAGAAATGATTTCATTTCACTTATTTCCTTCCCATGCTGGAGATAACATTGAGCTCCCCTGATTTCTTTGAGGAGAGAGAGAGAGAGAGAGAGAGAGAGAGAGAGAGAGAGAGAGAGAGAGAGAGAGAGAGAGAGAGAGAGAGAGAGAGAGAGAGAGAGAGAGAGAGACTATAAAACAAAATAAAACAAACAAACAAATAATAAAACAAAACTTACTCGTGAATTATTTTGTCCTCGCCTGTTGTTTGACGTAAGTAGTTTTTTCAGGAAGCTACACATTGTTTTATATTTGAGATGGTATTTTAATTACATTTCTTTATTCTTTGCTCCCTTCAAGCCCTCCAATATACTCCTCCTAACTATGCTTCAAATTCCTGTCCTTTTTCACCAATCATTATTGCATCCATATATATACACACTCATATATGTATTTTCATGTATACACATATATGTATAAATCTATATTTCTAAATATAAGCTATTGAGTTTATGTAACGTTACTTGTGTGTCTGTTTTCAGGCCTGACTGTAGTGGACAAACAATAGATGTAACTTGTGGAAGACAGAAATATTTTTAATATTAACAGCAAATGTATGTAATGTGAGGTTTCTAGTCCTGATTTTGTCCTAGCCTTGTGACCTGGACCCACAGACCAACAGACATGCAGACCCGCAGACAGACCCACAGAGATGCACAGATGCTTACATTAATTTTATACTCATTGTCCTGGGGCCCAGACATGCAACTTTTAACGCTTTACTCTTAAACTAACCTATTCTTATCCTGTTCAGCCATGCGGCTCGGTACCTTTTCTCATAGCAGCATAGGTGTCCTCTGCGTCTGCTGCCTTATCTGGCATCTCTCTGGCATCCCTGATCTGTTCTTCCTGTTTGCAGAGTTTTCTTAGTCTGGTAGCCCTGCCCATACTTCTTGTCTACCTTTGGCTAATCAGCATTTTTATTAAACCAGTAGGCAAGACAATTATTTACAATATAACAACATAATTCCACTACAAATGTAAATGTAAATTTTATAAGATAATACTCAACAAGTAACAAAAAATACACTCATAATTTTACTTTTGGAATATAAATAGTGTTGTAAAATATGATACAGGGAATAATGGCAGACCATAGCAGAAATTAATCGAGTAGTGGACTCATGTTGAGAAATAATGCATGTGTGTACCTAATTGAGAGATCACAGGTTTGTAATGAATTTAAGAAACCTTGGTGAAGTAAGTTATCAACCAGAACCAATGAAAACTACAGAAAAGGAAAGATATGTCAGAGAACATAAAATACATACATTAACATGGCAGTAGCATACAGAATAAACTGGTTTTTAATTAATGAAAATAATGACAAATTATTAAACATTTTCTAAAACTCAATAGTCAATTTATCAAGCTTAGCAAATTGATGAGAAGCCAGGATGCTGAGGGGACTATGTAAAGCAAAAGCCCACAAATGAACCAGAGGAGCTTGACACTTAACAGAATTTCTATGGGTCTTCCTTAACTAATGAATAAAGTCTTTCACTTGTGAAAATAAGGAAATGTAGTCTCTGTACGCTTGTCTATCAGACACTTGAAATGGCAAAAAGCAAAGAAATTTGATTCTTTACTCTGCCATATAACTCTGCTCTCCTGGACAGCCTCTTTTATGCTATATGTTATTTTTATCTATGAAATGAAGAAAAATATTTTATAAAATTTGTATGAGAATGAAATAATGGAATTAACACACACACAAAACTTTAAATTGTTTAGTAGGTAAACAAAAATAATATGCTGGGAACATACAGAGTAAATTTCCTAATCCTCTTTATTCTTAACGAGTATTTAGAATAGTGTTCATGCATTGTCTTTTCTGGACCAACTGATTGTCCTATTTTGATTCCCCTAAGAAGAGAAAATAGAGATCACCTTAGCAAATTGGGATCATAACTGACTCCAACCAAGAAGAGTTGGAAATAAATCTTAAAAGAAGGAGACGGTTCAATGAGAGGAGCAAAGAGGGAGATAGAAAGGGATGGATGTCTCCATGGAGGAAGCCAATTAAAACATGACAGCATATGGATCAACTTTGAAAAAAGTATGTCCACTCATCTGTGGCCAATATCATACTAAACATGCTTCATCTTGAGAAATGTGTGCCCACACATGTCTATATTTTCAATTACTGACCACTTGAAATTCAATAATTTGCTATAGGCAACCACAGTATGTATCCAGAATAATAAGGGACCTCACATCCCTAAATTATAAGAAAAAGTTTCTAAATGATAAAAAGATTACAAGTATACATTTTTCAAAATATTGAGAATCACAAATTTGGAAATTTACCTGAGAATATTAAGAAAATTTTATTTTATTTTGTATATTTTATAGAGCATTTATGACACAGTAGAAATGAAAAGATTATATTTATTTAATATTTACATAATCTACTTTTATAAGAATTTCAGTGATAAAATTATTCAACAGTTTTCTTTGTGTTTCTTTTTTGCCTAGTCATGTCTTTTACTTACATAATTATTTTATTTCTAATATCAATATTTTTGAAGATATGTAATATTTGATACACATTAGGTAATGTTTTATATTTTCATGTTTTAGCCTATCATATTATTACTGAGGAATCTATTATGTTATCATTAACTGATTACATAAACTAATAAAGATCTTACCCATTTTCTTCCTCACAAAATGACACACACAGGCTTTCATGAAGTATTTTCTGATGGTAGCGTTTAATAGGGCACGGGATGGAGTATTAGTCAAATTTATTTACTGATTGTTTGAAATGATGTACTTGTAGGATAATTCCCTAAAATTTTCCAATTTTATTTTTACATGATTTAATGTACTTACGTACTATATGAAACTGATGTGAAAATGTCTTTCTGTATGCTGTGAATATCAATCTTTAAATAAAGGAGCTGTTTTGGCCCATGACAGGCACCATAGAAAAAGTAGGAGGGGAAATCACAGCATAGGTAGGAGAAGCAGGACGAAGTCAGACAGATTGACCCAGCAGCCAAAGAAGAAGCATGTAAGGAACACAGGTGAGCCACAGGCCACGTGGCAGACAGATTAATGGAAATGGGTTGATTTAAGATGTAAGAGCTAGCTAGCACTGTGCCTAAGCCATACACCAAACAGCATGAAGTTAATATAAGTGTCTGAGTCATTTCTGGGGGCCTGATCAGGTGTGGGGCAGCAGGTCTGTGCATCTTGACCTCTGGTTGCCCAGGACCAAGAAACCTAATTGCTACATGAAACCTATTTGCTTGACTTAAAAATATCCCTCTCATCTAAGACTTTGTTATGCTGCAGATGGAAACTACTATAAAGATCATACCTGTTCCAAAGGAAGAGTGAGTGTGGCTTACCAAGCCTCAGCTGATGAGTCTACAGTGCAACTCTGTGCTTAAGGTGCAAGAAACACCATGGAGAATGGGGCAGAAAAATCCTCTCAGAGGCAGAGAACTGGGCTACCCAATGTGAGACAGTGTCTTCTACACATGACAGGGATGATGTATTCATCACTCTCACTGTATGTTTGCCTAAATAAAACCTGCACGAGACAATGACCGTCAACATGTAACAATGGATGAAAATGTTTTACAAGGCTCCACACATACCTGGAAGACTACAGGCAAGCAATGTCTTCTGAGAGGGAGAATCAGCATTATTCCAGGGATGAGCCCCTATAAGTAATCTAAGTTGTCAGCCCTAATCACATGCACATAATATAGATGTTAAATGGATTCAGTGGTTTATAGCTGTGTGTTTCCAAATCAAAATTATTTTTTTTCTGATAGATACAAAATCTGCTACTCATAAAAATACTTAATGCATGGTTCCTTCCTTCAATAGTTTCCTACAGTCTTGTCCATTTTTGTATTATCCAATTTTTAATAGACTTATAGATCATGAAAAATCCAAGACATGGGCAATTTTACATTGACAAATTCATAACCACCCAGTGCCAGTTTTTGTAACCATCTAGTAAACTGATGTTTCTGTAAAGTTATATCCAGAGTCTACTCTCAAAACAATTTTAGTTTCTTTACAATGATGTGGCTCATACTTACTGTTTAGTTTTAAGATATACCAAGGAATACTGGTATGAGACGGATCCTATACAATGAGAAGATACAGTGTACCTGGTGAAGATAACCATTGGGCAATTTATCATAATTATGGGAATTTCATAACATTGATCATGTTGACTAATAGTGTAGACAAAATGAAGGGTCAGAAAAGCCATCTTTAAACTAAGGGTGAAGGAAAATTTATACATTAATTAGTTAGAGGTAGATACTGGGAGAATAAATGGAAGTAGCAGATTTTTCAAGCTTTAATGTGTCTAACTCAATCAAAAGATCATGTGTATCTTTATAGATCATGATACATTTATTCCCACTCAAAGTCCTAAATTTGTACGTGAAAATGCAACACAATTTATTAGTCAAGTGTTTTAGCCAAAAGCCAAACTAAATTAAGAAGAAATGAATAAATGGAAAATTTTTCAGCCATATTAAGGCCTCCATTTTGCATTTATGGAATAACATGTTTCTGTTATCTACTATACATTAATATCTATGCCTAAAAATTATGTGTCAGTCAAAAAAGAAAAAAATAAAAGCACCATTAAAATGAGTATTATATCTCATGTATAAAGTATTTACAGGTCAATAATTATTTATAAGAAATGGAAATTATTCCTTTATAATTTGAAGAGGTGACTGTATCAGTTTTTTTCTAGTAACACACCTTAGATACATGTCAGTCAAAACCAAAGAGCTTCACATTTGTTCTTTTTTTGTATTCGACTCCACAAATACGAGTCCTAAACATTTATCAAGAACTAGGGTCAATATGACAATTGCTCCAGCAATGAGTATACTTATGAATTGTTATGTGTCAAGTAAATGGTTTTCATAGCAAAAAGCTATACATTATCAATGATGAAAAATGTAGTAAGAGGTTTCTAGCCCGGACTTTCGGGCCTAACCTCAAGGTCTAGATCCACGGACCACAGACCCGCAGACCCGCAGCCTCACAGGGACACACAGATGTTTACAATTTTTTTAGGCTGATCGGCCTAAGGCTCAGGCATATCACTTGCTAGCTCTCTACCCTTCATCTAACCCATTCTTCTTGTTCAGCCATGCGGCTGGGTACCTTTTCTTTAGAGCAGCATAGTTGTCCTCTGCTTCTTTCGGCTTCTCTCTGGCGTTCTGTCAGCATTCTGCTCTATGCTTCCTGTTCTCAAGAGTTTCTTAGTCTGGTAGCCCCGCCCACACTTCCTGCCTGCCATTGGCCAATCAGCGCTTTTTATTAAACCAGTGGGTGGGACAATTATTTACCATGAAACAACACAATACCCCTACAGAAAAACTTGAAAATCTATGAAGATAGCTGGCTCTGAAGTTTATAAGCCTGTTTTGAAGAAATATTTTCTCTGATAAGTTAATTCGCTTCAGTTTTCCTCACGACCTTTTTTTTTTTTTTTTTTTTTTTTTTAAATTTTTTTTTTGTTTGGTTTGGTTTGCTTGTTTGTTAGAGACAGGTCTCTCTGTGTAGTCCTGGCTGACCTGGAGCTTACTAAGTAGACCAAGACATACTTCAATTTCAGAATCCCTCCTGTCTATGCCTCCTATGTACCTGCCTGGATATTTCATATTTTAAAATAAATGTCATTATTTCACCTACCTTGGTGACCTGGACTAAAACAGATAATGTTTTTAAAGTACTGTAGAGTATCTAATGAGTGTTGCGTAATCTTACGGTATATCAGATGCACCTTACATAGGAGAGGTAGTAAGAAAACTATTTCATTTCTGTTGCGTGGTGCAGAGCTAGATGACTTAGGAACTCATTTTAGGAAAACAAAACAATCTGTACTGTAAATAACTTTGTGCAGTATATGTGTTAACACTTCAACCCATCCCTTAGGGGCCTGCTGTGGTCATGGTGTTGTAGTTTTTTAAAAAATATAACAATATGAAGTACCACATATTTATTGAACTTGTGGAATAAATAATTATATTAGTTACATTCTTTATATTTTTCCAACTTTTTAAATTGAAAATAGAGTTTTTCATACAATATATTCTGATTACAGCTCTAGCTCCTCCTAGATTCTCCCACCTCCTCACCCATTACATTCAGCTCATTTCTTTTCTCTCTTTTAGAAAACAGGCATCTAAAGAAAAATAATCACAAAGTAAAATCAGACAAAACAAAAAAGTTGTGTTGTAAAAAGTTTTGATTTAGTCTATGGTTTTATTCTAAATGAATTTGTCCATAAATTAGTGTGTTCTAAAGGATTAGTGAGTGTTTGGAATTTCACCAGGAAGAGTATTCTACATCTGGAAAGCTTTGGTTTCCATGCAGTTCTACTCCTCAGACAGGGTACAATTCTAGACACTTTACATTTTTATTATCTTTTTTATTTAAATTTTTTTTTCATTTTCCACACAGACCACAGTTCTCTCTACATATCCCCTCCTCCTTCTTCTACTTCTCAGAGAGTGCAAGGCCTCCTATGGCGGAGTCAACAAATTCCGGCTTATTAAGTTGAGGCAGGACCAAGCCCTTCCCTCTCTGCAAAAGGCCAGTTCATGCACTAGGGATAAATCCTGGTCCCACTGCCAAAGGCCCCACAAACTGTACAAACCCCCGACTTCACCCACATTCAGAAGGCCTAGTAAGGTCCTATGCAGGTTCTCCAGCTATCGGTCCTAAGTCAGTGAGCTTGCACTAGCTTGGGTCTCTGTGGGTTATGGAGTTACGACCTCTCTTTGCTCATATATATTTTCTCTCTTTCTCTTTCTCTCTCTCTCTCTCTCTCTCTCTCTCTCTCTCTCTCTCTCTCTCTCTCTCTCTCTTTAATAGACTCCAGGAGTTTGGCCCATTGCATAGCTCTGAATCTCTGTCTGGTTCCACCAGTTGCTGGATGAAGGTTCTATGATGACAATTAGGAGGGTCACAAGCAGAAGACCAGTTCAGGCAACCCCCTGCCCCCACTATTGCTTGTAGTAGTACATAAAAAAAAAAAAAAAGTAATGCATCTTGCAATGGTCTAACTCTCAAGGGATAATTATATATTTATAGTCTTAGAGGATCATTCCTACATTATATAGTAAAATTATTTTTATAGTAATAATGAAATAAATACAATGAGGATAGCATTATTTACTATTATTACATTATTTCGAATTAGTGACATTAGTAATTAATTAGTACTAATATTACATTATTACTCAGGTTGCAAATACGTTGTTTGCACTTAGTGAGATCTGGAAACTATAAAAGAGGGAATTCCTTGGCTACTCAGCTGGACTAGAGGCAGCAAGAGAACCACCATAAACATAGGTTTGGTTGCTGTTTAAAGCAAGCGTCTTTTTGAAGGACATTATTTGGGATTGCTTTATTAAGATATTGTCTTAAGTCAACCTAGTCATCCTAGTCTTTGAATACAGGACCACATAAATGGCTTTCTTATTGTTTAAATTTTTTTTTTTTTTTTTGCAGAGTATTTCTCGATTGCTTTACTGTAGGGTGTGTTGTTTCCTTGGGCCTCCTTACTTATGTACTTATAAAATAACTTAGAAAAAACCCACAACATAAAAATGAATTGTTTTTAAACTTTTACAAAAGAGTGCTGAGGTGTCATTGCATTGCACCTTTAAAATTCACTGAATTTACTGGTAGGCATAGGCAAGAATATTTTCTGTGTTTTCTACAAATTGATATCCATGATAAGAGTACTGTAAGCTCTGCATATCCTTTTTTAGAATATTATATTAATTTCTTGAATATATATAGAACTCAAGTGACATTGTTATCCACTAGCAGAGAACATTTAACTAATACTCAATTTAAATATTTATACAATATGATCTACTAGGAAAAAATTAAGTTATTATACTATTAAAATTGAGGAATACAATTTATATTTTGTAATATATATAGCACTGGAAATGCTGAATAAATAACCAGTGATTTTTTTATTAGTTACAGTTATTGGTATTGATAATAAATACATTTCTGTTACTGTAGTAAGCATTTTTAAAGTTTCATTTTGTATTTATGATAACCTATTTCTTATACTGTGCAGCCAACTTATAAAACCTGTTGGCAGTACTTTGATATGCTATAACTGTGCAATGAAAACAGCCACTGACAATAAATGTACTTCCAAGGATCCATATGAAAAGCAAAATTAAGTAAAGATCTGTCCTTAGAATTTTGTTTAATCTCTGGATGTCTCAAAAGACACGGTGAACAGTTGAGCAGACTACTCAGGGAATGCCTTGATATTCTTATGTGTTCTACATTTTGATAATGGTTGGGGCTAGGGTTAGGATTAGGCTTGAATCTAGGCAGAAAACAGTCATCAATAATGAAGGCCCGGAGAATGCATATTAGCCAACTGGTAACTGAATTGTTATGTATATTAACTTAGATGCAATACTTTTTAGTTTTTTTTTTTTAATCTATTAAATTTCACCCTAAGGTTTTTTCCTTATATACCACTACTCCCTCTCCCTTTCCTCTTCCTAGTCCCTCAGTGTCCCTCCACCCCATTCCTCCATCCATTCCCCAGGAGGGCAAGGAGTCCCAAGGTGGGTCAGTTCAGTCTGCATATCCAGTTGAGGTGCGAGTCCCTCATCTCAGTATCAAGGCTGAGTTAGGTGTTTCTCTGCTGGGAATGGGCTCCAAGATGTCAGTTCATGCACCAGGAATAAACTGATCCTACAGCAAAAGGCTTCACAAACTGCTCACATTATTTAATGGTCATCTACCTTTGGAGGGGTTAGTTTCTTTTTCTGAAGGTTCCTCAGCAATTGTTTCTGAGTTAGTGAGCTCCCAACAGCTCTGGTCAGCTGTCTCTGTGGGTCTCCTCCTCATGATCCTGCTCCCTTTGCTCATATAATCGCTCTCTCCCACTCTTCAGCTGGACCAGGAACTCAATCTGGTGCTTAGCTGTGGATCTCTGCTTTTGCCTCTATCCATCCATTGCTGGATGAAGGTTCTATAATGACAATTAGTGTGGTCATTCATTTGATCATAGGGGAAGTCCTATTTAGACACTCTACTACTAGCCAGGGATATCCTATGAGTTCTTGGAGTTTCTTTAACACCCGGCCTCTTTCTAACCCCACATTGGCTTCCTCTATCAAGAAATGCATCTCTCTCTCTTTTAAAGAAACCACTTAAAAAAAAAAAACAAAAAACTAAAATAACAAAATTTAAACAGAAAGTTATTTGAAATTCCAGCAAAAATGGGTGTTAAATCGCTACAGCCATTTCCCTATATTATTAGCATATAGTTCAACCATTGATCCAGATTTAAGTTCTATGGCTGGGGCATAACCGTCTTTAACCCATTCTCCTTTGTACCTTTTCTACAGTTAGTTGAAGATTATCTTGTATGTGATGTACTTTCCATTATCAGTTGCATTTCTACAATAGCTGTTACATTGCATTTAAAAGATAGGGCAGAGGGGCATCAGACAGATAAATATAATAGATCAGTGCCAAGCCTACTGCATCATCTACAGGCTTAACACCTTCCTAATCCAAAGCCTGTTTTGCTGTTATTTATCCATTTTAGCTTTTTCTAGATTTGAAGTTTGTTGAAACTAGAAACCTAGCCTTCATCACAGAACCTACATCCAACAATGATTAGAGGCAGAAGCAGAGATCCATAGCAAAGCACCAGGTGAATCTCCTGGTCCAGCTAAAAGGAGAGATAAAAAGTAGAGTCTATATGAACAAAGGGGTAGGGATTATGAAAAGGAGTCCAATGGAGATGGCTGGCTGGAGCTCTGGGGAGCTCAATCAATGAGAAACAGTCACTGGGGAACCATCAATCAAAGGAACTAAACCCTCCAAAGGTAGGGTTGATTGTCTGACTGTCAGTGGACATGGGCAGTATGCGGAACCCCGTGGAGTAGGATCAGACTATATTCCTGTGCATGAACTGGCATATTAGAGCCCATTCCCTTCAGAGGAACACCTAACCCAGCCCTAACATTGGGATGAAGTAATTGGACCTGCCTCAAGTGGATACACCAGACTTGACTGGTCAACTTTGGGACTCTGCCCTCTTTGAAGAACACAATGAAGGGATGGTTTGGGGAGAGGCTGAGGGAGGACTAGGAGGGACTGAGAGGAGGGGAGGGAAGGCGAGCAGGGCCTTGGGAAAAAATATAATATAAATAAAAAAATCAAATATATTATAATGTGCATCAATTTTCTGGTCCTCTGAAAGGAGATCTTTCATAAAAATTATTGTGCTGTCAATCAGGACTAACTTTGTTTTCTAGGGAGAGAGAGATAGTGAGAGCTAGAGAGAATGAAGCTGAGTGTATGAGGAATTGTATCTGGGAGACACTGAGACAAGGGAAATTGCAATTAGAATATATTGTGTAATTTTTTTATTATGTAAAATTTTTGTGGTGACTTTAGATATTTAGAATAGATTATATATTATGTTATCATACAATTTAAATTTTATTAAAAATTATGCATATATGAGTAAGTGTGCTTGTGTGTGTGTGTGTGTGTGTATGTGTGTGTGTGAATGCATGCGTGTGCATCTTTGTGTGAATACCAGAGAATCAAATCTTTGGAACTAGAGCAACAGAAGATTGTGACCTGCTAAGTGGATGCTGGAACCTGTGTCCATTGCAGCAAGTGCTGTCCAATTGTACTGAATCATCGCTAGGCTGGACCAGGAGATCCACCTGGTACTTTGCTATGGATCTCTGCTTCTGTCTCTGTTCATTGTTGTATGTAGGTTCTGTGATGAAGGCTAGGCTTCTAGTTTCAACAAACTTCAAATCTAGAATGAGCTAAAATGGATAAATTAGCAAGTGTCCCTAACTGCTAATCCACTTCTCCAGCCCATTGTGCTATATTTAGTTTTGTATGCTTTTGCTGACTCAATCACCCTAAACAACAAAGTTCCAAGTTTCCCTATTAGAAGTTGAATGGGAAATTTGCATTTATATTAAATATTTTGAGTCCTTTGACACTGAAGTTAAGGAAACTATAATGGTAAAAATGAATATAACAACATACACAAAGGTAGGTACCCAAAACCTACTTCATCAATTTACACTGTTTTTCATTATCAATATAATCTAGTATTACCTGCAATATTTTAACACTTACAGAAGCTTATTGCTAGGTTGTCAAATATTCTTTAACAGCAACAGTCAATTATAAAGAGACAGGTTTTTTTCTTATTAAATTTAACACTTTGCTATAATTGACACATTTCATATACATATTTTGCTTTTTTAATGCACTGGACAGTATACCCAAGAATGCTAGAATTCAATATTCAAATGAATTCCTGCCCTTGATTTAACCTTTGTATTACAATTTCTCAAGCGGGTCTACAGAGGTTTCTTTGATATCAATATGGAGCTAAAGAGGTCTTCCTTTCTAGAAGGATCCAATTTGTAGTCAATGTTTCCCTGGTAATTTTCAAGTTTTCCTGAGTTAAGTAGGCAGTAGGAAGGCAGTGCTTTTCTGTAAACTTCATGGATCATAGTGTACTCACTCAGTATTTATGTCTGTTCATTTATTAATGTGACGCTTTCACCAAATACTGATTTTCAAGAAAGAAAAATTAAAGGTGGGCAGATCAGTATTCTCTCTCTCTCTCTCTCTCTCTCTCTCTCTCTCTCTCTCTCTCTCTCTCTCTCTCTCTCTCTGTGTGTGTGTGTGTATGAGTATGTATGAATATTTGTGTATGCTCATATGTATGCTTGTATAGAAACACACACATGCAATTTTTTGCTCATTAAAAAAATAAATTACAAGAGTTTTGGTGATATTGTGAAACCATAAATCTACAAATGATAACTGGAAACTGGTGCACTGTGGAAAAAATATAACTCATTTTATAAGAATAGAGGGTGATGTTATTTTTATTGTATCAAAGAATCAGTTATCTTCCAATGATTGTAGCTCCTTTGTTCATAGATCATTCTGAAAAACCACATTGCATATGCTTTTATTATATTTCAAATAGGCTGTGTGTGTGTGTGTGTGATTCCAGAACACTGCAAAATATAGCAATTTCTCTCCAGCATAGACAAGAGATGTGAAATCATTCTATTTCCTCCATACATTTCCCATTTTAATGCACAGTAACTAATTTTGCTTGCCAGGTTTTATAGCCTTTTATTGGTTGTGCAGCTTTATTTATATTCTTGCTTGTTACTAATTATCACATTCTGCATAATTTATACTGTATCCCACTGCTGGTGGAGTATGAATAATGAAATCCATCTATAAAAAAGAATCGACTGCTTCCCTATGAAAATGCCAAGGAGAATGGGAAGAAATTGTAAAAGAGTTAGAGGTTTGTATTTAAAGACATCTCATGCCTTTTGTTCAGCAGAAGAAAGAAAATGGACACTGGGAAAACAAGGCCAGTTGGTTGCATTTTAAACAACACAATTTCATCTACTTTGAAACTATAAACATTCATTATTGGTAATTCTAAGTCTTTAAACTTTTGTATTTGACTATGTAGGAGTGAAAATTCAACCATAAAATATGGGGTTTGGAAATTCTTTTTGCTCTTGCATAAGACCAGAGTTCAGGTCTAAGCTCCAACATCAGGCAATTTACAATGGCTGTAACACCAGTCTTAGGGAATTTGACATGCTTTTATGGTCTCTACAGGCACATGCATATGCATATATACAATGAACCTTAATGCAAGCCAGGTTTATAAAATTTGATAATGGCTTATACATACATATATGTTCATTCTTTAAATAACAGAGATATATTTATTTTAGGAATAAAGCTAACCCATTTATGTATTCATTTATTAAATTTATCAGTTGTTCACACTGCTAACATGGGAGACATACTATACACAAATATTTTCTGTGTATCATAGATGAATATTTCTTAAATTTTTCACTCTGCACTATCTGAAATTCAAACCATTTTCTCTAATTTTAACTTTAATCAATATTTATTAGTTTGTCCCCATTAGACATTCATGTGAACAATGTCTCCATCTTTCTACAAATATATTTCTTTCTATTGCCTACAAGTAGAACAACAATGAAGAGGTAATTTTGATGATGATATACATGTATATGTGTGAGTGTACATTTGTGTGTTCATGCTTGGATGTCAGAAAGCAAGCTTGGGTCATTCTTCCTTCCCAGCTTGTTTGAGATGGAGTCTCTCTACTGAAAACTACAGCTTAAATGGCTCCTGAGTGTTACAAGAATCCTAACTGATCTTATAATAAAAACATGTAACCAGACATTGGGGTACATGCGAAAAGATCACAGAGACAGAGGAATTAGCCACAGAAACTTCTCACCTAGACAGTGCCTCAGGCCCAACATGGTAGATTCTGTCTCTAGGAATTTTCAGATGGAATAGGGAAAGTGAAAGGCAAAGAACATAGGGAAAAGGAAGATGTGAACTTTGTCTCTTGGTTTATAACCCTTTTGCCCAGTCATATCACTGTCTTCCTAGTGCTGGAATTAAAGGCCTGTGTCTTTCCCAACAGAGCAAGAGGCATGGGATCCAAAGTGATAGGATTAAAGGTCTGTGAGGCCACATCAGCTGTCTCTGCATGGCCTTGTTCTCACTGAGATCCAGAGGGATCTCTGTCTCTACCTCCCATGTGCTAGGACTGAAGGCTTGTGCCACATCTCCCTTATTTTATGACTAACTCTGTGGCTGGCTCTGCTCTCTGATCTTCAGGCAAACTTTATTTCTTTGGAGCCTACACAATGTATCACCATACCTGAGGTTTTAGGAATTCTCCTGTCTCCACTTCTTATCTGACTATCCAAACCTAAAGGCTTACAGACTATTTCTAACATGCCCAGCTTTAAATTAGTTCTAGTGATTTGACTCAGCTTCTAACGCTTGCATGGTAAATACTTTGTTCACTGAGCCATCTCCCCAGTCTAGAAACCTTTATCTTATGAAAACAAGTCAATTATCATATCACTTTTCACTTACTGATATTACAGATATTTTTAATGGTCTAGACACATTTTATGTAAAATATTACTTCAAGGTATGGAAACATTTTAAGATTCTTGTTCTTTAAACGATTTTGCAAAGAAATCATATACTCTGGATTTCCACAACTGACCACAAAATTAGACAACAGAGATTATCTAATTGTTGTCAGTAACAGGAGGTTCATTTAAACTTAAATTAATACTTGAGGAAGAAATACAACTAATCTTTCATGTATTCATCACCATCACATATTAAATTCATATTTTACATATTGTGATGGTTCTGAAAGTGTTACCACAACATGACGGCGTTGGAAGCAACCTCGAAAGCAAAGATTGCTATTGCAGAGCAGCGTCTTCTCTACTGTCTTTCATCCCACTTTGTTCTTCAATATAAAGCATATAAATTAGAATTTATTTTCACCAAATTGGGAGATAGAAATGACAATCTATTTCCCTAAGGTTAAAAGTATTCTTAACTTTCACCCATTTTTCTTTGTAAAAATGTGTGGGAAAAATTTATCTCAACTGCTTTGCTGACTACAGAGACCATAATACCCCCTATTTCCAGACCTGCAGGGATGTAAATGGATTGTGCTTGCAGGTCAAGTATTAAGACTTGGATTCCATTCCCAGAGCCTACGGAAAAATCACTGTGCTGTGGGAGAGGCTTGTGATCCCTTCAGTGGGAGAAGGGTGGAATATCACCGTACCTGACCATTGGTCCAGGTACTCCCCAAAAACCCGCTTGCCGAAAGGCTCCTGTGGGGAAGAAAACACACAGGCCTTTCTTGCTTTTCTATTCAGGCTGCTTCTATTTGTTGCCCATTGGTTTTACATTTCTAAACATTTAGCTTCTGTTTCATTGCCTATAAACATAAAATTTGACAGTTCTCTCCAGAATTGTGTTTCTTTTTTCAAAAGGATAGCTCCAATATGGACCTAAGAATAAAACATACACTATTAGCTAGTCTTCTGTTATAGAGTGGTCAGCCCCGACTTTTTATACTAGAAAGGAAGAGATCACTTGCTTTTCTATCACTACATTGTGCTATAGCTTAAGAAAACTGAACATATATTGAATTACAATTCTTACAAACAACACCAAGAATTTCTGTGTATTTTATTCTTTGCTTTGAATAATATATTAATAAGTTCAACCTCTGCAAAAAGGAAAATATAGGGCTTGCTTTCAGACAGGAAATTTTCTGGGAATGTATATAAACAAGCAAACAAACAAACAAACAAAATCCTCCAAGAACTCACAGGATATCCCTGAATAGGTCTCTAGCAAATAGTGGAGGGGGTGCCTAAACAGGACAAATGAATAGCCACCCTAAGTGTCATCACACAACTTACATCCAACAATGAATAGAGGTGGAGGCAGAGGAGCCTCTGGTCCAGCTGAGAGCAGGGGAAGAGAGTCTGTATAAGCAAGGGGATAGTGATTATGAGAAGAAGTCCCACAGAGATGGCTGGCTGGAGCTCTGGGGAGCTCACTGAATCAAGAACAGCCACTGGGGAACCATCAGGAAAGGACCTAGGTCATCCAAGGGTAGGCAACTGTTGACGGGTATATGAAGAGCCTCAAGGGGTGGGATCAGACTGTGTTCCTGTACATGGGTTGGTACCTTGGAGTCCATTCCCTGTAGAGGAACAGGTAATACAGTCTTGATTTTGGGATTAGTAAATCGTACTTGCCTGGAGTGGATGCACCAGCCTGAGCTGACCCACCTTGGGACTTCTTGCCCTTTAGGGAAAGGGAATGGGTGGACGGGGAGGGTCAAGGTTGAAGGCTGACTGGGAGGGACTGGGAAGAGGGAAGGGAGGGAGAACAGGGGATACATGGATAAAAAAATACATTTTTTAATAAAAAATTAAAATGAACATATGAAAGAGAATCACTTAAAAAGAGATTTCCACAGACTAAATTCAAAATAAAAATATGAAGTAAATATGAACAAGTAAGAAAAACACTAGGAATCAGTATTGTCAGTGACCATGGAAATTCAAAACCCAAAGCTAGGAATAAAGAGAGAGAATTGTATTTATGGTATATTTTCATAGCTGTGCTGAACCAGTATGAAAATCGTTACCTACATACTGCAGACGATTCTCTATCTGTTGTTACTGTGTCAGTGGCGGTGTAGCTGATGATTCCGCAAACTCTTGAGTATCTGGGGGGTGGGGATATTGACTATCCCTGTGAAAGGAATGATCAGAAACCACACACATCTGTGCCCTATTGCTAGCCTTGACCTTTCAGACTTCTCTTTGTTTGCTTTCTATACTCTAGAAAGAACAGAATGGAATCATTTCATTGTGCCAACTCCACTCTCCCAGTTAACAATGGAGCAAGGGAATGGAAGAATGAAGGCAGAAAGATTAATCAATATTGCTTCTGGAGAGAAGGAAGTCTGAGTCTTCAAGGAAAATTTCTTGGGAAACAAAACAAAACAAAACAAAACAAAACAAAAAACCCAAATAGTTTAGTTTTTAATATATTGCCTCCTGTGTGAAGATTTTGTGTTTGGGATGGAAAAATACTTGTAGTTAACCATGCACTCTAGGCTTGCAGTTAAAGAGAAAGTCAGGAGAGTTATCTCATATATGGAATTCAGTGTGTTAAACAGGCAGGGTAAACTTGAGGGGGAAAAATGCTTTTCCAGGAAAAGAAAGATGGTGGCCTGATGAATGACCTAGCCTTGAGCTACAGCAGACCTCATTGTTTTCAAAGACATAATTAACAATTAGAAATAGACATTTTATATCTTAATTCTTAGCCAAGGTCACCACACAGAAGGACACAGCCTCCTTCCTGATGGCAAAAACAGCTCCAGGCTTAATGCTGTGACCTCAATGCTAGATGCTCAGTTGTGCTTAGGGAATCTTAGGGGTCAGTAGAACCACACTGGCATTTGTGCCTGAGAGCCCTCATCTGTGTGGTGACATATGTGTAAAGTGATGTGGCCTGCTTATTTCCTTTTATTTCTAATAAAAGTTTAGCCATTTTCAAAAGAAAACATTTAGAAATAATCCTGATCCCTGAGTAAAATCTCACAGCTTCAGTGCTGGTAATTGTATGTTCAGTGCTATACTATTAATTGTCTATTTGTCATACTAAGAATAAAACATGCATAGAGATGCAGAGCATTTTCAACTGTTATCATAATTGGCTGATAATTAAAAACACTTTAATAATTTAATCATGAAAAATTGTTGTGATGTGTGTTGAAAAGGTGTAAAACAATAATGTGCATGAAATATTTTATTGCCATGTTCTTTGATTTATAAGAATTAATAGAAAATAATATAGGGTAAATGTATGTTTGCAATTACATATTTTTATATGCTGAATACATTTTCTCATATACAAGACCATGACCTCTTACAGTGAGTCAATCCTGTCTTATTAATATGACTACTATGTTGAGCAAGATTACTGTTATGACACTAAAAAGAATCTTGAATCAAGAGTCTTAAATGAATGAATGTTTTAGAGAAAAGATTCAAAATCTTTTGTTAGAGTAAGTTGTATTAGTATGTCTTTTTAAATTTAAACTTCCTGGACAATTTAATACTAATATACCTTTATCTATTATTTCTCTTATCAACATATTAATTATATTACATTTTAAAATTTATAAACATATAACTGAAAAACTAAATTATATTGAGAGTATTATAAGAAAATGAATATAATCCTAGTTATTGAAAGGTTAATAATATATTGTTGATAAATACCAGTCTTATGCAATACAGTTTACATCGTCTTCTGAGAGGCAATTTAAGTTTTATGTCTTTGATTAACTTGTTTAACCAGCTCACATAGAAAAGGCATATGCAGTAAGGTGTTGCTTTTTATACTTTGGAAAGATATTGAATCTTTATGACAACTCATATTTAATTTCGTGTGAAAAATATAAGTTACAGAAATTTTGAGGATTTGTTCAGGGTTAATTGCCATCAACAACTGTATTTCTGCAGACACACGTTTATAAAATTCCACTGCCTGTTTTAACCAGGATGCACAGAAGTCAATAAAACAGCATAATTTTAGGCTGGTCAGCACCAGAAATATTAACATGTGTGAAAATAGTATATTTATTTTTAAAAGTTCATTACATTTGTCTGTATTCTACCTTAATCAACTACTACTCTTAGCTCAGTTTTAAAGATAGGAGCTTGGAATTTATTCTCAGTCACTTTTTCATATTTCACATCCCATTAGTTTCCCAATTTTAAAAGCCCTCTATGATCTAGAGAATAAAGAACAACATAGAATAAAAAAAGAATAACAAAAATGTAGTGATTTCAAAGAGGATAGATGGTAGAATAGATCCGCTGTTTTGATTATTGCTTTGATGCTCAGAAATCATATTTCTTTGAAAATGTTGCTTTCTCAGTGCTACAGTCCTTTGAGGAGGGTTTTTTTCAAAAATATATTTTCTTCTTCAAAACAGAGCTCAAAAGCACCAAAACTAATTAGTAACAAAATTTAGGGAAACATCTCATGAAGTTTTATTATTTCTGTAATTTTATTGTAGTTTTTTTTTTTTGTTACAAATTTATCTGACATACAGAGATGATGAATCTCTACAATTTATCAGAAATATCTATTCTTTCATAAGGGAATCATTTCATATACACTACTGATGTGGGAATACCCTTCTGTATGCTATGAATCTCAATCTTTAAATAAAGGAGCTGTTTTGGCCCTTGACAGGCACTGTAGAAAAGATAGGCAGAGAAATCAGAATAGGTAGGAAAGGAAGGGCGGAGTCAGAGCAAGCCACCCAAGGAGCAACATGTAAGGAATACAGGTGAGCCATGGGCCACATGGCAGACAGATTAATAGAAATGGGTTGATTTAAAATGTGAGAGCTACCTAGCAATGTGCCTGAGCCATACGCTAAAGGCCAAACAGCATGAAGTTAATACAAGCCTCTGAGTCATTTCTGGGGGCCTGAGTAGCAGCAGTGGGCGGCTGGCGCGCAGGTCTGTGGGTCTGGGCCTCTGGCCGCCCAGGACCAAGAAACCCCATTACAACACACTACTATTTAATCTGCACACTGATTTCCCTGAATGTCACTTTCTGGCCATGAGACTGTATATTTCCAACAGCCAAGTATCAGGATTGCTTCCAGTCAGCCTGGTTAGTTTCTGTCTCAGTCAACATTTTATCCATTTGTCTAAACCTGGGAATGGGCAGGGTATCTTGGTAATCTTTACAAAGCATTTTCATAATTAAGTATTTACCATTCTGTTTCATGGAAATAATTTTATATCAAATACATCAAGCACACCAAGTGAGTTTTTAATTGTGAAAATATGAAAAATGTGCTACCTTAATCTTTTGAATGAAAATTACTTTGTGCTAATGACAACCTAGAAGCCACCATCATGCTAAAAACCTACATATCTTACCATTTGTTTAAATACAAAATATATATTGATAAAGATATGTTTCTTCTTCATCTACCAGGAACAGCAAATGATAAACAGAGATAACTTTAGTCAGGCTTTATCAGAGCGCAAAAGGAAACTATGAAATGGAATTTACCGAACAGAATTTATCATTTTTTTTCTATTTTTTGTCATCCCATAAGAGTATAATTAGTCCCTTTTGTCTTTAAAAAAAGAAGCTGAGTAAGCCCCTCTGAGATTATCAGTATATTCCTGCTTAAGGTAATTTGTATATTCATAACAAATTCAAAACTGTATTTGTCACATTTTACATATGTTCCTACTCCAGATTGAAATATTTTTATATTGATACAAATGTACAATTATATTTGTCATGCCATATATATGTTCTACTTATGTTTAGGATGTTTTGTATATTGATACATATTAAGGATATTGTTGTAATATTGCACTATACATTTCTATGTCTTAATAAGATATTTGTGTATATTGTCACAAATTCCAGCTCATTCGAGGTAATGCTTGTCATACTTAAGGTTATGTTAGTTAGACTTTCTACATATGTAAAAATACATTTCAGATGGATAGGTAATCTTCAAATGTTTCATAGAATATGACATTTAAATGTTTTAATAACTTAGAATTTTGTTGATGCGAGACACATTTGCTCCCGGAAGCACCGATCTACTCCCAAGAGGCTGTTGGGTATCAAAGACACTCCATATGGAGTCTTCTTGGCAAAAGTGACCTGTTGGGCAAAGAACTGCCTTTTCACTGACTGCTGGCAGTAAGCATGCTGTGCAATCTGAATGAGCAGGACACAAGAAAAAATGACTGCCAAACTTTGTCAAGATAGATAAGGACAGTCTTTCAATTTTATTCCTTCTGAAAAATGGCCTGTCATATATTCTAGGTCTGTAGGAAAAGATGGATTATCCAACACTGCAGAGGAACATTGGGTGACTGTCCAGGTAGCCAGATGTCTCTGCCATTTCTTTCATTTTTCAGAAGCTACTTTCTCATGCCTGCTGCTTATTCAGGTAATATTATTTTCCCTCTCATGTCTTTGTTGGGTGTGAAGATGGTTACAGTTACAATCCTCTCATATCTTTACTAAGACCATAACAAGTACTAGATTTAGATTTTCAGGATAGGGGAACTGTTGCAGTAATCTTTATAACTAGCCAATTACCTTTGGTCTGGACATTTAAAATATTTCTAGCTTGATGTTTTAGTGATAGTAGTTCCATTTTTTTAAATGTTATTACAGTTTTTTCTCCTAGATAATATTTAATAATTGTTCTTATTAAATGTAGCTTTTTATTAGTTTTAGAACCTTCTTATTTAGACAAAAATGGGGTAGTGTTAGGGAATTTGCTCCACCAATGACCTTGGAGTATCTGATCCAATAGAGGCATGGCTTCTTGACTGGATACATGACCGTATATATTGAGGAGGGCACACACATCTACATGGTACAATTTTTAATTAAGCAATCATCTTGTTTTTCTCTTCTTAATCTGTGCTTGTTATAAGGTACATTCAAACTAAAAATGCAAAAGGCATCAGACTCTTTATATTATAGCACTGCACCTATATTTACAAAATATATAATATTTTTTCTTTTGAGCTCTAATATTCTGTTCACTCTTAGCTGGAAGAACAAAAACAACAGTATTGCTACAACTGGTGCTGACAAATCAGTTTTTATTTTCTAGTACTATGTTTATTATATTATACTAAAGTAGAATTTAATATTTTTCAAAATGATGAAATACCTGGAACTTATGTGATATAATATTTTCATTTACTATTAGTAATAAAAATCTTTAGATTGGTCAAGATTGTTGGATTAATATTTTTAATTTTTATAGATAAATAATTAAACACAAGATATAACAGATATAACACATAATAAGTACCTAAAGCAAGTTCAAGAATTGCAAATCCAAATCTTATAGCTATAGGTTTTGGGCATGGAATATTTCTTAGTCTAGACCAAGATCTTTACATACATGCAAAGTGACAAGGACATCTGCTTGATTTGTTACCAGCCAACTTCTGTCCTTGGTGTTTTTCACATATGCTGAAGTTGATTTAGCCAATTCTCCAAGGTCAGAATAAGAATTCCCTCCTTCCTCTTGCCACAAAACAATTGTGAGTGATAAATCATGGTAGCTGAAATCTATATGCTTGATTTTTATTTCAGATAGGTTTTCTTAAATGATTTTACATATGTTATTCATGAGTAAAATCATGCAAGGACTAATGTGTATATTTTATAGAGCATTAATTTTAAATATATTCAGTGCAAGAATTGAAAGAGGTAATTATAGATATGCAATTAAAATATATATAGCTGTAGTTTTACATAAGTTTGGGTACATAGTAGTTCCCCAATGTTAGGAACTAGATAACTATTGTTCTATTTATACAAATAATATTCTACTCTACAAATTTCTAAATTGTCATGTTAATATTAGACATTGGATGACTCTAGTTTTCTCCATATCATATGTAAGCTGTCTTTTTCTTATTTACCAATTTTGCAGTCTCCATTCCTTCTGTGTAAAGTCACAACACAGTATTCATTCCATTTTTCTGTACATGAAGATGTTAAATAATGTGAGACTAAAGGGAAAATTTGCAAGTAACAAAAATCTTTAGAAAATCTTAATAACACATTAATTGATTATTACTAAAAACATTCTTTTCTAGAGATGAAGCATTTCTGCTATATCACAGCATTTTAATATTCCTTAAAATTAAGTGTCTTGTTATTTGTTATTTAATTCCAAGTTCTTTCACAAGGCATGAAAGTTTCTTGAAATTTCTGTGATCATACCATTCATTATATTTTAGTAGCATATGTTTATCATCTATAATTATAGGTTTCATATGATCATTACATAAATGTACATAATTAATGCACACTGATTATATTTGTGCCCCTTTGACTTTTCGTGTTTTTCTCTAACTAAACTTAATCACTCTCCTATTTCTAATCTCCCTTTAATTCCATTTTTAAAAAAGGTTCATTTTTATGTGAATAAAATTTTGCCTTTCATGCTGTGATGTGCAATACATGTATGTCTAGTGTACATTTAGGTTAGAAAAAACTGTCAGATTCCATGAACTATGTATACAGATGGTTGTGAGCCATCATATGAGTTCTAGGAACTGAGTCTGGGCCTCATGGGAGACTTGGAAATGGTGTTTTCTTTACATGATAGAAATGTATACTTATGAAATCTTAACAATATTTCTGGATAAACAAGACCTAAATAATAATAACAGTGGTTGTTCAAAAGGTCTGACCGACCTCTGTATAAACTACAGGTGATCAAATAACCACTGAGAGGAGAATCAGTTTTCTCAGGGACACAACCAATGATAGGAATCCTAATACCAACTGGTCAGCTATAAACATACGCATATATGAGCAACACAAATATTACTCGATACATATATAATAATATGAAGAAGTACCCTGCAACAAGCCAGTTCCTGTAAGCCTTTCTGAGGATCCCTGCTGTCCACTGTATTTACTGTTGCCTCTCTAGATGTATAAGCCCAAGCAGGTATTGTCTATGCCAGATGAACTGGAAGCTGGCCCCATTGATCTATACTTGAGTGCCAAGCTTCAGCCCATTAAGAATTTACCACTGGAGTTCAGTGATGACTTGCACATGTTGTGGGTGATGGTATGCCTTACCCAACCCTGCCACTATATGTTTATGCACAAACTATATGTGTGTGTGTAACTAATAATAGATGAGGACATGAATTTGGAAGTGTAACAGGAGGAAAGTGAGGGAAGAGGTAGAAATGGTATAACATAGTACTCATAAATAAACTAATAATTTTATTAAGAAAAGAAACATAAATTGCTTCAATCTATTACAAAATGCAGCTTCAGATACAGAATATGTATTGAGTGACAGAGCTTATATTATATATTGCTTGCCTAAATTAACTTGGAATCTTTAGCTTATAAATTCTTTCAGTGGAATCAATGTATATACTTAAAAATTAATGTCTTCAAAGTAACTTTTTTTCTAATATCTTCTAAATGATCAGAATCTCATACTATTATATAAATTATCATATTTACTTTATAACATTATTGTATCTAGTCATTTCACTTCAGACATTTAAAGCATTTCGATTCCACTTTTACTAGTTGAATAAAATGTAATTTTTATTGTAATATATCATAAAAGAAGTTAATAAATTTTTAGTAAGAAGCAAGCATAAAATAAGAATTTGAAAAGTAAGACATTTCAAAATTAAATACTTTGGTCAACAATAAAACATAAACGTTTAGTATCAAGCAAATATTATACAACATAAATATGCAAAATTTTATCATGAATTTAAAGTATAATTTTCTTGACTTTGATTTCTATTTGTACTTTTTAATAATAATGAGATCTAAAGAACATTTCCCCACGAATTATCAAAATAGTTTTTAACTCCATAAGTAAAAACACTAATTATGTCTATATATTAGCATTCACAATATTTGATAATGTCAATTTATCTCCCTCTGTCTCTCTGTCTCTCTTTATATATATGTCTAATTTTCTATATGGCTAATATTAATACATTAGCTTAATTGTCTTTAAAACAGAATGAGTAATAATAGTCTGTGCTGTATAGAACAATAAGATGGAAAATTGCGCATAGAAAATGTTGAAAGTCCTATTCAGATGTAGTCTGTTTGTGTATATAAGACACATCATAATTAAGATGGTAATTTGTGCAGTTAAGAACCATTTTTCATTATCTAATTTGTTGATATGGGCACACACTAATACTTTTGTATATATAAAATCCATTCTATATATAATGCTATTATCTACATAAATCAATGGATAAATCTCTATTCTATTCATAAGTAGCAATAACTTCCATCACTGGAGAGTTTAGAAAATGAATCACGATTGCGTATTGTAGTGGGATTATGTTTCAGCATGTTGTCCTCTGATAAGCTAGGCTGATTTTATTAAATATAAAATATATCACCACAGTGTGTTCATTATTTTACACTTGTTATTTCTAAATCATTCTACTGAAATCTTACCCATTAATTTTCCTGGTTATTGCTAATCCTTTCTAAAACTTTTGTTCTCTTACAGAAAAATTACTTTGAAAAGGAGGAATAGAAAATCATTTTGCTTTTTTATGATAGTATCTTGGTGAAATCTCATATTTGGAATAATTTTCTTTAGTGAAACATAGTTTATAAATAGAGGAACAGAGAGAAGAGAGCATGGGCAGGAGATAGTGATGCTTGAGAAGACCTAGCACAGTAATACAGGAAGTTTTCAGCATACACCCTTCCTAATTGAGGATCAGTAAATTTTAATCAGATGCATGACATTCAACCAGCCTCTCCAAACTAACTGTAAAGATAGTGCTTGGCAATTCAAAAGCAGCAAAGCCTTTTATCCCAGCAAATGTGAATTTTATACTTAGTATCAACATTTCCCACGCCAATATTATATTTGACCTAACACTGTTTAGTTATATTTATGATTCAAAATACACAAGTCATTGATCACCTCTTCCCATGAACTTATTACGTATAAAATGATGTTTTTTGTTTGTTTTTAAATTGGTATTATTTTGGTGTCGAGTAATTATGAACTAGAGTTGACTAATAGAAATCAGAAGAAATAAAGTCATCATACAATCTTTTATGTTCTAGATGGTGTTCACCGCGAGACATGTAGAATGTGGAATGATGGTCAGAATTAAATCAATGACATTTATTCATGGAATTAGGCACTTTTCCCTCCAACCCAAAATTAAACTAAAACAAATTTTAGGTTCATGTTGCCCTCTAGTGGTATCTTAAAGGATTTGGTACCTATAAAACATCTGTAGTGCAAAGTGACAAATGTTTAAAAATACATTAACCTGCGTTCTTCACAATTGACAATTAGTAAAATAATGTCCAGTTGACTGATGTTTTATCCATGTGGGTAAAAAGCAAGTATCGAACAAAGAAAACGAAGTCTATGACTCCCATTCAAAAACAAAGTATAGCTTATATAAATCAAAAGGTAGAAATAAAGAATTCAGGAACATAATTTTATTATCTTTGAACATTTGCCAATTTTTTTTCAATCTCAACCAATAAAACTATCACAATAACCACATCTTTCCACAGCTTTGCTGACTAAAATAATATTTAGCTATATGGTGAAAGCAATAATTTAAAAAGTATAAATTAACTGTGGCTCATGAAAAATAAAATAAATACATTATTCACAAGTATATCCCTTAACTTTTAGTTGTATAGTCAGAAAATGCATTCTGTTATTGTTTATATATAGATATTTATGTATGTCAGTATGAATTATTTTATCTAGTTGTTTACTAGTATAGGGGAATTGAGTGCATGGTATTACAGTAATTATATTCTATAAGATAATGTACTTTAAAAACTTGAATCACATTATAAATAACATCTTGGTTCCTACATTAATACTCATTATCTTTTACAGTAGCTAATTGAAGCCTGAATAATGTATATAAGACTCATACCTTTTGTAGCTATGCATATTCCTTACCCCAAACATTACTTTAAAACATGCTATCTTAGATAATTAACTTTGGTTTTTGGATTGATTGGCTTTATGATTTTCCAATAAACATTCTTCAGACAGGTCTGGCATTAAATGAGGGGAAAAATAGGTCTTCTCCAAGAACAGGCAGTACATTATACCTTAGCCCCAGTCTAAGAAAGTTTAAGGTGTAAAATAGAGTTAGAATTTTCTGTCCACCTTTCCTCTTTGTTAGTGCGTGCTTCTACAGGGCGACTACAGCATCAGTTCCGGCCATACTTCATAGCAGAAATATGATTCATTCAGTATGTCAGTTAGTTGTGGAGAAAATTCACTTTGCAGCTACACTTACATGATAGAAATATCAACATCAGTTATACAATCAGTTTCATTAGTGCAAATGCTCTCATTTCAAAATGAACTTCTAGAAGCAACACAGCAAGCCAAAAAGATAATTCCTGAAACTATTTTTTATGAAAGAATAATTTAGGTAAAAATTTGATACCATAGCACTAATAATAGAAGAATATTAAGATATGACTCTAGGACATTACATATTTTTAATTTACTCACTGGTTTTGGAAAAAAAGAGATTCTATATCTCTCAATTTGCCATATGTTGAGAACAATAATCAAGAGATAAAACATTATTTAAGTGAAGCAGGACAATATTGGTGGATATCAAGCTATGAGGTTTCAGGAAAGCACCGTATATTTTACACAGCCAGATGTAATGTGAGTCTATCTCCCTTACATGCCGTTCTGACAGAAAAGGACAGAATGTGGCACCACAGCATCCAAAAATTGGTTTATTGGAGAGCAAGTTGTCATGGTGCCTAATAACAACCATACTAACTCTATAGTTGACAATGACTTGGTAGCCTTTCTACTAGACAGCAGCCATACGCAGCTAGATGGCTAGTCACAAATTTTGACTTCTATGAATTTAACTCCCTGTTCTTAGTAGAATACATACAGAGAAACTAAACAAACCACAAGATGTAATATGTAAAGTGGCAGAAACTTCCTACCAACCAGTGAGAAATTTTAAAATGAACATTATCTTAAGATTCATCTTGAGGAAAGGTTTAGTAGTTTGGGCAAGCCTTGAAGGATGGTTATGGCACATAGGTAGGAGTTACAGAAGACATTTCTGGACCCAAATCAGTATATGATCATGTCTGTTGGGATTTTGTGGAACAGCAATTGCTTCCAGGACACCAAATTATAAAGCAGAGTAATAAATTGGGATTTAAATTTTGGTGCTGGTCTTGAAACCTGCATGTAAAACATAAAGACTCTACCATGGATGTTTGTTTCTCATGCTGAAAAGAAAATTAAAATTACATTCAGAGTATTAAACTTGAAAATGCTGAAGAACAGTAAGAGTGTCTTCTGACTGAATATCTCTATTTTTATCAAGATGAAGACATTTTCAATAAAACTGTTAATCAGTAATATTATTAGTTATTACTAACATAAGGTGTTAACCTATTTCTACAATTATAATATACTTAAAAACAGTCACTCATGCTGTGAGGCAGAATTAACTTAGAGAAGCAGAGATTTCAGTGTAAGTGCAGATACATGCATGAGTAACAGGCATTAGAGGCCATGCACAACTGTACTGTGGTCTCAAACACACGCCATTTCATCCCCCCCCCCAGGAATTAATTGGTTAGAGTTTTGTGTGGTTTTCCTTATTACTTTATTAGAATAATTTCCATGACAACAAAACAATCCACAGAACAAGCAAAAGCCAAACTAGAATAATGTAAGTTTGTGCAACAGTGTTTAGTATCATTTGGTAATGTCCATATATATATCCCTTACCTTTTGGGACTTAAAATGTATAGTACATTTGGCAAAGTCATTTTAAACTGTGTTAATTTAGTTTTGTAGTCCATCATTAAAAATCCACATGTTACTTGACAATAATGCATGTGTCACTTTGAGGACAGGCTAACACTTCATGGATTAATCAGCATTTAATTTTTATACAATATGTATACATCTTTGAAGTACTTCTGAAGGTGCTTTGCTGAAATCCATCATGTTGCATACATTTGTGCACTCCTAAAATTCATGTTAATGTTCTAATACTAATTACTTCAATCTATGTCTGTGGATATACACCAGCTGCACAAACACATAATTGATTTAAAATAAGGTATTAAATTGATCCATTATGCATGATATTATACTAAAACCCAAGAAGAATACAATCATGCCTATATCTTAATAAACTTCTTTCCAGATTCATCAGAAAACATTTAATTTATTTAGACACCTGACTTTTGGTAATTTGTTATCATAGTCTTGAAAAAATATTCTTGGAAGAAAAAAATTTATATTATTTTTATATTTACTGTTGGCATATATTACTGGTGAAAAAAAGATAAATTTATAAATATTTTCATATTTTAATAAATCTAAATTATAGTAAATGATGCTATTCTATTGTTGCATAACTTTTAGAGATCAATTTCTGACAAAAACTTTAGTGTAATTAATAAAATAAAATGAAGAACCTGGTATCTGTTTTTTAATTAACTCTATGAAAAATATACATACAAAGCAGGCACATAAAACCTGCTCATCAAAATGAATGAGCTCATATGCAGCATGAGTTTGAGAAGTCAGACAAGTGTATTAGACACCATCCTCTTATTTAGCAAATAACCAAAGATTCATCATAACTGCGATCTGTTGTCACATGAAAACTTGTTTGCCTTTCTAAAGTCTAAATATTTATGAAAGATATTGTCAAGATAATAAGCAAATTTTATAGTGCTTTGTTAGGAAGTAGTATGTTACATGTAAAAAGAAAGGGGCCATATTTTTCTCTCAGTGTTGGTAGATATAAGAGTATTTGAGAAGATACTAAGTGAACCATAGCACTAACAATTCCCACAATACAAGCACACTCAGTAATATATTACAAAGCATTTGACCTTATTCAGGGGACAGAGTGTGCTCTCTCTGCATTAGGTTTATAGATTCTGAAAAAGAAAATCAGTTGCATAGACTTGTCTTTAAAATTTTTTTTTGAAAATAAAACAAAAAATGTATTGCAATATATTCTGTGTGTATGGCTTGCTCTTTTTTGATTTATTTTTCTACAAAGAAAGCCAAACCCTAGGGCTTAACAATATCTGCTACTGAATTACATTGGCACTTTATAAGTTAAAATGCCTTCTATTTCAGTTCTTGCTCACTTTAGAGCTAATCCACAATCTGTGCAGCATTTCTAAAACATAGTGACTTTAGAATTATTATTGAAGGAGATCAGATTTTATTGATTTAAACGATTATTCCCTGGATGGTCATATTCCAATTTGTAAAAACTAACAAACAGAAACCTCATAAGTTTCCATTTTCATTACTCAAGTACAAAAATTATAATTATACATTCATTTGACTGATATTTACCTAATAATTACAGTAACACACTTCCTGGCTACAGTCAACATAGCACAAGAGCTGCATCTTAGATTTTGAAGTTACTATAAGCTACTGAGTCTCAAAAAATAACTTTTCCCTTGGAGTCAGTATACTATTAATCATCTATTTAAATGGTGAATAGTTGTATAATTTTGTATCTTATCAACTGTAAAAGGTACCTGATTATTTAAAGGTGTACATTTGAATAACAATAGTCTTTTCACTTTGAACACTTACTTTGTATCTGTTGATCATTAAGGACACAACCATCTAACCAGACAAGTACAGAACAGGACAGCGATCCTTTGAAAGAATAGGATAGATAATTCTTAAGACCAGATCTGGGAGGAAAGAGGAATTGAGGAATTAGAAGCAAAAATATGATGGTATTGTGTTTATGTCCTTGTAACGAAGTGATTTACAAATGTGAGTACATGATCTGGAAAAAGCAAATATTTCATCACATAGATTTAACCATAATCATCAGGATAAAAATAATATATTGTAGAATCAAGAATCGAGACCAGGCCTAAAACTGGAAAAAGACAAACAAGCCACTAAAACCTCACTGGGGGGAAGGGGCCGAGGTTGGATCCTGTGTTAGGCAATTAGAGATAAACAGCCTTGAACACAAGCAATACCATAGACACAAATATATCCTTAGGGACTTTAATTCAAATCTTTCAAAGTTTTCTTTAGGAAATTACGATGTGTCTTCACTCGCTGATGGAAGAAGCAGATCCTAAAGTGCCCATTATGTATAAAAAGAGAGACAGAAAAAAAATAAGAAAAGTTATGATTTAAAGAAACTGAAAACTGCTGTTCAAATGAAGCACAGTGAATCAAGAGTAACCTGACCTTCACATGGTGCACTTAATATATAGCAGAGGACTTAAGCTTTGGAAATCAAAAACTCATTTCCAATTATGGAACCATAAAATTTCAGGAGACGTTGGACACTCCTTTGAGAGAGCAAACAGTCAGAAAAGCTGTAGAAACCAACGTTGGTGAACTATAAGAAACCATTTCCAAGTGTTTTGACTGATCTCTACACTGCTAACTGTCATATTTTACAAGAAAACATAAAATGATGCAACACAACTTTCTAAATTCCATGATCGAAAGCTTACAGACTATTTGAAGTAACTTTATTGTGTAGTAAGTGCATAGACAATGGCAATCATAGTTGTGCTTTATTTAAGGAGACAAAACACTCAGCCATATATTTTTAAATAGTCCTTCAATTTTAAAGAAAATCAACAGAGAAAAGTCATTACAGTAAGGCAATTAGCATCAACTCAAACTCTACCTTCAGTTACAGGAAAGGTAATTAAATTACTGTTTCAAGTAAAGTCCTCCTGCCCCCACGTCTAGTAAATTCACGACAGAACTGAGAAGTAATTCAATTTATACTGACATCTTTATAGAGCAATTAAGTCATTGTTTGACCTATATAAGCCAAGGAAACACCGTCCTGTCAGAGCTAGCGTTGACACTGCAGGGGATTTAATCAAAGTGTCCTAAATTAGCCATGGTTGAGAGGAATCCCTCTCTGGCCTTACTGATTGCTGACTGTTGGGCTACTGATTTGCTTTCTTTACTGTAATACTGATGTCTAAAGATGATGCTAGTGTTTAATTTCTATGAAAGTTAGAGGCAAATCTATATACTTCTTGGGCAACACTCACTTGGTCAAAGATTCCAAAGAGAAATTATAGGTTTGAAATTCCTGAAGCTTTAGAAGGCATAATTCCTGTGCAGCACATTTTTAGATATAACATTCAACAATTCATTTCATTTTTCTTTCAGGATGAAAATCACTGTGATCAAAACCCATTGTTTTCTAGAAATCCCATTTTATCTGCCACCACTCATGATATTATTGCACTTCTTTGCTTTTGGGTGCGGGCAGCTGGACTATTAAGGAGCTGGGCTGGAGAATATGAAGGAAGAGTGAAGATATGCTGTCTGGTTAGGGAACCGGGCTGGAGTATCTGGAGAAGAAAGTGAAGGTGTGTTGTATGGGAGAGACGAGGAAACAGAGGTCACAGCTGAAGAAAACAGAGAATCCAGCAGTTGGTCTGGAACAAGGGAAAGAGAGCTCAGCTACAAACAGCATATTTCAATCAAAATTATCCCTCTTTGGTGCATGTGTGTGTGTGCGCATGTGTGTAGGTGTTTGTGTGTGTGTGTGTATGTGTGTATATGTGTATGTATGTGGGTGCATGTGTACGTGTGTGTGTGTGTGTATGCATGCATGCATGTGTGTGAGGGGTGGGGAGACTCTATATGATACATATTATATACATCTATGATATGTATATGAACCAATAGTAATATTCAGTCAGTAAATAATGCTCCATGCTAGGTAATGAAAGAAATACATTAAAAATCCAAAAAAGACAGCAAAATAAATGCATTAGCATATATACAATTAAATATTACAGATGACAAATTGTGTTTTTTTTTCTGAATCTAATCCCACTGTGTCTATTTTCTGAATATACCCTCTCTATATAACAAGAGTTTTAATATTTGACTGGAATTACAAATTTTTCGACACTGAATGTTACAAAGAAATGAATCTGTAAATTCAAATAAATGGTTGGGCAAGATTATACTTTCAATTTTAAAATGGGTTTGATTTCAAAAGATAGATCTAGTCAGTCAAACATAAAAATCCACAAGCCTTGTTTGCTCACTTCTTTTTACAAACAGAGCCCAAAGTGGGCAGACTTCATGGCTCATAGCAGCATGCATGCAGTCAACACAAGAGGCTGAAAACCTTCCAAACCAGCCCTCATGTATTATTAAAGCCAGCCCAGCTTCCTGCACGGCTGAACAATGCTGACTGTCCTCCACCAACAAATTCAGTCTGCATGCTGTCTGAATGTTCGCCAAGGCACTGCATTGCCTGCACATAGCAGATATAATTGGTAAAATGAATGAAGAATTTCCTATTCTTACTAGGCAGTAGTCCAGATAGAAGATAAGAATAACTTCAATAGCTGAGCCAGCATGTGAAAAGGACTCTGCTTTTCATATAACACTTATTATGAAGATGCAAATTTCCCCTCAACCATCATGGCTCTCTGTGGCTGTTCACACACATTCATTTAACTGTTAACAGTTTGTGTCTTCAGTGAATTTTTTTCTTTTGATACTTTTTCAGTTTTGAGATAATTCAGTCACCTTTCAAAATTTTCCAGAGATATGGGTGAACAAATATTTACAAATAATCTTCAGTGTTATATATTTTCACATTTAAAAGTAACCACATCAGAGGTCTTATTTATATTTAATATTTATTGGAATGATGCTCAGCTTATTGAAAATGAATATAGTTATTGCCTTAAAACATTTTAAATGTGCACTACTCTCTATAAAGGTTCTGTAAAAATCTAAGGAACACTTATGGCTAAGAGGTGTGTAATATTTTTTGAGAACTTCAAACATGAGTATTTTATCTATATCACTCCTAATCACCCTTTAACCTCTGCCTGTTATTGTGGGTCCTCTTCCAAATTCTCAATCTCCTCTTATTATTATATGTGTATCCACAATATGTATCTGATTGTGGAATACAGATAGATAGATAGAGATAGATAGATAGATAGATAGATAGATAGATAGATAGATAGATGGATGGATGGATGGATGGATGGATGGATGGATGGATGGATGGATGGATAGATAGATAGATAGATAGATAGACAGATCGATCTACTGAGTGCATTTGTTGTTGCTGATAGGTACATGTGTTGTTTAGGTTTGGCTGCTTGTGATGAACTGGGCAACTCTGAGTAAACTATTGTTCCTTTCTTAACAGCCATAATTTACAGATAATTTATAGATAACTATGGCTGTTACCAGACATTCAAAATCTTCTTTTTTGCACAATATAGAGACTATTTCAGATAGCAACTACTAGGCAAAAGAGCCACTGTGGAGTGCCCAACACCAACTGACATTTTTCTAGTGTAACATTGACACATAAGACTCAGGAATAATTGTGGAAAAAGAAGTCAATAAGAATCAGCAGAATGTCTGCTGGTAGATAGTATTGCCTAGAAAGGGTATGTAACCATTCTTTAAGAAGGATTTGGCCAATGTGTTCATTTATGTTCAGTTGTAATATTGACCACATATATAATGCATTATATGGCACACAGTCTAAAAATAATCACAAATTTTTACAGAGATAAGAACATTTTTCTATCCTGTAGTTAACTTTTTGTCAATTCTGTGCTGGGATATTGGCTTTTATTCCTGTGAATGACCAATTCATTCAAAAAAGCACAGTGCACTATTATAGGATATTATGCATGATTATATCATTGTTTATTCCTTGTAAATAAAAATCTGACCATTTCAATCACACCTATATAGATTATCAACATAATAATAAAAATAAATAACTGTAATAAATATAACTAAGGGAAAGGAGGCTACAGTCAGGATGTATTGTAAGAGAGAAGAATAGATACCAAGAAAAACGAAAAATAATAATGTAGTACAATAAAATAAAAACTCCCAACATGCTATCAGGGTGACAAAAATTAATTAAAAAATAATAAATACAGCTAATACCAGGTGTTAAAGAGACCTGTATTCTCTTTTCTGGATGGCATTTGTATAATTGTAGTCCCTCTGTCATTACTTCCCCTATTGTTGTCTTCTTGCCTGTATATAACCATTACAATGAAAAGGAACATAAGTATTACATGCCACATGTTTGTTTTAAAACTAAAGATGAGAAAAATATGATATTAAATAAGAGAGCTCCAAAGATGATGGGAGAATGTTTTAGAAAGAGCAAGGAAGGCAAATGGAGGGTGCGAAGGAGAAAAATGTTGGCAAGACATGCTACAGGCTCTATGAAACTTTCCAATGACACCATCCATGTAACATTCCAATATTTAAATAAGGATAATAAAATTGGTTATTCAGTTTTGAGTTTGTGTATACATAGGCACACCAGGACTTACACTGTGACTGTCCAAAGGCTGCCGTCTGACTTCTTCTTCTGGACTCAATATCGTTCTCACACAGAGCTAAGCAACATCTTAGACATTTCAATGCAAATGCTTTTCAAAAATGTATCAATATATGTTCAAGTGACATTTACTAATAGCCAAACTTTTATCATATCATTTAATGCTTTTAGAACATTTCCTGTGGTCATCATACTCCTTCACACAACATCCATCTTCCTAGTAATGAACTAGAAAGCAAGCCCAAACCAAGTGATCTCTTCTGTATTTTCAGCGTGCTCTTCAGTTGTAACGTGGCGAGTTCTCTTGGTGGCAAACTGCTTTCCATTCCACTGACTAGATGTATCCAAATGTCATTGTGTTTTTACTTTGTCCTTTTGTCATATTTCTACCTGCACAACCTCCTGCAAAGCATAGCTTTCAAACTGTAGACAGTACTTGTGAGCCTCAAATCTTTACTATTAGCTCAGAAATTTGCATAATTTATACATTGTTCTAAATTACAGCACCAAGAAAATGGAAATATTAACATATTTTCAACTACGAAAGTGATAAAAAATAATTAGTAATAATAATATGTAATAATTATTGAGACTTTCTATGTAATAGAAGTTAAGTAACAACTGTAGTAGATACTATCTCTCTACTTAGGAAGTAGCCCTATGCAGAATCCTACTATAACTTTTAATTGCCAAATAATTAATGGAAAAATGACTAAATAAATAATGATTTGAGATTCTAAGGAATGACTAAATCTTTACAGACAGGGAACTATTTTCTCCTGTAAATAGAACGTAATTAAAAGTGGTTTGTGTGTTTATTGCGCAGGTAGGCTCACAGAGCCATCTGGTGGTAAGAAAATAAAAGTGTGTGAGGAAATATTGAGCTGGTGTTGATGCAAAAGCATAGAATGAAGGTTGTCTTCTCCCTTGCTAGAATGATTTCAACCAGAATGATTAAAATTATATATATATATATATATATATATATATATATATATATATATATTCTCAAGCCAGCAACAGATAATGAGATTAAGAAGAAAACTGGTTTTTTTTGTTGTTGTTTAAAGAAGAAAAAGGACATAGTAAAAAAAAGACCAAAAGAAAAATGATGCCTGTGATTAAACAAGCAGAAAGCAGGGATGAGGCTGTGATACACCAGATTTCTATTCATTTTCTTTATGAAATGCCCAGAGCCATGGTTTCATAAATACACGAGATTTAGAAAATAACAGACTCTTTTATGGAACTATAGTGAATTACAAAACCCAAAGGTATTATTCTTAAGACACATTAAAGGAGGAATTAAAAAAAGCAAACATTCTGTATATGGATTAATACACACAGAAAAGTGTAAATATTGCACTTTTTATCCACCATATACTAGGGCTGTTAGATCTACTCCTGATCTCTCTGACTGGATGAACTTTTCCTATTCAGAGCCCAGCTTCAGGGTTTCAATTCTCAAGTGAGTCATCCCAGGCCATTCTGTTGTGGAAGGAAAGATCAAGAGATCTCAAAAATAGCTCTCAGTGGAGGTTACAGTTTCCTCTCAGAGTGTTAGATTCTTGCCTTTTATCTTATTGGACAAATTGTGTTACGTGGTTAAATTTGATCATGGGGAGAGAAATTGTTTTTAAATAATATACGGCCCATGGAGTATATCCTATATATACTAGTAATATATTTTTTCAATCAGGAGAGGGAAAGTAATTTAAATAATTACTTCATAAGTTAAAAGTGGGACTACAGGAAACTAGACTACTTTTTCTATGGTTTTCTTGTTACTAATGGGGTAAAGAAAGCTAGTGATTGGTTTAATAAGTGGATTGATCATGGATTTTAGTTAAGAGACTTACCAGACACATTTGGATGGGGTTTCACATGATGAGTGGAGCCAGGGAAAATTCTGTGGTCAGCTATGAGACCAATTCAAAAATCTGACTCAAAGAAAGAGATATAAAACTAAGTGATTTACTCTAAATCACGTACAGGTTCTTATTTCAGATGGCAATCTTGGGGAAAAGAGAAGGTGCCTATGTAAGTAAGCTACAGACTGTTTCTTGAAGAAATCAGCAAAAGTACAAATGCCAAAATAAAACAAAAAACGTGGTGTCGTTTTAACAATTACAAATGTCTAATATGTAACAGAGGATTCATTGCCTTATATTTCACATGGGAAAAGTTGAAGTAGTTTTTGGATAAGTCACACTGAAAATTCAGATAATGGTAGAGACTGTGGAGTGGTGAGTACTTTCTGGAAACCACAACAATAACAAAGGGAGCTAAAAGAAAGACAAATACTGGTTGAGAGGAAGATGGGGTCCAGTTTGAGGGAGAGAAGGGGGAATAAGAGCAGAGATGAGTGAGGATGATCAAAGTTCATAAAATGGCAAACCATTTGAAGAAAAGGAATTTAAGAACAAAACAATAATTAAACTACAATTTAAACTAAACCTCACATAAAATATATGTCTATTTGATGAGGGAAGAAACAATTAGCAGACAAATGGATTGCAAGTTAATTATATTTTTACATTTACTAATTGGTTTCAACGAATCTATTGTTTCGTTAGTCAAGGTAGGTTTTAAGCACTAACTTAAAAAATTCAGAATATTCAGAACATGTAGGTAATGAGATAAAAACTATATAAAATGTAATTAATTTTTATCATTAAAATGTAAGACAAAAATATTTGATCAAAGAAAAGAAAAACAATTAATTGAATTTCCAAGACCGTAACTGACATATTAAAAAGGCAGTAAGCATTGTAGAATACTTGTTAGACTAAATCTATTCTTTAGAATTTAGTATATTTTTATCTTGATGTTTCTCTCAAGTTCCATAGAACAAGCATGCAGGAATGTTCTGGATTTAATTGGAAAGACACCACCCTCAGTTTGTTCCATTCTTCAGTTAATGAATCCCGGGTTATAAATAGTTCACGGTGTCAGCCAGAAAATTATACTTGGCATAATTTAATTCTTTTTCATTGCGTTATTCTTTTGTCATAGGATATTAACAAAAGTTGAAGAATTCAAATAAAGCATCATATTATCATAAGTAGCGTATCAAGTCAAACTACTCTAAAACTCATTGTCCTTGGGGATTCCTGTTCATAAAATATTGGAAATTACTTTCCCAAGAAATACAAATGTATTGCAGATGTGAGGGAAATTTATGTTATTGCCACAAGGTGGCAGAATAAGCTAGGGATGCCATAAACCAATTCAAAAATCTCTTCGTATTTCAGTGGTCCAGGCTGATCACATTTCAATGAAAAACGCCGAGACAATTGTGTTATCTGCGTCTGTTACGTGTATAAAGAATGGATACATAAGAGTCAGTAATAGGAAGAGCTGAGAGCACGGGACACCTGAACCCTCATTTCACTTGAGCATCTATCGATTGTCTTGAGAAAACAGAGGTCTACTCATCTTTGTTCTGTTCCTGAAAAGAAGGGAAAACTGCACGGTGGCACTAAAAGGTGGCACCTTATAGGACCTTTAAGACAGCACTGATTGGGAGGGTTCTTGCCTTCTACTTTACTCCTGTGCAACAGGCATACAAAGAAGCTCCCTGTCCCCCTACTGTGTGATATGGGAACTCTCCTTAATATAATGCAAACACATTAGCATAACTATTGACATGATCATGTATGCAAAATTAACTGAAAATAGTTTCAATATGTTACCTGCAGCATTATAGTTTCATTGATTTGAGGCAATTATGAAAAATTCTTAGCACTTACTTTAACATAAAATTATCACCTGCCTTTTAATAACGTGGTGGAATTGTAACTATAGAATTCAATTCAGGCTTCTCCAATTGTCATGGAAAATTCAGAGTTGGGTATCTGTTCTGGATGAGGCCTCCATTTTTATCTGATGCAACCTTGACATTTTACATTACTGCCTTTCCAAGGTCATTGCATGTCACTGGATTGACTTCTCTGTCTACACTGGCAAACTCCTATTAATTCATCAAAAAATGCCTCAGACAGCATCTCTCTAATTCATCTCATTCCCCCTTTCATCTAGATGCATGTTTTCCTGTTTTATCACCTTGACTGGAATATTCTAGCGGCCTGTGTTCATTAATTAGTATTTCTAATTTCTATGGAGCAGTTTGAGCTGGAAGAAGTCCTCAGCAACCATTTGCTCTGATGGAGACAAGATCATATGTACTTCAGTACTGTCCGTGTGTCTGCAGATCTATGCAGCAGCTTCTCTATTTTAAGATGATTTTCATATTAAAAGGTGAACATGCTAGTAGAGTAGAATTTAATTGATTTATTACTTTATAAAATTGTGAAAAAATGAATTTTATTTAGTTTATATAGCATTAGATTTCTAATACTATTTTCTGGAAATGATGCCAACAGGTAACATTGGAGCATACATACCATTTCATTTGTATGGAATTGATCTTAAGTATAAAACAAGTATTCCCCTCGGACTAGAAGTCGGATAAAACTGTTAGTGTGTGAATGTTAATGGTGATGTGTTAAGTGTGCCATAAAGCCAAATAGAGAATACTGTGTAATTTTTTCATGAATGTAGAGATGACCTACTTGCTTAAATCTAGATGAGACTTATGCGCTTTAAATCACAGGCTAAACTTGATCGTTGTAAAATTTTTTACAAAGCATTTGAAACTACCAAACAATATACATATCAAAATAAATTAGTACATGATGATATATTTCTCAATTCTTTACTTAAACAGAAAAGTCTTGACAGTGATTCATCACTGGTAAGTGATTAATAGGTTAATATTTAACAAAGGGGTTAATACCAACCTACAAATGGAGTGAATAGGCAGGAAGGCTGAGGTAACCCACTCAACACAACTGAATGGATCTTTCTTTCAAGTTAAGGGGAAGCAGAGAGCACGTGAAAGTGCATCTTGATTTTAAGCTGCCTCTAGCAAACCTCAATGCTGTATCCTCGGTCATCATAGATGAATCTCATACATAGGCTAGCCAGGAGGCTGGCCTCTAGGCCAAGGTGATGCACTTGCTTCCCACTACAGAGAAGACACACAGTCACCCAGACTAAGATAACTAAAATATGAGTTTTGATATTCTTAGGGAAAATGTATCCAGAATATTTACCAAGAGTACTTTAGAACCAGAGTTTCAGGTAAGAACAAAACGTTTAGCATTTACTTAGACCAAGAGATTCCAGTGCCTAGGAAGATAATGGTTTTCATCAGCTCATTGCATATACTTTGAAAATTTATACTTGTAAAATATTTAGATTATATAGCATTAGCTTTTTAACCTTAGAAAGATTATCAAAATAATTTAACTATGAATGACACCAGTTATTTACTTCAAAAAATTAATATTAATAAAAAGATGTACCTAAAGAAATTTTGAGATCATTATGGTCTAGGTCAGAGAAGAATAAATAAATACTATTTTTCTTCTCTACTTATGACTTGGTGTAGGTGTGTGTGTATGTATGTGTGTTTTGTATATATCATCATTGGAGAATATTTCTTTAAAATATGTGAAAATGTATTCATTAAATCTGAAATGGAAATTTCCAAATTTTGGTTAGAAAGAATAGTTGATTTCCATTTGACTCTAAATACACATGTCTAGTGCAACACAGAGGAGCTTCTCTTGAACTTTTAGTAAGGTCTAGATTGAATGTATCTAGCAACACGTAAAATTGATAATTAAACGTGGGTTGCACATAAAATACTATTATGTGAGTGGAAAATAATAATGATTGTATTTATATGCACATGTATCATTAACACAAGGGGCTTTCCTTATTGCATATGGTAAACATAATGGATAAGTCCCAATCAACATTTTACTAGATTGTTAAAATTTAAAAACAATAATTGTCTAATTAAAATCAAATTTTCTTAACAACTTTTTAAAAGCAAAGACAAAATTGCAGTAACTGGCATTAGGAGTTGGTTTGTATCAAGGCTAGTTCATGTGACCAGGATAGTCTCTGGTCCCATAGCCAGTGACCCACTAACAGCTTGATTAGAGCAACCTTTACTCTCACTCAGAGGGCCTACTTTAGACCCATGCAAGCTCCCCAGCTGCCTTGATACAAGGACTAAGGGATGGATCTTGCCTCAACTTGATATGTTAGCCTGTACTGAAATCTCAAGGGACGGCTTACCCCATTTGAGGAGTGGATGGATAAGGTGAGGGTAGGTGGGGGTAACAGGAGAGGGGGTGAGGGGGAACAGAGGAGGGTATGTAAATTTTTTTTATTAATAATTTAAATAGATAAATAAGAATGTTTGGTATACTTGGTGAGCTCTATTGGTGAAAATGAATTCTGCATTTTTAAGCCCTCAGTTAGAGATAGCTTCTGGCTAGGAAAGTGGTTTGTGTCCTCTTAGTGTTGGGACCCCATCAAATATAGCCCAGACCTGTGCTAGCTCTGTGCACAGTTCCTCAGGCTCTGTGAGTTTATTTAGCAAAACTTTTACTGTACTTAGAAATAATTACCTTTAGTATTTAGTTTCTTTGTAGAACTATGTGCTTATTTCAAGGCTTTTTATTCACTAAATTTCTATGAAAATATAATATGCCACCAATAAAAATATTGCTTAAAGACTTTCAGCAATTCATTTCAAAGAAATTTTTCATTAATGATTTATAAAAGTGTGTTTATTCAAATTCAATTTCTCATACTAATGTCAAATGCAAGGAACTTAATCAGGGCAGATAAACCTGCCTTCTCAAATAAATAACTTAGGGAAGGGGAAAGGGTTCTAAAGTTTCGAATCTTCATAATTTTTTAATACAACTGAGCAATGGTGACACTTTCTTACATTAGCAATGCTCTCTGTGTTTGCCCTTCATGCAGCATATAGCAGGTGGTGGAGGTTCACTTGTGATAACTAGATTCACTGTGTTGTATATTGAGTATGTTGTTACTCATCTTGTATGAAGGGTGGTTAGGTTCACAAGAACCACAGATGATCACACTGCAGAGCGCCTAAGGAAAACATTGTGTTGTGCTTCCTTTGAATTTCTAGCCTTGTTATGTAAAGTTCTACAACCCATGATAAATGATTCTTTTTCTAACTATTCACTGAGCTGGAAAAAGTGATTATTTTTCTTTTATAACTTAAAAAATTTTAATGTAGTGTAACTCTAAAAAAACAGTAATGTGTTTAGAAGATTACATACATACATACGTATATATATATATACTATTGTCAAAAATATGTACCAATAGAGTAAGCACTCTAGCAAGTTGTCTGAAAGGAGGCAGAAATTTGACTTCATCTTGCCATAAAGTATGAGTTCTCATTGCCCTTGCAAAGAATGGAATCATTTACCTCTGAAGTCTCAGGAGGTATCTGTGCAACATGTATGTAAAATCTAGTGGTAATTACTTGAAGAAATAAGTGTTATACTTGCCTAGGAGCATATTCCCAAACCAATTTGAATAGATATTACATTATATAATATTAATCGAATTAACCCATTTGGAAATAAATAATTTTTTCAACATATAAAATGAAATCAATGGCTCAAAGTTTTTTTTCATCACCTGACTATAATTGAATATAAGATTATATTTTCAACAAATTTTAGAAAGTTCTTGATTATAACTAAAAAACTTTTGCTGAAGGCATTGTATACAGTCTTTTTTGTTTGGTTTTGTGTTTTGCTTGATTGATCTCAAATAATTATATTGTTAGTTCGATAAATTTGTTAATTAAAATTTAGCAAAATTATTAGTAACAGTTATGGAAAGATTACTCTCCTTGACTATATTGTTGCTACAAAGACAATCAGATTGCTAGAGTGTATTAAAATGGGTTGAGCTCCATTAGACAGCTAAATGCAGATTTATATTCAGAGATATACTAATATGCTCATGTGAAATGGTAAGATATCTCTCTTTTAATAAATGACTCATTAGAGAACATTCTAGATTTACCATTACAGATGACAAGTATGAATGAAATAATTTAAAATAAATATAATTGAATATCACAAAGATGAGCAACAGGCACTTCAACTTTGTGCTGAGAAGAAACCCTAAAACTATCCTAAGTAGGCTCCTCTCCATCACTACTGTCAGAAATTTTCTGGGATTGTCTTCCATACCAGTGGAGCAAAGCCAGAAGCCAGTATTTATCTGTAAGATGTGGAAAATATAACTGCCTTTGTGTAAATAAAGTGAGTAATGCATATTAGTAAATCATAACTCTAAAGAAACAATTTGAAAGGAAATTTACTTTCTAATACTAAAGGATTGTTTTCTGAACACTTGTTTGTTTTTTTGCTTCTCAAAGTTTTGTTTAATTATTAGGTTTAGGCTTTTATGTTAAAGCATATTGATGTATGCCCAACTATTTTACAGCAGACTGATAGAATATGCAGAAGAATATATTTCACTTATTAAATAAGTATAAATAAAACACAAATATCAAAATGTATTTATTTTTTAATAGCCAAAAATCATGTTCCTGAAATATTTTCTTTGCTCTTTTTTTTGTGTGTTTACATTTAATTTTGTAAAATTCTTTCTGATAATCTTGTAGACTTTTTTTTTCATAACATTGCAATGTTTACTATTAAACAAATAAATTCTAGTGAACAGGTATCAATCCACAATCATTCTCAGAAATGGAACCATTATTGTATTTGCTTCTTTTATACTTTTCACATTTTGGAATACATTAGCTAGATGACAAACACATTGGAACACCAAATATATTTGAGTCTAGAATAGCATCATGCATTCAAATATTGAAAATGCTCCTCTTATTCTAGATGGTTTAGCTACCTTCTGCCCACTGAAATTTTTTTCATGGTTTTAGTGGGAAGCCAAGAGCCAGAGTTTAGTACTTCTCATCATATGATATGAAACATTTTAGTTTTCTTAGCCGTAACTACTTGTAAAAATACACTACATTGAAGAATTTATGGTTCTGAAACTTCTTACAGATAAGCACAGTTCAGTATAATAAAATATTTGCTCAGCTCTGACTTCTATTTATCTTATTTTTAAAATGTTGACTCTTTATTATTTTTTATTTATAGGTGTCTGTATGTCTGCACAAATTTATGACCATTGTATGTTTAGGTACCATGCAGGTCACAAGAGGGAATCAGATCTTCAGAAGGTGTAATTACAGGTGACTGTGAACCACCTGAAATGGATGGATGCTGGGGCCGAATTTGGGTGCTCTGGAAGAGCAGCTATCATTCATAACCACTGAGCCATTTTATAGCTCCTACCATATGTGTATGTGTGTGTGTGTGTGTGTGTGTGTGTGTGTGTGTGTGTGTGTGTGTGTGTGTGTGTGTGTATGTGTGTGTGTGTGGTCAATTTGGCTTCAAAGTGTTCAATGTTTCTTGAGGACAGTGTCAGCAAAGTAGTTGAATGTATCTATCTGTATACATTTGAGTAAATATTTTGATATGACAATTAAATAGCTGAACTATCTTTTTACATGTCTCTGTTTTAAAAACAATTTTTAGCAGCCACTGTTACACATTATGGATCTATAAATAAACACTGCCTCTATTTTTTATAATAAAACAGAAAATCAGGTCTTTGTATCTGTTCACAATGGTGCCTTTTATAAATGGTCTGATATTATATCCCAAAGAACTCGTAGCTAGGTGATTCTCTTTTCTATGTTAACTCTTTCTTTCAGGTAAGTGTATTAATAGGTATAGAATTATGCCTAAAATAATGACTTTCAAACATGTTTAATTAGCAAAAATGGTCTTTTTACTTCATTAAATTTGTGACCAACCATTTTCTCACTACTATTGGGATTTACCATTCTGAAAATGATATAAATGAAAATTATAGTTCCTGTCCAAATATATGTTGAGAAAATGACATTGTTACTTATTCTGAAACACAGGTATAAACTTTAAGTTGTCTTTATTGTTCCTTAAAACACCAGAGTCATAGTCTGGTCAAATTTATTACCTTAGCTTCTCTGTGTCTTAAAATATAATGACTGCAGTGAAGAACATAGGTATGTTGGCCTTCTAAGGAGAGACAGAATCATAACTACTAATTTAATATATTTAATTTTACCACAATAGCATTCTTTCATGGATTCTCACTATTATCAGCATTAATGTGGTATCCTTGTCACAACTAGCAAGAGATAGAATGATTAGTCTCTAGTTTATTGTAGAAGAGAAGGAAGGGCCTTGACTTAGTGCTTAGCTGTGTGGGCAGTAGGCATGCACTTTCTTGCTTTGTACCTTCTGTATAAATAGATGCTGTCATCGACTGGACATTTTCCCCATCACCTGTCATTTACTATTATTTTTAATTCTATCAGATCCCATTTCCTTGTAAAACTTTACCTGTACTTTTTGATTTGGGCTGTAAATTGTTGATTGGATCTTAATTTCCTGTGACCAGACATTTTCTTTAATAAATTACATAACAGTCTTTTTTTGGGTGTTGGGTTATTTATTAATAAATTACAATTTCCTCTCATTAAGATACTTCAGAAGAGAAGAACTAATGGTGGTCGTAGGTGCTGATAAAGTTAATGATACATTACCCGGCAGTTACATAAAGATGAACAAATACAATTTTTATAAATAAACTGAGATCTGAGTTTTCTCTGAGTACCAATGTATAAAAAATAAAAAAAAAAAACCCACTGAATTTTTGGGCATTGTATTACTAATAGAATTCCCTACAAATGTAAATACTTAATACTGGTTTGGAGTTTATCATTTAAATCTATTGTTCAGGTGACTAGTATGTCATGATTCAACACAGTGTTTATTCTATATAATTAATTCTATCAAAATAACTTTAAAAACATCTAATTGTAACAGAAAAATAAAACTTCAATAATAAAATATTTACCATATTATGAATTTGGAATCATTCATCAAAAGTTATCACTTCTCTTTGATACAGTCTTGAAGGAAGTGACACCTGGGCACATGCCCATGATGGCATTATTCAGAACATCCAGCTATAGAGTGCCTCAGTGCTCATAAACAGATAGAAGAAAAGTGTGATCTACATAAGCAATGGATTGTTACTCAGCCATAAAAAGAAACAAGATTCTATCATCTGTATAAAAATAGATGGAACTATTGATCATATCCTTAAATGAAATATGCAATACCCAGTAAAATTAATATTGCATATATATTCTTAAAAATAGAGCATTTTTATTTTAGGAGAGGGATATGCAGTAGGAACAATAAAAGGAGGCTTACAGAGGTGAATATGGCTGAAATACATTATAGACTATTGTGGAATTAGTGTTATAAAACCCTTTTCTATGTGCAAAAGGTATACGTTGCTTCCCTGAAAAATTTTTTAAAAAAATGAAAATTTCCACTGAGACAGTGCTGGGTCATGATCAAAGTGTGTGCAAGAGAGTATGTGCAGGGGAAATGAAATGCATGCACAATGTGACATTCTTTGTTTACTTCTGTTTGTTTGAAGTGGGTGAAGTCAATTTTGGGAAGCTATGAATATCTTTTATAAAAAACAAGAATTGAGTAAGATAAAGGCAATAAAAAACAATTATAAAACAGAGGATTATCATGGAGCATCTGCGTGAGACAATATACTCTAACATATACATCGATATAGAAGAGAGAGGATGAGGAGTGAATGGCAGAGAGACATGTACCAGGAAGTCCCAGCAAGCACTCATCTTGAGGGCAAAAAGTAACCTTTTGAGAATGGGCAGTCTGCAAAATTTGGAAAAGATACAGAATCACAGACCTCCCAGGAATGCATCCTCAGTAAGACTCTGTAGACTCCTTCACAGTATTTTGGTGCAAGATGCAAGCTCTGCTGGAAATCTGTCCCACAGCACTTTAAACTAATAAACTAACTCTGTGACTGGTCATTGAATTTATGCTTTTTTCCTGAACTAAGATATGAAACACACATGCCCATTTTTTTATATACAAACATAGTTGACACGGCACTGAGAAGTTTTTAAATGCCTTTCCTAGAGTTCTCCCTGACTAATTATTTTCAATATCTACCAGACATCACTCCATTTCTCAGGTAATTTTTGGAGGTCAAGACCTTTTGAGAATATTGCTATGTTCTGTCTCAGTGAGAGCCTGTAAATCTTGGTAATTCTGGTTTTAAAAACGCAAGTGCTGGTAAGTGCTTCTTTGTGCTTTGTCCAAGGTAGAAAATCTTAATCATTTCTTCTATGCCAAGTACTATTCTTTTGGATGGATTTCAAAAGAACTCACTATCCAGCACATTCATGGACCAGTTCTCTGCCTTCAGGGGATGTTGTTCCCTCATCAAACAGCCAATCCATCTATTGGCAGATTTATTAAGGCTATTTTAAAAAATTAAGCCTCCCAGACTTCCTGTCTGCAAATAGAATTTGAATCTGAACCTGCAGGCACTTACCTGACCTCCCCTTGAACTGCTATGGAGGGTCTCTCCCTCTCTCTGCATTTGCCTCTGAGCTGTATATGCAGATGGCTGCAGCTTTATCTCTGCAATGCAGGGGTGGCAAAGCCTGAGCTGCCGTTCTGTGTGATACTAATGATCTGCCTTGTTTATAGGCAAACCATCTTTATGCTATTTCTCTTTAATAACAGAACACAATGCTAATTCTCAAGATTCTTGAACTAATAACCTACCACTATTTTTCAAGTTTAAGAAAAGTGTTAATTGAAGATTTAGCAGCAATCTTCAAAGGCGATTCAAAATATTTAGGAAAGATCCTCTTGTGACACTTGTTTTCTTGAAATAGAACGAGCACTTAAATGATGTCCAATTTGTAACACTAAGCTATTAATGGAGATCATTTGTGGTATATTATGAAAGATGTACTGTAAGAAATGTTACTTTAGTGCCTAGGGTCATGTTTCCATAACAAGTTTTGAACACCTTTCTTACAAAAGTACATATAACTTATGTCTCAGTTGCCACTGTATTATAATTCACCATGGGACATGAAATCAAATAAAGGTGAACGTGACTATGGCATTATAAAATAATTTAAATATAGCAGATACTAATTTTTGTCATATGAAGCAACTATTTTCCACTCAGTTTTGGAGGCAGAGCTCATCTGCAGTTACTGAGAATATTATATATAGTTAATGCTATATTATCTACTTGCGTCCTCTGCTTTGACAGTTAATTTAGAAGCAATGGTGTAATCAAAGGAAAGGGACTTTAGAAAAACACAATGGATTCCTAAAAGTAGTTTTGCTCAGATATGAAAAAGAGTATTAAGGACATTACCTCACCGTCACTCTTAACACAAATGGTGACTAGAGTTATGGCAGCCATCTACAGTCACGCGGCAAAGTTCTGCAAGTGTGAGGAGCAGATCCTGGCCCTCCTCATATCTCCGATCTTTTTGCCCTCCTTAATATTTGTGCTTTTTCCTTGTTACACAGTAATAGCTTGCAATCCACTGATATCAAGTAGTAATTTTCACACCTACCTTCTCCTTTTATCCTAAAGATTAATGTCCATCAACACACATACACACTTATATACATTTTATTTGTATACAATTTAAAATTTATCACAATATCTTAAGCACAAATTCCGAATTTCTTTTCTTTAGAGATTAAACAAACCTAATTTCAAATGTTTATCACAAACTATGTGTGAATGAATACATATAAACACAATATATATTGAGATAGACTCTTGTGGTTTGTCTCAAGTAATGCTTTAAAACCTACAGTCAATGACATACACTGAAATTTTATGAACTGTTTCTGATAGAACAAATTCTATGCAGTTATTTATCTCCTACCAGTAAACTGATGATTTTTATTTTTTTTTCTAGAAAAAATAAGGAATCAGATAGTTATATTTATTTAAGATAATATTGGGATTTTCAATGATATAAGATGAAATTTGCATAAGGTTTATAAAATGCAAATCTAGTTAAACAATAATTATAAAATTATAGAAGACTGAAAATTATGGACTGCAACAATCTTAACATCATTGGTGAACACTATTTTGACTTCTGAATAGTGAAGAATTTTATGTCTGAGAGAGGCTATACATATCTAATATATTGGCTAATTTGAAAGGTAGACTGGTACTGCTTCCAAAATTTTCTCCAGATAATTTTTTTCTAATTCTGTTCTTAGAATGATATAAGTGCCTGGTGTTACATAAATGTTCCAGAGAAACATTATAATGACACCCAATTTTTAAATTTGACTCTGCTAAAAATCTTGAAGTTATATTTTTATTTATACTATCTGGAAAATGAATGCTCTCCTCCAAATGGGTTGTATTGCTTGTGCTTAACTCATGCACTTGATTCTTTGTTTCTGGCATATTCACTGTTGTCATTCACAATTTAAAACACTAAATTCCTCATATTCCAACAGACATGGCTGGCTGGATCTCTGTGGAGCTCACTGAGTCAAGAACAGCAACTGGAGAACCACAGGAAAAGAAGCTTAGGCCTCCAAGGTTAGACAACTGTCAATTGGCATGGGCAGGATGTGGAGCCACAAGGAATGGATCAGACTGTGTTCCTGTGCATGTGCTGGCACCTTGGAGCCCATTCCCTGCAGAGGATTACCTAACCCAGCCTTGAATTTGGATGAGGAAATTAGACTTGCTTGGAGTAGATGTGCCATGCTGAGCTGACTTACCTTGAGACTTCTTGGGGGAAGGGATGGGTGGATGGGGAGGGGCAAGACTGAAGGCTGACTGTGGGGAGAAGGGAAGGGGGAGGGGGAACAAGGTGATATATAGATAAAAATTACACTTTTTAAATAAAAATTAATAAAATGACGAAAAAAATAGGTGACAAAAGGCAATAAAAACAAACAAATAAACAATGAATTCTTACCCTGGCACGTAACAGACAGCAAGGACATATGCTGTTTGTCTACCATATTGAAGAACTGCTCGTTGAGATTATTATTGTTTACAGATGTCTTATTTTCCCTCCTCTGTATACATGTACTTCATTATTGTTCTAATTATTTTAGAAATTATTTCTCTCAATGCTAAAAATAAACCTCCTGCTTCTCTTAAATGCTTCAGATTTATTAATAATGTTCTTCTTAGAATTCTATGTAAGTGCCACACTAAGTTGTAGAATTTTCAATTGTTTTAATTCAGAAACAAGGGAATTAGACAGCTGTTTGGAACTCATGTTAAGATGTAATTAAACATCTGATTAAGTTTCTGAATATATCAAAGAGTGGAGGCCAGTGTCAGTGAACAAGGCAGACTGCACACACACCACAGTTAACAACAGACCCTGTGCTCAACAAAAGTGAGAGCGGGCTAGTGACTATGACAAAGTTACCTTCTAGAATAATCAACATTGCCAAATACAACTCAATTGATTCACACATACATATTATAATATATAAATCACGTAAAATAAATGGTAAGCTGAAACCCCTTATTCCTCACTGTAATTATTTTTCTGTACTAGAATCTTTTCAACATTTTAAATTTTAAAATCAAATTATGTGCTTTTCTCTTATGTACCTTTGCTCAGTGCTTTTTTGTATTTTAGGATAAGTGATAAGAAATATTCAGATAAATGAAGTTCTAAAATAATTTGAAATTATGCATATATACTAATTTGAATGTATGCAATATGTTTCAACATATCAGATAAATCTGACAAACCCATAATAACTAAAGGATGTGTAAATGTGATTTTAGAGCTTTATATACAAAACATTTTAATTTATGTACATGTTTTCTATGAAGATAAAATGGTAAGTGTATATTTAATAATATAATAATATTAATACAAAATATTTTGCTATCAGACCACTCTTAGTAAAGCCTCAAGTGTTTATTTATATTACTGCAGTTTAGAAAAAAACTTAAATCTCCTAAATCTCTCAGTTTTATGTAAAGATTTGCATAGAGGAACTTACCATTAATTCTTTTCATTTCATATTATATAGTGAACAATTTTTCATGCTTAAGGAGAGGATGAAATACTTCACAGCACATGTGCCCAATTGTGCAGTGAAATTTTATTTCCTCGACTTCTTCAGAGTAAAACGTGTCTATTAATCATTATGTTGATTTTATGATGTGGACTATTGCCCAGAGGAATTTTGCAATGATCCAAAGACTAATTTTTCATGCAGCATGGAGCTGGACTTGAATATAGAGCTTGAATGTTACTGTAATTCTTTCATGAATATAGCTGTTTTTTACAGTTCCTTAGCAGTTACTGTAACTCTAGTGAATAAGTCACTGTTGCTTGATAAGTTGAAGAAATTCTAATTTCAGAACATTGAAATTAGACATGTTACAGAAATGATATTTAAGGTCTAATACAGCATACAAATAAATGAAATTATTAAAACAAAATTGGTCAAGATGTCACCTATTATATATACATCTCACAGGTCAGAAAACCAGGAATTCAACAGTACTTGAGCAAAATTTTGTTAAAATGGAATTTAAATTCCTTTAAACGTATTTTTTGTGGCTATATTTACTGACTATTAGTTCAAAAACTCATTCAGACTTTTATTTTGGCTTAACTGATAAAATACACACTAACAAAATCATTTCTCAGTTTTACAGGTTATGTTCAGTAAGTTTAAAATAAAGTCCACTTCTACAGTATTTGGTAAGGTCTCTTATGTAATTATATTCACCTCACGCTTTCCGTATCTACCCTAAGCCTTCTAGTTCATGTAAGGGCATGTTAGAAGGACATCTAGAAGGTCTTGGTCTTTTCAATACCACTGTTCCAGCTAGTGTAGAAGCTAAGGCATGAGGCATACTTCCAGGCCAGCTGATATATCTCTCTATATGACCATGTTGATTGAATATGTTCAGAGTCACTCATGAGGACTGTATACTACTTAATATCATCCTATCATGAAGATACAGCCACACTACATAAAGCATTAAGTAATGTTTATGAACTGTGAGTGCTTCCTACAGGTAAAGCTCAACCTCACATTCATGTAAGATCAAATACATGAAGACATCAGGGTAAATATGGATGAATTTTTAATAGTTCTAGTGGGACCTTTTGACTTGAGAACCTTATTTATAACACTTGATGTCTGTACTTGCTTCTAATATGATCTACACATAGAGCATGTATTTGAACCTCTGTAAGCCTACTTTTAATTTCTTTTACTAATGGGGGTAGGAGGAGGCGGGGAGGAAGGGGAAACTGTAGTTGGTATGTAAAAACTCACCCAAAAAGTAGCTGTATAATAGCTAAACATGGACAACTAAAATCTCCCTGATAACATGAATGAAAATATATATCCCACTGAAAATAAATGTGCGTGTGTGTGCATGCGCGTGCATGTGTGTGTGTGTGTGTGTGTGCATGTGTGTGTGTGTGTGTGTGTGTGTGTGTGTGTGTGTGTGTGTGTGTGTGTAATGTATTTGTTTTACTGTAAAGGAGCTAAGAAGAATAAACTGAATTTATAGGCAATCTACAACCCCTAACACAATCTACTGTCCTGTTCTCAAATAAAACTTGTATATATTAGTAACATTCTACACTTTTGAGAAACAACATGTACATTTTAACCTTTCTTAGTCTAATCCCTCTGTCTGAAATCTTTCATTAGCTCTGTTCTGCATTTCCAGTAGGCTGATGTCTCTGTCCACCTTCTATTCCATCATCTGTTCCCACAGCACATTCCACTTGTCTTTCCTCATCTTTTAGTGTATATTTTCTATAATAAGCATATTCTTACTTGGTAGAGGGTTCTCAAGGCCATTACATTTGATTTATGTTGCTAATTAATGATTTATAAACTATGTATAAGTCAATAAATGTTTGAATACTAATGCAAATATTGACAGATATGTTTACATCTCCAAAATAAATGTTTATATAAGTTTCTACATCGAATCAAGTTTTACTTGAGCAAATTTATGGTAAATAACCTTTATATTTCCAGTCATTATTTTATTGAGTGAGAATTTTCAAAGGTTTAACTTCAGACTAATTATTTACTATATAGGTAATAATGTTTAGCTTTTTTCTGACTTAATATCACATCTAACGTTTAGAAATTGTACAAGTCTAAAAACTAGCTTCCATACTACACACATATTGTTTATAGCCATCCACGGTCATTTTTATATCTTTCACTCTCTGATGTTTAGTATTACTGAACTCACGAGTATTCAAGAAAAGTGTCAGGCCAGTTAAACAACTGATGTGCCTTTATTTCTGCTGGTAGATTTGAATTGTCACATCCTCTATGCTCATTGCTCCGATGCAGTTTCTAACATAGCTCCCACTTTTCAGTTTCTCAGTCACAGACAGAGCCTCAGTAGGAGCTCAGTGGCATTGTTTTGTTAAGAACGAGGATAGTTCCCAGTTCTAATAGTATACATTTCCTCGAGGACCAAAACATGATACAAACACACCTATCGTCATTCTTTTATAAATTAATCATCTAGTCAAAAAATATGGAAAAAGTCCACCAAGATGCTCTTCTGAACTTTTTCAATTCTGTTTTCCCAAGACATTTTAGTTCTACAGTCTCTCGGTAGAATGCATATTAACATGTATAAGCTACACATGGCAGCAGATATCACTTTAAATTTTAATATAAAATATATAAAATTCATAATTCAAATTAATTTAACCAAGAGACTGATGACTTTTAATGGTTGCATTTCTAAATTACATTTTACGCTAGTTGAACTTCTGAGCACATTAATCAGCTAAGTCATCAACTCTGGTTTTATAGGGTTGTTCTCAGTTAAATTACATCATCCACTGGTGAGGAATAACATTTTCCCACAGCCATTGGGCCAAACCTGAAATACAATGATCTTTAACATCTACCAAAATGTCACTTGCAATTAATGGGATTTATTATTAAAGTGTCTAAAATCAGAGATTTTAATTTTCTGCTTCATTGTTTGGCTCTTTGCTATTATATCTGCTCAACAATTTACATCATTTTAGTTTAACCTATTTTCCAACTTTTATTTTCCATTTTTTAATTTATTTAAACTTTTTAACATGCCCAGCACTGTTTCCCTTTCCTTGTCTCTTCTCTGTCCTCCCTCAGTTCCTACAACCTCGTCCCCATTCATTCCTCAAAGGAATAGGACTCCCAGGGTGAGTCAACACAGTTTATGACACATGCAGTTGTGGTAGGTCCAAGTCCCTTTCCCCAGCATCAAGGTTGAGCAAGGTGTTCCTTGGTAGGGAATGGGCTCCAAGGAGCCAGTTCATACACTAGAAATAAATTCTGGTTGTACATCTAGAAGCCCCACAAACTGCCCATAACATTTGACTGTTATCCACATTCAGAGGGCTTAGCCCAGTCCTGTGCAGGTTCCCCAGCTGTTATTTCACAGTTAGTCATCTCCCAATAGCTAGGGTCAGCTGTCTCTGTGGGTTTCCCCTATAATGACATTGATAGCCACCCTAATTTTCACTATAGATTCTATTCCCAAAGTACATTTTTGTCCATTAAGGAAAATGAACTTTCACATTTTTATAATTTAGTTTCCCTTGTTATAAAATTGGGATAAAGAAAAGTAAAATTGTGATCTCTAACTAAGTCCAATTGTTAAAAAATGTGTTAGACAAAGCCTCTACAATATATATATATATATATATATATATATATATATATATATAAAGATTGTAGCTTGTTAGCATAAACAAGGAATTCTTCCACCTATACATTTAATATATAATATTTGATTGTAGTGGAATGAACTTTCAGAAACAATTGACATTATTAAAAATATTTTTAAAATGAAAACATCTACCTAGGCAATATGAAGTTTTACATTTAGTACCCATAAATTAAATTAGAAAACTACTATTACTCAGACTGCACATGGATTTTATAAATTCCTAATGACATGTAAAGGCATTTATTGAAAAACCTTCCTATTATGCAGGTTCTTCCTTACTGCTTGATTTTAGACATCAGAAAAGTGAAGGGATGAAATTTCAGCTATTTCTATATCCCCAGTCATAGCTTATTTTACTTCACAGAAATATGTGCCTTTTGTGATAGGATACTGTAATTCATCAGGGTTTTAGAAGAGATGATAATGTTTTAAAAGGATTGGGTAACTATTTGATTAAAATAACAACTACAATGTAGTTTTTGTTACACATGGTGAATAGAATAATGTGTCTAAACTTATTAGGTGAGGCTTTGTTTTACAAACATGAAGGTTAAGACAGCTTTCTATAAGACTCCATCTTCTATAGATCATACAGAGACTACATTGAGGAATACATAACAAGGGTAACAATAGAAAATTTTATATAGAACATCTCAGTATTCATGAAAAGTAAATTTCCCTAGATTTACCTTCTCAAAGCTTTAAGTTTAGACTTAGAAACTTCTCTTATTCTTTGTAATCAGTGTCATTTAAAGAGGAATACACTTCCTTTCAAAATGATTTGTGTTTCTTAACACAGAGGCATCAAATTATAAGGTACCCCACACTTTTGATTACTTGGGAATGTAAAATGGCCAAATATATAATGCATCACTAGAGGATCCAGTTGAAAGGAAGCACAGAGAAAAACCATTGGTTTGACCAGTTAAGCAGTTTGTCTAGGCTGCATGTAAAATCTTTTCATATTTTTATGTTGTTACTAGATTGATTTATGATTAATGCTGGGTGAATAGTTCAGGATAATAAATCTGAACTTAATCCTTACAAAAGCATGCACATATATTTCTCAACCAAGAGAAACGATCCTGTTTTGTTAGTTGTGTTCACATCTGACTCATGGAATCCTTTACTCTAAATAACCTCTGATTCCAAAAGAGAACTCATTTAGATCTTAGGCTATTGCTTCTCAGGCTCCCTTGAGAATACCAAAATGCATCTGTGAAAATGGACTCCAGGGTTCAAGGCAGTCATGTGTATGCAAATGTATACTTGTAGTTTACATTTTCATCACCTGGCCTCTCTGAACATTTGTTATCTTTCCTTTTAAGCTTGATGGAAGTAGAGATAAGCAAACATGTAGACTAAAATGAGAGAAGATTCTAGGAAGCACAGTAATTTTACACTACAAAATGGGACAACGTGAGGTGAGGTATAGACTACTTCCAATGCCTTTTAATGCAATATGGTGCAGCATTCAAGAAGATTTAATTTAGGTCGAATCAGCTCAAGATGAAAATCAGAGCATTATCAGCAACTGAAAAGTCCATATTAAACACAAAACATATTTCAGCCACTTAGAAGCATTTTAAATATAGAAACATGAAGAAACATGTAGGTCTCTAAACTCTTTTGGAAAATTCTTAAAAATTTCTATTCATATATATATATATATGCATGCACATACGTTTAATAAACATATGTATATATTTCTTGAGAAGAATATTTTATAATCCATGCTGTAGTCTTAATTTGTGTATTAACTTATTCTTCAGGATTTTAGTCATTGGATTTAGTCTCTTTGAATGTGAATAATGCAGTGAGAATTAAAATAGTTAATCTATAGTTTATAATTTTCAAAAATGTAGACAATTTTTTAAACGTTTACCTACATTAGTTAATCTTTAGATTAATTTGAAATAAATCAATTATGCAAGAGACTCTTAACAACAAAGCATTATACTGTTCACTGAACTTGTAGCTGCTGGATCTAATATAGTACTAAGGATAGTTACAAATCTTAGTGCTTGCCAAGAGAAAATTTGAAAACTTACATGTAGTTCATTTGGATAAAAAATAATCTATACATATTTTTTCTCAAAGTTAAAAGCAATGTGCTTTCAAGTTTAATGAGAATCAAATTTGAAAAACATATTTGTGGCATTTGGGTAAACTTCGTTTATAGACATATCACACACAGAGAAAGAGAATGTAAAGAACAGAAAAGAGAAAGAAATATTTAAATATTAATACATAATATAATATATGCACACACATATATATTTATTGTCGTGAATATTACAATCTTTATTTTATTGATTAAATATATCTATGATATCTATAGAACATAGGAAATAAATGTATTGCATTTTCTGATATAATTATTTTGAAAATTGTATTTTTAATTAGCAGGACATTTAACATTTTAAATTGAAAAATGTAACAACTCTCTACTTTTCCTAAAAGAATTTGGGCAAAACACAAAGAACAATTATGGAATGAAATAATATGTACTCTTTGTCCTACCTACTTCTGCCTTTCATTTGATGTTGACTTTTTAAAAACTGACACTTAATATCTTTATGTATTATGTAGAATAAAATCATCTATGTTGATATAGATATATTGAAGTAAGTATTAATCAATGAGGAGCTTATGGTCACAGAACAGAATAAACTATCAATTCCAAGAAAATTGGTCTGGATTCTTCATCAATTCTTTGCTGTTTAAATGATGATAGTGGAAAATGGGAATGCGGAAACATGATAGATGAGGAGAAGAGAGTGTTTAAAATCAAAGCCATCACCCTAGTGACTGGGAACAGATATCCTTTATGAGTACGACTGTGCCCTGTTCACTGAATTAATGCTGTTCAGTAATATCATCTACTATTTACTCAAAAGTTAATATTTTCTCAGTGTTGAGACAAATAGACAGACCCCACACTTGAATATAGTCATTGTTAGCAACAGTGACAGATGATGGCCCAACACAAGGAGAGACAGAAGGCCCCAGTCAGCCAGCCATGTCACTTGCTGTTTTGTGGCTTAGGCTACTTTATCTTCAGCTATGAAATAGAAGTTTTATCTTGGGAGATGATCAACATCAGGCTAGACATTTTCAAGCACTTAATATGTGATTAATATTTTAATAATGCCTACTAATTCCATTAATAAAAGTGAGAAAACAAATGTACACTATAAGGTTACAAGGCTTGAGGCACCAGGATTTTGTATTTCTCTTTATATTTTTAGAAAATAATTTGAATTCATTAAACAAATCAGATCTGGAAAGAAGCCTGGATAGATGGTTGACAAGGGTACCCTCCTAGAGTTAACAGCTAAGTATATGACACAACCTCTTAACATAGTAGTAAAATAACAAAAGATTTCTTTAGAAAGAAAAAAATATGGAGAACAAAACCAGTCTTTTTAATCTTCTTAAAATTAGTAATTGTACTTGATTAGTAAGAGTTAAAGCTTGTAGAGTGCTTTGGAAAGTCTACTTATCCAGGGCAATTAGCATAGCAAAGTACTGACTATTGAAGATATTCTCAACTGATTGTCATCTAGGCAAAATTTCATCACATAGAAAGGAAGACACAAGATTGATTGCAATAATAAAGAAAGAAAAAAATACTGTCTGGTTTAGGACATAATGCAAGCTGTTAATTATGAAAGCTATTAAGGCAGTTGTAAAAGGAGCAAGAATCATCACTAATGGTGGGAGATAATTTGGGCCATTTGCAGTGGATGTGAATAGGAAGAGCAGCACAGTGAGAGGTCAGTGTACCCAGCTTCAGACCTTTAAGTCAGTTATATTCACATCAAAGATCTACCTAAGTTCCAAACATATCAAGATAATCGTCAATTTATTTTTAAGTAAATATTCTTAAGTAATGAGAATTAAAATAAAATATAAAATAAAAAATTAAAAAAAAATCTCCAGGGTTACAAGCTTTTCATTGGTCTAAAAAATTCAGAATCTCATTGACAGTGAGGACTTAGGAGTGAGATTTCTCATATCAAGAATTTAGGATTGGAAAGATAAATAGAACTGATCACATTGGTGTGAAAGTTCTATGCCACAGAGTTATGAACAGATTAGCATAGAATAAATCAGAACATTAAATAAATGCTTTACATTCTACTCATTGATAAATTATGATTTGCAGGACAAAGCAGTTTGAATGCTAAGAATTTGTGTTAACCTTGAAGACAACTTTAATAGCATTTAAGAGAAAACTTAGTACATACTTGGTAAAAATCCTGATAGCTATACAGAGGAAATAGAAAACCATTCAGGTAGTCATGGGTTAGAAATAGTTTATCAGCAAAGGAACAAATACTCCAAAGAGTGGATGTGGGATAGTGATCTGTGGGAAGTTTAAAAACATCCAGCCTTTACATGTGGTCTATGTACTGTCCATTTGTACCTCGGGACTGTTTTGTGGATGCTGTGTTTCCTGTGTGATGTCACCAAGGAAGGCCTCCTATACAAATTAGCTGTCTTCATATGTTAATTATAGTTTTGTCTTGTTCTTTCTTTGCCTATCATTCAAGTAATGACCAAGGGTCATTTGAGGAGTATTTGCTGGCTCTGTCAAACTCCAGGACCACATGCTTACTTTCTTGCAGGATTCCCTGCCCCTCTGTGAGAGCAGTGAATAGGATGCAAATTTATGGAAGCCTATAGCATCTAGGCTTTGAAATTATTGCCTTTGTCACCATAGGACAGGACAGGTAGTCAAGACAATGGGAAAGAAAGTCTAAGGAAGTCTATGAAGACCTTTTAGAAAACCTTTCCCTGTGAGAGAGTTTATTATTATAACCAATTGGTAGGCAGATGTGTTTCTGAACTCAGAACTAATGACTGATTTCATTATTTAAATGAAATACATAATGGAAAACCCATCTATTTGGTTGAAAAGTCTTGTAATATAATCTTAGTTCAACAAAATCAGAGAGCATAAAAATCAGGACTTCACTGAAGTAATTTTAATATATTATTTTATTTGTACTAAATCCCTCTATCCACTGTGAATCCACTCAAAACTGCTTTTACTTAATACTTGAAAGAAATGTCTTATATTTAAAACTTTAAGAGTTAGGGAACAGAATAAGTTGATGTAAAAGAGCTTTGTGAACACACATATACATACACTAATGCATACATACTAATGTGTGAATATAAATATAAATAACAGTATTCATAAACAATTAAATATAATGTTAACATATGTATACTTACTCATATATAATGCCACAACTTCAGACACATATAAATACATCCACACTATGTTATGGATCACACATCAATCCATATGACATGCCCAGGTACACAGTTCTACAGAACATATCAGCGTCCCTTATCCTGTATATTTATTTTACATCTATCTTTGTGTGTGGTGTATGTTTATGTGTATATTTGTGATGCACTTGTGTTGGGGCACACCTGTGCCTTGCTGCCTATGTGCATACATGTAGGTACTATGTATCTGAACTCTGGTCTTGCTTGCATGGTAAGTACTTTACACTGGGTCATTTCTGTGGTCCTCATACTGCATATTTAAAAGAAATATTCTGGATTTTAATAATAAACAACAAATTTCTTTGTTCACTTTTCTTTGTAAATTAAGTTTAATATCTTTCTAATGTCTTCCTAATGTCACTTATGAGTTCATGCTCTTAAAAGGGGGTTACCAATCACAGAACATCTAGACATGGCTTTTCTGTGTTTGACCAGGGTTTTAAGACATATCAAAGCACATTAGATGGCAGTTCACATGTTCTTTATATCTCAAATTTGAAAGGCTGTCTCTAACAGGGCTGGACCAATATAACATGAAAATAATTATTTTATTGGGCAAATACCTTCTGTGCTTATTACTTGCACTTCTACCTATGCTTGGGAAATGTGATTAGTTTAACGAAGATGGTAAATACTAGAGAGTTGCATGTCCCAGTAAAAGGAAGACGGTTGATTATGAATAGGGAATTTAAAATCATACCATTTTACTTTTTGAAACTTATAATAGTTTGATGTCATAACAGCTTTAGTCCTTAATTACAAAGTTAATACATTTTATTAAATCTGTCTTGGTCCATTCTTTTGTCCTGCTGTACTGGAATAGAAAAGATGGAGTAATATACCATGATCAGAAATGCACTGTCTCATTGTGGAGGAGGTTGGAAAGTCCATGGCACTGGAGAGTTCAGCCACTTTAAAGTAATGACTCTTGGAATACAGGCTAATGTTACATAGAATACTTCTTTCTAAAGGTATATGGGGCACACATATGACTTTTCACTAGGAACTGACACTGATAGATAGCACATGTGAATGAGTTTACTATGATTTGAGTACTTCTACTACGTGATGGTTTGCAAATGCAATTCACCATGCAGCAGGGTATGACAGGACTTAAACGACCTTGCTCACATCAATGGCATGGCACAAATTCTGTGAAAAAGTATTTCATATAAAAGTGTTAGTTTCGCCCTTGTTATTTTCCTTTCAACCTCAAGGGGAGATGATGCAGCGACATACATGGCCCTACTATGCTTTCTCATAGTCTCAGAATCCTGAACAATGAGGCAGTGCATAGCTGCTTGACATATATTACTCAATCAATTCTATTCTGGTACAGCAGCATAAAAATGGATAAAGTTAGACTTAATAAAATGCATTAACATCACAGTTAAGGAATGAAAAATATTATGACATCAAGTTTTATAAAATAAAAAAGGTGGCTATGATTCTGAGTTCCCCATCACCATTCTAACTGAGAAAACATATAAACTTTTTCTTCAGTGAAAATGTGGATCTTGCAGATAAAGGGAAAAGAGACACAATATTAAACTAGGCACAGATATACTGCTAACTATTCAAGATTTTTTCCCCTTGTTCATGTATCATTCAGCTTCTGTCAGCACAGAATGTCCATATGACTCTAATAGCCCTAGGGTGGTACTTCAACTTATCACTCCTCTGACAAATGCAGCTTTACTCTTATGTAAGTCAAGAAAGTGGAGAACCTTGCAAAGGATGACCTTATGGGGCATTTTTTTTTTCATGCTTTATACATCAGTAAACTGAAGACACTCTAGGGTAAAGACTTTTTAATTGCTGTACTCACAATTCCCCTAAGATTTAAAACTTAAGGCAATTGTGGAGTAACTAAACCATATATGATTTGACTTAAGGCTCATTCCATGAGATGAAACCCTCACTGGATGTTGATTTGGTCACTAAGAACCAGAATCTAGATAGTCCAGGGACATGGAGTAACACCAAACACTATCTTTTAAAGGTAGTAATAAAATGATTTCTAATGATATTCTTCAATATTCATAGGTTATTGCCTTATTTAGCCATCACTAGAGAAACTTTATCCTGCAGTAAGTGAGAAAAAATACAGATCCAGACATTCCAAAGAAAGAGGGAGATATTTAAAGACTCAACAATAAAAGGGGAGTCCTCACCAAATCCCTTTTCTCATATCTCGGGGAATATCATAGAAATTAAAGCATAAAGAATGTTAGAGCCAGAGAGAATGGAGCACACTAGAAGAACAGAGCCTTCTAAGTCAACTGAGAAAACTCATAGGAACTCACAGAGACTGAAATAGCAAGCACAGGTCTACACATGTCTGCACCTGGTCCTCTGCATATACATTTCCATGGCTTTCATTTCATATTTATGGCTTTAAGTTCAGTGTTTTGTGGATTCCTGAATACGTGTGGCTTGGGCTCTGTCTCACTTGTTTGACTTGTCCAACACCAACATGATGGATTTAGAATTATCTTACTACATTTAATTTTGTTAAAATATATATTTTTATTATAAAAAGGTCAGGTAATGGAGGAACTCTTAATCTCGTCGGCTGTAAGGATTCCATAGAATACCAAGAAGAACGGAACGGGCTTGAGGATTTTTTACAGAACAAGAACAACAACAAAAGGATTTCTTCATCTCCACAGTACTCAAAAGGCCCCCTCATCAACAGGAAAGCCCTATGAAAGCATTTCTTCATCTCCATAGTACTCAAAAGGCTCCCTCATCAACAGGGAAGCCCTAGGACGGCATCACCTAAGGTGTATTCCACAGAACAGTTGTCAGACTTCACACTCATCTCCCCATATATTACCTGTGCTGTCAAAATACACGGGCTATAAGAAACTCTATGTCTAAAGTTCACTTTGAGGACAACTTACATATGTGCAGGTCTACCATATTCCTCTTTTTCAATTTTTCATGTGGGATTCACTGTATTATTTTTATAAAAATAAAGTAAAATTTTCTGCTATACTGCATACAATATAGTCATTTTATTACCAAATGGATTTCCATCTACTTAAGTTAAATGTCGTTGTAATGAGAAGGCCACAATGACACAGAATCTTAGAGACGCAACTTTTAGTTTCTTTGAGATGATAAATTCACAAATTTGTTAGATAGAAAAATACACAAGCATTTTCTAATATATAAGGGATCAACATGTGGAAATGGTAAACTTTACGGCAAACTGAAGTTTTATGACCCAATAAATTTGATTTCTAATGTATTAGCTCGAACTAACCTGTCACTAGTATGGTGTTGCTTGATAGTTAGCAGTTTTTAGAATCAGACACAGACCATTTTTGTTTATTTTACTTCTTTCTGCCTGAGATCCATTAACTGCTAAAAATATAGAGAAATATTGCTAGTCCATTTTGTAAGTTTCACCATGAAATTGCTTATGGTTTAGGAATTTTTTAATCCACGATCAGTTTTTAGTTAATAGAATATCAGTGCTTGAGAACTAAAGACACATATTAAATTGTTTCTTCTTAACATCATTGTGGCTCATATCAACACACGGCAATAATGTATTATATATTCCTTCCAGTTGCTACAGCCAATGAGAGTGCCTGCCGCTTTAGTGTGTGTGAAATTTCACTTTAGGTACAAGCTACTCTAATTTCACAGCTGAATAATAGACTAGTCCAAACTCTCTATTAAGCATATTTCACATTTGCATGAATTCTAGAACATTGTTGAATGTATTCAAGATGAGATTCAACACTTCCATTTATTTGTCACCAGAATGGCTTTTAGATGTGAACAAACTGTAACATTACTTATTCCACAAACAAGAGTCAATTCTCTCTCACTAATCATAACTGGAGTTCTTCTGAAACACTGTCTTCAATATTCTATTTTTTGATCAGATTTGTCTAATTTCTGGCTCTTTTCTGATATGATCATACCATAAAACATGACATGTGGGATATGGGCATTTCTTTTTGTATGATTTCTCTCAAAATTGGCAGTGTTTTAGGAACTATAAAATGTAGAGAAATGTCCAGGAACTCGCAGGATGTCCCTGGCCAAGTCTCCAAACAATGGTGGAGCGGGTGCCTAAAATGGAGCTCCTCTATAACCAAATAAATAAATACCCTAGGTGCCATAACAGAACCAACATCCAACAGGGAATGGAGGCAGAGGTAGAGACCCATGGCTCAGCACTGGGCAGAGCTCCTGGTCCCGCTGAGAGCAAAAGAGGGGAGTCTGCATGTGTAGAGGATAGGGATTATGAGGAAGGTTCCCAGGGTGAAGGCTGGCTGGAGCTCTGGGGAGCTCACTGAATCGAGAATTGCCATTGGAGACCCATCTGGAGGGGGACCTGGGCCCTCTGGGGTGGGCAGGTTTCGACTGCAATGATGAGTGTGGAGTCGCGAGGTTTGGGATCAGACTGTGTTCCTGTTTTTGGTCTGGCACCTTGTAGCCCATTCCCTATAGAGGAACACCCAGCCCAGCATTGACTTTGGGATGAGTAAAGTGGACTTGCCTGGAGTGGATGTGCTGTGTTGGGCTGGCCACCTTGGGACTCTTGCTCTTTTGTGCATGGGGATCAGTAGGTGGGGAGAGGCAGGGCTGAGGAATGGCTGGGAGGGATTGGGGGTGGGGAGAGGAGATGGGAGCAGGGGGATACATTGATGGAGATAACATTTTTTTTAATGAAAATGAAATATATACATATGTAAAATTTAAAAAGTAAAAAAAAAGAAAATGTATACAATTTTAATCCAACAATAATTTTAATCTTCTTATAAAATAAAATGTGGCAAAACCAAATTAGTTTATCAGGTGATTACAATGACCTTGAGTAATGTGTATAAGATCCAACTAGAGACACTTAAATTCTTCCTCTGGGAAGTATGGAGTTTATTATGCAAAAGCATTTTAAATGAGAACATGTTGAACTCATGTAGCAAAAATCTTAGTAGCATAAGGTTAAAAAGAGTTTCTATTTTGGTGTTAAGAAAAAATTAATCACAACTTCTAATAATATGAGTGGTTTAAACTAATTTTACATGCAAGACGATTAATTTCTGAAGATTCCTTAATGAAAGCTAGATACATGGACTCAACTTAAATTTACTGATAATTTTTCTTCTCACTGGGTGGGTTAGTGACAAATCTATGCAACTCTGCCTACTTTATATAAGTTGACTCATTCCCCACAATTGAAAAATAAACAAAAGCATGAACTGACTTATTATTTATTATTAAAAATTGTTTGATGCTGAAAGTGAAGTGAAAAGGAAATCAGTAAATTTAGTAAGTTCAGAATTTTTGAATTATAGTTCTATTTATGTTTTTCCTACCCTAAATGAAAAGATAATCTTACCTTTATCTCAGTAGTTTTTACAAATAATCTATATGAAAGCATAAGCTTAGTATGATCTATCATATAGATTCATTTAGAAATAAATGTTCTTTCCTAAATGCAATTCTTTGCTCTTTGCCATCACATACAACTAGCTAAATGATAACTGTTTCAGAAAGGCAAAATAAATTTTACATAATAATTTGTGAATTTCATGAATTATATTTCTTTCTAAATAATAGAATATTATGAGCATATGTAGTGTACACATAGAGTGCTTTGGAATTGCTGAAAAAGAAACATTTTATCTGGCCATCACAGATTTAAAAAAAGGTTAAAAATAAAGTGAATATTTAAGTAACAGTTTAAAGCATAATTATACTTTACAAATGAGGTAATGGAGATGCACAGAGGGGATCCTTAATGGGGTTAGTAAAATTGGAAAAAATCATGGAAGCAGAAAGACACGGTTCATATATGGCTAATCATGTATATGCAGGAAAAGACAAATCTGAATAGATATATTGATCAAGAATGCGGAAAAATGTAATGACAGGGCAAAAAAATCAAATTATTCATAGGGCAAAGAGCTGAGACAAGGAGAGTTGAAGTAGGCATAGAGCATTGCATCTCAAGTCCAAAGATGCAGACCCTCATAGACATGGAAATGAAAAAATCCTTAACCTGTTAAAGCTTTAAAACTGTAATCATGGTCTAACTCACAATTTCCTTTACTAAGCAATTGGGAGAATAAAATTTGGAAATAATAGTAGTAAACATGGCATATGGGAGGCACACATTCATTTAAAAGGCAAAATGAGGAAAATTTTTTCTAAGCTTTGGAGTAGCAAGGGGAGGAGAAACACAATTAAAAAAAACTGTTATTGAGAATCTTCAAAACTTATGGTTAAACAATTTCACGAAAGATTTGAAAAGTAGCTTGCTAGTAATTTAACTGTAATCACACACACAGTGTTTTAAATACTGAAAAATATATTGGGTCATAATGAGCATCTAATATTGATTATGGTCTTTGCCAAAACTCTGTTGTTCAAAATTTCTGTCTAAACTATTTCAGCTAGTCTGTTCACACCTAGGCAGCCACAAACAGGCAGGAAAAGAAACAAAAAAAATAAATACTCGTAATTGGTTTCTATTAGATTTCATGTGAATTATAAAATCCTTTCTGATTTGGAGAGATGATTCAGAAATATAGAAAAATAAGAAATGGACAAGTAGTTGCTAATTATTAGAATGCAAACATCAGGGAGATGAAACACCTGGGAATATAGTGAGGCAGGCAAACCTAGTTTCTGGGTGTCAGTTTTTTAGTCCTGTCGTCAAAACAAAAGAAGACTTCTTCCTTGTTATGAAGTTTATTCTTCTTTTGTGAGATGGTTGTTTGCATGGTAAGAGCCTTGTCTTTATTATTGGGAGTTTCTACCCAGGAAAACTTTAGATATATTTTATCTATAATTTGAATCTTTTCCTGAGAAGTGAAGCCTACTCCAAAATAAAATAAATATTATCTTAGAAAGATTCACTATACTTTGATATCTTGAGTGACAGGAAATGATATTAAAGCAAATATTCAGGGTTTTTCTTTTTATAATCTATGACTTACTAGTGTATATACTCAGGGAAGTAAGTAATGCATGCTAGCAAGCTTTACAGTGAGTGCTAAAGTAGAATACAAAATATAATTCTATTTTATAAAAATTTCTTAGTATTAAACTGCATGCTTGGTGGATTAACTCAAAGAAATACATTTTTTAACTCAGAACATTATATTAGAATACCCACCTGAACATCCAAAATGTTTCAGTATATTAATCCATACCTCTGTATTCAGATTTATGAATGATGTTTACATGCCACATACTATTACACCTAAGGTCCAATGGTAAGATATTCTGAAGAGAAATATTATTTCATATTTCACAATGAAAAAAATCACATATAATTATATGAACAGACATTTATTTTAATATATCTATGAGTTATACAGAGTTCTTGAAACAGAATATAAGTAATCTCATTTAGTGTTTCCTTTTAAAAAAGGTCAAACAATACCAATATTCATAGTTTATTTTTTGCTGTTATATAATTATAAAAAATAGATTTATTCTCTCATCAATAAGAAATTACAGATAAGAAAAGAAGACAGCACCTTTGGAAAATGATGCTGGTTAAAGAGTATGGTTGAACGTGGAAGAATGCAAATACTTCAGTGTTTATTATCTGGTACAAACTTAATCACAAACACACCAAGAACTTCAAAATAAGGCCCAATGCACCGAATCATACAGAATAGAATGTGGGAGAATAATCTTAAATTCATTGGCATTGGAAGGACTTCCTGGCAGGATTCCTATAACACAGGTACTAAGACCAATGATTAATAAGTAGATCTTCATGAAATTGAAAAGCTTATGTAAAAATGGGACACTGTCATTTAGACAAAGTAGCAGGCTACAGAATGGGAATTTTTTTTATTAATTACACAGCCAATAGAGGGTTAATATTTAAAATATATAAAGAATTAATATCTGGACATTAAGAAAATAATCAAATTAAATGTAGCATACAGATCTAACCAGAAGAGTCCTCAAACAGTAAACACAAGTGGCTGAGAATGTCAAAGAAATGTTTATCTTACCCATGAGAAAAATGCAAGTTAAAAGTACTTTAATTATTTTTATTTTAAGATTTATTTTACATTTTAGCCAGTTTTCTCTCCCTCCTCTCTTCGCATTATCTCCCCTACCTTCCCTTTTGACCCCCTTGCCAGTCTGCTCCTCCTCTGTCTCTGTTCAGAAAGGGGCAAGCCTCCAATGGATATCAAGAACACATGACATATAAAGCTGTGGTTAAGACTAACCCCACTACTTTTGTATTAAGCCATGCAAGACAATCCCATATGAGGAATAGGTTACAAAAGGCCAGTCAAGCATTAGGGACACCCTGACAGTCCCATTCCAGCTAAAAATCCCAGCAACAGTGGTTGTATAGCCTGAACTGGTCATACCTCTCATCATATTGGTGACTACTCCAATTATCATCAAAGAGCCTTCATTCGGTAACTGATGGAAACAGATACAGAGACTGACAGCTACACATTAAGCAGAGGTCATGAAGTGCCACTGTAGAGAGGGATGAGGGATTGTAGGAGACAGAGGGGTCAAGGAAATCACAAGAAGATCTACAGCAACAACCAACATGGCTCAGAGGTACTCAAAGAATTAGAGCCAACAACCAGGGAGCCTGCATGGGACAGACACAGGCAATGTACTTTGATATTTCACCTTACACGAGTTAGAATGGCCAAGAACAACAAAACAAATGCTAACTCATGTGTGTGGATGAGGGAGCAGAACAAATTAGTACAGCCACTGTGGAAATAAGTGTGATATTTCCATTTGAGAGAGAGAACAGAGCTCCACAAAAAAAAAATGCTTCAGCCTACCATGGAGAGACTTGTCCCACTGTCTTCACTGCTTTTCCATTCAGTATTGCTAGACATTTAAACTGACTAGATATCCACTAACAAATGAATGGATGCTCAGTGGGATACTATTCACCTGTCAAAAAACTGAAACTATAAAGTCCACAGGCAAATAGATGAAGCTAGAAAAATATTACTCCAAATGACCAATATAATATCTGTTTTATAATATGTGAATGTTGGCTTTTAAGCCTTTTATGAGCATGTTATAGATTTAAGTTTTAGTGGGATGGAACAACCTCCATAAAGAGAGGAATATAGATATTTAGTTAGAAAATGGGGAATCCAGGACAGGTTAATATTTAATTATTAATTAGAAGAAGGAAGAGGGCTGTAAGTGAGGGACTGCATGGAGTGATGTATGGAAAATTAACCAAATACCAGGGCAGAAAATGCCTAAACTACACATCTTTTACCACCAAGCAAAACTTTTAGAGGCAGCAAAGAATAACATGTAGTTAATCTGTTGGCCAAAGGGGTCCTGGGGAAACTCCCAAATAACTCAGGCTACTGCAGAGGCTATTGGCTGCTCTCCAGAAACTGATGGAAATTTTCCTATTGTGAAAGACAATATCTGTACATTTCACTGAATATGGAGAAGTAATATGATGCCTAAATAGATCCTTCACTCCTCCTTACTAGTGATCATGATGCTAGAAGGTACTCTGTATGTTACCAGAGAAGAAACATAACCACCAGACAAACCATACTCGACAATGCTGACCTCTCAGCATGATATGCTGGTGCAATAGTGGCTGGAATGCTGTGGCAGTCACTACCCAGTATCTGATTTTATTTCAGGCCCACTCTATAATAAGGAACCTGTGCCTGACCTTGTTCAGGTGGCCAAGAACCTGAGACTAGAGAAGCCATGAGCCTGGGGGAAACCAAGTATTTGTTCTGATAAAGAAACACAGAAATAAAATTATTCTTATCTTCAAATTACAGATGCTTGCAAAAAGATTAGCTTTCTCCAAAAAAGTAAAAAAGGCATACGTGCCCAATACTAGTGGCAAACACAAAATGGGCTCAATTGTGTTATTGTAGATTTTTGTCTCATATAACTTTGTTTGGCCATTTTTCATCTGAATTGTCTGTGGGATAATGCTCTTGAACGCTGTAAAGACCTGTGGCTTGTGATCAATAGTTAGGCAGGAAGTAGAGGCAGGGCAACCAGACATGGAGAATACTGGGAAGAGGAAGGGGAGAGAAAGCAGTCATCAGCCAGATGCAGGGGAAGCAAGAGGAGAGTTCTACACTGAGAAAAGGCACCTTAACTCATTTCTTCTAATTTATATTTTGCTGAGTGGCTCATAGCTCACCTGTACTTTACATCTTGCTCTCTGGCCAAAAAAAAAAAAAAAAAAAAAAAAAAAAAAAAAAAAAAAAAAAAAGTTTTTAAAATCTTTTACCTTTTTAGATTATAATGTAATTACAACATTTCTCTTTCCTTTCTCTAAACCCTCATATACCCATGTTTGCAATTTTTCAAATTTAAAGCATCCTTTTCAATAATATATATATAAAATGACTGCATCTCAGCAGGAAAAATGTTTATATTCAATGTGTATGCAACTTAATTGTATATATATATATATAAAATGACTGAAAGCTTACACAAAAACTACAGACATCTAATGAATGGGAATAAATAGCTTCTAACTGTGAAAAGCACACCAGTTGGTTATCCAATGACAAAATGGTCTTTTCCTTTGAGAGTTACTCAGGTTGGGCTGGTCCATAACCTATTTAAAGAACTACAGTTAGAAACGTGGGCTCATTTTAACGATGCTAAAACCACAGGTAGAATAATTATTTCTTTAATGAGATACTTTGCTTTCCTCTGCAGAATTCTCAGGAAACTAATACAGTCCTCACAAACAAAGCTGCCATGCGCTTGGCAGAGTCAGGACTCAGAAAAGTATAGCTCTTTCTTCTAGTATCTTTTCTCTGTTTCCTGAAGTTTCTTCCTGTTTTTCTAAAGTCACACTCTCAGAATGTGGCTGACATTTAGCCAGGCTTACCTTGAAGGGTTTGGCTCCTTAATCCCCATTTCCCATTCTCATCCTCTGGTAATCTGCAGAGATGGACAGCTTGCCTTCCCAGATACATTTGTTGTCACTGATACTTTTAGTAACGAGACCATGAATTCCATGAAGGTATCTAAATTAACTGCTGTCACTGGTAACTATGAAAGGACTCCCTAAAATTCCAATCCTCCAGAAAGAGATCACCTCTGAGTAAAAGTATTGTGAGAGAAAATTAAAGCATCTCAGCAGGAAAAATGTTTATATTCAATGTGTATGCAACTTAATTAACTTATAATGAGATGCAAAAACAGTTTTATAATCAAAACAAAATCATGTTGTTTTAATAATTTTCTAAATTGCTTGTTTTTATCTTGCCCGACTTTGTTGTTTTTAATGTACTTGCTTGTATTTTAACATTTCATATCTTCATTGACATTTTTATTATAACACATATAAAAGCAAAAATAACATCAATGCTGTATTCAAATACTCTCTTTTTAATTTGTTTTTATATTTTCCTTTTATTTAAAATTGGCTCTTTCCTCATACAATATATTCTGAATACACATTTTTTCTTCTTCTATTCCCACCTCTACTTTTCTCCAGATCTGCTTTCTTTCCATCTCTCACTAGAAAAGAACAGGCTTCTAAGAGATAACAACCAAACATGAGAGAATGAAACATAACATGATGAAGCAAATATTATCACATTGAAGTTGGACATGGTACCACAACAGAAGGAAAAGGAGCAAACACAGGAGTCACAGACCCGCTTGTTCTCACTGTCATGATTCCCTTAAAAATACTAAGCTTAATATATATATATATATATATATATATATATATATATATATATATAATATACACACAGGACCTGGTGCAGACCTGTGCAAGTCTTTGCTTGAAGCTTTAGTCTTTGTGAGCTCCTCCTTGTAGCCTCCATTACCCCTGGCTCTTAGACTATTTCTACTTCTTCTTCCGTGGGATTCCATGGACTCTGAGGGGAAGGATTTGATAGGTGGTAATTTACAAAATAAAGTGTTACTCACCTGTTTAAACAATGTTATCAGCTAGAATCCAGATACACTGAACCTGATATAACAGGAAATGATAGTCTTGGAATACCTTGTAACAAGAGACAACTTTCTGAATAGAACAGCAAGAGTGGGCACTAAGATTGACAATTAATAAATGATACCTCATGAAACTGGAAAGCTTCTGTAAGACAATAAGTCATTAGGACAAAATGGCTGCTTATAAAATGGAAAGATCTTGACTAATCAACCCCACATCTGACAGGGGACTGATTTCCAAAATATATATGAAAAAGTAGACACACACACACACACACACACACACACACACACACACATATACACAAATTCAACTAAGACGGTGTACAATATTCTTTGTCATACACTAAAAGGATGAATAATCTTATCACAAAGACATTGACTAAACTATATTCATAGCAACAATATCTGTAATAGCCAGAACCTGAAAACAACCTAGGTGCCCTTCAATGAAAGAATGATTAAAAAATGTAGTGCATTTACACAATGGAGTATTAACTCAGCAGTTAAAAAAACAACCTTCTGAAAACGGCAGGCAAATGAATGGATCTAGAAAATATTATCCTGAATGAGGTAACGCAGGCATAAAGAGATAAATATGGTATGTGTTCACTCATAAGTGAACTTTAGATGTAAAGTTAAGAATAGCCACCACCCCTGAGCAGCGAGGTAACAAGGAGGAACTTAAGAGAGACATCCATGGATCCCCCTGGGAAGCAGGAATAGAAAAGATCTCCTGAGTAAATTGGGAGCACAGTGGGGAGGGGTTAAGGACAGGCAGGAAGGAAACTTGAGGGAATAACATCCTTGAGTTGTGGGAGCTACGAAGAGGGAGAACAATGAAAGAGACACTTGATAGAGGAAGCCACTGTGAGGCTAAAGGGAAACCTGGTGCTAGAGAAATATTAAAAAACCCACAAGATGACCCTGGATAAGTGCAAGCAATAGCCGAGAGAGTGCCTAAAGTGGCCTTCACCTATAATCAAATGGATGAAAACCCTAATTGTCATTAAAGATCCTTTGTCTAACTGCTGATGGGAGCATTTGCAGAGATCCATAGCTAAGCACTGGGTAGGGATCGCAGACCAGCTGAAGAGAGAGAAGAGAGAGTATATGAGCAAAGGGATCATGATCATGATGCGACACCCACAGAAACAGCTGGCCTGAGCTATTGGGACCTCAGTGACTCTGCAATGACAGCTGGGCAACCTACGTGGGACAGAACTGGGCCCTCCAAATGTGGATAACAGTTGAATGGTGTGGGCAGTTTGTGAAGCCTCTGGTGGGTGGGAGTGGGGGAAGACACAACAGGCAATTTATTTCTGGTGCATGATTTCACTTCTTGGAACCTGTTCTCTTGGGAGAAATACCTTGTTCAGCCTTGATACTGGGGGATTGGCTTAGTCCTGCCTCAACTGGATATGCCAGACTGCAATAAATCAACCCGGGATTCTTTACCCTCTCTTAGTAGTGGATGGGGCTATGAGATGGGTGAAACTGGGGCAGGAAACTGTTAAAAAAATATAAATTAAAAAAATATTTAACTTTTTAAAAATAGAATACATTTCTACACAGAGAATTCTTAACAGAACAATCACAAATATCCAAGAAACAAAGAAATATTTAACAACCTTAGACATTAGAGAAATGCATATCAAACACTGAGATTCTGCCTATCACCTTTCAGAAAAGCTAAGATCACAAGGACACAAGTGACAGCTCATGTAAGAGGATGTTGAGCAAAGTGGACACTCCTCCATTGCTGATGGGAGTACAAACTTGTACAGTCATTTTGGAAATCAATATGTCATGTTCTCAGAAAAGTGGGAATCAATCTACCTTAAAACCCAGCTATACCATTGTTGGATATATACCTAAAGAATGCTCAATGTTATCATAATAACATTAGCTCAACTATGTTCATAGCAGCTTTTTACTGTAATAGCAAGAACCTGTAAACAACCTAGACATCCCTCAACTAAAGAATGAACAAAGAAAATATGGTCTATATAATGGAATATTCCTCTTTTGTTAAAAACAATGACATCATGAAATTCAAAGACAAATAAACAGAACTAGAAAAAAATCATTCTGAGTGAGAAAACCAGGACCAAGAAAGACAAACATTGTATATACTCACTTATAAGTAGATATTAGCTGTAAAGTAAAGGGTAATAGAACTATAATCCACAGACCCTGAGAGGCTAATTAACAGGAAGAGCTCAAGGGGGATTTCTTGGTAAGGGGAAATAAAGATTTTGTGGGTAGACTAGGGGTGTTGGGGATGGGAACATGAGGGATCAGATGGGATGGGAAGGAGGATTAGAAGAAATGACTGCAAACAGGGAGCATTTTGAGATCTGATAAAATCTGGTGCAAGAGAAACTTTTAGGAACCTACAAGGATGACTCCAGGTAGCAGATATGTAGCCTGAACTGGCCACCTCCTGTGATCAGGCGATTCTACCAGCAGTCAGATTGGAATATCAACCCAGTCATATATGCAACCTTTCACCTGCGGTTTGTTCTTACCATGGTATGTGCTAGGGTAAAGGTAGCACAGGGATTATGGGATTGGATGACCAAGGACTGAGACCCATACCGTGAGAGTGAGACAACCCCTTACATTGCCCAAAACACCTAGACCTAGAGGTTGGGTGGTCCAGAGTCTTAGGCTAACACCAAACACAACCGAAGAAAAACGTCAGTGTAATAAGCTCTAACTATACTCATGGATTTGTGCCTAGTATCCAATAATTGATGGAAAGAGATCCAGATGCGAAGTCAAACATTGGGCTGAGATCAGGGAATTCTCCTGAGAGGGAGAAAGATTGTAGGAGCCAGAGGAGTCACAGAAATCACAAGAAAACCCACAGAATCCACTAACCTGGGTTTACAGGGACCCACTGAGATTGAACCTGCAACCGGGGAGCCTGTATGGGACTGTGACCTGGGCCCTCTGCCTATATGTGACAGTTGTGTAGCTTGGTCCTTTTGTGGGACTCCTGGAAGTGGGAGCAGGAGTTTCTGCTTTTTTTCTGGTTTTGTTTGTTTGTTTTCTGTATTTCTGTATTTGGGAGCTTTCTTCCCATACTGGGTTGCCTTGTCTACCTTTAGTCTTACTGGAACTTAATATGCCATGCTTTATTGATAAATATAAGAGGACTGCCCTTCTTTGACTAGAAACAAAGAAGGAGAGAAGGGGGCCAAGGGGAAAGGGAGGGAGGGAACCTGTGGTTAGGATGTAAAATAGATAATGCTAAAAATGTCATCATGACATTTTCAGCCAAATTGATGGAACTAGAAAAAATTGAGCCTGAGTATGGTAACTTAGGCTGAAAATATGGTATGTAATCTCCTATAAGGGGATATTAACCCTTAATATATGATATGCATGCTACAATCTATAGATCCAGAGAGGCTACATAAAGAGGAAGCATAGGGTGTGTGGAGGCCACAGGGATCTCCTTGAAGGGGGAAAATAGAATAACTCATTCATTTTCATACAAATGCCTAAAGCAGATGAAGCATCATTGAGAGGCCTAGTTAGAGGTTTCAAATCCAACAGTTACAGATTTGTATTTATCTGAGAGTCTGTTTGACAGTAACCTATTTATGTCACAGGATAAGATGTCTATAATTTCTAACTTTTTCATTTGGCATAAGCTTATGGCCACAGTGAGTTACTTTCAGGGAGCAGCTGTCCATGAAGACAATCCCTGTGTGTGGACATTTTATATTCTTATTTGGCTCTGCTTACTCTATCACTTCTCCTAATATATCACCAAGGTGGACTTTAAAAACTTAAATAAAAATGGCACAGTGAAAAAAACTATATTTAAAATGATGTCAATCATTAAATCACATCTTTGAACAAAAAAAAATGTCAATTATTGCAGGTATGAAGTAAACCAAAATCCCCCCTGAAGAGCAAGTCTAAGCATTTAATACTTGCTGTGACTTTTGGTAATGAATGCTATATCATTCTTTCCAGTGGCTGATTCTTTTGTTATTGAACAGCCATTTTAGTGATAATTTTCTAGCATTTTGCTGGAGTTTCTCCTTTAACTGTTATAGTCATAATGGAAATAAGTGAAGAAATAAAAATAGAGGTAACTATCATTAGCAGGCTATTACAAAATTCAATAAGACACTGTAATTTGGAATTTTATAGGCATCAGTGATCTCTGATAGAAAGATTATATTACATAATTGCTCATAATGAATATATATAGAGAAAACTATGTGAGGTTGTCACAGTTATAACTCTACACAAAATATGCCATAGTAATAGAAGAGCTAAGTGTATGTGTGTGTGTGTGTGTGTGTGTGTGTGCGCGCATGTCTGTATGTATTAGAAATATCTAGAGCTTGAAGTTTGAAGGGATTTAATACATCTTTTTATATTTATAATGCATACTGATAAAACTATCTTCATTTTGATATGATTTTTTTTTTTTAAAAATAAGAATTTCTTACAGAGTTTGGAATAAGGTTTTGTAGTGGACTTATGATGTTGCACTGTAAATAATTGTCCCTCCTATGAGTTTAATAAAAAGTGCTGATTGGCCAAAGGCAGACAGGAAGTGTGGGTGGGGCTACCAGACTAAGAACACTCTGGGAACAGGAAGAACAGAGCAGAAATGCCACAGAGACTCCAGAGTCACCAGACAAGCCAGAAGATGCAGAGGACAACTATGCTGCTCTGAGAAAAGGTACCAAGCCCTAAGGCTGAACAAGGTAAGAAGCATGGGTTAGTTTAAGGGTAAAGAGTTATCAAATTTTATGCCTGGGAATTATGCTGATCAGCATAAAATTAATGTAAGCATCTGTGTGTCTTTGCAGGTTTGTGGGTCTGTGGGTCTAAACTTTGAGGCTAGACCCAAAAGTCCAGGCCAGTAACCTCATACTACAAGGTTTGGTGGTAGAAAATTTATCTACCATTCACAATAGGCCCTAATATTGATCACCAGAACATCAAAACAAACAAATCCACTTTGAGACAAAACAAAAAATGAGTTAATAGAAATTTATTTCACAATAAAGATATGAATTTCTAAATTCAAATTGCACAGTAGTCTTGTCTATTTACATCTACTGACAAAACAGATTTAATATTGTAATCAAATCTGAATTTTTTTCCAGTTCCATGTAAAAAATAGTTACACTTGGAGGAGGGAGCTGTTCTGCACACTAAAAGGTCTTGCTTTAACAACTACAACTTATGAAACAAAGTCAAATAAAATATTTGATGCATTTTTTTCAATCTAAAAAAGCATACTGATGTGAAGCCTTAAAGTTTTTGCGGCAAACTAGTTTTGACATTTTCCATTTCCCACTCCAAAGATGTAGCTAGTCTTGTTCTAGCTTGGTGCTCTTGGACTTAAAAGGCTGGGCATGGTTCACTGCACTGCATGACCCTGTACCTATTTCAGGAAACAGTAATCGTATGTCATCCTGTGATCTACTGTGGTGTTGTGCTGCTGGATTCATAAATAAAGTTAGGAGGTCATTTCCTCTATAAATCCCTGTTTGTCAAAAGTCCCCCAACAGTGAGAATGAAGAAGACCTAAGCCAAACACTGACTTTTCCCTAAAACGATCTCTTTGTGTTTAATACTCAGAACTTAATGGCAGCATACACAGGACAGTAAAATGCTATTTTGGAACTGATGATTTCTTCATTTGGAGACATTTTTGCAATAGAATATTTTCCATCTTAATATAGTGTTTAGTGTACAGTAATTTAAATATTAAAATGTATTATTAAATTCATATAAATTAATAGTAATAATTTTGTAAGCTACTTATGTGATTTATATAATATAAGAATTATGACAACTTAAATGACATTTGTATATATAGAGAAGACTGTTTTGATAATATTCTTGACTATACATGAAGCCTATGATATATTTTATATATGCTGGCTTCAAATGTTTAACAGAGTTTTAATAATGGTTAAAGGGAGAAATGAGATAAAACATTAGCCTACAAACTTTAATCAGGTGGCTCAAAAAAAAAAATCCCCACAGACTAATTAAAAAACTCTTAAAAGTAATTGTATAGAGGAATAAAAACTTTCTAAATACTGCAGTTTAGCCTATAAAGACATTGTTTTTGAAATACTGTTAGTAGATAGTATAGTATGTAGATTGTATAAAACCAAGGAGGAAGGGCACTAGATTATAGTTGGTCCAATGATATTTAAACACATAAAAATATAGAACTATACACTCAGTTCTAAAGCAGTTGTTCTTTGAAATCTCCTAATTTGATATCTGCATGTCAAATTATGGCACACCAGAATGAAGCTGATATTCAGTTTTATTCAGCAGAGGATGAGAGACTGTATGTCTATTGTTTATTCAGTAAGCATGGTCAAGTTAAAATTCTCTTTTCTGGTGTTAATCATTCACTTTTTGTCCATTATCCAAAAGTTTCTCACTAGAAGTGTTGATTATCATCTCCATTTTCTAGTCACAAATATGGAAGGTTTGGAGACTGAAAGGAAATTAACCATGCCTACAAAACGTTTTATTTTCTTATCTTGGTTGTTTGTTTTTTGCTTTTTTCAAATAGAATTTTTGGAAAATCTACCCACACACTTTAAAATAAATCAGTATGGGAACAAATACAGAGAGCCGCAACTGGACAATATGCAGAAAATGAGAGACCTTGGAATTTTCAATCCTAAATGATATCTCCCCATCAAATCCTTTCCCTCAGTGCTCACGGAACTGGGCAGAAAAGGAAGTGGGAAGATTATCAGGATTGTTAGAGTCCGTGGGGGGTGAATGACCCCAAGGAAACTAGACTTTGAGACAAGAGGACTGGTACACAAATAAACTCCCAGAGACCGTGTTAGCATGCATAGGGCTTGCGCAGATCTAAACAGATGGGGTCTCAGCAGTGAGATTGGAATGGACAAAATACCATATCACTAACCTAATAGCTAGCTCCATTGATAACAACTCCCAAAAGAAAAATTAGTATCTCCAAGTAAGTCTCACTGGGCAGGCCTCAAGTCCAGCAGTAGATGACCAAAACAAAACAAATTCAGTGGTAGTTTTGGAAGGTTTTTCTGAGCATTTTTACCTTTTTGTTTTTAACTTCTTAGCTTTCTGGTTTACTGCTTGTATGTTCTGGTTTCTGATTTCATGGGTTGTTTACTTCCTTTGGTTTTAAATTCAGTGTGTACGATGGCATACATGTGTGTCTATATGTGTTTTTTGGTGCTTTTTCTTTGGTTCCCTTTTTTCTGTTTGTTTTGTTCTATTATGGTTTGTTTGTTTTTAATTTATCTCATTATTATTATTTTTGAAGATGTCTATTTGTTGTCTAATGGTAGAAACCAAGAAAGAGTGCATTTGGGTGAGTGGGAAGGTAGGGAAGATCTTGAAGGAGCTTGTGAATAGAAAACATGAACAGAATATATTGCATAAAAATCTATTTTCAATAAAAATGAATAAGTAAACAAATTTTGTTTTGGATTTGTTTTATATTAAATTGTTTTTGTTAACTAATCTATAAATACAAAATTCTTGCATACTAAAGCAAAAAACATTGTTATATATTTACTCCGAAATATTTCTTAATTTAATTTTGACAAATTTATACATCCGTTGATACCATTTATTATGAATGTATTCAGTCTATTTATTTCTCTCATTTCCTTTCCAGTCCTTCAGAATTTTTAAATGGAGGTTGGGTCAGAGATCCATAGCTGAGCACTGGGCAGAGCTCCTGGTACAGCTGAGAGCAGGGGAGGAGAGTCTGTATGAGCAGGGGAATAGGAATTATGAGGAAGGTTCCCAAGGTTGATGGCTAGCTAGCTAGAGCTCTGTGGGGCTCACTGAATCGGAAATTGCCACTGGGGATCCATCGGGAGGGGCAGCTGGGCCCTCTGAGGTGGGTGGCTTTCGACTGGCGACTGGTATGAGCAGTGTGTATAGTCATGAGGCATGGGATCAGACTGTGTTCCTGTTCATGGGCTGATGACTCCCATTCCTTACAGAGGAACACCCAGACCAACATTGACTTTGGGACGGGGGATGTGCTGTGCTGGCCTAGCCCACCTTGGGACTTTTCTCACCCTTTTGAGGGAGGGGCTGGGGATGGAGAAGGGTGAGGCTGAGGTCTGGCTGGGAGGGATTGGGAGGGGGGAGGAGAGGCGGAGCAGCGGGATACATTGATGGAGATGATATTTTTTAAATGAAAAAATAAATATATATATATAATAAAAAGGAAAGAAAATTATGTACCACCATTTACTATAAAGAATTGCCTTTTGTTCTTATAATCTAATTAAAATATTTAAAATAGAGTGATCTGTAATTTCTCACCTATTAAAATAAATAGAAAATCCCTTGGCAAACATGGCGTGTTTTGATGACTGTGAGGCTTCCAACAGGAGGGACTATGAGTAATATCAAACTTTTGGAAGTTCCACTTTTGGGAAGTGGGTCAACTTGGATGTTGTTGTTATGACTGAAAACGTGAAAATGGCAGTTACTCAGTTAAAAAATCTGTATGTGGTTTGTGCCGTAAAAATCAAAGCATGTATGAACGATTTGGTAGAGAAAATTGCATGTCAATCAGCAAAGTCAAGAGCAAGAGGAAAAGTACACATTTGTTCCTGTTCATGGGCTGATGACTCCCATTCCTTACAGAGGAACACCCAGACCAACATTGACTTTGGGACGGGGGATGTGCTGTGCTGGCCTGGCCCACCTTGGGACTTTTCTCACCCTTTTGAGGGAGGGGCTGGGGATGGAGAAGGGTGAGGATTTGTTTTATATTAAATTGTTTTTGTTAACTAATCTATAAATACAAAATTCTTGCATACTAAAGCAAAAAACAAATAGAAGGAAGCTGATGATTTGAGTATTTTAATGGACCATGGCCAAATTGCTCTTATGTTAAAATCGTCAAACATTTAGAAAAAAAAACGTTGAATTTGGCAACTGTTGATGCTTGAACTTTAATTTCAACCTTGACTAATTCATGAAGGTTTTTCTTCTGTTCTACTTGGAAGAGAAGACTGAATAGTATTTCTCATCGTTGCCTTTCTCTGTCTTGCTTTGCCTAAACGGGCTGATTTTGCAGGGTTTGCCTTCCCCTTGCTCTGAAATCAGCAGCAATGACTTTCGGGAACTTTGAGAGATGTGTGGATTTCTTCCGACCAGTAGGCAATCCATCAGTGCAGTGCAATCCATCAGCACAGTGCTCTAACTCAATTAGACTCTAAAACTATCACCAAGGTGATGGTGTCATATCTCTTGCACTGAAGGATCAGGACCCATGACTGTCATCAGACAGTTACTCCAAGTGCTAGTCAGACGCCCTCCTTTCATTTTATCTGTGCTTCTGAATGATCAGCTACAACCATGGTCCCCAAAATCACCTGCATCGTTTCAATTTATGTGCAAGAGTAGTTGACAAAACCAAAGGGAGGGGACTGTTTAACCATGTATTTTAAAGACTACTAAATAGGATGTAGAGACAAATAACATGAACTGTGGGAGAAAGTTCATGGATATTTTTGCACCTGGGCATGTAGTTCTCTAAAGATTTCCATGTGTTCTGGGACTGGAAAGCCACATTGACATTCTTCTTTGGGGTTTCATGGATATTTCATTGTATAGGTATGGTTATTAATAGACAGGATAACAAAACTCTGCAAGGCCCATCTAATGGAATTCTTTTTTTTTTTAATCCAAATTTTATCTTTTCATTCATCAGGTGGAGCAGGGCCCCTCCTAAGTAAGGAGAGTCAGTCATACAGCAGGTGAGATAGTTTAGAGAGTTTATTAATATCTCAGATAATATCAGCCCTTTTGTGACTGGCCCTTGAGAGAACTATAAATCAGTAACTGTGGTAAACACCCAAATACATGCATAATGATATTCCAGCCCTCTATAAATTTTGAAAGGCAGTCTTGTATCATGAAAATGTGTAAAGCTCTTATGCTCGTTGTCACTTTTTTCCCTCCCCACATTGGGATTCAGGTAGAAATATATATTGCAGATATGAACTTTATTAATTCGTTTTCAAAGAGACTACAATGGATTCAAACATTTGGTGCTATACTTAATGTGAATGCTATCCCTTTTACAGTTGTGTGTTAAAACAGTTTCTAGTGTCGTATTCCTGTGGAATACACAGAGGGTAGGACCTAATGATAACTCCTCAAGCTTTGAAGTCATGCTTTGAAGACAAACTCTGGGGCATAGTACAGCTAGTACAGTTCTCTCTCTCTCTCTCTCTCTCTCTCTCTCTCTCTCTCTCTCTCTCTCTCTCTCTCTCTCTCTCTCTCTCTCTCTCTCTCCTAATTTCCCTCCCTCCCCATCTTTATCCCTATCCTCTGTATCTTTCCTTCACCACCTTCCTCATTCTGGCCTTTACCCCTCCTCTTCTTTATACCCTGTGTGAATGTAATCACATCAGTTGGGCTTATCTCCCGCATGATTGCTACAGGACATTCCTATCAGAGGTTCAAAGAATAAATAGAGACATCTGTCTTTGATTGATGCTTTCCAAACTTAGAGCTAAATAAATTGGTATTTACACATGTGCATGTGTGTGTAAGTGCTTGTGCATGTGTTTTGTGAGTATGTGTGTGTTAGTAAGCACTAACACAGATAGTACTCTATTACTGACTTACTCGTTTTAGATCAAACATGCATAGACACAAACCTGAACTATTTTTTAAACTAAAATTCAGAAGAAAAGATACTTGTTTCTTTACTGTCAGTGTACTAAGGGCCTGCTCACTCAAATGAATATTTAATCAAAAAAAGTTTTCTTTAAACTAGGAGAGTAATGAAAACCTGATAATATATTTTAGTTCTGAGTTCATAAATTACAGGATTAATTCATTAAAATTACCACAGTTTTATCTTTAACAATTTAATGTTTACTCAGATTTTCCATCTATTTAAAAATTGTCTTCTCAGTTAGCAAAAAAGTCATAGAGGTGTACGCCATCAACTTGTTATTACTCAGCGCATGCAATTTGACATTTTGCTGAATACAGATATAAATAAATTCGATTAAAAATTAAATATATCAGTATAGCCAATGTAAACAAATTAATAAGATCAGATTAATTTATCTGAAATAGTCGTAGGAAAAACTATTTCTGAAGTTTTTGTTGACCCAATATATCTGAGGTAAGTTAAAGGTAAGGGAACGCCATGATATGACGGTGTGCATGCCTCACGGGCAAGACTGTGTGCACACAGATGAGTAGTTCCCTCGCAGGTCTAGGAAACTGCATTATGGATGTGTCTGTGTGAGCCTGTGGGAACGGAACCGACTGAAGACGACTGATAACGGGATTATAACTATAATGGACAAAAACTATTTTCTGATTGCTGTTATTTTTACATCCACGTCTAGTCTCCCGAGAGAGAAAGTTTCCATTTTTCCATTTGAATCATGACAAACTGTGGATTAGTAGAAAGCCCTCTCACAATGTCAAATATTGATTGTCATAACACACGGTGAGAAAGCAAATGTTGAAATGGACTGACAAGTTAAGCGTGGACAAGAGAATGTAGCCGCGAGAGATGAGAGCTTTGTGTATAGGCGTGTAAAGAATGAGAAAAAAGACAATTAAAACCATCGAAAATAGGAATATAAAAATAATGTAAAATTTATGTTATTAAAAAGGTGAAACATGAACTGTGATTCCAACATCAAATATTGTTTTTAATCAGGGCATTACATGCACGAGGACACAAAAGTAACAAGAGTCAAATTCGGCATGCTGCACAGCATCGCTTAGTATGCAGTTTGCAATGCATGCCTTTTATCCAAAACTTAAACTGATACTTATCATTAGTAATCACTATTCTTTCAATATATAATAAAGTTGTCGCTATGTAGAGCACATAAGCAAAAACAAATTTTAGATTTGGTTATGCAGTCTAACGTCATAATGGGTCCCATTTCTGGGTTTGAACAGTTCTGTGAATGATAACTGTCAGAGCATTGTCATTGATAAATTAAAGAGGATTATAATAGTGCGGAAATAAAATCATTCAAGCATAGCCATGTTTTATAAACAGTACCACTAGCCGAGGGATAGTATTACATGTGCATTATTGTTATTCCTGTAGTCCTGGGTGGTAATGAATTTGAATGTAATTCACGGTATTTTTCAGGGTGTAGAAGCAGTAAAATATTGATCATCAGCATGTCCAACCATTGTTTAGAAGATTAGATCAATTTATGAGAGGCAATAAACTGTAAATGAGTGACCTTCCTGAGGCCTAATGTAATTCTTTGCTAAAATCATTGTGTGTATGGTTCCAATGAAGAATAAATTAGGGAAACACCAATATATAAATAAAATGCAATTTTGATTTAAATTGCATCCATTGTTCAAGCTCCATTCATTATAAGAATAATATTTAAAGTTTTTCTGGCCTTTGATACTAATTATGAAATTTAAAAATGTCTAATTTTGCTAAAATGAAAGATATTCTTTAAACCCAAATGGGAGAAAAACCAAAAAAAAAGACAAATATAAAACATATTTATTGGAGATTATAGAGAACTAGAAAATTTATAAAGTATGCCAACTGTCTAAAACTGTGTAACATTGAGTATGGGTTATTTTAAAATTATAGCACAAATTTGTCACAGACTTAAAGTGGGTAGCACTTTCTTTTGTCTCTATGATATATCCTCATGTACTAGACCTCAGGGAAATAGAATTCTGCTGAACTTTCATCTAGCACCAGATTTAAATATCTCAAAGAAGAAAACTCACTAAGGGAAAAATGGTACAGTGTTTTTCAGAGTTTCCATAATGCAGCATCATTTCCTTGATCTTTGTCTTATTTTCTGAGGTTATTTGTCTCAATGGAAGTTTCCAGAGCAGAGAAAATGCAATGCAAACAGGACGCTCACAGCATTATAAATGAAACCCCATGACTTCTATGTCAAGTCTTCTTGATGAAAAGAGAAAACCAAGTAAGAAAGCGATGTTAAAGCCCATATTGTAATTATGAAGAAATTTATTTAAAATGATATGATGCCTCCAAAACACTAAATATGTGTCATTCAGTGAAGACACTGTTGTTCTCTGAGTACTTTTGCATTATTGTTACACAACCCTCCTGATTAGAAGAGCTTTACTCTTATCTATAGTTACAAGTAAGAGTCTACATATTCATGAGATAAACTATTGCCTTATTATGCACATTTTGAAATTTGTATATTGAATTTTAAAAAAGCATGTAATTAGGCAATGAAAATGTACTTACATAAATATATTACACAGATACAAACTATAGCCAAAAATCATATTACTTAAATAGATAAGCTGGAGCATGACTTCTATAAGAATGACATGCTGAAATGAATAACTAAAGAAATACACATATAGTGTTTTTCAACCCGTGAATATAATATGTGTAACTATGGAGATGTGAAACTGGCAGCACATGGCATATAACTTGAGGAAAAATGTACATTTTAAATGTGTAATGAACATAAATACTAAATAAAGAAAATAAAGTCAGGCATGTGTATTTTTATGTGAGCATACAGAATGGTTAGGCACAATTTAGGTGACAATTTACCTCATCTTGTGTGCAGTGCAGATATGCTTGTGCACTTGTATACACAGGTAGGTGCATATAATTGCAGGATGAGGACAATTATGTTTCCTCCTCTATTGCTCTTGCTCACAGCTTTATGAGACAGGGTCTGCCATCATTACTGAAGCTACCTGTTTTGATGAACCTCTCTGCCCCAAATCTTCTCAGATGCCTCAGCTTATCAAACACTGATATTATATCTGGTGTGGCCATGCCTGGTTCTTTTTAAAATAAATTATAGTATACTTACATAATTTGCCCCGTCCTTTTGTTCCTTCCGAATCCTCTCATGTACTTCTCCTGCTCTCTTCTAAATTTATGGCTTCTTTTAATTAACGGTTGTTTATATACACATATAAACACATCTAAAATAAACCTTCTCAGACTGTATAATTTTATTTGTAAGTTTTTAGGACTGTGAGACTGTCCTAGTTATACAAGAAGATATACTCATAAAAATAAACCAACATGACTGCCTGCAAGTGAGCTGAACAAGGACAACAGACATGTAAAAGTACATAGGGAAAGACCATGAGACCCCAATCCCACACAAAGATGTACAAGTAAGTAAAGATTGCTAAGAGTCAGAGAAATAGTTTTTCCCAGGGAAAATCATGGCAGTTGGTTATTCTATAACAAGCCATGAACCCTGATTGGCTACTAAAATAGAAACCATGTCATTTTGCTCGTAAAGCAATCACTCAGATAATTGAGCAATATTATTTAGGTTTCACATCCTGCCTCTACCTACTGTTAGACGAACAATAATCATTTAGTTCCATAAATACTTCCCCGAACTTAAATAAGACCAAGTGATGATAAAATTACTAATTTCTCTATAAATAGAATTCAATGATAAAACTATTATTTATTACTCAGAATTTAAACATCTAGAAAATTATTTATGACAGCCTTTAGTAAAAACATGGATTCAGTAATATTTGCTCAAATTTTAATCATAATTATTTGTTATCAATGGCTAAATACAGGAAGAGCAATAAAAGATTATTCATGTATATTTAGGAAACAATCTGAGGTATTTCTTTATATTAATTATATCATAAATGTATAATAATAATAAAATGTTTAAAGAATATTACAGTATTCCTGCTGTCAGCAATTATTCTTCCCTTAGATTTAGTTTCTCTTCAAATTTACACTTCACCTTTAGGGTGTGCGTCTTTTTCATATAAGGTGTACTCTACACCTTAGAGTACCTTCATTAAATTTACTTCAAATCCCCTAATTTGTTACCATAATATTATTTGACCAATAATATATATATATATCATAATATTATTTGATAATATTGTCATTCAAAATGTAAGCTAGGATCATTTTAATAAAACAATGGCAAGTCCTCCTGAATTATTCCAAGACGAAGAATACAGAAGCCATCAGATCTTTTCATATTTGTTTATGTTCAATTAAGCTGTGACAAGTCAAAGTGCATTGTAGGAGGACACTAACCAAGGAAAGGGACCATGCTAGAAAACCAGCTATGGTACTTGCCTCCACTGATTTCAGAGATATAAGACAAAGAAAAGCAAAAAATGGGAAAGCCTTTTTTATGTTTGAGGTATTTGTTTGTCTGTCTTTTTTTGTTTTAACAAATCTTCATAGATTTCATTGTTCTATGACTTAGTATTTGAGAATATAAATTGTATCTGAACATATGGTAGAAATTCTCTTGTTTTCCAGTAGGCCCTTATGCAAGTATACATCACACTAGTCCTTCTTGCTGTATTTTTTGGTGTGTATGTTTTCTGCACAGAAATCTTATGTTTGTCTTAGTCATCATCAAAACTTAATCACTTTAGAATTTTAGTCTGTAGTGTTAATTTTTAATCATAGGTTATCTTAAGTTTCAGCTTTCTTCCTATTTTAAATTGCCATTTAAATGATAATATATTCTTACTTTGTTTTCTAGTATGTAAATTATAACATCAGAAAATGTGCTTAAGTCAACTGCTATTCTATAAGTTGCTGTAATTTTTCTAATTTTACTTATTAGAATTCTTGTATGTATTAAAAATTCATGTCTGAAGTATAGCTCCGTAGAATACATCTAGTAACTTGCATGTGCTTTTATGTTCTATTTTATTGAACGCAGAAATTTATGTTCAATTTCTAGCAATATGTGTACAAACATTTGATGGTACAAATTGTCACACTCTGACTGTTGTCCAGTTGTGTGTCTCTATATTGACTACTATATACTATGAGAAGAAGTTATTTTGAGGTAAGTGTCATGAACTGATCTATGGGTAAAGCAATGTGCCATTGCTGTGTTCACACAGCAGAATAATAATAATAATAAGTTTCCACCTAGAATCCTTGACCTACCTAGGCTCAGGTTTTGGGCTAATCAACAGTGTCAGGTATGAGTTTCATCCCATGAAATGTGCTTTAAGTCCTAACTGTGATTGGTTACTCCCACAATATCTCTGTCAACCCTGAACCACTTTTCATATCTTGCAGCATGTTACTAATGTGTCTTGATATTGCTATCTCCTTCTCCTTCTCCTTCTTCTTCTTTTTTTTTTAAAACTCTGGTAACATACATAGCAACTTTCAGAACTAAGAACTCTGGTCAGTACTGGTAAAGTTTCCAGCTGAATACCAGCAAGATTTCTTTATGGTTTATGACATAAGAAGGGGATGTTTTCCTAACAAAGCAGGGGTAATGTACATGTAAATAGAGAAGCTGTGACAGCACATTAAAAACCCCACTAATTTAAACCCGTCCAAATCCTAGAAAAAAAGAATGAAATGTCTTATCATTTGCCAAGAAGCTATTAGCAGCTGATAGTTGCTCGAAGAGGGGAAATCAGTTTTCTTCAGTGGAGGAGTGACATCAGACATATCAAGCACACTGCAGGCCATGGCCATGCCTCCTGTTCAGGAAGGTTGTCAGTACAAATAAAACTCTGCGGAATTTTTAAAGTGTCTTTTTGCTTTTTCTTTGGTTTGGTTTTATTTAAGAAATGTAGATACAATCGAGCAAACACAAATAAGAGGAGACAGAGTTGGGGAAACCCAGGAAGAATCAGAAAAAGGGAAAGAGTATAATCAAAATATACTGTATGAAAAATTTAAGGAATAAATAAAGTAATATGATATTTATGAAAATAATCATTAAATCTTCAAAATGACACTATAAAAAACACTGTCTCCTCTAAGATGCCAAAAGGAAAATGAAGATTTAAACTCTTAGAATATTTTTACCTTCTGGTAGCTAGTTAGCAAAGCCAGAAAACACAAGAATGTTTGATGGGGTGGCAAATATTTTTGATTAATATCACCAAATTAATTTACTTTATATCAAGCAATCTGTTAAATAGTAAATTTGAAATAATACAAATCAGCTTACAAAACTGAGTCAAGGGGAAAGTCCCTCATTATTAAAACAAGTGTACTTACAAGAAAGCAAAACATCACTGGAGAGGGTTTTTATCCCCAGTCTCATTGCTTAAAACCAACCCTGTAAGGAGTGACTATCACACACTTCCAGGTCTTTCTGTCACCTGCAAGTAACAATGGAATACAGACAACATGAAACTCTTCTACCTAAGTATACTTCTGAATTGGTCATCTGCTCCTTATATGTCTCCTGATTTCATCACTGGTTCTTTTTAATATGAATCACTTAAATATAAATTTTCTACTTTGCTTATATCCTTCTTTTGATGTTGTTTGATTATTTATAATGATATCTATATCTCACTCTGTTACCTAATCTGTCACTTATTATACAGTCCAGCCTAATTTGAAACTCATGATAATTCTCATGACCTCTTGATTTTAATGAAGATATTCTTTAAAATATCAATGATTTACACTAAAGACTTTTCAAGGGAGATATTATTCTTTGTGTTTAATGTATCCTAGAGATGTTAGCAAAGGACAAATGCATAAAAGTTTCTAGAGCAAACTTAGATCACCTTGGTTTGCTACTGAATTATTTGTTATTCCATCAAAACCATGAACTTATGAATATAAAACATGTTTAATGCAACAAAATAAAAATTTGGTTCTACAAATGATAGCACTAAACTTTATAATAATGAATTAAAGTACATGGATGATAAATATTTTATACAAATACATAGAAAGAACTTTTTAATGAACTAGTCCTTCTAAATGAGGATGATAGTCGAATGGCATGGGCAGTTTGTGAGGCCTCTAGCAGTGGGACAAGAATTTATTTCTGGTGCATAAACTGTTTTTTTGGAGCCCATTCCCTACAGAGGAACACCTTGCTTAGCTTTGATACTGGGGCTAGGGTCTCGGTCCTTCCTCAACTAGATATGCCAGAATGCATTGATCAACCCTGGGAGTCATTACTTTCTCTGAGAAATGGATGGATGAATGGTGTTGAAGGAAACTGGGAGATGACTGGGAAGAGAGGAGGGAGGGGGAATGTATGTTAAAAAAGAGAACTTTAAACTAAAAAATAAATAAATAAAAAGGAATTTCTAATTTCAACAAAAATAAGAACATTAAAAGTATTGCCCACTTCCTTCAAAAAGCCACAAATTATTCTGCTATAGTAATTACGAGAGTTAATATGCACACCAGAAAAGGTGGGCTTTTTCTTCCCTTTGGTTTTTGAGACAGAGTTTCTCTGAGTAACAGCTTTGGCATTCTGAACATCCTTGAACTCATTTTGTAGTCCCGGCTGGTCTGGTACTCATAGGGATCTGCCACCCTCTGACTCTGTAGTGCTGGGATTAATGGTGTGTGCCACCACGATGCTAATACCAGAGACTCTAGACATAAGTTTTTGTTACATTTTGAAAAACCATTGCTCTCTTTCCACTATGGTTATTTTCTACAGAGAAAATGAAGGCACTTTTCATAAGAAAAAAAAAAAAAGTATGCACAATATCTGAAAATATTCCAAGGCAGATACAGACAATAGGCATGTAAACATTACATGTCATTAAGAAAATGCAATAAGGCAGTAGGATGCTATTATATACACATAAGTTTAAATATAAAATGAGATGTTATTATACACACATTAGAAAACAGTTTGAATCTAAACATTGAAAATAACATAAAAAGTCTATTGTTCATTGCTTTTGGAGATTCAAACCATACATGGCTGGGAAATTTACGACAAATCTAAACTTTTTCATATTATAAATCTTAGTTAAACTGCTCAAGGCTTTCAGGAGCTGAGAAGAAAAATCCACATGTATGCCAGGGGTGAACTCCCCCAGACTCTGAAGAGGAAGCACAATCTTGCCTAAATACTATGACAGAGTGACCAAGTCAAGGAGACCCACACACAGCCCTGAAGCAGAATGCCCTTTGGCTCTGAGAAAACAGGGGCCTGCCTGATGCCTTGAAGCACTGAGTAGATGGGCTCGGCTTTCATGAGAAGTTTCTAAATGTGAAAGAGATGTGATCTAATAAATGGATATAAATTAATCATGTTGATATTGCTATTACAATTATGCTTTCTTTTAAAATAATTCATGTTTAAAATAATCTATTTTAACTGGTTGTTTTTACATAAAATCACATTGTGGAAAATTAGGGATCTGTCAGGTCACTTTCCTTCTATATATTTCAAACTTTTAAACTATTTTCACTGCTGAATTATTAACGTTGACAGCACCTTATGGTGGCCATAAGCCTGGCAGCAATTTGGATGCCATTGTCAATGAATGTGAGGTGATTTCCTGGTCATATTTATACTGTCACATCAGTTGAGTTACGAGCACTTGGGAATATATAAGATGGCTTTAAATGTCACCTAAAAGCCTTCTGTGATTCCAGAATAATGAGTGTAATTCTATACTATTCACGCTGAGCTTTGATAGCAAATAGTATTGTTATCTGAGACTAAAACAAAATTGCGGGCATAGGTTTTACAGTCACAATAGGACATTTGTTGTTGAGAACATGTCTAAGGTGCATCCTTATAAGGCAGATGAAAAACTATTAAGAACAGATGATATTATTTGATAAAAGAAAATTTATACTCTCTAAAAAATATCTAAGGGAAGATTATGGTATTTTTTGCTAAATTGAAGGACATTTGCTAGAACCAAAAGAATGACAGAAACCTAGAAGGAGAGATTTTCCAGACTATTACATTTTTGGAATTTTCTTTAAGGCATGCCGTCATGATTTGACAGTTACAATTTTCTTAGAAACTTGTAATTATAGACTGGGTGTAGTGGCATATACCTTTAATCTTAACATTTGAGAGGCAGAGGCAGGTGAAACTCTGTAAGTTCAAAGTCAGCCTAAATTACAATACAAGTCTTAGGCAAGGCAGGTTTACAAAGTCAGGCCTTGTGTTTCAGCACCCCCTCCCCAAAAAATGTAATTATGAACCCTAAAAACACAGTTTATTTAGTTAAAAATCTATTCATTTAAAGAATAATATATCAGTTACATAAATTAGTAAAGGGATAGTAGCATCCAATTTCTGTTAGTAGGTATTTATGAATCAGTATTTTTACATTATAGTAGAAAATACAGAAACCTGAAAGGGAAAAAATGTGAGATATAGAAAAAATTCATTAGGGTAGGGAGAGTAGAGAAACAAAAGTTAGTTATTACAACAATGAACTGGAATGGAGCAGAGGAAACACGTTATTGTAAGCACTATGCAACGTTTGCATGGGGCTTGAGTTGCATGTCAGACTGTCAACCAGTGAAGGGTGCTCTATAAGGAAAATAAGACAAAGTGAGAACATGTGTTGTATATCTCTATAGAACTCTAAAACATGTTCTGTATTTAAGTGGCAACCCTACTACTCTACCTTGATAATTTTAAACCCCTACTGTCAGTGACCATAAAAATGTTTTATAATGCAGCTTATCTTAATTTTAAAAGAACAAAATTTTGTTGCTGAATAGTTTCTAAATATTAACAATACATAGTATTTTAGAAATAAACATATAACTACTAATTTTTATTTAATGTATGTATTCACACATGTAAATGCCTATGTAAATATATGGATGTAATGTGATACATTATATATACTCGCATATTTCAAAATGTCAACAATTGAGATAGACAGTTCTAACTTGATTTTATACACCGAAGACATTCAGGAGTTTTTTTATGTCATGTTATAAATATGGTTTTATATCTCAATACTACAAAATAAAAATTTTATTTACGGAAACATTGAATAAACTGAATCGTTTTCAAAGCAATTCTCTCATGTGTAGTCATGGCTGAAGCATGTGTGTTCATACAACAAAGGGCACTTGCATTTGGATGGAGAATAGAGTGAAGTAACAAGAGAAAGTAGAATAAATGAAGACTCAGTACGAAACCAAGGGGAAAGCAGTTGAATGAAGTAATGACAGTGTCCAAGGCAAATAGAGAGCTTTCCTACCAACAGCTTTCTCGACCCTGCGGCATAATTACAACAGCTGTACCATATAGACTCTATCACTCATAATCTACGGTAGCGCCTCTTTCTATTAGCCAAGCAATAGAGAAACAAAAATTACTTATACCAGTCCATATGAGGCACTCAGCTTGCTGCGATGAATTCTGATGGCTTAATTAGGGGGACTCTGTAGCATATGGGGTTTTTTCAAACCAGTTTCATCACAAAGGCCATGCCGTCAGTCAGAATGTGCCTGATCTCTAAGGCAGATTGCTAATAAAAGTTTTTTGCATTGAGTGTTTTTAAACTGACTGTGTCTGTTAGTTTGTTTCCATCCACTCACACAATTAAATAAAGCTTCTAACTAGAAAACCAAAGCTATTAAGGAGACTGGGAATTGAAGTACACCTGGTGATTTCTCTAGTTATTAAGATCTCATCTTCACCTGAATGACGGTTGCCAGCAAGTAACAAACACTGATTGTTCTTCTTTGTGTTCTTCCAAGGCTGGATATTTGCAATAAAGACTTCTTGAAGTCTGTTATGATAGGTTTTTGGTAATGCTCCGAATATGTATAAGATGTTTACATTTTCATCAGTGTGTTATGGAACATAATAATCAAATAAACATAGAAAATAAGGGTTTCTTTCTGTATATTACCAAATACAGAGTAGAATTCTTCAGTGACATAATCATACCAAACATATCTTTCATGTATTTCCTCAGCCTTTAGTCCATGCCTTTTGTAAAATTAACCTTTATGAATTTTCTTGTCAAATAAGTGTATTACAAAGTCTACTACTATTCATGTTAATTCAATGCCAACTGCAAATTTTTCATACAAATGAATATATATGCAAATATAAGGATGATGAGTATAAACATTTTGAGATCATGTAGAAATTATCAAAATACTTGAGCCAAATACTAACTCTATAACTATAAATTTACATGCTTGCTTTTTATTGGAAGATGCAATCTGTGGATTATAGTTAATTTTTTTCTCCTTAACTTTCCATTATCACTCTCTTCCTTGGAAAGTATATATTAAAATCTTTTATAGAGCTTGTCTCTTTTTTTCCTTTTCTATTATTTTGACCAAAATATGCTGTTCACTATGATTTCAATGTTTTTACTGTTCGGAATAGATATTCAATGAATAGTTTCTATGTGGTTTTAAATATAAAGAACACAATTTAACTTTTGGAGTCTATCCTCATGTGTGTCATACTTAAAATTTATTATGAATAGGAAACAAACTGTAAATTAAATTTTAATATTTTACTTAACTGCAATTTAGACTCAAAAATATATATTATTCATACTGCCTACTGCAAAGGTACAGAAGATTCTTATAAACAATAGATATTGAATAAAACATTGTTGAATCAATAAAGTAAGGAAATTAATATATCATCTGCCCACTTGATTTATTATGTGTTTGTTTTCAGGCATGCATGTGTATGCTTACACATGAGTGTGTATGTGCATGTACCAACCCACTGTACTTAATTAGGGTGACTTTCATAAGCATAGGTTGGGATTAATGTGCATGGGCAACTTACCAGCAGCTATACCACTAAAGAATATAATCCCCTTGTCTGTTCATTATTCTAATTAGTATAATACTAAGAACTTTCTCCTCCTCTCAAAATGTAACATTCCTTATTGATTGGAATCACAAAGCACAATTCTTAGCAAGGTTCTAAAGTGCTTTTGCAATATAAAATTTGAGATTGTTACATCTGTAAGTTCCTGGAATATATACCCTCTCTAATCAATAAAAATTTTCATGTTGGCATCTTCTACACAAAACTCTGTCTTTTGGTATTAGTCTTCCTTAACTTCTCAACTTACAACTTCCTAATTTGGAATAAGTTCTCTAAAACTAAAATTACAAAAATATGATTTTTGTCTCTTCACTAAATTCAGTTTCAATTAAATGCAAGCAATTAAAATATGTACATCATTTTATGTACTCAAAAGTTTTAGACTGTATCTTGAAGAAGCAGCAAATAATTACACAAGAAAAATAAAAATAAAAGTATCAAACAAGAAATTTCTAGAAGCTGTCTTGAATACTAATGAGCATGTGATTTTATCACAATGCTTTTTAAAATATAAAATGTTGTATAGTTAAGAGGCAGTTATCTTTATTATTGAGTGACAAAATAATATATCAATCTGGACATAGGAAAAGCCACAGAAGTACCATTGTCATGTGTATTAATGACTTCAAACAAATATATTACTACTTTAAAAAGAGACTACTTCATCTGGAGATAGACTTTATTTCCCACAGGATATATAGATAAACCTGATAATACTAAGAAGATATCCATCATGAAAATATGAATATCCAAGCCTCGAAGAAAAACAATTTAAAAAAAATTTTTAAATTAATCACAAATTTAAACATTTGGGGAATGTAGTACAAGGTTTCTGTCCCGTACTTTTGGACTTTGCCTCAAGGTCTAGTCCCACAGACCCGCAGACCCGCAGACCTGCAGACTGCAGACCCACAGAGGCTTACTATAGTTTTAGGCTGATCAGCCTCAGGCCCAGGCATATCACTTGCTGGCTCTCTATCCTTATCTAACCCATGTCTCTTGTTCAGCCATGTGGCTGGGTACCTTTGCTTAGAGCAGCATGGTTGTACTCTGCTTCTTCCCATGTCTCTCTGGCATTCCGTCTGTGTGTCTGTTCTCAAGAGTTTTCTTAGTCTGTAGCCCCGCCCACACTTCCTGCCTGCCTTTGGCTAGTCAGCGCTTTTTATTAAATCAGTGGGTGGGACAATTATTTACCATGAAACAATACAATACCCCTACATATCCCCTTTTCTCCTTTTGGGTCTGTGGGTCTGCGGGTCTGTGGGTCTGTGGGTCTGTGGGTCTGTGGGTCCGTGGGCCTAGACCTTGAGGTTAGGCCTGAAAGTCAGGGCCAGAAACCGCGTACTACAAATGGCGCCCAACGTGGGGCAAAAATACCCACAGAAAGCCACAGAAAGCTTAAAAAATGTCCTAGAGCCCAGAGCAGCCTCTGAATTGTGTCTCCCACATGAGCCATGGTACAGAGACACCCTGGTGAAGCATGTGGGCTTGAGCTACAATGGTGGGCTTTTGGAGTGCAGCTTAAGTTGTAAAATGGCTCATTCCTGAAGTCTCACAGGAGCCTAGAAGTAAGCAAAAGGTTATAAATGATTTATTTAAGGTTTACATTCATAAAGAGAAAAAAAGAACAGAACCAAAGATGGCTTCTTAGTGCTGATTTTTTTTTTTTCTTTGGTTTAGTTCTGTTTGCCGGAGACAAGCAGAGGCTTGGCTTTTTTAAGAGAAGCTTCCTGATTCAGCCTTAGAGGCAAAACACTTGTGAGTCTTTTAAGAGGCCCTGCAGCCTAATACTTAAATGGAGTTAATGAGCAGCAGATGGCAAAGCTTTAGTTGGTGATTATATGGACCCTAAAATTCCCAGAGAAAAAAAGATAACTTCTATAAAATTAGACTAGGAGCTGGGTGGAGCCATCCACCCATCCTACCAACCTTGAACTTTGGCAGATTAAATGTGTGTTCAGGAATTGAAAGACATAGAAGAATCCTTGGTAGATTATAGGTGTGTTCAGAAACGGAAAGAAATAGAAGAATCTGGGTAGAGTCAATCACTCTAGGCAAGCAAAGGTGTGATCAGAGACAGAAAAAGTTAAGAAATAAATATACAGTAAAGACAGTTTTTTTTTTTTTTTTTTTTGTAAAAAGTCTAAGTGGTTTAGAGTGTGTTGAAAATATAGATACATAGGCTTAGAGAAAGAAAAGAAAAAAAAGTAGAGAAAGCCCTTAAAGAAGAAATAGAATAAATAAATAAATAGCCATGTAAAGATGGAAAATACAAAGAATGTCTGGATACTGTATGTTATTGTCTTATCTTTAAGCTTCTTGACTGAAAATGACTTAGTAAAAGCTGCTAAAAGACAGTTGATTATAAATGATGTAGGATTAATTCAAACTATATATTTTGTAAATGAGTTTACTTTAAAATTGAAATGCAAATATAAGCTACTTTGGAGAAGAGGTTTTCCTTTTATTTTCACAGAAAATGAGAGGCTGTGGGTTAATTTCTGGATAAAGAACATAAAGTTTGATAGAGGAAGACCCTCTAATAAATATCCAATGGAAATGGATGAACCAGATGATTCAGCATTTCAGAGCACCTCTGTTGAAGTTTCCAGAGCTCTTTATCCAGTACAATTTCAAGGAGACTGGCTGAGGTGACCCAGCCTTACAGATTACTCCACTAAAGACTTGTGCATAATCCTGCATTTTTCTTTGGATTCCTATGGGTTTGCCAGTGTCCCCATTCAGCAGGAAGTAGTCTAGAAAACGACACCCACATTCCAAAAACATGGATTATGATGTTTGTGTTTATTTACAGTGTTGTTTATAAGTTGTTATAGTAGGAGGGTGAAGACTATTAGATTTGGAGTTCTTTTTGTTTTAAAAGAAGAAAAGGGGATATGTAGGGGTACTGTGTTACTTCATGGTAAATAATTGCCCCACCACTGGTTTAATAAAAAGCGCTGATTGGCCAAAGGCAGGCAGGAAGTATGGGAAGGGCTACCAGACTAAAAGCTCTGAGAACAGGAAGCACAAAGCAGAATGCCAGAGAGAAGCCAGAAGAAGCAGAGGACAACTATGCTGCTCTAAAGAAAAGGTACAGTGCCCCATGGTAAACAGGAAGAATATGGGTTAGATGAAGGGTACAGAGTTACCAAGTTATATGACTGGGTCTTAGACCAATCAGCCAAAAACTATTGAAAGAATCTGTGTGTCTCTGTGTGACTGTGGGTCTGTGGGTCTGCGGGTCTGCGGGTCTGTAGGTCCGTGGGCCTAGACCTGTGGTTAGGCCAGAAACCTTGTACTACAGGGGACAGTTTTCAGAAATTGATTAAAATATAATCCTCAGTATGTATCTTAAGCACATTAACATACCTTTAATATTAACTCAAAGTTAAGCTCAATCAATGATTTTTTAAACTTTCTATGGTCAAACAATAAATTGAATTTCTGAGATGTCTGTAAAACATTGCATTCTAAGTCAGATTCTTTATTTTTTATTTTCTCTCAGGTATTTATATAAAGAACTAACCTCAGAAACAATGAAGAGAGAAAATTGTTTAGTCTCAGAGATATTTGAATAAGGACCTAAAATTTGAACATCTATGTTCAGGCCACCCTTCTTCCTGAATGATTTTATCTGATAAATGCAAGTTCAGTATTTTAACCTAAGTATATTGTTATAGTAAAAACAAAACAACAACAACAAAAAAAACACTTTGCACATTTAAAATCTTGTTGATTGATTCTACATTGGTAATGCATTTAAAAGTAAAATGATACAACAGCATATAACAAGTGATCTGAACAGATTATAAACAGACACATATACTAGCTGTTGTGCATGGTTACTTTATGTCACTGAAACAAATCATAACCTGTGGGAAAATTCTTTTCATTTAATATGTATGATACTATTTTCAAAATGTTCAAAAAAAGACAATGTTTCTGTCATTTTTTGATGCCAGGTATTTTTACTTTTAATATTTTTATGTTATAAAGACATTTAAATGCTATATCTAATTTTTTCAAATCAATCAAAAATCTGTTAGAGTTATGTAAGCTCCAGTATAACCCTTAAGATGAAGCAAGAAATACAAAGATAAACTATTATTTCTTGTTTTTATATAAAGTCTCTTTTCTGAAACAATACAATTACAGGGAAGACTCAGACAGCAGTAACATTTAGTTCCTGGCAATTAGCATGATCAGGGTCTAATACCAAGGTGCTGAAGTGTTAGAGGACACAAGGTTGAGCAGTGGAGGCTGTAAATCATTTCAGAAACTCTTACACTCAAGGTTGTTGACAGGAGCTAGGGCAAAGGAAACAACCCTGTCAGCACTGGCATTGCTAAGGAAGGCCAACATGGCTGCACAGTCACAGAATGAAGAATTAAAAAGAAAAGTTCATGCTTGACTCTGAAGTAGGCTGCCTAACTTATTCATAAACAGACAGAATCGTGTGGACTTATCTTTGTGCTTTTCCAATTCTAAACATTGCCATGTAAACTTGGAACTCAGTATCTTAATATATAATTCTACCACGGGTGAACTATGTAATTGTAAAATGTATCATTTAAGATTTGTCTCTCTTGTCTTTTTACATTTGTTGCAATTAAAGTTGGATATTTAAAATATACAATTGGGACTCTGTAAAATTTCATTTTATCAGTAGTTAAAGGAACATGTGGTATAGCTGCGTAGGCTGATTTATGCACATTTTATATTCAAATTAGACATGAATAAATTAACAAACCAATATTTATCAGCTCCATAACAAGGATGAGGTAGGTTTTAATGGGCTATGAGAAAAAGAAAGTCAACTAAAATTGTTGAAGCATCTAAGTGTCTCATGATTTATTTTTTGACCATTCTCTTTTTCTTAGGACCAATTCACTCTTCTCTTCTCCATATTGTGTCCCTTGAGTTAATGTACAATTTACATTACTTCATCTCTCAAGACAATAATTTTACAGTTATTTAATATCATAAAACTAAGTGGAACATTTTAAAGGTATCACAGTTACAGAGGGAAAACAAAAGTGAATAAAGCACTAGCTTACCAACTCTAGACATTATATTCAAATGCTATATTAGTATTTACTTATAACTAATCAAGGTGGAAACCATACTATTTATGTAAAATAATAAAAATTCTATTATACAAATTGATTTAATTGTCCTTTTATATTGAATTCTAGTGTATCTTATTAAATTAGGTACCTCTGCTGCTAACCCAGTAAGTATAGGCCTGAGTGAGTATGTATGTATTTGTATATAGATATATATACCTCTCACCTTCTTAAAAACACTAAAAACACTTTTTGTTTATGTCACTTTTGAAATACACTCCTCATATGAGAAACTTATTTTCTTAGGGAAAGTGGAAGTAATTGAGTCAATTTGAATCTGCTTGCTCTCAAATACATAAATATTAGATATTTAAAGCCATGCCTATTTTTCTTCTTTCTGAGATATAATAATCATACCAGGTCCAGGAGCTATAAAATATAGTAAAGGCAGAACAATAGCAAGAATCTGCTCTTCATTTCATAAGATATTAATGAAGAGGCATTGCTCTGAAGATGAGGTGTCCTTTCAGTAGATTTTTCTAACCTTCATACTATGAACTCAGTCCTCATAGGCAGAGGCAGTTATCAAAATGACTACTGCTCTGCAGGAGTCCCTTTAAAAAGCTAAGAGCATATTTCATTTGACAGACAAATTACTTTGAAATAATTTTTGAACTCTATGATCTTGACAAAAAAAGAGTCACCTTTAACTGTATGAATCCCATTTATGGGTACACCTCCTTCCTTGGGAATAAAAGTGGCCTTAAAATGAGCTCATCCAACCAATATTTAGCACACCCTTTAACTGATAGCTGAACAATGTCCTTTTTGACAAGATATACATTACACTGAACAATATGTTTATGTTTATGTATTTTCAGCTCTCCTCAGCTTCAAATGTTTTATTGCAAGCACAGATTTTTAATGAGTCTTAGGACAGAATGCTTTTGTTATATGTTTTCTCAGAATTTATACAATATCTTATATAAAATAACATTTAAATTTCTTTAAAATAATGTATGACTCTGATCCATGTATACATTTAATGAACTATAATGTGCACTATTAGCTAAATCATAAACAAATGTGTTTGCACACAAATTATTGACTAGCTTCAAATTTTATGGATATTTATAATGTGTCTATATCTGTGTATATATATATATATATATATATATATATATATATATATATATATATATATATATTTGTAACAACAGGTGGAGCTAATTTCCTAACTTTTGATGTATAACACTTTTGTTTCCATGTTTTCATAACAATGAGAAAACTTCTTATTTATATTTTTCATATCCTCAAAGATGTATTCATATTGTTAATGTTTGACAGGTGGTTGATTGCATATGAATATGCATATTGAATAAATCAGGAGAAAAGTCGAGAACCTAAGAATAGGTCCATCTAAAAATGTATGGAGATTTCAATTTGTTTGACCAGTAAACACAAATATTTTTAAATTTCTATATATCTCAATATTGTAAATATATTTTCAACAAATACTGAAATCTGGTTGTTTATTTACAACATCTTTAATCTTGTAACTCCACTATCAATCCTTATCCACTATTGGAAGAGAGAGGTCCATAGAGGTTTCTAATTTCTTAGTTTGTATGTGGATATGCATGATAAGCTATGCATATTATAAAAGTGTTACAAATATAACAAGATACTTCATACTTTGCTATAATAAAAAATTATATGTCACATTTTTATGAATACTATTACTAAGTTAATGCACCATATAAATAGGCCTTAATTAAGTATTGTGTTCCAAATCATTTTAAGAAAAATGTAAATTTACATTTTGACAAAGTATCTATATGTTTTTTCTAGATTTCTCTATCACCACATTGGGGTTACTTAATATTTTACAAAAACAGTAGAGTTAAAGCATTTTATGCAAAACAATCTTATTTCCATTAACAAAATTATGCCTTCGAGGATATTGTGTTCTACTTCAACCACAACAATGGTAACTATGGGAACAAGCAACACAGCAGAATGTGATTTTTTACATTCTGACTTTGTTCAACTGTCTAATAAGCAAAGCCCTGTTTTAAAGCTATTTCCATTCCAAATCTTTCATTTAATATCTGCTTTATAAGGTACGGACATGCAATTAAACCTGTTAGTCCTCATTTTTTTTCTGTTTGTATTGCACATCTTTTCCTTTTATAATTGTTCTTCCAGCACCTAATTAACTTAGCTACTATGATTTATCAACAATATGTGTTTCTTGAAGGCTTTCTTGAAGGACTCTGTATTCAGATGCTCACTTCTTTCCTGAGGTTTGTCACCACACACACACACATATACACACACACATACACCCTGAAGCAATCATTCATACAAACATATAAGTTTCACAGGACATGAAGACATTTTATTTAGGACACACACAATAAAAATAAGTATAAGAGCAAAAAAATACCAGTTGAGTAGCAATAAAATGAAAGTATCTTACTTACCTGGTATTAGTTGGGCCAGAAGGAGATGCTTTCTTGACAGAATGAGGAGTGATATGACCAGAAGAGGAAGATGTACCCATTTCATCTTTACCCCTCCCTTACATTACATCAGCCAGCAACACAGATGTATATTATCTGAAGAGATGAAAAAGAAAACACAGAAATTGTTTCTAATAAGTGTAGTAAGTAGAAGACAATGCAGTGTGTTAAAATCTGTAGTTCACGTACACTTGGAAGTCTACTTTTATGATAAAAAACATTTTTAAGTGAATGTAGTTTATACAAATATATTCCATATATATTGTCATCCTCACACTTTTCTGTGTATTTGTATTCCATGTTTTCAGTTTACCAGGACTGAAATGTGGTTGGAACTTTGGCACATTATCAAAATAAAGATGATGAAAATTTGCAATATTTTGAGGACTAAAAATCATATTTGCATAATTTGATTTAGAAAAGTGTTGAAGTTGTTCTAAACTGTTTGTTGTTGGTTCCTTACTATATCTGATCTATAAAGTAAACTTTACACAGATACACATATACAGCAAACGCAAACTACATAGAACATGACACTATGGCTCAGGCATTTTCTACAGGTCTTGGAATATAACCCGTGCATGTAGGAACACGACACGACTGGATATTTAAAATAAATGTGGTACTTGTTAGTTTTATTTCAGGTTAAAGACATATTAGTTACAGTTGATCCCTTTATCAGCCTTTCCTTTCACAGGTTACCAAGTGTTTTATTTTGATTCTCCTTAAACCTAGGTAAAACATGCATATCACATGCTACAGTGATTACATATGTACCATGACTTGAGGCTAGTGTTTAAACAGTCCTTGTCCTGGTCTGACAATCATCAATGATATTCTGTGCCTACATTTTATTTTAAGCGTTCTATATTCTAAGATTGACAAATGAGCACAGCATAGATGAATTCTCCTTATTGTTGGTTTGTTCCAAAGGCTCTTTTTCTAGGTTCTCCACCCAATATTTTCCTTTACAGTCATTTTCTGAGTGAAGAAGAATTTCTTTTCCTCAGAAATTGTGTCAGTAAGGTCCAGACTGTAGTTGGTTGTTTCTGTCCCGGACTTTCAGGCATTCTCCTCTGTTCTGCCTGTTCCTAGAGTCTTCTTAGTCTGGTAGCCCTGCCCACACTTCCTTCTGCCTTTGGCCAATCAGAGCTTTTTATTAAACTCATAGGCGGGGACAATTATTTACAATGGAACCACATAATCTCCCTATACCAGCCTGGGCATTTCTACTTGAAATAGACTTTGTATGGAATCACTTTTGCCTCAAACTGTGATTCATAACAAAAGTATACATAAATCTAGATGGTGTTTATTTGTGTTTATTATTTGAAAGTATAATTACATGTTAAATGATAATGTTATATTTGTCAAAATTGTTTTTTTCCTTTTTTATGGCTAATCATATACTACTTTGTTAAAATTATATTCAGCTTATTCTAAATATATAATTAATTTAACTTGTACAAATTTTATTATTTCAAGGTACATATTAATTTAAATTTCTATAGTATTTTATTTATTCCTCAAATAAATTTGTATCAACTAGGGCCAAATAATTCAAAATTACATATTAAGTGCCTACCAATATTTAACATAACTTTAAGGTAATCCATCCAAATCCAGAACGGCACTTGCATTAGAGCCTATAGATCTAGAGTAGCAGCAAATATAACCGAAATAAAAAAATCAATGAAATGATTCCTAATTATATACTGGTGCCTAGTCCAGCCATCATCAGAGCGGCTCCTTCTGGCAGATAGGAACAGATGCAGAGACCCAGAGCCATACATTATACACAGAAAGTGTCTAAATAACAGTCACCATTGGATCGTTTGAATCTCGAAGAACCTGGCAGAAGAAGAGCAGGAAATATGTAAGAGTCTGAGTGGATGGAGGACACCAAAGGAACACGACCCACAAAATCAGCTAAGCAGGCCTTACCTGTGCTCACAGAGTCTGAAATGACAATCATGGAGCCTGGATGGGTCTTTACCATGTCCTATGTGTATATGTTCTGACTGTCAGGTTGGTGGTTTCGTGGGACTCCTAACAGTGGAGCAGGTGTGCCTCTGACTCTTTTGCCTGCTCTTGAGACTCTGCCTTCTATTGGGTTTGCCTTGTCCAGCCTCAGTATAGGGTTTTCGCCCTTGTCTTATTGTAACTTGTTTGTCCTGTTTGAATGTTGTCTCTTAAGTCCTGCTCATTTCTGAAGGGAAATTAAGGGGAGTGGATATGGGGGAAATAGGAAGTGGGCAGAGGATGCTGAGAAGGATGGAGGGAGAAGAAATGCTGAGATGTATGAGAAAAGAATCTATTTTCAAAAAAAAAGAAAAATTATATTTGAAGTTGATTAATTTTTTTGCAAAATTCAATGAAAGACTAAAGTAAGCTTTCTCATACCTCTTGTTCGGCACACAAATATCCTCTTCTCCACCCATACTCCCATCAACATGCTCCATTTACTAAGAACACAAGATATATAATGTTTATCTTTGGTGTTTGTGTTTCATGTATTGGACATATTAAATAACGTTCATAATCAATGTTATTACAAAGATTATATCCTCAAGGGTTTCACTCCTCATTCCTTTCTCTATTCATTAATACTGATTACTTTAGTGTCTCTTGTTTGCCTCCTTCCACACTGCAGAAAAATTAGAAATAGCTAGTGCATAAGTTCTCAGCCTGCCTTATTTTATTTGTTTATAAGAATGTAACATTTCTCTTTAAATGCTCTTGGTTTAAAAAGTCACTGGGTTTTTAGCTTTGAGTATCATTCCACTATCTTCATGTTTGGTTCGACAGTTATTTATATATTCATTAAAGAACATCTTGGTTGTTTCTACATTTTATCACCTGTGAATAAATCTTGTGCAGACTTTTGTAAGTATGTAGATATATTTATCTCGTATTATTGAATTTCACCTCTTGTATCATATGGTAATATTAGTGATCAAAAATCTGGCAAGGAAATTTTCAAAAAGATGATGCCCCATTGCATTTCCTCTAACATTAAAAATAAGTACTGCTGCTTGGTGTCTTTGCCAGCAGTTGGTATTATCAGTGGTCTGCATGTTGTCCATTCTGTTAAGTGTAAAGCAGAATGAGGTTTGTAGATGTGGTGATCATTTGTAAATTTGCATTTTCATGTAGTGAATTATCTGACCTTCTGGAGATTGTATGGCAGATGTATACCTTCTCCAGTAATGTGTGTATTGAAGATGATTGGGTCATTTTTAATTGTTTTTTTTTTTTTTCTCTCTCACTATTCTGTTTTGGAGTTTTAAAGGTTTGGAGTTCTTGGCTTTTTAAAAAAAACAATTCTTGATTAGCTCTGTCTCTTACAAACATTCTTATTGTTCTTGTATGAGCTTTTAATTTTATTGATTATGTCTGATGCTTAATTTTTAATGAAGTTTGGCTTTTTTTAAACATACATTGAAATATCTTAAAATGTTTCATATTTAGGACTACATTTTATAAGAAAATATTCTTAAGTTAGGATATAGCTTTATTAGCAAATAATCCTACTTTTTGGGATATTAATAATAGAACAACTTACTAAGTGTAAATGCCAGCTAACTCTACTATATATTATTTGAATATTAAAATACAGTGTTGTAGGGTCATTATGTTGTTCCATTGTAAATAATTGTCCCACCCACTGGTTTAATAAAATTCACTGGTTTGAATAAGGTATGCTGACATTATTTGAGTAAAAATACTTATAAACAAATTATAAAAATACATAAAATATGAATGTAAGAGCATTGGATATATCATCCATTTAAAATATAATTTAATAGCAAATTTAGGTATTATTAAATAGTGTAAGATAGCATTTAGACAAAAACAAGTGGTTAAAAAGCTATTAGTATACAGTCGGCTCTATCATTTAACACTATAATTTGAATGTTGGTAAAATTATGTTTTTTTATTTGTAGTTATCTTAATTGTGTGATGGAATAATAATAATAACCACATCAAAGGTATAAATAAACCATCTAATCATTGTCATCAACAGCCGCACATAATTGACTGAGATCATTTATGCAGGTGGCTATGAGAGTTTGTGTTCTATCTTCTGATATCAGTTAAAAATTGGTATTACAATTAGCAATTTCAAATGTCATCTAATGAATTTACCTGAGAGCATGATAGAACTGAACTTTCCGTAGTAGTTACACATTACTTGACATTCAAATGTATCTTAAAAAGCTGAATTTGCATGATGTTATGGTTTGACTTATATTAGCAACAATTATATAGATGTGATTGTGATTTATTCATGATCAAATGAACTCAGAGTAACTATAAAGTTCAGTCTTGAAATTTTAATGGAGACATGAAACACCTATTACAATCTAAGTAAATGTATTTTAATAGAGATCTTGCTGTTGAAAGATTAATATGTTGTACATATACACAGTAATGTATAAATTTGGCAAAGCAACATTTAAAAAAATCTAATAACTAGTGTTCTAATTTCCATTTATAAGAGTTTATTTTAATACAATTTGGGAAAATTCTGTTGTGCTAAATATTATTTGAGTTACATAGGAAGTTAAATTTTTCATAAGAAATACATTATGTGGTGGTTTGAAAAATATTGCCCCCAAAGGGAGGGGCACTATTAGGGGGTGGCTTTGTTGGAGTGGGTATGACATTTTGGAAGAAGTGTGTTACTGTATGGGTGGGTATTCAGGTTTCATATGCTCAATTCATGATCAGAGAGATAGACCACTTCCTGTCACCTATGCAAGATGTAGAACTATCAGCTACTTTTCAAGTACTATGTCTGCCTGCACACCACCATGACCTACCATGATGGCAATATATATGTGAACAGTAAGTGATTCAATTAGACTTTGTTCTTTGTAAGTTTCTGTGGTCATGGTGGCCTGTATTCTGAATGCAAGAGCACGTCCCTGTGTTCACTTCCTAAATTGAGAACCTGTTACCTACCTACTGTTGAGCTTTCTATTTTGCCTTGTTGACGTTTATCTCATTTGGCAGTAAGGAAGCAATATAGGATTTCCTTGAAATTAATCAAATTTTATTTACCTATAAATTCTATTATTTTCTTCAATTTTACTATTTCATTAAATACTAAAAGTGATTTGGGAAACTAAACAATTTTGAGGATGTTTTATTCCCAGAATCATGCTAAGTTTTAAATGGACACAAGCCATCTCATAAGTCAAAAGCAGATAAACTCGATAATGTTGAACAAATGGAGAAATTCTCATTTTGCTATCTTGTCATAGTTCTTGGTAAAGGAGGCAATCATTTTTATCAGACTAATAGTCATAACTGAAGATTGCCAGATTTGTGATAGCAAAGATGAAAAATATTAGACTCATAGAGTTTTCTGCTAAAGAAAAACAAATTAATCAGCAATTAGTATACAGGTTATTAAAATTCTTGCCTTCTAAATAAAACAGACAGTAATTTTGCTTCAAAACAGAGCTGTATTTCTAGAGCTCATAATGGAATGCAAACTGGTCCCAAATCAAATATGTATATTTATATCAGATTCTGTAATTTTCTGAATTTAAAAGAAAATCAGAGAAATTAGAAGCTTGTGTCTTGACTAGACTATCTTTCCAATGATAATAAATATGTTTGAACAATTAATCTATTAAGAGCTGCCTGGTTCAAAGTTGATGGTCAAAATGTATGAAACTTCTATATTCTCTTTGTTTCAGAACACTAGGTAATTTATTGTATAAGCTTGGAAATATTGGAAAGCATGTAACTGCTCATTAATTATGTGTACCAAAGTTGAAAAGAAAATGGGCATAGGTTAGACTTTAAAGGAAGTACTGAAGTCACATAGCTGCAGTTACAGGGGAGCATTTTATTTAGGGGGAGGGGATTGTACACAGAAAGGTTGTAACAAAATATGGATTACCAAAGTAGAAACAAATAATATGAAATATACTCATGGCACTTAATTGCTTACCTATATAATAGCCAGTCATATTTTGGAAAACTAATTATAAATTATCTTTCATATAAGGAATGCAGACAGATGCTTTAAAGAACATATCTGTATGAGTACATATAATTAGTAAATGAGTGAACTGGAGCCTAGACTGCAATCCTCTTCACATTACTGTCAAATTATCATGAAATTAGAAGGTCATTATTTCAAGGTTTTTGTATGAGCAGAGAGATGGTATATAGAAGTTAGGCCTTGTCAAGTTTTAAGGATTTCATCTCAAAAAATAATGGAAGATATATAGCCAATAGATCTTATAAGCAAATGTAAAATATGAGATAAAAGTGGTAAAACTTCAAAATTATAGCAATGCAATGTCAACAATTTGATAGTGAGCAATAAATAGAGGAAATCAAAATAATATCTTCATAATGGTGTTTCGTATATTTCAAAAGTTTCAGGCTGGAAATGGAAGACCAGTAAGAAATAAAGCATCAATATGCACATGCCCATGCATTTGTGTGTGTGTGTGTGTGTGTGTGTGTGTGTGTGTGTGTGTGTGTGTGTGTGTGTGTATGTGAGTGTGTGTGTGTGTGTATATATATATATACATACCTACATTCAACAGATAATTATGAGCATGAGCATTGAGGAATATGCCTTTACACTGTGTGAAGATGTGTCACTCTTATTGCTTTAATACAGAGATAAATTGCCAATAGCTAGGCAGGATAATGTAGGACAGAGAGGTCTCATGGAAGACAACAGTGAGGTCACTAGCTGGATGCAGAGGAAGCAAGACATGTAAGAGGAGAGGTGAAAGACAATAGCCAAGTGATCAGCCACACATGTGTTAATAAAAATAAGTTAATTTAAGTTCAAAGAGTAGCTAGAAACAAGCCTAAGCTGTAGACCGAGCTTTCATTGATAATAAGTCTGTAAGTTATTTTTTTCTGTGGGCTGACAGCGCCCAAACATATGGCTACATATGGGTGTGAGGTTTTTAGAAGATATTGCTAGTTTATTTTTCCTTTAGGTTCCCTAAAATAATGTAGGTTAAAGTAAATTTCTAGTTAGTGCTAATAGAGGGACTAAGAACTGGTTACTGTTTCCGTTTAATTGGAGGTACTTGAAAGAACAAGAATTCAGCAGTTCATAATGTCTTACAAAATACAGGTTAATGCTTTCAAACAGACAAAGAAAACCAAAAAAATAATATTAACAACTTCCTGCTAAAGGAGAACATTTTATGACTCCCAGGAAGAGTCTATTATTTGAGAATAATGTGCATATAAAAGCTGAGTGCTTAGAGTGCTTTCAGGTTGAATTGTTTAAACTATTTACTTCTTTTGTATTTTAACAACACTTGCAATTCATTCACAGTATTTCTAATTTAGAGTGTAGAATATATTTAGGGAAAACTTTCATAACAAGTAGACAAAGACTATATACATCAGAAAAGTGTCTAAATTTTTCTAATCCCTGAATTAAATGAAATTCTACACTTAAAAGTTGTATTATTATGATTATGTTTACTTTTTGTACTTGGGGGGTTTTGTTTCAAAAACATAAGGAAATAAAAATAATTTTAAACAAAAAGAAATGTATGAAAAATATTTTAAATTATTACTGATTTTGGGAAGCACAGACATGAAACCATTAAGGGAAAGTAGAAAAATTAAGCTACAAGAAGGGTTAGAATAAGGGAATGAGATCCCATCCCAGCCGTTTGTCTGCTCAGTGCAAAGGAATTCTTGCTCTATCTGCATAGCCACATTCATATTCATGCAATGGTTCTGTTTTGGCAGATCATAAGTTTCCATTAATTTTACAAAAGACTAGATCATTCTTATCAAATTCCCCAGAAGCAACACAGGGCACAGTGATCAACTTGAGAATGTACAGAAAGAATGAGGTACTATGAGATTGCTATAAGTGCACACTGTGAAGAATATGATATAATCTGGATCAAGAGTCACAAACAAGCTAAAACAAAAAACCATTTTCTTTCTTTCTTTACACAGTTTTCCAAGACACTTAAAATATTCCATGGGATTCCCACATATTATCATTCATTTATATTAGTATAGATGACAAGGAAGAGTAGTCAGAGGTATGCAACTTTTAAAATTTGTCTTTGGCACATGGAATTGAGGAGAAATAAGCATTTTGCCAAACCCTGTTTGCTACTATTGATAAAGTGGAGGTAAAGCACTATATCATGTCCACCGAAGTAAATTTCCAGGAGTAATCATTTTTTCCTCCTTAAAACGTTCAAGACATAACAAAACATTTAATACCACTGTTTATTCATTCTTAGAAAAAATGTAAACTGCAACAATGATAAATATTATTCCAATATTTTCTCTTTCCTTTTTTGTCTAGGTAAGATTTTACTCTTAAAAGTTTCAGGGTATTCATAAAATTCAATGACAAATGATTATTTTAATTTAGAGCAATAATCATTGTTCCCAACTTGAAGAATCTGGGCATTCTTTTAACACAAAGTGCAAAACACGTGCCAGATTGATTGGCATCTTGAAATAAAGTTCTATGAGAAAGCCTTGGGGAGTTTTAGTAATGATCACTAAATATTGTACTTAATGTTTGCTCTCTGTGTAGCATTTTGAAGAGAGCTCTAAAATGGTGCTTTAAAGCAATAATAACACAACATGTGTGTTAAATACTCCAAATGGAATGCATTCCTAGAATGAATATATGCATTTAAAATTAAGCTATAAAATCAATAAGACTGCAGGATGCTTGTCAACTGCTGACTAAGGTGTATCATCAAACTGACAGAGAAGCCACTATGTATATATATAAAAAAAATGCTGTTCTATCCCCATTGTGATGAAGATAAACACTAGTGTCTCTGGTGCAGCAGCTACCATAATCATTAAAGAATCAATGGTAAATTAAACTGCACAAATCCTCAGAGAGAAAGGGGAGGTGGGGGAAGGACAGAAGTAAATGCAAAGGGCCTCTAATCAATTTCTCATTGTATCCATTGAGAGGTGCATTAGCTTTGCTCACGTATAGACAAAAGGATGCAGAGAAATGAAGACTGCGTCCTCTTTTCACTTAATTATAAATGGGCTGTATGTGGAACAAGTTTAAGTCTTGCCAAAATGATTGCATTCATATACTTCTAAATTAAAGTTAAATAAAAATTCATATAATTAGAATGAAGTCATCTAGAATTTTGTGTTCTTACTTCTCCCACTTTCAAGTTATAAGAAAAACTGTGTACATCAATCCCTCTTCAAGAATAAATATTCAGGTCACAAAGATAGTTCTTTAAAAGTACACTCATGTATACCAAGACAAAAGGAGGCAGTTTTCAAACAAAAGCAATTTTCAAAATGCTGTGCTCATATTAGCTCAGCCAGATGAATTCTCTGCTCAATTGACCTTCAATCACATTGTCCATTTCATCATTTGGATGAAAATTAGTGGGACACATGATGTTTGGGCGCCCTAGCTGAAAGAACATCCAGTTGCAGACAGATATTTCTGAACAATATCATCCCTCAAAAGCACGGCGTGGAGACACACAACACTCTATTCATCCAAGGCTTGTCTCAGGTAACTAAGACTTCTTTCAACAGAGGAAAAAAAAGTGTCTTAGCATTTTTGTATAATGTGATACACGAAAGTGGTTAAGTTTAACAGGTTGAAAGTGAGATTAGAATAGGAATTAACACTGAGAAAAATTATAGTGTAGGATATATGGGCAGAGATGGGGGAGTGGATTCAGCAGTCATTGAAATGAACAATTTAACCAATTCTGCAGCAAGTGAGGGTTCCTTGCTGCATAGTCTCCTCTGCTTTCAGAAAATACCATGGGCCTATTTTTCTTGTGCTTTACATGATTGCAAAGATATGTCTTTTGACCTTATTTTTACTCTCAGACTAAAAACGTAACTAAATTCAGACATGGAAAGTTAAGTGTGAAAACACACTGTGCTATGTCCAAATCTCGATGAATATGAATGTCTGAACACGTTTTAGAAAAAAATGACACATTTATTGGAACAGTACTTTGATATTAGAATTACTTGTCTTAAAATGAATATTATAACAAAACAATTATATATATATGTGACAAGTATTACAACTATATTGACAAAGCAACATTATAACAAAATGTATACTAAGATGTCTGTGACTATGATTCTCCTCCTCCATTTGTTTTTTCTAAAACTTTCCTTGAGAATGTTCTGTGTACCACCACAGAATACAAACATGAGTATCAGCTAATGAAGATTTTTCACTATAGTACAGGAGGGCACTGACCCAGATAAGTTAAATATGTGGAGTTGAGGTTATTTCTGCAACAAATTTGTTATAAAAATATTTGAAATGAAAGAGAACAAAGTAACTAGGATTCTGGAAACATTGAAAAATTCCCATTGTCAATGTATGTATTTGAAATGGGTCTTAGGATAGTAGTTATGGATGAGCCAAAACATGTTAAGTATTGAAGAAGTAGGGAATTCTATACCAAAGTAGAGAGAGACAGTGGCCTTCCTAAGAACAAAAGAAAATATCAATAATCATGGTCTTGCAGCCTTTCAGGGAAAGTGCATGTGAAAGGCTATGTGACTAGAGGTGGTAGGCAAATTAGAGGGAGGCAAAAAATCTAACAGGTTTTAGTGCAAAAAGCATGCTCAATTGGGGCTGGCTTGAATAATACTTCTTTTGTTCTTAAGTACTGTGAACTTGAAAAGGGAAAAGACAGTTCATGAGGGTTCCCAGGTCATAATAAATTACTGTGCAAGTCTCCAAACCTGCCTACTATCTAGCAAGCACAAAATATTTGTTGAACTAATGCTTGGTGGAATGGACCAGAGTAATACAAAATTGAAAAAAAAAATCTACTTGTAGAGTAACACAAGTGAAGATTGCAAATCTGTAATATTCATGAAGATCCTATTACATGATGATTGCTTTTATGTCAACAAAAAATTATCACAGTTAAAGATATAGTGTCTGACTTTTGGGGAGCTTATTACCCATAGAGGGACTTCTTGCACAGTCTTGATGCAGAGGAGAGGGGCTTGGACCAGTTTCAACTGAATGTATCAGGCTTGGCTGTATCTCCATGCGAGGCCTCCCCTTTTTGGAGGGGATGATAGGAAGTGGATCAGGGGGAAGGCTGTTTGGGAGTAGGAGGAAGGATGAGAGGGGGAATCTGTGGTTAGTATGAAAAATGGATATTAAAAATTATTTAATAAAAGGTAATATGCTCTTAATTAACAATATTGGCTAAAATAAAATGCATTTGGTTTTTGTTCTTACTTGCTTTATTTTACAAACAAATTAATAGCAAAGACACTTCCTTAAATGTGTATAGTGACATAAGATTAATTCAATTTTATTGGGAAACTGGTTGTAGAATCATTTTATACAGAAGAGACAATTAAATTCAAATATCTTACATGGAGTTTGCCTTTTAACTGATTAGATAAATATGTTTGCGTAGCTCTTTATATTATAGAATGGTATTAATTTCTAAGCTGTGAGTATATTATACATTAATACTTAAATGAGCTGTAAATTTTCAATTACTTAGGAGCAAATATATCTAGAGATATCATTATCCAAACTGTACCTATAGCCTAGTCAGTCTTAGCAATTGCCTTCACTTGTATTTGGTTAGTTTATGAAGATATAGCAGCAGGGTGAGCACAGTGGGAACAGGCATTACATTTCAGACTATTAATAACATTATAGTAAGAATGACATTAATAAAGTAACAGAAGAGTGGGTCAAAGGCAATTTTCATATGTCAGCATTCACAAAGGCATGACAAAAATATCACACACAAAGACTGAATGAAAAGTGAGGAAAATTTTTCTTGAATGGCAGTTGTGTGGCATACATTCTAGAAAGCAAAGGGGTTTGAAAGTCATTTAGCTTTAAACCACTCAATGTTCCTTTAAATGTCCTCCACAGGACCAGACACGGAGGATTCAATTTTCAAAGATAATTGTGTCTGATAACCGTCTCACTCCTTTTCAGCAAGAATCTGATAAACACCTAATTACTACTCAAGTGATTTCAGTGTTTCCCAGCTGAGCTGGTAAGAAGTACAGGCAAGGCATGACCATTCAGTGCATCTGGAGGGTAATGCAAGTTTCATTATAAATTCATTTTGTTTATTAAGCTAATTAAATATTACCAACATATCTGAGAATTCATATATTAGTCTAACAAAAGAACGTCCATTCAAACACATAATCAATGGTGGCTATAAAATTCACTCTTTACCAAACTTCACCAAAACATATCAACCCTCACAAAACATACATATTTCAATTACAGTTCATATTGTATGGCATTATATGGCAAAACTTTTGTCAACTATACTTATCATGTTGAACATCTTGCAACCACCAATCTATTAGTATTTTTTGATTTTGTACTCAGTTAAATTCTCTGAATAAAAACAGATATACATACCTGAATATTTATTTTTACATGCACATGATCACTTAAAAGGGCTCGACTTCTTTTCTTCTTTTGAATGTTATTTCCTGTCTTATTCCTGCTCTTTACCTATTATATCCCTTTATTTTCCATGGTGTTGTGTGTATTTTATGGCCTTAAACTAAAGGTCAGTGTGGGAATATATTTGTGCGTACTGTATCTTTAAATAAAGGAGCTGGTTTGGGCTATGGCAGGTACTGTAAAATAGGTGGGAGGAGAATCAGAGCTTAGATAGAGAAGCAGGGTGGAGTCAGGCAGACCGCGCGGAAGCCGCCCAAGAGACGACATGTAAGGAACACCGGTGAGCTACGGGCCGCCACCACGTGGCCCGTAGATTAATAGAAATGGGTTGATTTAAGATATGAGAGCTAGCTAGCAATGTGCCTGAGCCATAGGCCAAACAGCATAAACTTAATATAAGCCTCTGAGTTATTTTTGGGGACCTGGGCGGCTGGGCAGCTGAGGGGTCTGGCACGGCAGGTCTGTGGGTCGGACGGCGGGCAGATAAGCGGCGCCAGGCAGGTCTGTGGATCCGAGACCTCTGGGGCATGGGACCCGCGAACTAAATACAACAGGTCAGTATCATGAACAATCATGTTATCAAGATTTGGACAGATGTCAATCAAAAATCCATATAATAAAGGCTTGGTCCCCAAGAGATGCTGATTAGATGCTTTATATTCCTTTAAGTAATGGGGGGTTATTGGGGAGTGTTGGGTCATTGCTTCCTTCAAAGCTAGTTTTTGTGTGAGTTTATAGAGGAATATATATATATTCATATATGTATTCATATATGAATTTGGCTCTGCCTTTTCTCTTACTGTGGTTTTTCTGTTATAGTTTACTCTATTACATGTTTTTCCCCCATTGCTAACTAGTCATAATGATTCTGCTCCATGTCCAAATTCAGACTTTAAAGTATTCCATCTACAAGGTAAACAAAATCTCTCCTTTCTTCATTGGATGAGCAAAGGGATCAGGATCATGATGAGGGGATGCACAGAGATAGCTGGCCCAAGCTACTGAATGCTCTCTAACTCAGAAACACTCACTGAGGAACTTTCAGGGAAAAGAACTAAATGCTCCAAAGGTAGATGACCATCAAGTGGCATGGGCAGTTTGTGGTGGCTCTGGCATTAGGATCAGGCTATGTTCCTGGTGCATGAACTGACATCTTGGAGCCTGTTCCCTACAGAGGAACACCTAACCCAGCTTTGATACTGGAATGAGGGACTTGGACCTACCTCAAATGATATGCCAGTCTGAACTGACCCAACTTAGTACTCCTTTCCCTCTCTGGGGAATGGATGGGGGAGATGGTGTGCTTGGAGGCTGAAAGAGGAATGGGAAGGACTGGGAGGAGGGAAGAGAGAGGGAGCAGTGATAGATATGGAAAAAAATCTTTTTTAAATAAAGAAGTACATAAAAATCTGTTTCTTGTATTACATTGTACTAATACAAAGCTGACATATATTTGGTATCTAAATAAAATTTAACTGACGTCACATAATGATCTATAAGCTTATCTTTTTACTCTACTAAAGGAAATGATATTTCTTCTCCAAATTACTCTACCTCTTTATCCCTAAGGTGCATATCTCTCCTTTAGTAACGACATGGCCCAGAAATGATTAAATATTATAGAACCATATCAACTGGATTGAAACCAAGATATATTCAGTCTTTAAGGGAATATGCCACAATGTGGGTGCAATTACAAATGAGTTGATGAACTGTAATGATCTGTCAACCAATTAAATTGCTAAAAATAACAATTAAAATTGTCATTTATGTAAAGGAGTATTATATATTGACCTCCACAAAACACAATCCTTCAGTAAATGTAGATATACTGATGCTCTAATGTATATTGTTGTAAAGCAATAGTATAAAAGCTGCAAGTGCCAACCCACACAACAAATAGTACATTCTTTTATCAATGAATATTTAGAAAATGATTCATCCTATAGGTTACCATATCTCAGCAGATTATACATAAATTTCCTCAAGAATTTTCAATAAACATTTTTATTTTAAACATAAAAGGCTTTTGGCAGAGTATTTTTTCTTTATTATTACTTTTTACATTTTATTTGACAATATTTGCCATGATTTCCACTTTAGTTCACTCAGAATAGAGCAATAGAAATTTATTTTTTTTTCAATTTAGCCACTATAAGAAAAGCATAATTGAAAACATAGGAAAGGTGTGATTTTAAAAATATAATTTATCAGTCCTTTTATCATTTGTGAATAGAAGGGCTATTGATTTTTTTTTTATTTTTGAGTTAATCTTGTACCCTGCTACACTGATGAAGAGGTTCATCACCTGTAGGCACTCCTTGGCAGAATTTTGACGGTCTCTTATACATACTATCAGTATTGTCTGCAAAAAGCAAATGTTTGTTTTATTTCTTTCCAATTTGTATCCCCTTAATCTCTTTTAGTTGTCTTATTGCTTTAGCTCAAACTTCGAAGTCTATATTGAATAGATATGGGGAGAAAGGACAGCCTTGTCTTGTTCCTTATTTTAGTGGATGGTTTGAGTTTCTCTCTATAAAGTTAGATGTTGGCTGTTGGCTTGCTGTATATTGCTTTTATTATGTTTAGGTACTTTCTTGTATCCCCGATCTCTCCAAGACCTTTATGATAAAGGAGTGATGGGTTTTGTCAAAGACATTTTCAGCATCTAACGAGATGATCATGCAGTTCTTCCCTTTCAAGTTCTTTATATGGTGGATGATATTGACAGATTTCCTTATGTTCAAAAATATTGCTATATGGCTGCTCTAATTTACCTTCTTTATTGAAATAGCACCAAAAGTAAATGACAATAGTGAAAATGATATCTAATTTTGTAAAGTAGTTGCTATGCAAGCATAGGAAACTAAGTTTGAATATCTAGAATTTGTAAAAGAAAGTTATGTATAATCCTAGCTCTCCTACGGTGATATGTGAATATTTACCAACCAATTAAATTGCTAAAAATAACAACTAAGATGTCAAAGAGGGGGAGGGGGATCCTAAGAGGTTTACAGGACAGTTGGCCTGGAATAACTCTGAAAACAACAAACAATAACATAATGCTCTCTGAAACAAGGTTGAAGGCAAAGATCAGCATTCTAGGCTCACAAACACACAGTATAGATAGGTGACACCTTTTTGTTTAAATCTCTCATAAAACACACTTATATACATATACTGGAGTGTTAAAGGGGCCTTACCTACTAGGAATATTGAAAACTGGCAAAATATCTTTTAGGAAAATACAACATTTTATGTTGCTGAGGTTAATAAATAGTATTTTTAAAATTTTCTTTACTTGTTTTAAGATTTGTTTATTAGATATCAATTACAGAACATAATTTATCCACATTGCTGATATTTTCAGTATTAAAGTTATTTGAACCTTTAAGGTAACTATTAAATACCTGTCCTTTTGAGTATAAACATATAGAAGGCTAGAACAATATATAAATTGTGATTAACATATATTACAAAGATTAACTGTAAATATTGAGAAAATTTTGAAAAATTTGAATATTTCATTTATTATATACTATTCTTTAAAAGAATGTTAAAGTATAAAGTTCAAGTCTGTGTACTCTATGACATTATTTTTAAAAGAGCTATAGGTTTAACTGTATTAAGTATGGCTTATTATCTATTACTTCTTTAACTGATTATTCTTAATAAAAATTAAATTTTGTTAAACAGTAGTTTCAGGAGCTAGAAGCTAGGAATTATTCTAGATATCTTTTAATATATAAAATAAATACTTTTCACCAATGCTCTCTGCTCAGATGCCTATTCGCATGCACAGCACTCCTGGGAGAGGATGATTCTAATTGAACGTGATATTTTATAGCCCTGAGACATGTTTTTCATAAGCAGGGTATTGAATATTTACAATCATTATATGTAATAAAAGTCTCACATGATTTAAAACCAAGAAGAATCTTGAGGCTTAATCCCATTTATGCTGTATTTATGTGATACTGCATTGATCACTTAGTTCATTACATCATATAAGTATGTAGCTGTATTCTTTACAAGATTGAAGAAAAATGTATGTTTTCAACTATTGACAGTTCTTGATGTGCAACATATCAAAGTTGCACAAATTTGCTTATAAATTGGTTATTTGGAAACATAATTATATTTTCTTTTTGAGATTATTATTTTATTTACCATGCACACAAAACACCTTTTAACTCAAAATGTGGCTATAATAATTATAACCCCTTTATTTTCCCTTTGATATTATGTTTACTCCAATTTCTACATCTCTCAATGCATTAAACTTTTCTGACCTCTAACCAATTTAATTTCAAGCCACATCTTTCAGGGTGTTATCTTTTTAGTTGCATCCTGCCTGATACGTTGACAAGAAGCATGAAGTGAATTATGAAAATATTGCCTCATGTATTAAAACAGACATTAAACAAAAGATGGATGCCCAGAAGCCAGTGACATTAGAAAAACAACAACAAAAGCCTACGCTGATACTAAGGATTTACATATATAATATACATTGCACATCTCATATATATGTCTTCTAAAATAAACTTTAATGACTTCTTGTTCATTCAATTAGCTACTTTTAAAATACAGAAACACACCCTTTTAACTTGGCTTTCATAGTGTAATTGGGCCACTGTCAATGAACACATTTATCCAATGAACAATTTCTTCATGATTCCAAATATATGTTTAAAGCATAGAAGCTGTTCCACCATGTATCATTCTTGTCTTTGACCAGTTTTATAAGATAGGATGGATGAGTAATGTTTACTGTCACCTTGATTAGACTGAAAATTAGTAAATTATAACCCTTGTTGTGTCTATAAGAACATCTAGAGAAAGGTCCGGAGTTCTTATTGTGATCTAAAACTCATGATAAGTCTATTACATCATAGCATTGCTGAAAGATTACAAAAGTAAGATTTCAGTATAGGCAGTCAGTTCCTGGGGATAACTTATCCCCTACAATCTTCCAATAGCTCTGCATTCAATCTCTTTTCTTTTATGCAATGAAATGTTGTCTCTGGTTCCTTGCAAGGATAGAATAGCAACTTGTGAACTGTCAAATAAAAAAACTGTTAAATTGTTAATACCAGATATTATCTCACTGCAGAGCATAACAAGCTACTGTGTTTATGGTCAAGATGTTATGAGTTATAAAAGTCACACTCCAAAAGGACTGGAACAAAAACCCAGAGCAATCACTGTCCATTGGTAGATAAACAGATAAATAATACATATCATGAATAGTATTCAGGTATTAAAAAGACTGAAATTCTGACATATTAGAACATGAAAGAAGCTTGGTAATAACAAATTGTATGAAATAAGTTATTCCCTAAAGCTAGAATAGAAGTTAGTTGAGATGATGCAGCCTAGAAATTGTGATACACTGAGAAAGAGTAGAATGACAAATTTCTTACTGAGCAGAGAAACATGGATTTTTATATAGTCATTGTGATGTATACCTGCATTCCTAACATTCAGGACACTGATGTAAAACATTCATTAGACAGATATCGACTTGGGCTATTACATAGAAACACTTTATCTCAAAAATGTGATTGTTGCAGATGAAATAAGTTTATTGAAGTATTTACAATACTTTTAAATATGCATACCTGGTAAGCTGACTGCTTAGCAGAGGAGGTCTCATATCCAAGACTAGCTGGACTATACTAGACTTGATGGGTAAAAAAAAGACTTGGTAGAAAGGTAATGAGTGTGTTAAAACTGTGGGAAATGTGTGGGTTGAGAGAGGGTGAATATGTTAAAATATATTGTATGAAATTATCAAGGAATTTAAAATATTTCCTAAATTAAAAATAACTCTATGTGAATTATTAAAATCACTTAGAACTGTAGATTTTGTGTTAATTAATGAAATGATACATTTAACACAAAATATGCAAAATCTAGATCCATAAAGCCTATGAATGACTAATGTTAAAAATAGTTATGTAACAGATCGGACATATATCATTAAAGTCTCTCCCTTAAAATCAGAGGTGTTTGAGACTGGTTCCCAAAACTCAAATAAAAGAAAACCGGAAGGTGATATATTTTGTAATCTCATTGCTGATTAAGCATATATAGGTGAACCCTGGGCATCACAGCACTTCAGGCTAGGGGAGCTCTATTATATTGAATGATGTCTTAGGAAAAGCAACCCCAAAATGAATATGTACAGATACTAATGTATTGCATTAGATGTTGACATTTGAACTGTATGTGTATGCAATGATACATAAATCTCCTCACACTGAGACAGAAAGAGACAGAGAAAGACAGATAGAAAGAGAGAGATAGAGAGATTATTTGAAAAATTGACATTGAAGCTTAATTTTAGGCTGATACAATTTTCAAATAGGTAAGACTGAAAAAATCCATACCATATGATTTTACTTGCCAAAGCAGTCACAGATTGTTTTAAAGATAAATAAAGATATGCAAGAAACAGATCCGAAAGTTCAAAATTAGATCTATGAATCCAAAATAATATATAGGTTAAAACAATACTTGGACATGGAAATACTCGCTTATAAATAAAATTTTAACTTTTATTTTTACCAGAAGAAAAATGATTTATAAGGAATTAATGGCTGCTTTTAAAAATGACTTCATAAATTTTATCTGTATTTATTGTTAGCAACTATTTATTTTGTGGATATATCCATTGGTTTTGAGCTCTGCATCTCTGTATTTTGATTGGTTGTGTTTTTCTGGAATGGTCTCCATCTGCTGAAAAGAGTAGTTTCTTCAAAGAAAAGTGAGGACTACAGTTATCTGTGGTAGTAGGACAAATGTTTATAGATTGTTCTTAGGGATTATGCAAATTTAGTGAATTAGTGACTGTAAATTCTTTTTCAATGCTAATGATTTCACTGTCAATGAGCAGTTATGTACCTAAGGCTCTTGGAACATAGTGGAAGAGGCATGAGAAGGCTGTAAAAGCCACAGGATGTGGGATTTTGCTGAGATTGTGTCTCCTAGTAATATTAGAAGCCACGCCCATTATGACTGCCTGAATGTGAGCTGAATGAGGCTGACACCAATAAACGTGCAGAGAAAAGCCCAAAAGCCTTATACAAAGAACTATGGGGAACTGAAGAAAGCTGGGAATGGAAGGTGTGGCCATCCCCAGAAAAATCCTATCAATTGGCTTAACATAGGTAGCACTACAAAACCAATCAAGCTATATTTAGTAATATATTATATAATTATACATATTTGTGTGATAACAATTGGATTTTAAAGAAGAGGCCATGTAGTTGAAAGCCAACAGGGGACTGTGTTTGGGAGGATTTTAATGAAGGAATGCAAAGGAAGAAATATTATAACGAAATTATAATCTCAAAAGTAAAAAAAAAATTCAGAAACATTTCTATTGTGATTGAATATTGTAATCATATTCAATACAGTCTGATTTGTATCAAATCCATTAAAATGTATCATTACAGATTAGTCTAGAATTATAGCATGTTGAATGAAAGTAAAACTGTTATTTAATTTCCTGTTCATTGTATTAGCTATTGGATTATGAATGAAATGTGTTCTTTTGTGACTTCAGTACTAGTGATGCAACTAAGTTTTAATGATATTGTCCCTTCTTATTAGAGATAGGAACATCAATATGCAGACCTTTTGGCCCACCTCCTCTTCCTTCATAGTTTCCTGCCTTTTGTATTCAAATTTAAACCCATGGTTTTAAAAGTTCAAATTAAAAACCCACATTGAAAGAAAAGTGCAGCATTTGTTTTTGTCTGTCTGAATTGTATTACTCAGAATATTTAATATCTATTTTAATGTATTTTCATTATAATTTATAGAAGAGCAGTAATATTTCACTGTATATGAAGCCCATATTCATTATGCATTCAGGTAGTACTAAAGGAAAAGGAGGTATAAGGGAGCAGTAGGAGTTAGATAGGCTGAAGTATGGGCAGCCAGAATGAATTAGGGATTTGAGGAGAAAGAACAGAAAAGACTTAAAAAAGCCGTATAGACTGATAATGCAGAAGCTTCCTAAAAATACACCCAAGCATGTATAAAAGGGTAAATGTGGACTTACTCTGAAAAGAGTATATAATGCCTCCCAGATACCATATGTTATCATAAAAATGGTCAGTGCTAGGTATGGGTTACCTTTATTCAAGTTGTTTATTGATGTGATCCTATAGATTGCAAAACTTTTGGGTTATCGATATTACACCTCATAACCCTCCAGACTTTGATAGTTAGATTCTATTTTTGAAGACACCACATAACTCAGTCACAGGAAATGGAGAAATCAAGCTTGTAATAACATGGAGTGTTCATCTCTATTGGCAAACTTGTCAGAGTACTTTCAAGTCTCTATGCACACTACTTGAGGACTGAAGATATATTGCCCTCACTGAGCTGTGAACCATATGATATAGATGCCCATTTAGGGCTGATTCACCTACTTAGGAGTATACAAATGATAATTTAATTGGCAGTTTATTATTCTGCCAATTTAACAAAGTAGTAGCTATGAGAGCCAAAATCCATCTATTGTAACTCAGAGCCATTTTAAGAAGTTTCTGTTTCCCGAAGATCAGGCCCATTTCTGAGTAACCAGGAGGACATTCCAACCTAGTATTCCCGTACCCTCAAGATGACCAATCAGCTAATCACTGTCCACCTGGATGAAGAGATGTTAGTAGAGAAAAATTCTGCTAGATACCAGCAAGATAACAGTGCCACACACCTAAGCACTTCCCAGCACTTCCCAGTTCAGCTCTACAGCAGTGCTCTCTCCCTAGCACTCCCCAATGCCAGTATTCCTGTGGGATTTTTTTTCCTTGAAAAGCTCTGCTGCACAGCTTAAATATGCTGAAGAAACCTTGCCTTTGCATCTCGGTGAATTGGGGTGCTACTGGGGATCCTACTGGGGGTTGTAGAGTCTGGGCACAACAGTAGTCTCTACCTAATTACCAATGACCTACCAAATAACCATTCTTTTTCATTTTTATCATTGTTCTAGTTAATGGTGCCAGGCAATGTTTCTTCAAGTGCTGCAGGACTTAGTTGCAATGAGAAAGCAGTTAGATATTCTTATAAACTTTAGGGGTTGCCACAGAAGAACTATAAGACCTATAAGAGCCAAGGGGAACAGTTATCTGCAGTGAAACAGATTTTGACAGAAGTGAAAGGTACAGTTTTATAATGTAAGCTCATAGTGTCAAGGACTGTCTGAAGAAGATTTGTTGAAGATCAAACTATCTAGAATAGATGTAGGAGATCCTTCTGGAGTACCAGTCCCCATTAAAGTGCTGCTACAAAATGATGGCTGCCCAGGAAGAGTCCAGGTTTCTCTTCAATGAAGCACTGACAGGCTTCCTAAGTATATACATATATACATGCATACATGCAGTCCTGAATGGACTTAAGAGGTATTAGTGGAGGGAGGGAGGAAGGGAGGCAGGGAGGGAGGGAGGGAGAGGAGGAGGAGACAACATACATAAAGTTTAGATGAAAAGGTGATGATGGTATAGGGAAGAAAATTGAGGGGAGGGAATGGGGTAGATTTGATCAAAACACAGTATATTCACAGATAAATATTAAATAAAATATTTAAATATATCCATCTATGTGTAGTTTTTCAGCAGATTTCTAAGAGGAAGTGATAAGTAGTAATGCTTTATAGCATTCAATGTATATCAAGAATTCCATGAAAAACTCAAATGTATCCAGCCTTGTAACAATGCAATGGGACTGTTGACGAGAAGAATACAAAGTGCAAAATGTCCTGGAAACACTGGTTTCAACTTACTCAATTATTTTATATTCAGATGCTTGAGCATATGTTTATTAATTTTCTTTTTTTCTGATAGACCTGAATTTGAACCCAGGACCAAATTTATGTGTTTGACATATAGCCCTGTGACTGAGCTATACTGCTGCTACCTCTATGTTTGTTTTTAGCATAAAATGCTACTTTCCCACATCACTCCCGTTCCACTGACCTATGTTGTACTACCTGGTTTTTAGTAGTATGTTCTAACTTGGTATCTAGAGCATAGAGTTATACATATGAATATATGACCAGTTCAAATTATTGGAAGATTTCCAATTTTGCTGCAATGTGCAGTCAGGAATCTGTCTATGCTCTTATCCAATTTCCTAAAGTAAATGTGCTTTTTAAATGTAGTGTTTCTTAAATTTTATTTTTACCTCTATTTTAATTTTATCCGTACAAGCATTTTTTCTGCATATGTCTGTGCATCATGAGTGTACAATGCCCATGGAGGCTAAAAAAAAAAAAAAAAAAAAAATGAAGCCAGACTCCAAGGAACTAGACTTACAGATGGACATTAATGACCATGTGAGTTCTAGGTATCAATCCCAGATCCCCTAGCAAAGGAGCCACTTCTCTGAAATGCTAAGCCATTTGTCCAGTGCCTACATATGAGTTTTGTTGCTAGCTGGTGGGCATTGCCTCCTTTCCCAATATTTTTCAGTGCAGATATATCTTTGGTAAAGTTGGTAAGTTAGTTAAATGTGTTTGACAGCCACAAGTGCTAGATATTAAGTGATAATGCAGAAAGAAGTATGAAAGAATATGGCAGACAAATGATGTCAGTCTTCTTTGGTTTCTTTACTACTGTTTTAGGTACAGGACCGTCTGTTCTAAGCATAGTTTCCCAAGAGTGTTAGTCGGGCTGATACATGAATCCTGTTGGGTTGGCTACTGTTTCCTTTTCCTGGTCAGCGTCTCTTTTGTGTGTGTCTGCTGTCCCTCTTATCCAGCACTTGCTTCCAAAAAATGAATTACAACACAATTAGAATAAAATTAAATATGAAAAAGAGCTGAGGGTGTGGAGAGAGGGTGCAGTGGTTAAGAGCACTGGCTGATCTTCCAGAGGACCCAGGTTCAGATTCCCAGGACCGACATCATAGCTCACAACTGTTTTTAACTCCAGTTCAAGAGGATAGGACACCCTCACACAGACATATGTGCAGGTAAAATATCAATAAACATGAAAATTTAAAAATAAATCATTTGTAAAGAGAAAGAAAAAGAACTAAAACTTAAATATAGAACAATTTGATTTACTCTCAAACCCAGAGGTTTTAGTTTAAAATTGGAAATGATATTTATCTTCTTTAGTCTTTCTTAGATTGTCTAGCACATGGCCTGTGTGCCTGAATCAACAAGCAAATTTATTGACTTTATTTAAGAGATTATAACTACCAAAAAGCACAGGCATAAAAGGGTGGGTATGTATGAATTCCCCGAATTTATCTCTATAGAGTCCAGAAAAAGAAAACTTTATCTTAATACGCCATTTCATAAGACTCATTAGAATTCCTCTTTGATTTCCCCCAATCAATTGACTTTCTACAATTTTCTCCTCCGTGTACTTAGAACATAATGTTGGAGGCAGACACAATGCTCATCACAGAAACCTGTCACTTATGCTTTCTTTCTAGCTCTTTATGGCAACTTCCCCTTTTCATCTCCCTCTATTGCTGCTGAAGCAATCCTGGTAGAAGACGCTGACAGAACAAGGCTCCCCTCACACATGCCTTTTATCCCTTCCATATAAAAACCTATCTGAAATAGATTGAAAGCTCACTGAATAATACAGGCAGAAGCACACAAAAGTTTGCTTCAGACTAGAGTATTGAATGCCATATCTTTAGACCCAAAGGAGGATTTGAGATGGCTGTCAAGATGCCATGGAAGAAACTTTTATGCAACTAAGGTTTTCAGCAGTGTCTGGAACAGGTTAGTTGTATAAAAAAAATCTAAGGTATAAAATAGAATATTTATGCTGTGCATACTCAAATCTTCTTCATAAATAGTAATTTCTTTTGAGTACTGAAAGTTCTGATAACTGTGTAAGTGAGTTCCGGAATGGTTGATCACATGCATAAAATACAACCTATTGTGTGTCATCTCTTTAAGGCTTCTAGAATTAAAATTAGGTACAACAAAATGAAATCACATTAATTTCCGTGCTCATGTGTGACTGGAGGCTATGGTCTTTAAGTAGCACAAAGGACTTACCCATCATTTTAAAGTACTATTGTGCAGTACCATTAAAGACAAGCAGTTAATATGACATGGGCAAATTTTGAAATTTTATGAGATAATATTGCAAATTTATACCCGTCATGAATACATAATCTGAGATTTCAAGAGGAGTCATAGATATTTAATAACAGCTTGCTAGCTTAAGAGTCCCTTTAAGAACACGTTTGAGAAGAATCAGTGCATGCACTTGTAGTCTCCCATTCTAGGCTGTAGTGCTCTGTCTTCCAATATTTCCAAATGTAATGCAGAATCATTCCATGGATAGTGAAAAACAGATCTCAAAATACAATATGCCTTCCTGAACTCTGAATATTTTTTAAGCAAAAATTTTATTTTATTCTTCCTCTGTACAAGAAATAAAGATACACAGAAGAATTTTCTAATTTGAATGTAGAATGATATCATTAGCATTATAAGGATGTAAGTAACTGGGATTTATTCTTATTTACAGTTCTATAGTTAATGTGCAGGTTAATTTTTAGTTGATATCTTTAGTTATAACTTTTTGCTTCGTTTTACATCAGATCTCCATGAAGACCAGATTGTGGTCACTTCATTATTTAATGTACACTTAAGCTTTATTATTACAACATAGCATTGGAAGGCTTTCATTTTTCAGCAGTGATAGGGCTGGCTTTGACTGCTACAAGGGAAAAAACAGCAATAAAGCATTACTTCTAAACAAGAAACACAAAACATGCAGCTCTCTGCTCACTTCATAAGCATCAAAGGACTCTTCTAGCTCCCTGTTTTGCTTTTGAAGAGCTTTGATTGAAGTAGGCATTTCTCCTGTGACTAAATCAGAGAAGAAAAATGCTATATTTTTTTATTAAGTCATTTTATTATGACCACAAGAATAAAAAGAAGGAATTAGTCAGTAATCCAATAGAAAGTACTGCAAAACCAGAGACTCTTGCTATCTTCACTTGAGACTTCAGAAAATTAAACAGATACACAGTCAATCATGGACATGAAACTGAATTTGGAATGTGTACCCAGTTAGTAACAGAGCATTCATGATGTCCAACAGCATCACAAAGAAAAATGCCCACACAGACTTCCCCCAATACATTCAACATAGGCAAGCATCATCTGCATGTTGTCACAGGAAAATGCAGTCCAATTTCCTCCACAGCAATTCTAATTTACTTATTGTGAATATCAGCTTCTAGCATGCCAAACACAACCATACACATCCTTTTAAATTACATCAGTCTTATTTTCAAGAATATTTGGCAAGGAGACCAATTTCTGTATAATGAGATAAGTCTTATTACTTTCCTGAACTAAAAGAGAAGAATCAAAAATTTGAAAATAAAAGCTCTTTTCAGCTTTAGAGATTGACCATTGTTGATGAAATATTGTTCTCCTGGGAAGCACAATAGAGCCAGTCCTCCTGGTGGAGGTGTGGGCGAGCCATCACAGAAGTTGTGAGCCTGGGAGACTTATCGCCTTACCATTACTTGTCATGTGGTGGCAGGTGGGGAGGAGCTGACTCATCCATGCCCATCAATGCCTGAGACAGATGGGAAAAGTGGCCATGAAGTCAGAAGGGCAGGTGAGCTGCTCTTGCCTACCACCAGCTGCAACTCTTGCAGGAGGAGTACTTCCACCTTGCATGGGCAGTACAATAGAACAAACCCCTTTGGCTGAGGTGTGGAGGAAACAGCCACATATTGTGAGCATAGAAAAGTTCATCAGTACTGACCTGTCATGTGCTTGCATGGGAGAGAAAGAGATGCTGTGTTACTCCCTCCCCAACAAACACCCATTGACACTTGAGGCAGGAGGAAGAGCTGACACTGAGGTCATAAGAACATGAAAGATAGCCCTGTTCTTATCAGTTGCAGCACTTGGTAAAGTGGCCACTATTCCATGCCAGGGCAAAACAGGAGAGATGCCTCTGAGGGTAAAGATGTGGGAGATGTGACCCTGAGGACATGAAAGCAGGAGAACTGGCCTCACTCCTTGCTCATCTGATGCAAAGGGCAAACTCACCAAGACAATGGAGGAGAGCTCACCCTTGGGGTGAGAACAAGGGAGGGTGGAGGGGTTGGCTGACCAACCCTTCAACTACCCAGACCCACAACATTGATGTCCCAGCACTATGATTACCTGGTCCACTCATCAAAGGCAATACTATAGAGCTGACCCTTTTAAGCATGCATGTGGGTGAGCTACTTAAGGGTATAATTTAGGATAGCTTGCCCCATCCCTTACCTTGGCAGTTTGGTAAAGTTGGTTCTGAGGGAATGGAAGTGGTAGAATTGGCTCTGGTGTCCAGTGTGCAGAAGAGTGGCAAGGCTGATCAACTCAACTACCTTTCAGGGGCCCAGATCCAGGCTGTGAGCTGGCCTACCCCAATATGATCCATTCATCAACTGCTGGATACACTCATGTGTGATTTCTTTTTGTACCCCATGAATATACTTGGTTTCCATTTCTTAATATAGAGGCTGTTTTGGCTCATGGCAAGGCAGTTTGAAGGCAGATGGGAAATTTAAGCATAGATAAAGGAGGAGGGCTGAGCCAAAGGGATATGATCAGGGTGCCCAAGAAGTAAGTTGTAAGTGTACAGATAAGTCATGAGCCAGTGGCAATACAATAGATTAATAAAAATGAGTTATGATAAATTGTAAAAGCTAGTTAATAATGAGCATGAGCCACAGGACAAACAGTTTGTAATTAATATTAGCCTCTCAATTATTACTTTATAAACTGTGTGATTATGTTGTGACTGCTGGTGGGGGAGATTCCTCTGGATCATGGGCTGGACAGGTCAGAAACCTTCTGGCTACAGCACACCATGATACATCACAGCTTCCATGATGAAAGGGATTTGTTTGTTTGTTTGTTATCAGGGGGGAAGTTGCAAGAACAGGAATCTCATATGGAGGAAAGAATAGTGGAATTGGGGTGCATGACATAAAATTCACAACAAATCAATAAAATTAAAAAAAGAAAAAACTATTAAACTTTAAACACACATAAAAGTTTCAAATCTACAGTGTTAATATTTGTCACTATAAATATTGGTTTCATAAAACACTGATTGGTAAAGTAGCTAGACAGGAAGTAGAGGTGGGCATTAGACTAGGAGAATGCTGGAAGATGGAAGAACAGAGCAGCAGATGCCGTCAAGAGACAGAGGAAGTGGATCGAGAATTCTGCACTGAGAAAACGGTACCCAGTCACTTCCTAAACATAAACAGAGTCATGGAGGAGTTAGCAAGCACTAACCAGCTTATAATTAATATAAGATTTTGTGTGATTATTTGGTTCAGACCTCATGGCTAGACCAGGACAGGGAACATATGGCATTGGTTTTTCTGGGTCTGGCTGACTTTACTCCAAATGATTAGTTCTAGGTACAACCATTTACCTACAAACTTCAAAAAATTCAGCTTTTTTTAATAGCTAAGCAATATTCTGTTTTATAGATATCCAACATTTTCTTTATTAATTAATAAGTTGATGTATAGTTAACCAGAAGGATTGGAGAGGATCCCTTGAAGTCCTACCCTAGAAGAGACTTAATAGAAACTGATGGATAATGGGGAAATATGAGTAGCTTTTATTCAAAGCCTGGAAAGACTATCTATGTTCCCAATCCTCTTCATATCCAGGTAGCACTCAGTTGACTCAGTAGGTTGGGGGCAGATGGATAGAAAAAGGGAGAGAAAATATACACAATACACAAAGTAGGCAAGGAAAAATTGAAAAGAATAGAGGGGGGATGTAGATAAAGGGGGAAACGTTGGGAATGGATTTGATCAACCACATTATGTGCAAGAAGTAATTATCCTATAAAACTAAAAATAAGTAAATTAAATTTCAGTCTGACTGAAAAGGTAGGATAAACTGAGTTTGAATATTTTAAGTATAAAGTATGTTATTTTTATGAGAGAGAGAGAGAGAGAGAGAGAGAGAGAGAGAGAGAGAGAGAGAGAGAGAGAGAGCAAGTGGTGAAGAGCATACTCTGCTTCTTCACAGGACCTCAGCTGGATTCCCAACACTCAAGTCCAGTGGATTATCTGGAACTCAAGTTCCAAATGAAACAATGCCTGTCACGTCTGGAGGCACATACAGACCTTTGCACATGCCAACACAGAAATACAGACACACACACACACACACACACACACACACACACACACACACACACACACAAACACACAAAGAGAAAGAGAGAGAAAACTAGAAAATGTATCCTGATACCCTTCCTTCTAGATAATCTCCATTCCTAATGACACCCATGAGTGTTAAGAAACTCAAGTTAGTAGGTTTTCTCAGTAGCCATACTAGACCTTGACTCTATTTCAGTTTCTCCAATCTTCTTAGTCCTGCAGCTTGCCCAGAAGAGCCATTTCTCCCAGTTCAGCTTGACATAAAATATTTGGAAGAGATAAACCAATGACCAGTGTGTATTTCTTTGGTAACTTTGACCATATTTATGAACACATAATTATTATAATTTGGATTCTTTATATTAAGTGAGCAATGTAAGATAATAAAATATAAAACTAAATCAGGATTATAAACAAAATAAAAGAAAAAAGTTACTTTTTTGTTGTGACTAAAGAGCCGATTGACAGAATATTCAACATTAGGAAGTAAAGTTATTGACTATGCAGTTGTCTCATATTATGCCAGATAACATATGCTGGATTCAGCATTGAACACAGATGTTTTGTGTACTCAGGCTTACTGACAAATTATTTTCATAAGCACCTAACACTTGGTAAATATTTATCTTCTAGTCACATTGCTCTAGTCATATAGAGCTCTAGTTGAAACAACATAAATATGCAAAACTACTTAGCTATGAAGTTTCTTTTACAAATATCAAATAATAATTAACCAAGCCTTCTACTAAATGTCTAATTTAACTGACAAGAAGATATAAGAAATTTCTAGAACACCTCTAAAACACAAATCATCAAATATTAATACTAGTTATCTAACCTCAAGGTGGCAGAGAGGGAACAATGATTTCAATAACTGAAAGTATTGAGTAGACTCTGGTGGGGACCTATTTGGTCCACAATATTATACCTGGAAATTTTCAGGTTGGAAGTTTTTCACTGTTCTTACGATTAAGTTTTTTGTAGTTCACAGACAGAACAAGCTATCTCTAGCACTAAGCATGTATCCACAGCAAAGTGTCAATGTAGTTTTTGTAGAAAAGTCTGGCCATTATCTTTATGATTCTTTAGAGATTGAAAGATTAAAAACTTCAATGGAGATACATGGAAGCTCTGAGTGGGACTACTGGGTGAGATCCTTTGGCACTTTATGAAAAGCACTATTTAACTTAAGGGGTAGATATGAATGTGCTTACAGAACCCTAAATTCTCTCCCCTCTCATTTCCAGGAAATGAAGCAAAAGTTTATTGTTTGTTTATGTCTATAATATTTTCCTGCTATAATGCAATGTGTTACTACAGAAAAAAAAGTTCATTCACCATGACAATGCCAATTGAGCATAGAAAGAAACCTCTAGTATAATGAAATAAACTAACCTTAGTCTTCTCCTAAGTTCATTATCTCTGGTATTTACCTACAGTGTTGGAAAGCTGTAATACACAGTATATGTGGCAGATCTGCATTTTAAGTATGTTATTAGATTCTAAACTTGACTTCATTTTGTTGAGATGCTTAAGAAGCAAATAGATATACATACATACATATATATATATGTGTGTGTGTGTGTGTGTGTGTGTGTATCATTAACAAAAATATCTCTACCACCCACAAGGCAATCTAAATATAAAATGATTATTCAAACTGCAAAATATATCTTTAAGCATATTTACAGAATCTAAATATTTTTAAAATAATTAAATTTAATTCAAGTGAAGAGCAGGTAATAATCAATATATATTTGTTAAAAATAAAGATTTTAAAACTCATAAAGTTTTACCATATACACAGGTATAAAATGACAGTTGTATCAAACATACATCAAAAATTTATGATGTTTTAAATTATACTATTTTATAAATCTAAATATATAAGCAAATACTCTAAGATATATGGCAGGGTCCCTTCATGTCAAATATATGGCTAATATAAGGTATATTCCAGCATCAAATATATGACTAAAATCATAGAAAACCTTTACATAAAAATTTTTTAAAAATGCATTATGCAATTGGAGAATGAGAAAATTTAATACATCATAAAATACCAGAATTTAAAAAATAAAGTTCTATGTACAATACAGATTTGGGTGGGTCTCCAGGAAATGTTTATGAGCAAATACATATTGAGAAGAAAACACACATGTCATGATGCCACTTCTAAATATTTTAAAACATGCAGAAACACAGAATAATATACTAAATGCATAGTCAATATCAGAAAAGTTGAAAAGAGAATAGTTATACAGCACTACCCACAAATCATAGATGATCAATTTCTTCTGAAAGTTTTGGACAATCTCAGCTAGGTGTTTGTAGGAGACTTTAACCACGTTCTTACAAATTACTGTATCAAACTGTAAAAAATAACTCAAGTATTGGAGTAAGGAAATTTAGTGTGTAAAATTATGACATCCATTTGTGAGGATGAATGTTCATGGTGTTTTTTCTGAAGATGCTATCAACTAAAAAGGAAGTAAAGAATGCTGCTATTTAGGCAAGGCTCCTGCAATATTTCTTAATTTTGAAACAGAGACATTTATATAAATTTGATCATTCAACTTTACCTTATAAAATGAGGCAAGTTGAAAGCCACATTCTTCAAACTGAAGTCAACTGATTTATTTGCAGAACTCAGTGGTGCGTCAGATCGTCAGCAACCCTTTAGCCCTCTCTCTGCAGTGTGAGCACTCAGGGAGACCAGGCTTTGCCCCGTTTCCCTTCACATTAGGTCTGGAAAGCCCAAAGCATTCATGGATGAAATGGACACATACAGAGGCTCTCTTTGGCATAGTTTAATGTTTCATTTGATGCCAAGAAGTATTAGACTTTCATTTCACTTACATTCCTTCCCTATTTGTGCATGACTGAAAAAATCTATTAAATGTCAAAAAAGATCAATGAAAAGAAACTAATATTGCTCAAAATAAAATTTATCTTCCCATAATTCACTGACTTTTTATTTGACTGCACTTTGATTGAAATCTGGGTCACAGTTCAGCTTATCTTCTTCAATGCCAAATTTGTATAGAGCACAACTGTTCATCTTTCTTTCTGTGAATTAATTTTAGAGGTAGAGTTATTCTTTTCAGTGAAACTGAGGCTCAAATAGAATGTTCACTGTATTAACAGCTTGTTATTATGCTATTTTTTATCGTCAGATTGACTTTTCTTGTTGTTTGCTTTAACGCACCACTCTAGCTACTTAGGATAGCTGAATGACCAGGTACAGATTAACAACTTCAGGGACTTCTAAGCACCGTTATCTTTGTCTCTTTGGATTTGGGCAAACACTGAAGACTCACAGAAATGATAGGCAGGATCTATTTTATCTTGTCCCTCTATGAAAACTCTTTCTTCTCAGGATATTACCACACTTGCTGGTATTCTAGAATTCAGTAGATGTACATGACAGAACATTATCATTACATAACATAGACAGTAGAATGAAAATATTATAAAAACTATTTCCAAATGACTTTGGTTCACAGACATTTGCATTGTCTTTATTGTTATTTATAAAATAATATTGCTCACGAATATGGAATTTTAGTGAAGAGGCATACTAATCTGGACAAGTCAGCCTATGGAATAGCCTAAAATTTATATGTAGACAATGTCAATTTCAAGACTATGGTGATGGTAATAGTATTTATTATCTGGCAGTAATAGTACAGATAGCAATGAGAAGTACTGGAATGGTTGTCTTTTATTATTCCGATAGTAAAAGATGAAAATAATTATGAAAATTATTAAACAAACTCCTCCACAGATGTTAAATATTTTTCTTGTATCTTTACTTTCTATATGTTTCATTATTCTGCATTTATTTTTAAGTATTCTTTTTTAATGGGATAGCCATAAACAAAAGAAAGTCATTAATAAAGAATGCTTAGTGTTTAGATATATACCATAACAGAAAGTGTTATTAAAGTAGATTTGTATAACACACCAGTGGTCATCAAATGTTTTGTCCATTACCTCAATAAGAATTCACTAAAGATGTTAATGTTTATTGTGAATTGTCTATTATTCGATTTCATTGAGAGAAAACTCAATGAACTATTACACAATAATTTACTGAAAGACCCTTATAAAACTTAAATAAAATTAGTAGGCATGTATTTAAATACTTAATTTATTTATGAAGAAGAATATGAAAATGAATTTATTCATGAATACACCAGTATTTCATCTAAAAATATTATTTCACCCATAATCCAAATAGGAAACTTATCTCTTTAGAAACTAAAATCCAACATCCGTTTATTAGATACATAATGCTTCCTTGATTCAAGTTCATTTCCCTGGATGCTAAAACCCATCTCATTTTTCATGACCATTTAGATTAAATAAAATATATTACTTTGTGCTTTATGTCAGTTTTCTTTTATCCCCTCAACAGACTTGGTTTTGACAGGAATGGTAATTATTAAGAATACACCACAAAAAGAAGACAAAGAAACTTTTTTTGTCTGTCCTTTGACTAAGATTACAAGATGAAATGATGTGGAATCCCATTAGAGCATCATTTCTACAGTGAATAGATCGCTGTCTTAGATTGTATGAAACCATCAATAGGTATTCTTTTGTGTGATATGTCTGCAGCTGACCCAAGGAGAAGCAACTCTGACGGTAAGAGGTTTTTCAGTAATGCCCTGAAATCCTATGAGTCCTGAACTTTCTTCTCTTATTCCTGATAATGTTGACACAGATTAGATGACTCTTCTTCTATTCATGCATACATGACTATCAAAAGAGCAGCTGAGAACTCAATTCATGGACAAATTTTACACAATAAATTGTATAGGGAAGAGGGTATCTCTCCATAAAACTTGAAAAAATTAACAGTGGTAAGATATAATTTTCCTATATTATAGAAAATATAGTTCCAACAATTAATCACAAAGCTATCATTTTATAGAAAATTATGCTGTGATAGAAAAACTCATGTAAATTTTATCTAATATTTCTTATGTTAGAAACATGTAGCTTGACCAAAAATGATAAAGTATCTATTCAATGATATCTATTCGAAGAATTAAATGAATAGTTTTGTTTATTTATGGGAATATTATATGAGTTTATGAATAAAAATTGAGATTAAGAAAAAGTCACATGTAAATAATCATTGTAGAATACTGAGAAACCAAACATAACACCACAAAACGTATTTCTTTATATTCATGAAAAATAATGAAATAAAACAGTTAAAGTCTTTAATTTGGAGAGATGCAAACTACTAGACATTTTTATTTGATAATTCATAAAAATTTAAAACTTTATGCACACATTGTGAGACTCTATTCTGGTCCTATTGCCTTCCCAAGAAAAAAACAAATGTTAGAATAAATTACTTATCTTCTGAACATAAAATAACATAATTTCTCTGTAGTGTTGCACACAAAGCAGCCAGAAGGATATTTGGAAATTGTATTCCTTTTGCTGAAAATATTTTCTGAAACACATATTAAAAATAGAACCTTGAGTATTCTTATTATATAAACACCCTTCAAAAGACACTTATAAACACAAAATTTTCACACTCATCTTTGATGACTACCTTTCAATCTTTATAATTGGTGATATGAATTTCATTTGATATTCTTGTATTGATTACAGACAGTATATTTTTTTAGTCTATTATCATTTTGATTTAAATCCTTCACTTTTTTGATTGCCTGGTTTCATCTGCTTCTGTTGGGCTTTGGTGATCCACTGCAACCGTTACCTCACTACAATTTAGGTCTGTGTAATGAGGTATGAAGGACCTTCATTTCTCTCCCTTATGGTTCAACCCTAGAGGATAATTTGGAAAGGGAGATTGATATATTTATATTAGAAATATCTATTGAATTTTCATTAATAGCATAGTACTTTATAGACTGTCAACTATCATAGGAAAATATAAAAGTAATTGTTCTACATAATTAGACCCTCCCTTCCTTAATAACAAATTATTACTTTAATATAATAAATATGTGTGCCCATATTATATACAGTAAAAACATTCTTAGATATTAAATTGAAAAAATGACCTAAGTTTTTACTGTTTACCATTTGTAGTATATAACTTATTTTTCCCTGTACATTTCTTTGGTAAAATTCTCAATACAGTCTTTGCTAATACAAAGCAGTGACCCTTGAAGAGCATAAACTTAGGTCTAACTATTCATTCGTTTGATCTAAACATTATAAAATTAAAAAGTACTTCAATTTTATAAAGATGTTGGAAATCATTGATTACTTTTCAGTGGAAAATCAGGTAAGTTTTAGCAAGTAAAATGCAAATTAAAGTATAAAATCCAATTAAAGTACTTTCAGAGATCTGATGAAGCTTTCACTTGACTTGTAGATATTAGAGACAGACATGTGTCTTGATATCAGCTTATCTTACGATCACTTACCTGGCAGTATACACTAGCAGAATAAAGCTGAGAATAAAATGAGAATAATAATGACATTTTCTGAGTGCTTAGTATATATACTACAACTTCTAATACATATTTAGTTTAAACTCTATAGGAACCATATGAGGTAGAGACAGCTCTTAAGGACATACTAAATGGTATATCCAGAAAATTATTATTATATGTGTCATAAAGACTCAGAGCTAGGTCTTCTATCACAAAGCAGATATTTACCCACTATCATATAACACAAGAAAAAAACATTAAATATTTTTGTCCAACAAGTGTATATGTTTATAAATATAAATTTATAGAACCTTGTGATAAAAACATTGCATTTTCTTGCTTTATATTTACCTAATATTTTTATCTCATTCTTTATTATTCTCATTCACAACAAGTATTTCATAATTTATTCATCTTCAACTCTCAATTTCTTCAATGAAAACTCAAAAATTTCTCATATTGTAAAAACTGTCTTAATCCTTGCAAGGATCAGAAGGGAAAAGGCAAAAATGACCATTGAACACTGAATGGAAAATATACAACAAAGGATAATGCCTCAAGTCAAGTTGTAACTCTAGGGTGCCATCAATACGAAGTGAGGCACCCTAGAAAGAGTACCTGTTGGGGGCTCTATGGCGAACTTCACAGGTTGTCAGATTTTTCTTTCTCCTATGCTAAGGAAGCTAGTGTTACCCAATCACTAATATTTGTGTATAGAGCTTCTTAAAGTTCCTCAATATTACTCCTAATTCTTATATTTTTAAAGAGTTAACAAATACATTCTTTGATAAAACATATGTTTCAATGTTTGTTTCTAATTTTTAGCAAATTGTGGGTGTTTTCAAGATTAGGGAGTGATCTGTGACCTTCCCTGACCACAAGCTTCTGTTACACAAACACTCAGCTATCACAAGCTTATGTTACACAAATACTCAGCAACCAGTGGGGTTCATATTTGACATTTGGTGTCAGTAAAATAATGCAAATCCACACGACAAAAAATTTAGGCAGGAAAGACCACTCCATTGGACATGTATTAATAAACTCAGCCTATCTATCCTTAGGATATTGCTTCCTCTAAAACGTAAGTTTCATCTATCAAAAATTTAGTATATGTCTTTCTCCATGTGTGTCCACAACACAGAAATTTCTCAGCATTTACAATAGCCATGCTCTTCACAGAATTTTTGCCACTTAACTGTTTTGTTGTAGTGACATTGTAATAGCTTTTCTCAGCTTTTTAAAAAACTAACCTCAAGATCATGTGCTATTTTAGGATCTTCCATTTCAGGCTGTTATACTTGAAATACAAGAACCACACCATTATTACCTATGTTCTAGTTCTCTAATATTTCCGGTCTTACTTTGATCTAAACCTAAAATCACTTAACCTCCAACAGGAGGTTATGCCTGTTATTTCTCTTTCTTCATATTGTTTTTCTTATTAACAATATATTTTTATATAGCCCCTCTATCCCTGGTTGTTTCCAGCTCACACCAAACATAGATTATCCTCAGGACTATGAAATGTGATCTTCCACATCTTTTGTCTATATGAAATGTAGTTCTTCCTATTCATCTCTCAAATATAGAAAATAGTATTTCCTAATCACCATTTAGGAAATTACCCTATTTTATTTCTGGATGAGATTTGAGAACCTTGTTAATAACATCACTTCTATTTCAAGATTTGTTCTACAACTTTCTTAGTGTTGTAATTTATAAAGGCAATCAAAAATATAAAACAAAATATACCAAATGCAGAAGGATCTTGTTTTGTGTTAACTTGTTCTCCAAGACGGTTTTTCAGTTCCAGGACTTTGTAGGAAGTACAATGTGCAGTGTTAACTGCTGTTGCCCCAAACTCATGTGAAATTTTGGCCCAGAAGACAATGCTCATGCTGGTACTTTTAGAAAGAGACTAAATCATAGGCACTATGATAGAATTGGTAGGTAGATATAATAATTTTATGTCATTATTGAAAAGTGGCATATAATAGTGTTACCTAGCTGCAGAAGTTAGATTAATAAAGAGGTATATCGCGAATTAGTGAGTTACATATTCTCTCCACCCTCCAACTCCTGACCTCTATGAAGTCATTAAATTTTTCCTTTACCACATTATCTGTGTCATGATGGCCTACCCACTTTGTTTTCCAAAGCAATGGAACATGCTATCCATGGGAAGAAACAGCTTAAACTGTGAGGCCAAATAAACTGTTCCTTTCAGTTCCTTTTTTTTCAAGGATTTTGTTATAGTAAGTCCTGAAAACTAACAACATGTACTCAATATCACCGTCATATGACTATATGTCTGAGAAATTGCATTGTCTTCTGACAGATTACACAACCAGTTCAGGTTGTGATCTAAACGAAGATGAAAGAGACAGGCAGACTGCCATTTTAGATGAGTGACTTGGGGTCAGGGGAAGTAAGAGCTCTATGTTTTTGAAAAATAATGAAGAAGAGTCAATTTTACATCCTGTTCTTTGTTTGTTTGTTTGTTTGGTTGGTTGGTTTTTAATCCACAAGTCAAGAAAGGGTTGTAAGAATCCAAACACCAGGAAAGAAACAGACATCTACATATAGTCTATTAAGAATGCCGGAGTTGAAATCTATGTGTGTTGTTCTAGAGAAGATATATTCCTAAACAAGACTTAAGAGTTTTCCTACATTCATGGTCAGACTTAAGTGTAAAGGTTTTTCCCAGATAGGGAGGAAATTTCCCCATCCATGCAAATATGAGTGCAAACCTCTTTGGAAGATGAACATAGGGAAATTGTGACTCAATTTATATCACCCAAAAGTACCATTTAAACATAAAAGGCAATAGTCTTCCAGACAAAGAAAACATCTTAGAATGTATTATGCATATCTGAAAAGAAATATTGAAAACAATTCTCCAAGTTACAAGGAATAAACACAGAGTAAACCACAACTACAAATCAGAATATGGTCTATCTTTATGAACAACCACACTGAATGTAAACAAAATGAAATTTCTACCACTATTATATACTGTAGCTAAAGAGAAAGAAAAAACAGGTGGGCTCTGTGGTGCCGGCAAGATGCTTCCAGTACATTGATGTACATACACAGGCTGAATAGAATGACATGGCAAAAAAAAAAAAAAAAAAACAAAAAACAAAAAACTTGTACAATAAATTACAAGAGAATAAGAGTAGTTGGAATTTTATCAAATAAAGTAAACATTTGATCTTAAACTCTCTTAACAGACATTGATAACTAGAAAATATCTAATACATCAAAAACCCAAGCAAATGTAGTAGGAGAGTCTAATATTCTAGTTTTAATAACAGCTAAAATATATATGGAAAGAAAATCAATAATACAATAGTGGGAGGAAGAACACAATGGATCAAACAGACATTGTATCTAATTAATTATATGTATAATTATATGTATGTGTATATAATTCATATTCTAATTACACACTGAGTATTGTCCAGGACAGAACACGTAGAAGGGAATCAGAAAAATATCAATAGCTTTAAATATTGAAATAAAGCCTAGCATCTCTTCATAAAAAAGCAGGTTAAACTTACATCAAGAATAAAATGGAAAACATTTATTATATATGGAAATTCCAGTTTGAACTTCTGAATTATCATTAAATAAAAAGAAATTAAGGGAAGGATTTATATATTGAGACAATTTTCTATATTTTTGATATAATAAAGATATTGCTGAGGAACATGAATAGTGTTAAATGCTTACATTTCAAAGGGGGAATATTTTGAATAAGTAATCTAATTTAAATATCAAAGGACTGAACAGAGAACAACCTAAGTGGAAGGGAGGAAATAAGAGCACAAAAATTAATTAAATCAAAACCAGAAACTTCAAAGAAACACCTTGAAAGTAAATTGTCTTTTAGAAAATAAAACTGACCAAATGAGTTAAAGTAACTAAAAATGAAAGCTTTCAGAAATAACGCAAAGGAAAGCTTAGGAGTAGCACAACATAACTGAGGTGTTTTCTGTGGGATTAGTGTGAGGATAAGGATGCCACAAACGGGCCTGGGAAGAAGAAGCAGGTAAGTAACCAGACATGACCTACCATGTCTGTACCCGGGAGGGACAGAAACCATGAAAACCAACAATGAGAGATCCAGTCAGGATCTGAGGACCCTACATCCAAGAGGCCTCAGAGGCAGATGATGTCACAGTGTGCTTTTCCCTTCATTTTAGAATTTAATCAATTACTTTATTTTCCTTCCTGACCACTGTTTTTCCTCCCCTTTCTCCTCTCATTTCCTTCCTCCTCACCACCACTACAATTCTTTTCTCTGTTTCTTTTCAGATAGGAGCAGGCCTCCATGGGTGTCAAAAACGCATGGCATATAAAGTTGCTATAAGTCTAAGAACCAACATGTGTTGAAGCTAGTCAAGGCAATCCAGTATGAAGAATGGCTTCCCAAGTGTCACCCAAAGAATTAGGGATAAGCCCTGTTCACATTATTAGGAGCCCCACAAAAGACCAAGTTATACAACTGTCTAATTTGATTTCATTATATTTTACCAACACTTGAAGGATTCCAAACTTTCTCCAACTTTATAATGATTAAAGAGGTAAGACTTGCAATCATTTCATGAGCCCACTTTTAGTGTAATGGCAAATCCACACAAAAACACTACAGAAAAACCAACCTATACACCATTTGATAAACATGCAAAATTCATCAACAAGCAATAGTCATATACATCTTAAATATAAAGGTTTGCCCTTACATGCTTTTATAATTTTGAAATCATCATAGTAAATACTTATAGAAACTATCATGTCTGTCATCATGAGAAAATATGGCTTTATGGAACATTGTCATATTGGCAATAGTCTGTCACAGATAGAAATGTTGATTTCAGCAGATAACTGCTGTTAAATGGAAAGCAACAGCATGCTGAAAATATAATTAGCCCTAACTTACTGCATCTTTTCCATGAGAGGTGAGGATTATTCCTGAATTCATTCTAGGGTAAAAGGTAGAAAGCTCCATGAGTCACAATGATGGAATACAAGGATATTATAAGTCAATTTGAGTATTAAAACACAATGGAAGATGTGGACCACATGGTTTTCTCAAAAGGTAGAGAAAAAACGATATATTCAATATACAAATGAAGGAAAGCACATCAAGATATCAAAGGCTAAATATGAAAAAATTAATGGACTCTTATTAAACAAAATAAAACTAAAAACTTTTCCCAAGGTCTGGCAGAATGCAGATGCAGTTGTATCTATAGCAATTAGACAAAGCAAGAAATAAAATAGAAATCTAAGAGAACTAACTATAGCCATTCTATTGGACTTATACAGAAAAACCTGGTGATTCTGCTAAGATATTGTTAGCATGAAATAATGCATAGGTAAGTTAGAAAACATAAATATGTCATATAAAATCCATGTTTCCGTATACTAAAAATCAATATATGAAAGCGCATTAGCAAAACCATTTTATTACTATTTCCTTATGGTATAATATATTAAGTATTCAATAAGAAGCAAAAACTTAATATGCTGAAAATCACAAAACATTTATAATGAGATGCTTCTCAAAGTGATCAATAGCATCAATATCCCTATGTGATTACGACATTTTAAAAAAAATTAGTAAAAAGTTCTAAAAAATAATACCTATATGGATCCTCTGAAAACACCAAAATGCAAGGCATATTTAAAAATAATAAAGCTTTGGGTATTGTACCTACTCTGTAATGTGTTAAGAAGATGAGAAAGGGCCAGATTGATAGGTTAGTGGTTAAGACTGAATGCTCTTCCAGAAGACAAAGATTCAATTCCCAGAAACTTACAGATGTATACAACTATAGGGGTATTGTGTTGGAGTTCTGATACCTTCTTTTGGCCCCTGTGGGCCAAAAGCATGTGATTCACTAGCATACACGTAGGAAAATCACCAATATTCATAAAACAAAAATAATTATAAATATAAAAGGAAAAATTCTAAACTAATGTGAGCAGCAGGCTTACTGACCCTTAGATTACTACAGAGAACAATGGAAGAAAAATAATTCACACATCTGTAGTCATCTTCAAATGATGGTAGGTCTAGAATAGTATTTGGAAGAGGTGGTATTAGTAAACTTAACTATACACCTGCAAAATAACAAATTCATGTATTACCCAAGCAAAAACATAGAAAATAAAACCCCTGGATGAAAAGAAAATTAAAACTTTCTAGGCATTGGCTTTTATGGTGATTTCTTTGATTTGATGAGAGCTGAACAAAAGAAAAGTAGATAAGCGGGATTATTTTAGATGAATCCATCTTTGCAAAGTAAAGCAGACAATGGAGAGAATGTGACAGCAACTGGCCGGACAATGGACAGTGAACGTGATTTCATGGAAAATGGTTTTTGTTTCTTCAAAAATTATGTTTCAGAAATGTTAAATGAAGCTCATGATAGCCTGCCTTTGTACTCTATAATGAAAGCACTTCACCATTCTGTTGAAATGAATTCTTCAAATATAAATACTAACAATGGTGGAAATCTCCTTTGTCTCCAATAATAGGTGCCATTATTTAGGAAAATTGTCAGAGGTGTGTGGTTCCAGAAATTTGGATATATGGGGTTTAGTATTTTATTTACATATGTATCCATATCATAATATATTATTAAATTGGATTCAACATAATATTTGTGAAATCACTTCCAAAACATCTGTAATATTGTTTGCTCAGCCTCTCGTCTCTGGGGGAGTGTGCTGAAGATCGTGTAGGAGGTCAATGTTCAGGCACATGGACTTTGAGGAGATCCCTGGGTCTCTATTGTCTTTTTAGCAATGTGATCTTCACAGAAAGTGCTTTTTAAGGGATTTGGTTTCTTTAGCTTTTGTATAGTAAGGGTAATTCCTATAAAAGGATTAATATCTGTATGATCAGATAACATGTATCAAAGTTATGCAAAATATGGTCTAGAAAATAGGGAAAATATGATGCTATCTTACTGTTCCTCTGTATATTATAATACAAATACAACATTATCATATCACATTAAGTGTCATTACATGCCCTGGTATCATTTTTATATCATATTAGATCTCATTATATTTGCAAATAGTTTGGGAAAATTTGGGGCTAAGTTGTATAACATTAGCACAGTGAAATTAAATTGCTTATTACCAGTACCATAAGGAAGAAGAATAAATATATTTAAATTTTTTCTTTGCTGTGTTCCAGACACCTGCTCTTATACAGCATGTTTAAAATATTTGTAAAAATGTGAATTTCAAAGAAACATACAATTGTTAAGCTTTTTATCTTGTCTACAGATAAAACATTTCTCAAATATGAATCTTTTCTCTACAGTATTTTTATGTGACCCTAGCATTATTATGTGGCTAGTAATAAATGAATATATTCTAAAGTAATTTCTTGGTATTTGCTGAAATTTAAAAGAAGTTGCGTATTAATGAGATTGATACAATTGTTCATGTTTACATGATAAATGTATCATCTGCTGAATATTTGACCTTTCAGGACATAGTACGTCTTAAGCATATTTCAGAATTGTTAAAATTTTTGATTTTATAACCATAGACATTGAGGGTATAATCTTGCATAGTGCCATGATATCAAAAAATGAAAACTCAGTTAGGGACACTTTATAAAATTTGTATTCTATCTCTATTTCAAGCCAAACTTCATTTCATGATATTTGATGAAACTCAAGTTGACAATTCAAACATCAAATTTTAAATCAAACTGCCTAACACATTTCAGTCTAATGATACACTTATTTGATAATTACAAGCTGGAGAATTATGGTGGGAAGTTATTAATAGTATAATTAAAACAATGTGTTTTTATAAGCACAGAAACCCTGTATGTACAATGATAGCCCTGGATAACACACCCTGTCTGAACCAGAGCCCACATTTTTCAGCTAGTACACACTGAAGTTGGCTAGCATGAAGGCATGTATGGTACAAAGCATGACTGATTACCTGTTCAGAACATAGGCTGCATGGAAGTTATTTGACTTAGGGTTTGAATGCTTTCAGACATATACTGAATAAACACGTTTGATTTTGAATTAATTTGTAGTCACTGCTCAAGGAGAAATGTTTTACTACTGACAAAGTGTCACAAACCACCCGCCCTGACCCTAGCAGATTCAATTACATGATATATATGTATTAGGTGCCCACAGTTTAAAAATCTTGGCTTGCTGTAGATTTTTATATGCAATATAGATTTAAATGCTTTTCTACTCTTTTTTCAAGAAACCACACTTTCCAACTTGTTAATTTGTGAGTGATATTTAACGCAGAATGTTTGAGAGTTAATCCCCAGAAACCATGGCTAAAAGCATTAAACCATAGAAATATTTCAGTATTGTGAGTGCATTTAGAATGAGAAAATATGGAGAGAACAGAGAAGGGATAAAGGAAAAGAAGGCAGGAATTTATAACATTTACTTAGTTTTAAAAGGCAAAACTCCACTGAATAACAAGTATAAGGTTGAGGTTGTTCCAATAGTCATTAAATGAAATACAACATCTCGGCCTCTAGTGTGTGTACTGAGTATTAAATTTATGGCATTCAGATTCTGCTGAGTAATACGTTTAGAATGAAGCAGCAGATATGGTAACTGAGATACAGTAACAACAATAAAGAGTCTGATTACTCAGAAAGATCAACTTCTCATTGGCCTCAGCTTTATAGTTTTCCTTTTCTTCCTTCTCGAATGGAAGCAACTTAGCAAATTTATATTACGCTCAGAGAAATAAAGGGATGTGAAAAACATACATTTTTCATATAGAATCTTCAAGAATAAATTTGAATTTTTTGTATCTGAAAATATTTTTAAAAAGTCTTTACATAATAATAAATTATAAACATTAGCTACAAGTAAGTAATAAATATTGAAATAAACAAGTTTTAAACATTGCAAAGGAAAAGCGAAAGACTTTAATAAAAAATTTTAAGATTTACTTTTTAGACTAAATCTTGTATTTTTGATAAGATGGAAGAAAGATGGAATTCTTATTTTTCCTTTTTGCAATTTTAAGTTTAATTTCCTAAACATAGAGAAATATAGATTTATGAAACTGTAGGAACTAGAAGGATAATTTTAAAGTGCTAAGAAAATATAGCCATGTTTTAAAATTCCATGTCTATATTCAAACAAAAAAATGAGAACTATAGTTTGGGAGTTTAAAATGTGTAATATTTTTGTAATTTTTCAGTTTTAAAAAATTAAAGAAGCAGATGTTGAATATGATTTTAGAATATGGACAAAAAAAAGACAGCTATGTTGTGCTGCAATCTTCTGGAGACTCTATTGCATGCAGATTGATTTGCAAAAATGTTCAAGCTTGAATCTGTCACCTAGATTCATTTTTATTTTTGCATGCTTTCCATCATAATTTATATTCTAAGAAGATTAAAAGGTAAAGTATCCAGATTGATTTTTAAATAAAATCAAACACTGGAAGGATCTCTCTGGTCTTTTGCTGCTTGAAATGTGGTTTGAAGCGTCTATATGGAAACATGGCTCCAGGCTCCAACACACTGATGATGGAATTAGTAAGTCAGTCCACCCTTATGACTTGGGGAAGCCATAAAGAGCATCTATCAGGGATGGCAGGCAATGAAGGAAGAATCGTATGTAATGTCAGGTGGCTGAGGACAGAAAGAAGATGAATGGTAATGTTACTACGAGCAGACATTTGCGGGTTCAGTAAGGGATTATTTAAAATGATGGACCAAGTAAAAATATACAAATCACCCACTGCAATTTACCTTGCTTTATTGGAAAAAGAAAGTATTTATATCTTAAAGATAATGTTTGGATCAAACCTGACAACTTAAATAATGAAGACTTTCCACGATAATTCGTGTTGATTTGATAGAGGACAGAATGACCATTGAGTGAAAAATGTTTTTCCCAGGAGTCTGCTGTTTGTGACGGTGTAGAAGGTTAGTATGTTAATAATTCCTTGGTGATAATTGTGGTACTGTTTCTATGGCTCAAAAGTTCAGTAATTCTTTTAAACACGGAGTTATATAAATGTTTTTATACTTTTGATCTTTTTTCTATTCAGAAAATATTCCCAAATTCTATTTCCACACACTGGCTCTGCAGCATAGTACACTGCTGTATCAGTTACAACTCACATACACTTGCTATATTTTTCTATGTCCTATTTTATAAAATAACACTGATTAAAGTAAAATTAAGAAGTGAAATTAATATACCTGAAAATCTTGTTATGTTCTAGCCATAAAAAGACTGAAAAAAATCTTGAAATATTTCAACAATTTACTTTAAGCACACAAATTACTCAAAGTATTCTTAATGGTTGATAGCTAAAAAATATGTTGATAATTGCAAAATGTAATAATTAAAAATTGCTACTGAAGTTTCTAGGGAATTGAAAACATTTAATGGTGCAGTCATACTCAGAATATAAACACAGATAAACAAATCTGGCTGCATAACCGCATAGGTATTAATTAAATTAGAAAAAAATTTAAACAAGAAGGGTAATGGTATGAGCAAACAGGTCTCCAGGATTTATATTTAATGGCGCAAGAATTTAAGCAATAACAAGATTGGAATCTACTTGTACAGGAAATTGTTTGATGATAACCACTGAGATTAATGCCCTGATTTCACCAGCCAGTTTCATTTCCTTGAATTGGATTAGGCATGTTTTGATATGCAATTGACCCCCTAATGCTGATAAAAACATTTTTTGAAGAGTTATGGTTTGCAACAGAAAGTGAGAAAGAAGTATGATTTTGAGTTTCATGTACTTTATGGAAAACACAGGCATTGCAATCGAGTGGTAGAATAAAGAAAAGCTTTACTTGTTGGAGACTCATGCTACTTTACGTGAGAGATGAAATTAACATTTGTGTTTATAGATAGGTACATGGTCATAAAATATGGTCTTGGATCTTCAAATTAATGTCTAGTAAGGTATATCTACAATGGAAGAGGCACTACCCACAATATAGGATGTGTTGGCAGTTGACACAACCACCACAATGGGAAAGAAAGGACTATGGTAGCTGCAATAGCAGCTGGGTGTAAGTCCAACATTATCAGCATATTGCTCAAATATTATCTGATGTAGTGATGACAAAACATTTGTTTCTCAATATGATATTTTATCACAAAGAAACCATACAGCTACTAAGTAAGAACCAGACACTCTTACATATGTATTTCATCTGACATGGGGTTGCCTTCTCTTCACTGGGCATCTGAAAATCATTTGGGCTTAACTATCAATTTGTTCTACCAGCATGAAATCCCACATTGTATTGTCCAGGCCAGATAACCACTTCATAGCAATAAAAAGTATAAGTAGGCTCCAAAATATGTTTTTTCAAAAGTTACTTATCATAAAGTTTTAATAGTTGTTAACTGAGATTATATAATACATTGTAAGTTGCAAAACTTGTATAAGTTATTACTGGTGTGCTAGCTCAAAGTCATGCTTTAGAAAATAGAACAACACATTCCCAGAAATACTGTATATTTAGCATCAGAAATATTTATGCAATACCATGTCTCCCAAGAATACTATTCATGAAGAAATTATTAAGTAGACACATTAGAGGCTCCAGCATTGTACAATAGTTCTAACACTCATATTGTAAATGGTTTTTATTCCCCACAAATCACGGCTCTGGAATGTAAATGTTAATTGTCCAAAAGGAAAAAAATGCATCAATGATTGTTTCATTCAACTATAGTCTGTATCTCTCATCCAGGAACTCTGGCTTGATTCTGGAAAGGGTAGTTAGCCATCAACATCCAAAGACACTTTAGTACATACTGTCAGTGAAAACTATGCTTATTGTTTAATAACTGTCTCTGTCCACTCTAATACCCACCTGGGCAATAGGTGGCAGTCTCACCTTAAGAGCACACAACCTGGTTAGCAGAATGTTCTAGAAAGATTTAAGTAATTCTATCAATTTATCACCAAGACCAGCTGAGATGCTAGCTAAATAAAAGGCCATCTGAAATAGGAAAACATGAGTCTCAGCTGTGGACCCAAGACAAGCTTCCCCACTGGTGGCTTTATCTGTCTCTCCACTTCATCTTCTAATCTCTCTCCAGACAGAGCCCTGTAGAAACGGCCACTGAGCTACTACAAGAGTTTGTTAACAACTAGAGTGGATAAAAGGTCAGAATTTGCTCTCTCAGGTTGTGCTCACATCATCTTCAGCCCAAGATGAACATTTTGTAATGCCTTCATGGAGGGGTGTATCTGCAGAGAATTTTCAGGTTGAACCCTTTTAAGATCACATTAACCACAGAGATTACTCCATGGTGGGTTACATATCCATTTCCAAGGTTCACATTGAATCAGTTACTGGTGTCCTCTCCTGGTTCTCCATTCCCAAAGGCATTCACCCATAACAAGTGACATAAGCTTTCCCTATGCCTATTCTGACTCTATTCTGCTGCGTATACCAGCTATATTGTGTCTACTGACTCACAGGGTCCTAAATAAATCATAGTGTTTTCTTTTGTGATTGTTCTCCAAGCCAACTGCCCAGCCAAGTGCACAGATACACTCTATCTTTCATTTTTCTGTTATTTTCTTTCCTTCTTATTTTTCCTGAAAATTTTGTTTATTCAACATGCCCCTTTTCTTGATACCTTCAGCCATCTGTCCCTGTCTTTTTTATTTCTGCACTTTACATTGTCAGAGAAACAGGTGCGTGTGTACTGAGATTTTACAGTGCCGTAAAATGTTTTACTAAAGAAATGCCTATGCATCTCTTTTTACCTGCAGTAAAATTTCACATCCTGAAATGATGTGTCTTCGGTAACACATTATATAAATTGAAATTTCATGTGTGGCAAAATAACTTGGATAATGTCAGCTGGTCCACATGCAAAATGTAGCAACTCTAGTTGAGACACAATGTGGAGTGATTTTTACTGCACTCTCCGCTATGCTTTGTTTATATTTTTCTTGTTCTTTTGGTGCCTAATTATGAAAATATCATTCACTAAATGTCTTAAAATTTTCAGTGGCGCTTCTTCAGTTTAAAATGCAAAGCGAAGCACTGTTTTTTTTTTTCAATACGGGTTTTCTATGATAGTACTTTGAATGAGTCACTCATCCTGAAAGTGGCCTTCTAAATTACTGTGAAATAACCGTGGATGCTATTACATACACTTACAGATGTGATTTAAATTCTCTGGAACTCTGTTGCACTGTGAATGAGAATAAGCAGCTTTGAGAGATTTGACTTCACACTGGCAAAAAAAAAAAGTGAGCCCCACTCATTAGGATGGATATGCTAACTGAACCTATAAAAATCTTTCAATATCTTCCGCATTGCAAGTAATTTGACTATCTATAAATGCCTTATAATTAAGGAGCCTGTGGAGTTTTTACCATCAAACCTGCATTCTCTTACTGAAAACCTCCCTTTAAAGAGCTCAAAACAAAAGGTAGGAAACCCTTAGTCATATTTGAATTAGTGCTCCAGTTTCTCCCAGAGAAGTCTCTGCCTTGTCAGGAAATGTACTCTTCTCCCAACACACAAGGGTTTACCTTCAAGTATCACAATAATTACAGAACAAAAAACTTACATTTGAAATAGCCTTTGTAAATAATTATCTTAAGGTTTTGTTTGGCTGTATAATCACCTCCCCTCCTGCTCCAGCCCCCTGCAAGTCTTCAGGATTCCCAATGGGCTTGCACAGACCAGCGTTTAGTCAGCCTGTAATGTTGCTGTGGAACAATGGAGAGATGGAAGAGAGGCAGGAAGCTAGGCCTATGAGGTGCCAAGCAGCTGAGGAAGCCACAGCACAGTCGTCTTTGCAAGACTGTCAGGAAGATCACAGGGCAAGAATCTGAAGAAAAAGAAAATGCAGTCCAGGAGTATAACAAGCTGTTTTGGTAGAACTGCAAGATAAACCAAAGGAGTCGGCCTGGCGTCTAAAGCAGTATTTACGGTTGGTAGGAACAAAGAGTAAAATCAAATGTGAACAAGACTTTTGGACTCAGAAACGGGAAGTAATGAATATAGACATTTGCCTATAAAGCGTCTTTAAAAACTAATGTGAACATAATTTTCTCCACACATTTGGTTAGACTTTCAGAATTTCTACCTTTACATAGTTTTGGCAGGTTTTTACAATGTATCAGCAATAGTTTATTCTGGGAATTGTTATTACCAAATTGAAAAATAGTATGCTACTATATAGATAATATAACTATACAGAAACACACTCAAAAATGCAGTGACTGAGGGGGAATAATTAAATTAGTCTTTGGATGGCATTCTTAATCAAAAAGTAGAACCTGCAATTCTTATTTGACAGGACTCATGGATATCCCATCTATAAAAACTAAAAACAATTTATTTTCTGAGTAACTAGCAAATATTTTCATTTGTTTTCTCATTAATACTACTCATTTATTAATGTTTCATTTTCCATTACATATGTAATGGTCCTCTACATGGGTTTTCTAATTCGCTCTTCCTAGTTGAGGCTTTGGAGCACTTATTTTAAGGTTTATTTCAATGGCATTTGACTCAAAGACACTTTCTCTAGCAGTACGCTTCCTTTAAACCTACCATTGTTCTGCTAATAACCAATGCCTCGAACTAAATGTTTGAGACATTGTCTTTAATTATATTATTGTACTTTCATAAGCCACAGCTTTCAGTGGTCAATAAGGCAAATATTTTAAACAGTAAAATTTGGTTTGCTGTAGAGGTTTGAAATGTTTTAGCTGTACACAACACACAATCTGTCCTACAGACTTTCCAAGTTTACAGATGCATTATTTGCATGTGTTTATGACAATGTTCTTAACTCATTTCATTTAACCTTTTGTTGATTCTTTGTGGACTTCACACCATTCATCTCAATCATACTCATCTACCTTCCCAGCTGCCCCATACCCTTGCAACAGTCCTGCCCCTAGGGTAAAACAATATAAAATGTATAAGAAAATAGAAAACAAAAACAGAAACATCAAATCTTATCATGGAAACCATAGTGTGACACAGTGAGTCACACAATTCTTTAGTCTGTATATTATTACTTACAAGTGTTCCTGGAAACGGGTCACACGTCTGCTTTCAGCCCTCGGGCTTCTGCTACGTTTTTAATGCTGGGCCCTCACTGGGCCTCCTCTTGGATATCCTGTTGTTCTGTGTCCTCACATTCCTCTAACTTTGGGTTTGCAGGATCAGACCCTGCATGTTCTCCAGCAGATCACCTCCTTTATTCTTCCTTGAAGTTCATAAGTGTATAACATACCTATACATGCCATGAGGTGAGCAGCATTGGTCCATTAAGACCTCCGACCACAAGTGGCCTTGGAACTACAATCCCTCACCCTGTTAGTCCAAATAAATCCTTTCTAGTTTGTATCAAGAGTGTATATTAAGGGCATGGAGCTCACTAAGCCAGGGTCATCTGACTTTCTTGGCAGATAATAGCCTGGTTCTTTGCTACAATTTGTATCTTGAGAGAGGTTTGAATATCTTGATTCACAGAAGAAACATTCCTGCATGAAGATCACTACATATTTTTTTATGTCATGTAGTAGAAATAATAGTTATAAATTAAAAACTACACTTTGAATTTAGTTTTATTTTCTAGATAATGGCTCTTTAACATGAGAGACTCAGTGAGAAATGATGAATTGGAAATTTTCACTTTCCTATTATTTTCTTACTATTGTACCATACTTGTACAAAGCATTATAAATATAGACTAAAGTATAATTACTAAACACATCACAATTCTGCGTTTAATCAAAATGTATCTTTTATATTTTAAAATTATAGATGCTTCTAGAAAAGCCATATGTGTGCTCATAAAAATCACAGACTCCATAAAATACATGTGTGGTTTCATATACTGTTGTAAACTCTACCAAACATTTTGCTAATATCATTTTTATTTTACGTTATTTAATTTTTATTATTTTGTGACTGTATGCATATGAGTTACACCGATGTCACAAGATACGGAGATTAGTGTCACTTGAGTATTTTCTCTTCTTGCATGTGAGTTCTAAATATCCAAATCATATTGTCAGGGTCAGCTGCTAGTGCTTTTGACACTGATCTGTTTTGCTGGCTCTAAGCAGTTATTTATCAAAACATCACCCAGTAATTTTATTTTTTTTTTACTTGGCCAGTTCCTCATCAACTCTTTAATTCTGTCATGAAGCTCTATTTTCTCAGAATCTATGAAAAGCAATAATTGATGGATAGACTGCGAGAAAGTACTATGAATTTAAAATATATTTTGTTGGGTATCTTATTTTATAATTATTTAATTATTTGTTAACTATGTGTAAGAGTATGTGTATATATTCGTGTGTGTCCTTGAGTGGGTATGTACACTTGAGTACAGGTGACCTTGGAGACTAGAAGTATAAGTTTGCATGCATGTGGAGGTATAGGTAGTTGTGAAGAGCCTGTCATGAGTGCTAAGAACCAGACTCAGAGCCCCTATAAGAGCAATTATAATATTTAATCACTGAAACATGCCCAAAACTCTATTTTTAATGCTAACATATTTGAGCTCTTACAATTTAAATCTAATAACCAATAAAAACTTTTATAGACTGAAGACTTGAATAAATGCGGAGTGTGTTCTAAGTGTATCGTTATTGCCTTGAAGTATCATGAAATTATCTGACTTAGTAAAAGTTTCAGAAGATTAAAGATTATTCTTCTTATTTTATGGAAATATTTTTTTATCCTGAGATTCAAATGCTGAAACCTTAGTGCCAAGTTTGCCACTGTTAAGAGATGTTCAAATCCTCTCCAAAGTGAGACACAATAGAATATGAGAACCTTAGGGAGATCAATGTCTTTGTGAACATTCATTTTCTAAATGAAAGCTGGTACAGGCAAGTTGTTTAAAGAAACTCTACTATCTCTCTTCAGGCTCAGTTTCCTTGCACAATCACAAACTCCTTCATTACACATCTCTGTTCCTCCTTATGTCTTTGTGATGTGGCATAGATAAAAGATGCCTTATCAACATGTTACATCGTCCTGTGTAGACTAAAGAATTATTGAGTCTTTATTTCATAAGTAAATCTATACTCCACTATTATGTGTTAGTAACAGACAACAGATTAAGGTAGAATGGATGGCTAGAAGAGGGAAAATTACTTCTAAAATCAGACAAATCATACAGAAGAAATGTGAAAATTTTTGAAGTTACAGAATATGACCTTTAAAGTAGTTTAAACCTGGAAGCTCAACGCCTACTCTGAATAAACATTGCTTAAGCAGACATGATACTTGTCTTTGATTACAATCACTTTGAAACATTTTATAACAATTAAAGCTGGAAACAAGCATCTTCTTTCCAAAAGTTAAATTTATATTAGGTACTAAAAATATAAAGAAAAAAATTAAATATAAACACTACATATACAATGAAACGAAATGTAGTCTATGTATGGATACAGTGATACCATTTTCCCAGGGAACATTTCTTTGCAGTAGCTTTTACAAATGCAAATTTATAAAAGCTGGGTAGAAATGGGTATGCAACATGAAGAAGACACATGTGAATTTCTGTGGTAAGCCTGGTGAATTTAGAGCAGAGGCACTTAAATATTTCTTGCCTAGAGTCTACAATATTTCTCTGTATCATGAAATTAATCTATCCATTTCTTTTGTTTGTAACATATTAGCCATTAATTTTATACTGATCTCAATTTTATTTCATCTGCTTATCTGTGTCTTACAATCTATTGATTATTCATAAAGTGACAAGGGTTGAACTTAGAGTACAACCCTAAATAGTCAAGTGCTCTACAACAGAGTTGTATGCCCCTATTTACTCATTTTCTGATGTTAGAGATGAAACCCAAGACCTTCTAAATCTTTTTAAAGCTCAGCATCTGCTCTATCACCAGGTTCTAGCATATGACCACTATTGACAGGTTTGGAAACTTGTTCAAATTCCCAACAAAAATCCTTTTTAAAACTTTTTTTTTTTCCCATATAAGCTTAGTGGCAAATGGCAATTTAATACACTGAGTTCAATGTGTTTTTAGTCTCCAAAATGTTGTTTTCAGATCCAGGTTTATTCAGCTTCTATTTTAGTGACATGAAAATCTTTTTAAAATTTAGCTAAATTTTTATCAAGTAATATTAAAATACTGTAAAAGTCCTGTTTATTACAAACCGTTTTTGTTCTCCTAATTAATAATTATATATGGTTCTCCAGTAAATGATGTATTTGGTTTTTGTAATCAACAGTCATGTATTACAGATGTAAATGTATTTTCTTTTTTAATTTACTTAAGAATTAGATATTTTAAAATCTATTTTATATTGAAATACAAAATCATACTTTAAATGCTATAAAATGTATGTTCTAGAGAACTACCATGTGAAAATCTAATTCAAAGTAATATACCAATAACAGTGAGTGTGGTATAATATCAATGCGTTATGTTGCTGAGGTAACTGTACCTTAAGTTGAAATGTAATGTGTTATGACTGAATGGCATTATTTAAAGATTTAAAATACTTGAGTAAAAATAATACATAATTGCCTTGATTTAGGAAACAATATCATATACTTTAGCTTGAATTTAAAGCATAATTATTTTAAGGTATTAAATTTTTAACACTTGAATACTTATTTTTGAACATTTTAGTAAAATTTAAGATAAATATCTGCTTAAATTCAGTACGTATCATCAAATTCCTGATATAATAGATACCAGTTTATTGAAAGCTGTCAAAAAAAGTTAAATAATCCTGTACCTCTCACTGATGGCATGCAACATTTTCAAACATTTTAGATCTTATTAGCTTGATTTTTATTCTCATTCATTTCATTAAAATGAATCTGTCAAGATTTTTTTCTAATATTATGTGGTGTGTGTGTGTGTGTGTGTGTGTGTGTGTGTGTGTGTGTGTGTGTGTGCATACATGCATGGTGCTAGTGAATTTGTGCATTCCTGAGCATTTATGAAGAGGCCCGAGGTCAATGTTAGGTTTCATTCATTCTTTAAGTATTTTTCTATAGAAAGTCTTCATTTACCTGGAATGAATAATCAGGGTACATTGCTGGGAAACCAGGGGTAGATCTGGTCAGAGTCAATATTTTCTGGGCAGTACTTAATTAATGTTTGCTTCAAGTTTGACTCAAAATTGTGGAACTGGCTTTTCTCTAAGGAATCTCTGGAGTCCTAGTTTGAGATTAAGTTTCTTGACTTTATTAGATCCATATTTCTATTTGAGGAACAAATACTGAGAAGAATGACACGTAAATATTGCACACAATTGTCAAAGCATAGCAGTCCACAAACAAACAAACAAACAGAAACTCGAGCAAGTTGAAGAATGTGGTGCTTTACACCTATAATCTCAACACTTGAAGCTGAGGTTGGAGCTCTTTGACTTCAAGGCAAACTAGGACTATATAATGAATCCTGTTATAGCCTGAATTACATAAGAACACCTGGATTCAATTAAAAAGAGAAAAAATAAAAGAAAGCATATCAAAACAAAACCTTCAATGAATGAAGGACAGTCTTACCTGCAAAGAATAGTCATCAGCTCAGGAAAAAAATCCATGCCAACACCTCTTATACATATAAGGCAGATAAGTGACTCAAAATCCATGCAGATTTAGAGGCACAGAGAAAGAAAAGAGACAGGGATATTTTTGAGTCTGATAATGTAGATGTGGCCCATTGCCATTTTACACATTTCAGCTTTTAAACAATATAGGCGAACACATCAGCACACAAAATCAAGACAGAAGACAGTGCAGAAAAGTAGGAGTCAAGAGTTTGGATCGCTGCCACTACCCTGTGTACAAGACCTCAATGTCTCCCTCACCTACAGCAAGAAATTTACCAGAGAAAGAAAGTATTGTAGTTGATGACGGGACACACCAAGGCATTAATCAAGTCTATTTATTTTTATAAATAAACAAAATAATAAATTAATAAAATAAATAGACAAAATAGTTAGTTATGTGTGAATACATGCCCTAAAATTTAGGGCTGATTTGAAGAACATAATTATTTTTGCATTTTTTAAGTTTGTGTTTTGTATATTTAACCTGTTACATGGAGAAATATTATGGTTAAAAGAATCTCTCTGGATAGTAAGTGCTCATATCTATAGTGAGTAGAGAAACTATGAGCATGGATGAGAATGGGTCTGTGAGGTAGGACAAGAGTCCTCCACCCTAGAGCAGGCTAGTGGGCTCATGTGCTAGATCTATCCTACTGTCTGAGAACTGCCAACCAATTTCACCGATGACCGTACCAATGTGTACTCCCACCAATGGTGGATTAGGGTTCCCTGTTTCCTACTTCATTTCCAACTTTCTTTGTCTTTTCTGTTCTTAATTGGACTCATTTTGACTAGAGTAGGATGAAATATCAAATTAGTTCTAAATTACATGTCCCTGATGGCTAAGGGTGTTGAAGTATTTATTGGTCATTTTTATAACCTATGAGCAATCTTTTTTTTTATTGGTATGCTTTGCTTCTCTTTATATATCTGAGTCTCATGCATATTCTAGACACGAATCATCTGTGAGATGTAGAACTGGCAAATGTTTCCCCAACAGTTTAATGAGGTTCTCCTTGTTGATGTCTTAGTTCCTGAGTGACTGGGTTCCTATACAGTAAGTCTTGATGCAAGTATACCTCCCACTCTTCGAGAAATTACAGAGCTTCATTCTTAATATTGGGGGGTTTGGTTAATTGTGAATTGATTTTTGATCTGGGTAAGAGATAATGGTCATGTGTCAGTTTTCCACAAACCATCTGTTAAAGATGCTATATTTTATTCAACATATATTGACATCTTTATAAAATATCATTGGGGTGGTTGTGCATTGACTTGTGCTAGGTCCTCAGTTCTAATGGATTTGTCAATATGTGTGTTTGTGCTAATACTATACAATTGTTAAAATAGCCCTGACATATAACTTGAAATCAGGTTAGTGACATAGTAATGACAGCTTAGATGCTCACACCAAATGAAAAGATAATAATGTCATATATAAAAAGTTTTTTCTGCTATTAAAAAAAATCATGAACTGATGAAATTTGTGGTAAAAAGCTAGAGCAGTTAAACATACTATGTGAGGTGACTCAGACTGAGAAACGTCATGTGCTGTTATTCATATGTGGATCTTAGTGCAGATTGTTAGTTAAAATTGGAGTTCATATTGTTCCCCATGACATAGATAGACACCACTGGTGAAGAGAAGGAAGGAAGCCACTGATGGAGGGAGGACAGTGGAACACAGGTGGTAAGAAGGAGAAAGGGAGAATAGTGTGTGTCTGGGACCCGAAAAACCTACTACAACAGATGGCGCATCCAACGTGGGCCGATTATCCACTTAGAGCCTGAGAAAGATTAAAAAGGGTTCTAGATCGCAAAAATTGAGCAAAGACAGCTTCCAAATTGTATATGTAAATCGGGTCTTTGTACAAACAAAGCATGGTCCGGGTCACATTCAAAATGGCGCCGGCAGGCTGGCGACAGGCAGTGTGAGCTACAATCAGGCGGGTTCCTAAAAACTAACAAAAGACTCAGTAACGTGATTGATTTTAGATTTCTGCTTATTTTGAACAAAAGAGAAACAAATTTTCTTCCTGGCAGCATTTTCTTAGGTGTGCTCTGTTTACGGTCCGTTTAAGAAAACTTAGTGATTCAGCCTAATTTGCAAAAACTGTGCTTCTTTTTGGAGAATGTATTTTAAAAGCTCTTAAGGTTAAAAGATAATTAAAGATTCACAATAAAACAGATTCAGATAAAAAGAAAACCTGTAAACGGGTTACAATGTTTGTAAAAGGTACATAGGCTTCAGAGAGAAAATAAAGAGGTTAGAAAAAGTTTTTAAAGCGAGAAATAGAGCAATAAAAATATAATAAGCCACGTAAAGATGGAAAATAGACACAAAATCTGGATTTTGGTTGTTATTGTGTTTTCTTTTAATTTTTTAACTGTTAATGAGCTAACTGCAAAAAGACAATGGATTGCAAAGGCTACTAAGTTAAACAAGAATGTATATTTTAAAGGTATTTTGATTTTGAAATTTGTGTCTAAGGATTTATTGCTTTGGAAGAGTTCTGTTTCTGTTTCCACAGATGAGAACCTGTGGATTGCTTCCAGGCAAATATGGTTTCATCAACCAAGACCCCCTGAAAAAACCTCTGATGAGAAGAGATGGCCAGATCAGCTTCATGGCTGCAGATTATGATCCAGTCTCAACAATCCATGAGATTTTCAACGCCCCTTAATCAGCAGGAAGTAGTAATAGATAACTTCGCCCAAATTCCCCAAATATTGTTTCTAAATGTTTGTTTTCATTATAAATGGTTAATGGTCATAGTCAATCTCTTTCTAAAAAAAAACGGGGGATATGGTATGTGAATGCTTTTTTAAAAAATTAGATTATTAAATTTACAGGTAATCAGCTGTTAATCTCAAACTGCTTTACATTGGTATAGATTTTGGTTTATTGATACAAATTTAAAGTCAATTTTATTATGCTGTATGTGTTTTTCTATTCTTGTTTAAGGTATGATGTTCATGTAACTGTTTTAAAATTGTAGTGTATAATTAAGAAATAAAGGTTAATAGTCACTTTTGATAATCAAACTTATAGTTAGGTTAGTTAAGATTTTTAAGTATACAAAGATATATTTCAATTAAATAGATAATCTTCAAATACTTCTAAGACCTACAGAATATGGCATTTAAAATGTTTTAAGAGCTTAGACTTTTCTGGACAGTGAGACAGGTCTGTTCCTGGCAGCACTAATTTACTTCAACAGGAAGGTGGGCATTGAAGAAACTCCATATAGAATCTCATCTATTTGTGGTGATGGTGAGCCACTGGAGAAGAAACTGTTTTTATATTGACTGCTTGACAGTATGCTGTTTAAACTGGACATGCAGGTTCCATGGAAAGATGACCTCTGGATTTTGGCAGAGCAAGCCAAGATCATCATTCGGGTTCCTGCTTTACAGAGAAAACTGTCAGACATTCTTCAAGACTCAAAGAGAAACAACGGATGAACTGTGCCAAAATGGGCAGAGCGGATTTCCTGCTTCACTGAAATGAAAAGAGACTTTGGGCCTGTAGGCTAAAGATGAATGCCCCAACTTTATAAAGGAACTTTGGGTAACTGTCCAGGCAGATAGGTGTCATCTCTGTCCTTTCTAGATTTTAGAAGTTGTTTGCACTTCTGGTTTACTTGGGTAAATATTATATCCTTCTGTGGTCTTTGATGTAGTTGAAAATTAGATAGTTATATGTACAGTTTTTCTTAGTCATTTAAAAGATATATTAGATATAAAACTTTAGATTCATAAAGATAAGATAGATGATAGAGTATTTTCTTTAATTTTACTAAATACAAATAGACTAGATATTATAACTGTAATTCTTGCCTGATAGCTATTTTGTTATATGTAATTTTGCTATGATAAAATTGAAACCTTCCTTTTTGATTAGAGAGAAAGGGGGAAATGTGGGAATGCATTTGTGTGTGCTGTATCTTTAAATAAAGGAGCTGTTTGATGGGTCATGGCAGGCACCATAAAAAAGGTGGGAGGAGAGTCAGTTCAGGTAAGAGAAGCAGGGCGGAGTTAGAGGCAGACAGCGCGGAAGCCGCTGAAAGAGCAACATGTAAGGAACACGGGTGAGCTACGGGCCGCCACGTGGCCCGCAGATTAATAGAAATGGGTTGATAAGATATAGGAGCTAGCTAGCAATGTGCCTAAGCCATAGGCCAAACAGCATGAAATAAATAAAAGCGTCTGAGTCTTTTTAGGGACCCGGGCGGCGGGCAGATAAGCGATCCGGGCGACAGATCTGTGGGTCCGGGACCTAGGGCATGGGACCCGACGAACTCGCTACAACAAGTGTGTGTGGGGGGGAGGCTAGTATATGTGAGGAGAAAGAATGAACAGTAGGCCAATAGAGGAGTTGGGGGAGGGATGACTAACTGAGGATGTTTGACAAATCCATATGGAAACCTGCTATTTTACAACCTTCATACACACAGTGCATGCACACACACACACATGTGTGTGTGTCCCATATGAGTTTAATTGGAATTACCCCTACACAAAAGATTGTGTTTGTCTCTGAAAATATAAACTGCTAAATAAAAAACTCAGTGCTAGGTATGCTGGAGCTCCCCAAAATAATACAGCACATTGCTGTTATTGCTATTGGTCACCCACTAGAATGTTATGATAAGATTTTATTGTGGAAGACATTTGTATTAATTAGGGTTTTTACTGCTACAACCAAGCACCATGGTCAAAGAGCAAGTTGGGAATGAAAGGATTTATTTGGATTATACTTCAGCATTGCTGTTTCTCACAGAAGGAAGTCAGGACAGGAACTCAAAACAGGACAGGATGCCAGAAGCAGGAGCTGATGCAGAAGCCATGGAAGGGAGTTTCTTACTGCTTGGTCCCCAAGGCTTACTCACCACCCCCTTCTTATAGAACCCAGACCAATATCCCTGGGATGGCATGACCCACCATGGGCTGGACCTGCGCCCACTGATTACTAATGAGAAAATGTCTTACAGTTGGATTTCAAGGAGGCATCTTCCCAACTGAGGCTCCTTCCTTTCTAATGACTCCAGCTTGTGCCACGTTGACACACAAAACCACTCAGTACAACATTAATCAGAGAATCTTACTGAAGAGTACTCTGTCAACTGGATGAGTGAGGCCATCACCAAGAGTCTTATTCAAGAGTTTGTGTGCCATAATAAGGACTTGCATGGTGGGATCTCCTCCTAGATATGAAAATGGCATTATTTTATGGGGGTAACAAGCCTCTTTCTTAATCAGAGTTAAAGTCCACTCCACAAAATGGAACACATATCTGTCAAAAATTCGTGGTTTGGGAGTGAGGTTAGGCCCCAACATTAAACTATTATTTTTTCAAATGTATATACTATCAAAATACCCTGTAAAATCTTATGTAGTAAAACTATAGTTTAGTGCTCTGGGTTCTCAAATGTTTTCTGGTGCAATAGCTCATGGTGAATACAGAAACTCACAAGTAGACAAACTGCTAAGAACAAATGACTAAGAAATACTCAGCCACATACAGGACGTATCCATCACAGTATCCCCAAAAGGCTTGGGACCACTGTGAAGAAGGGGAGGGAAAACTGAGAGAGCCAGACAGCAGGGAGGACAGTAGGGGAAGAGCATCTTCTGGACTGTCTAGAACCTATACCATCATGAACTCACACTGTTGCCAATATAAGATCAGACCAGGCAACATGGTATCACAGGTTTGGAAGGGTTTATGAGGCCTCATGCAGACTGAGAAGTTATGCTCAGTTGGTTACTTCTCAACAATGGAATGTCAGATAGTTTGTGATTGTTGGTTGACCTGAAACACTCCAAGGGATGACATTACGTCCTGAAGTTGATGTTTAATACAAATCTGAGTTAATGAGCTATTAAATATTTAAAATAAATTTGGAAAGGGTCTCTAGTCAATGGTAAGGACACATGTCTAGTCTGAATATGATCAAAATACCATGTATGAAATTTTCAAGAAGTAAAAAAAGTATTTTTTAACTAAAGCTATCAAAGATAATGATTCTAGCTTATATTCACATGTATATGAGGTAGTATAATTTAATACCTTGCTTTTGTTTAAAAATAACAGAGTGAAGAAGGAAATCAAATTTCAAGGTGTCATTAAGAATCAAAATATTTGGAAAATGTTTCCTTTGTCAGGGTAAAATTCCACGTTGTTATCAGTAGGGTTCTCATAAGTATAGACGAAATAGCTTCATAAAACATGAAGTCAATATATCCAGGTGACTTAAAAGTAATCACTATTTATACTCAATCAATCAAGAAGTTTCACAAAGCTTGTCTTTTATACTGCCCTCCGTAAGTCCATAAGTAGATTGACCCCCCCCCAGAAATAAATGTAGTTAATAGAATCCTGATCAGAATTCAGTTGTATATGAGTAGACAATCAAAATATCTTAAGTATACATTTATGTAATATATGACAACTCAAACTGTAATGAAGTTCACAGATTACTGATTATGCTGTAAATAATGGAGAAAGAGTACATTATCTCATGTAGTAAACTTGACTTCCAACACATACTTAAGGAAAATCTGATACATTATATAGAAAAACTTGTCAGCTATAAAGAATAAAATAAATCAGATATTCTCTATTTATAGATAAAAAGAAAGGGTCTGGATATCACACCTTCACTGAAGAAGCTGCCCTTTTATATGAACACTAACATGCTTTTCAGTAAGAAAAATGAATGAATAAAAGGGTATACAAGTAAATATCAACATTTTTAGAGCCCTATTAATGAAAATAGGCTTAATCAGCAATATAAGGAAATATTCTATTATATACCAAGTCTTTCTTCAGGATGAGAAAATAATAATATATTTTTTGTGTGCTGACTGGTAACTGCCAATATTGTTTAGTGAATTTATAATGCTGTTACAGATGATGTGACAGACACTGCATACAGGCAGTAGTTGATGGAAAGGCAGAATCCTAATACATAAGGAAGCAAAGATATGAAAATAAAATAGTCATGTACTGAGAGTGGGAAAGGAGATGCTGGTGTTTAACACTTACTAATTGTAATAATGCTTTCAGCACTAGTTATTTGCATACATTCATTATTTTATGTTAGAAGAAAGGGCCTCAACTCAGTGTCTCTGGGTTGGCCATGTTTGTGAAAGAACAGTCTGACAGGAGAAAGCAGCAAAAAAAAAGAGGGCCAGCATTTGAGACAAGATACAACAAAGCTTTGCCTGAAAGCAAACAGCAATGCTCAATACATATCTGATAAAATTCACAAGGGAGGGGCACACCTCATAAACATTTTTGTACTGAGCATCTGGATATAGGTTAGCTTGTAAAACTGCAAACACAGTCACATTGAAAGCTTCACATAGTTCACTCCTAAAAAATAGTTTAGATGGGCCAGGGTTACAGCTCAATTTTATTAATCCTACCTGGCAATCTAAAATCCTTGGTCCAAGTCCTTTAAAAAAAATGCAATGAGCCTACTAATCATGGTGTGTTTAGTTGATCTAGAAAATAGCTACAATTTTACTAGAAATATGATGATTTTAGAAACTACTAACACTCATTTAGACACTTAAAAGAACTTAAATTTAATTGGACTCTTACATTAATATGATTATATCTCATAAATTGTGATATCCAAAGTTAAAAAAAATAAAGTGCACAGATCTGAAATTTACATTATCAGTAGTGTTTAAAAATCATGGGTGCATTCCTTATTTGTTTTTAATTTTCATAGATAAATATACATAGTAAACATAACAGATGCCAATTAGTATAATTGAATGTTCAAAAAATAAATTAATGCCTATATTACTCCAAATGAATTCACCCAAATGTTTCATTAGCTTGCTAATGTAATATTAATGAGTGGAATAAGTAAATTATGCTGGTCTCACCACTGTGAACTGAAAGCTAATAATGAAAGTCTCTTCTTTCTCCAGCTCATGCCTGGGCAGGCTCTCTGCTAGATTCTCAGTCACAGATCACACAAGAACAATGTGGGTTACTTTGAAAATTAATTAGACATTTTCATGGAAGCCACAGGAACAAGTGCTCTCCCTCTGAGTTCATGAAGCTGTTTAGTTGGCTCTGTGTCTCCAGTCAGAGAAGCCAGCAACACTGCAGTATCAGCACAGCATGCACAAACAGGAAGCCAAATTCCTCACCAAGTTGTTTCCCTTTTGTGTTATGCCTCTCCCAAAGGTCACACAAACAACTTTGACTTCTGTGCTGACACAGCTGGGCTTCATTCAGTCATCCCGAAGAATGACTTGAGGTGACTTTCTATCTGTCGATCTGAGAAGTCTTAGCTATCCTTAACATCCTCCGTTTGAAATCTAGTGGAAGTGCTCCTGTCTGCACACAGATTTTAATGTTGATTTATTTACTGCTTGAAAACCCAGTGAGTTAGTTACTGAAGTCATTTAATATAAGATGTGCATTTGAAATATTGGAAATGAAAGCATAGGATAAGTATCAGATTATATTTGAACCCTTTATATTTTGTAACTACAAGATGGCCCTGGGGTAACTCCATTCTACTCTCCTTTAATCCTGACACAAGTATATATCTTGGTAATATCCTTAGTTGTGCAAGTCAGATCTCAGTATGTGATTCTGTTTAATGTCCACTGTTACTCCTCACAAGAATTAAGTTCATTCAAAATTCCATTTTCATACCCAAGGAAAATAAATAGCATCGAATATCCAAGTAAAATGATGCTAATTTCTCAGTGTTACACAACACCTGGGCCCATCTGTGAGGAGGGCATTGTGCCACGCAGAAAGTTGTAGTCAATTTCAACAGCATGTAGGTGCCAATATGTGGAATTTCAGAGTGATAGCCTGTGGAATTCATCAAATAGCTGATCTTTTGTAAGAAAATCCTCTCAAGAGCAAGCAATGCCAAATGAGGACCAAATGCTTCATTACAGGGTTTCGCAGCTGCTGATGCTCCTGGGCATGTGTAACATCAAAGAATGTTGCCCTCCTAATGCCTGCTTCCAATCTCCCCCAAAGCCAGTAACTTTACATAAGAAAAAAATATAGCTGGGTTTTCAAAAACAAAGACACTTCTGTTTGTTGTATCACGTAAATACTTCTTTTGATTTATCATTTAATATTTTGGGGAAATGTCTGATTTAACAGCTAGTGATAATAGCTTCAATCCACACAAGCAATGTACAGAATTTATAAAGTTCCTAAAGGATAGAGCATGGATGCTGCATGTCTGAGTATGTGTATGTCAGTTTGCATATAGACTTTCAGTATAACCATTGCATAGAGAAATATAACCAATATCAAGTTTGGGGACTGAATTACATAGGTAAAATTTCAAAGGGAAATAGTAAATGAAGGCTAACTGAGGCATAAGTATTATAAATGTGAATAGTGATATAAATTCAATTGATTTAATTTAGAAGCAACCAACTATACCGTCGGCTGCATGATACACTTACAGAAAGGGATGAAGCCATTGTGTCTGGAAATTATACAGAATAGATACTTTGGCACTTGCTATTGTGAAATGTAAAATTGGATTTTATAATATGTTCTCTGTTTGAAGCATGTGGAGACTTTTCTTAATGATTTCTGGGCTTCAGACTCATATAATATATTTTAGTTCTAAAAATTGAAATTATTATGGGATTTCCCTGTAAGGAAAGTTGAATTAAGCTTCTAAGGACATATAATAAAATGAATTTTATATATAAATAATGATCATCCTGCAGGAACTTGGGTTTTTATGGTGAAATCTGATTCTTGTATTTATGTCAGCAATAAACATATTTGCTAGGTATGAGAGGGCCCTGTGTTCACCTTCCTAAAAATGGAAAAAAAGCTGGGTGGGGGTGAAGTAAGGCAGACATTCATTAATAAAACATGAGAATAGTCCAATTCTTTCCTGGAAGTTATTAATTTTTTTAAAAGTATAAACAGGTTACTGATGTTTCCACTTGTAGATGTCTTTAAAAAGTTAAGGCAGTTGAGATAGTTCTTGGAACTTTGGTAGATTATTTGAACAACTTTTAAAATCTATTTTTCTCATCTGAAAATGAAAATGACCTGGGGTTACTGTGACACAAAAGGTATCTTGTAAGCACTCTGCACTATGTTTCACACTTGAATATTGTAAACCTCTATTAATTGTTAGCATCTCTAACTAGAATTTCAATTTGAACATTATATAACTACAAAAATAATATGCTGATTTATTTTTTTTATTAGCAGTTACTCTGTTTCTTGTGAATTTTTTAGAAAAGTAAGAAAATGTAGAAGTAAAAAGCCAAAAAAAAAATAATAAAACAATTGTACTATGCCACCAATTTTCTTCTGCTTGTGTTACATGCTAGTTACTTGTCCTTTATAATGTTCAGAATTGATTTGAACATAAGTCCATATAGTGTCAAATATATGACTTCTGCATGGAGAAAAATAAAATTATCATTCATGTTTTTGAAATGTAATTTATCATTTAAGTTTATTTTTATAATATACTTATTAATTTTTACACAAAGTAACAATTGCATTCTAAAATTGCATTCTAAAATTCTAAAGTAAAATTGTATTCTAAAATTGTACCAAAATAAAATTAGACCTATAAGGTCATTACAAAATACATTCAATTAGTGGTTGGTTAAAAAATATAAACTAATCACAGATAAGTTTCTAATTGAAAATATAGTTAGTAAGTATATAATTTTGATATAAATACTATATGATTCATCTTAAAAATTCCAAAGGGGAAATTTAAATAGCATTTTATTTCCAATTAAATCTTCACCTGGTTGAGAAATGGCAGCTATTACTCTTGATACCATGGGACTTAAGATATTAAACTTAAACAAAAGTTCCAAATAGCTGTGGAAAATATCACTAAAAGTAAATTTGTTCATCATCCAGTCTCAGTATGTGTGCATAAGACTATATATCCCCCAGGAATTGGGATAAAACAAGGATAAATATGAATGCCTTTGCTGATTTATAGGTTTGATTTTAATTGTATACTTATATCCTTTACATATTAGTTTAATTATCAAACATCTCAGTTACTAAAAACCACAAAAACCTTGTAGCATCTAACTTAGAACTATTTAGTTTAGGGGCAGATGGAGATCATATGGATAATAGAAATTCACAGATAATAAAGATGTCAGGGCAGAGTTGCTCCAGCCTCCCTCAGTGCTGTATTTACTGGAGCTGCCATGAAGATAGGGTGAGTTTGCCCTCCTCCTACACACTTGCACAGCTTCCCAGGGAGAAGACAAATGGCAAGATGGCAGGCAGCCTGAGGGTAGAGAAAAATAGCAAGATGGTATGAATAATCTATAGATGAATAATCAGCACCACCTGACTGTGGGGGTCTGGGGAAAAGCCTGTACGTAACGTGTAATTCATATTCTAAGATCTCCCTTCTGACTGGCGAAATGTGAGGTCACTAGTGTAATCACAAGTGATTGACGTCAATCCACAACAAATACTCATTAATTTACCTTTCAGATGAAACTTCAAAGGAATTAAAAGCTTTCCCATTGTCTTAGAAATAATTCAAATTCTGGAGATAGAGTTAAGTCATTTTGACTGGTTGCTAGACATGCTTTGCAGGTAATTACCAATAAACTTTTGCCTTTTTCCAATAATCATACTTTTATATAAACACTGATGAAATACACAGATTTTAATAAAGGTTCCTTTCCCATAAATCTAAGATATAATTGATGAAAAGACTATAAAAATGAACAATTGAAAAATACATAAAAATTAAATGCAAACAAATAGAAAGTAGGAGTACCAATGAATAGGAAACCATCTATATTTCAAAAGATATGGCAAACATAGAGGCATTTATATTGAGAAATGTATTAATGAAAAAAAGATAATGCAGATTGTTTTTAGCACACATTGTTTGAAGAATAATCATGGAGTGTCAAAAGCTTTAGAGGGATTTATAAAAATCTAGAATTAAATTAGAAAGTGAAATTAAATAAAAGTAGTAAGATATAGATTTTAACGTAAGTCTATACAACATGATAAAATGAGGTCATTTTATAGTAAAAGGAAAAATAAATTTGGGTTTTCTGATTGAAAGATATTTTTAGGTTTTAAACTTGACTTTGATTTCCAATTAAAACTTTAAAGGTTGGTAGCACTCAGAAGCTTGGGAACCACTAATCTAGAGCATGCTACGCTTCATAAATTAGAAAACTCACATTTTATCAGTTTAAAATATATAATGTTTCTAGCAATCCTTAATGTCTAGATAATTCCAGGCTATGGTTCTTTTCTCATGTTATGTATCCCTTATTTATTTTCTAAGAGCACTCTTCCCATGATGACACAGTCATTCAGCTGCTATTCTGAGGAACGCTGATATTCTCCAAATTACAGAGACATTTTGAGGCATACTATAATCACTTTATTCTTGAAGAAAGACATAGTTTCTTTCTCAGTTAATTGGTAGGAACTAACTTCTTGAACCTGCCCAATTCAAAGCCAACGCAGCAGGGTTTTGCACAGAAGAGAGGAAACATCTGTTCTTGGAGAACAGTACTGAAGAAAACCTCACAGGCAGGGCAAATTTCAAAGAGCATAGATAAATGTTTTTGTATTTGTAGAAGTGATGGGGAATTCTAATAAAATTTTACCTCTTTGCCTCACAAGAAACAATTACTGGATTGAAGAAGGAATAAGACAGCAAAAAGACAGGCCCCCGAAGATCATTGGATAATTAGAGAAATAACTGATTTTTGTCATAATTGTCGTAAGTTATAAAGGGACTACATTGCTATTTTTTTCTGTTTTACCTTTATATCATAATAAAAATGGGGGAGGAGTTGTTATGAGCCAGAGTTTGTTTTTTCCAATGCAATGTGTCTAATAATGAGACACAGGGTGGTGAAAGTTTGTGCATTGTATGTTCAAGCTAAGAGATTGTCCTAGGCCTAAAGAAAAGAAAGTATACAAGGAAAGGGGGTGTGAAAAAAGTTCTGAAACAGATGGAAGGGTGCCTTAAGTGGAACTCGGCAATCAGAAGTGCAATAACCAAAACAGTGGTCACAGTGGGACATTTAATTGACGCTGTTGTAGATCTACAACACTGTAAGAGTATTTGAATTCAATAATTCAAGAAAAGTGTGTTTGAAGGATCAATTGTCTGAGTGATGATTAAATCATTTGGAGATAATGAGTTGTACAAGAAATTGACAGGAAGTAGCACTGGAGTCTTCAAGTAGAGAACTGTAGTAGCAAAAGAATAGAAATGGTATATGTGTACATTGTACAAGGTTCTGTATAGAATGGCATTTAGGAAGGACAAACACCAGTGAGCAGGACAACAACCTGAAATACAAAGAGATCTGGGAAAAACAGTGCTGAAAAAAGACACGAGTTTCAGTCATTTCGGGATCTATCTAGGTTTTTTATTACAATTGAACAATAAAGAGATCTCATCTTCAAGCAGTTGAGTCTATGACATATTATAGAAGGTAAGGAAGTGTTAGAGTTTTCCACGAAGGGAGTAAAGAACTGCAGATAAAGAGGAGATTGAACTGGAATAAGCAAATAAAATATTAGATGTTTACAGATGACATGAATATTTGGAATCTGGATTTTTAGCTGGAATCAATAAGTGAAAACAATAGTCAGATATTTTTATGATCCTCCAGAAGACATCAGTATCAAGGTATAGACGAGAAGGAAGAGTTTAGAGCCAAAATTCCACTCAAAGGAGACCTGGAATTCCCAATTTTAGAATTACTTCTAGAGTGCTAAGCTTCCTTTGCGTTCTTTCAAATACTTAGAAGGAATGTTTTGTTGAGAGACTGTTACTCAGATATAATAAAAGTGACAAAAGACACTATTCAAAACAGCATTAAATAGTAACTAAATTTACCAAACACGCTAAGTAATATCATGAAGATTTGTTTATTTAATTATATTATATGAACAAGTGGGAGGTGAAACATCAATAGTTTGTTAAACTATAATTTTGTTACAGCACATATAACTTGCTTTTATCCTGACAGTATTTTAAAATTCAGACTTAAGGGCTTTAATATTCTAAGCTTTTAGCAGAACATGAACCAATCAAAGAAAATGTGATTTTCCTTCGTTAAAAGTAAATCTCTGCTTCAGGCACTGGATATTGTATTACTTTCTCTCACATAAAGAAATAAATAAAACTAACACTCTGTCTTCAATTAAGCAGACAAATTCCTAAAGGGCATCTAAAATAACTATCATCAATTTCATCTTCTGTGGGAAAAAATAGTGTCAATTCTCACTACCTTATCTTAGCATTTTCAGCTTTAAAAAAACAGGCAAATTATGTGTATGTGTGTTAATTTAAAAGATAGTTAGAAATATATTCTTTTGCCTAGCATTAAACATAGATAAGAATATATGATTTTTCACTGAAATTCTATCATTTGTCATTAATTTTCTCTGATTTTTAGACTTCAGTGTCCAGCATGCAGGAACTGAGCACCAGAATATAGACAAGGCATACTTTGAACTCATAGAATCATACATCACAATCCATCAGTCTTGCATTGAGGATTTATGCAAGAGCTACTAGCTAGCAATGTGCCTGAGCCATAGGCCAAACAACATAAACTTAAAATAAGTGTCTAAATCATTTCTGGGGGCCTAACTACGGGTGGCTAAAGGATCTGAGACAACAGGTCTGTGGGTCCAGATCTCAGGATGCCCAAGACCAAAAAACCTCACTACCACACATCAGTCTTGTGACTATGGAATCTTCTAAATCATTAGATTCTTACCCTGCTTGATTCCCATCAGTTGGACTGAAATACTCTCCCTAAAGGTGTTCTCCTTATCTGAACACAGATACTGCAGACTACAAAGTAAGGATTCGGAAGTTGAAAAACTGCTAAAGAAAAGTTAAACAATCTTATTGTATGGTGTCCTTGCAAAGGGAAAACCCCATGTATTGCATTTCTTTCATTCCTTGTTGTTCTTATAGGGCATGAGTATCACACTGAAATATATACAAAGTTTCATGTTAAAAGGGCCGAAGGACATAGCTGCATAGTGACAGACATTTATAAAGCACAGGAAAAGCTTTAGAAATAGTTTTGATTCTCAGAGCTACAGTCTCTAAAAACTCATGGAGTTGTATGACGTTTAATTTTATGTAATAATTTAACATAAGAGCATAACTTAGCATGTTTATTGATGCATACATCCCTGGTAAGCATGTAAGTACTTACATTTAAAATGAACAAAAAGAAACTTCACACCACCTAAAGGCTCCTCCATTCATCACTTTTCCAGTTTCTGGGGAAAATTAACTTAATTTTTGTGCCTAAAGCACACATTTAACATCCATAAAAATGGGAGAATAAAATATAAAAATATAAAATATATAGGTTTCTGTATTGTCTTTCTTTTACTTAGCATCCATTCATGATTTTATCATGTATCATATATGCTTAATTTTTTTATCACAAAATTAACCCCAGCATACATAGACATACCATGTTTATCCATTCATAAGATGATGGAGTTTACACCTACCATCTATGAAGAGTTAACGTCTTGCTTCTACTTTTAAGTGTTAGTATGCCTGTTTAAAATGTTCTCACTGCTTCAGGTAGATATGATGTTAAACAATTGTGTCAGGTTATCTCAAAATTTCCTCAGGATAACATACATAAAGACAACCTTTATGGTTTCAGATTTTCTGGAAGACACTAGAGAGTTCAGATAATTATGGTCCTTTGAAGACTGGTTTATGGAGACAAATCCAATTTTCCCAGTACAGTCAAATGTATCTGCTCACTTCCAGAAGCTGTGATTCATATCTTTGATTTCCAGGTCACTTTCAATTTTGTTAAGTGGAATGTTGGTAGAACATGACAGAACTAATTTATTCTACGATGTTTATTATATATTTATTATACATATTAAGAATGATTTTAAATTTACCCAATATTGAAATATCTAGTACTTAATAACTTAAAGGAAACAAAATGTTTTATTTGAATAAGCCTAAAAAGATCTATATATATCATTTTTTCATTGTAATCTACAGATATTTAATGATGACAATCCTCCCTGAATATTAAAGTTCTATGGTTATATTTTGTCTTCCTTATGATTTAACTTTCTTTTCCCACTTAACTAAATGGAATGAAAATATTCATAAGGCATACATGGATGCATCAACTTCTGGCTTTCACATTTATGTGTGTATTTGCACAAACAGATTTTTATGGTGATCTAAAAAGAGTAAACTCAAATGAGAAAATTTTTTCTTGCATTTATGTAGGCAAGTTTCTATGGTAACATTCTTGATCAAAGATTAATGAAGTAGGTTTAAGCCCATAGTAAGCCCCTACACCCTGCCCATGTCAGGGATGAGATGTAGAAGAAAGCTAACTGAATAAGTCAAGGAGGTTCAAGGGTAGGCAACTGTAGACTGGCATCAGCAGTATGTGGAGCCTCGAGGGGTGGGATCAGACTGTGCTCCTGTGCGTGGGCTGGCCCCTTGGAGCCCATTCCCAGCAGAGGAACACCTAGTCCAGTCTTGAGTTTGGGATAAGGAAACTGGACCTGCCTGGAGTGGGTGTGCCATGCTGAACTGACCCACTAAGGGACTTCTTGCCCTTTTGGGAGAGGGAATGGTAGGCTGGGGATGGATTAAAAGGAGTGAAGGGAGGGGGTTGGGGGATAAATGGATAAAAATGTCATTAAAAATAATAAAAATGAAGAAAAAGAAGAATAAAGAAAGCCAAAAGCCAGGAAGAATCATGCATCCATGGTCTCCGCTTGAGTTCCTAACTTCAGATTTCTGCCTTGAGTTCCTGCTTAGGTCGCTTTAATCTGGACTATAAACTATAAGGTAAAATTAACACTTTTGTTCTCAAGTTGCTTTGGTCATGTTGTTTAAAGCTACAATAGAGACCTAACTAAAGCAAGAATAATGAACATCAGTGCACACATAGGGACTGTGGCAAATTTAAAACATTAAAGGACCTGTGGCTGTTCTGTATGAGCGTCAGGCAGACGGTATTCATAAGGAGAGTTAGGCTTGGTGAGATTGCTATAAGTTCTGTGACTCCCTGCATGTTTGAGATAATTGTAGACATAGTGGGAAAATGTCCTTGTAAGCTAATTGAGTAGTTCTGATTATGTACTCTGGTTTGGAATTGGAGAGTGGTTTTGGGGATGCTAGTCAGGATGCTGAGAAAAAGCTTAGATGCTAGTATAACAATTTCTTTCCTGAAACAGGAGAAAGCAGATGGAGAGTAGATACCATAATAATCCTTAGGATGACTGAATCATTCAAGAACCACATTGTGAGTATTGGAAAAAAAAGACATGCTTCAACAAAGCCATATTATCTCTCTTATTTGTGGAATATTTGGAGTTGTAGTTATATCAAAGGAGTTTACAGTGTTTACAAGATGCAGAGTTCCAGGCCTTAGAGATAGGTTCAAATATGCATATATTTTAATATATATAATATATACTAATATATAATATACTACTATCTATAATGTTTAAAATATTTAACTAATAACTTATATTAATTAATATATTGTTCATAAAATTATAATGAACACAATATAATTTGTAGTTTAAATTACTGAGGTAGTTATTAAATACTCTAATCACAGAAAATATGAGAAAATACATATGCTTATTAACTTGAATGAGTACATACAACAAAATATCACACTGAACGCTCTAAATATATGCAAAGTATATTTCTCTCATCTGAAAACTACAAAAAAGTATGAATGTAAATTTTATTGACATAACTTTATAGTTAGTTTTTAAAATCAAACATAATTTTTAAAAATAATACAAAATTTAAAAAGTAAAAAATTGGACTAACATAACAATTTTCAAGGTCATCAGTATGAGACTATAATTTTGCCATCCTCAGATTATTTTTCTCAAATATCAACTTTAAAATTTAATGTTTAGACTCAGCCAGATGGTTTAGCGTAAAGCATACTGTTTGTCAAACCAGACAACCTAAGTTTAATGCCTGAACCGTGTCATGGAAGACAGAGCTCTTTTTGTTAGATGGCCACACACCCAACAAAAATGAGCACTATAAACAAATGTGATACTTATTTTTAAAAGTATTATTAGAAGACATTAAAGTATATACTATAATCAGTAGACACAAAATTCAATATGGAAAGAAACAGGTAAAATTAATAGTCACTTAAGGAATTTTTATGTAAACCTAATATAGTAGAAAATTCCTAAAATATATTCACATATAAATGAAATTGTTAAATAATGGGTGAGGCATAGCCCTAATTTCTATCTCTTGTCATCAAATGAGGATTCAAGTATGGAATATGAATGACTTCCTATGAATTGTTGGCAAGTGATCCCGTGGGAATTCTAAAACAACTTGATGTCAAGACTACAGATTGCTTTCCACAAGCTGACAACAGGGTCTCACTGTGGAAGACAACACCTACACAACTAATTGAACTTGGAGAAGTCAAACTGGTACTTACAGAGGACTTTAACATCTATGTTCTAACATCTTTGGTATAGGAAGGTACTCTGCATGTTACCTAAAGAGAAACAAACACCACTCAACTACAAACTCTTTGATCTGCATTGGTATCCATCCTGAAAGACAGACTAGGGCAATGGTGGCACAAAACTTGTAGGAGTAACTAACCAATATCTGGCTTGACTTAAAGCCCAATCCATGAGATGGAACCCATGCTGGATACTGTTTGGGTGGTCAATACCCTGAGACTAGATGTCCAAGAAAACTATGCTAAAACCATGTACTACTCTTCCACTAAAGGAGCTTAGCAATAAAATGACTCCTAATGACATTTTGCTATACTCATAGGTCAATGCCTCACTCAGTCATCACCAGCTAAGCTTCTTCAAATAGCAGATGGGAACAGATACAGAGACTCACAAATAGATATTATGTAGAAAGTGAGAAACATTGGAACACTCAGCAGTAAAGAAAATGTCTGCTTCAAATCCTTCCCCTCAAGGTTCAGGGAACCCTATAGGAGAAGCAAAAAGAGAGGAGGCACGAAAGGATTATGGAGGTCACTAAGAATCCAAGTCCCTCTAAATCACCTGAGCACTGTCAAATCAACCTGCAGAAACCAAGGCAGAATGTTCAGAGCTGGCACAGGTCTGTATCTGGTCCTCAGTGCTTGGACTACAGCTTTTAGTTTACTGTTTTATAGGATTCCCTAGTGTTCAAACACAGAGGTTTCACTTTTTGTGTGTTTTCTGGGACCCTTTTCCTTCTGTGTCTTTGCTTTATCCAATTCCAATGTCTTATTTTTGTTTATGTTATTATATTTTATTTTATTATTCAAAAAATAAAGATAAGGTTCACAGATCTCTTTTCCAGTTCTTTCTCTTGAAACTGTTGGAAATCTTGGCACTTTTCCCTGGGGAAGTTTGTTTCTCCTCTCAGCATTTAGTTGCATATAGTTCTTTTGTAGCACTGGATCCCCCAGCTTCCTAGCACCCATCCACATCCACGTCTATTTGTTCAGTCCTTTCTCATATCTGCTTTTATCAGTTCTGTGATTCAACTTCTGACATTTCTAGGAGACATAATCTCACAGCAAACTCCCTGTCCTTCTGGCTCTTAGAGTTTTTCTATAATAATGTGCAGATGATAAATTAGAATACCATCATTAATAAAGAAATTTTTATGGCAGATGAAATAGCACACACTTCTCTAAGCACTTGGGAAAAGAAAGCTGGTTGATGAAGTCTTCAAGGCCAGAATTGCCTGCTGGACAGTTTAAGCTAACTTGGGCTCCTTGAGGCACTCTCAGAAAAGCAATTAAATTAAATTAAAAATTAAGAAACTGTTATTTGAGGGAAAAACTAAATCGGGTTGTAAATGAGAATTTTAAAAACGTGAAAATAATACTCAGATATTATTGGACTCCTTGTCCTTTTGGGAGGGGGAATGGGATGAGAGGAAGCTGGGGGAGGACTGGGTGGGACTGAAATGAGGGAAGAGGGGGTGAGCAGCAATATATATGGTAAAAACCATTTTAAATAAATTTTTAAAAAGAGTTTTAAAAAAGACACATAAAAATTTTGAGTAAAACAATGAGAAAGCCTGGTGATTGATCATAAAAATTATCTCGATATATTCTGCATATATCAATTTATTAAAATTTATTTAGGTAATAAATTTTAACAACAAGTTTTATAGTCAGCATTCATTCGTATTTTTAGAAAGAATTTGTTAGTAAAAATAATCTGTTTACAGTTATTTTGTAATTCTTTCACAATATTTTTAAAGGTTAAAAGCTTTTAAATACATTAATAGATATCCTAGTAGCACAGCAGTGTTTATAATAGATATCTATTGCCACACACCGGCTTTTTCTCACTCTTAGATTGTTTTCTTGCCCTTATTATATTTAACTGTATGAAAAAAGAGATTACAAATTAATAAAAATAGCATTTATGATAAATGACATTTCATCATTAAATTATAATTTATTTGGAAACAAAGTGGAAGTTTCTTTCCAATGTTATGCCTGAAGTCATGTCCTAGAGAGCTTAACAAAATATGTTAACTGTGTATAGACACTGGTATTTATGTGGTTTAGAATCTGTTCTTAAATGCATTCATTTTGTCATTTGAAGCTCCAAGGCACACAACCATTACTTGAGTATTGAAATATAACTATTAAAGCTATTGGGGTATAGTATAAAGAATATTTAATTCTAAAAAAATCATTTAGATCCTTTGTAAACACAAAGAGAATAGTATGAGATTGAGGCATCTCATAAATTTTGTCCTTAGATTTTAACTTCTACAACTCTGTGAAAATAATTCTGATAAAATATAGATATTTTTCCTATGTGTGGTTAATGATATTAATTTTCAACCTTGTAAGTTCTGGCTGTACCTGGGAAACCAACCTTCATTGTGGACAGCACAAATCCATGGGCCATGTTTCTGGACTGAATAAAGCAAACTAATTGGTTATCAACTTGGAGATTGCACTAAATGAGAATAGGAGTGGAAGATAAACTGATGAGAGGGAGGCAGAACATTCCAGCCACAGACCTGAGTCATGCACCCATATCTGCTTTGACAGTTTTCCAAGTCTCAGCCTGCTGTAAGAAAAGACCTTATGTAACTAAGAGAAGTGCTTATATTTTTAATGCATTGTTTTATAATCCATAATGACAAAATATTCTATAAGATAATCATATGTTAAATCGATGTGTACTGATTTATGTAAATAGCTAAAATATTTACATATAAATAAGTATATGCTCCAACACTGTACACAAATGAAATATATCCAGATTATGGAATTTTAAATGTATAAGTAAGAGAATCACTTTTTATTGATGATTTTTTTCTGTAATTTTTAATTTTTTGCTGATGGAGTTAGTTTGAGGTTAAACTAACTCCATCAGCAAAAAATTAATTATAAATGCATGAGAATAATAATTTCCTACACTTAGCATTGAGGTTAGGAGAGCTCAGTTGCACCAGAGGATACATAACCATGAGCTATGTGGAGAAAAAAAATGCCTGCTGACAAGATGTAATAGGGTGTGTGAACACATTCTTTGAACTTTCTCTCTACTAATTATACATCTGTGCTGTTATAATCATATATTGGTTACAATGAGAAACCATAGTAAATTATTTATCTTCTATATATTGTGTCTAAAGGATAAAGAAAAGTTAAGTTGGATGTACTGATGATAAATGGCTAGCAACCATACGTATAAAGAAGGTATTGAAGTAAATGTTTCTTAGTTTTGAAAGACTTTAAAGTTGAAATTTAAGGACATCCTCCTTAAATAATGCAAAGCGTACAGCAGTCATTGTCTTGGGCATCTAACAGCATTGCATCCTGGGAAAGGTGAAAATGAAATTTTATGTTTGTGCATAAAATTTTAAGGCACTGTTAACAGTTCCATAAATGTAATTGTACCTTAAAGGTTCTATAATCTCGATTGTCATTCATTTTGGAGGGTCACTTTTTAGGCTGAAAGAAATGAGAAGGCAAGATGTACTCATGATAGAACAAATATCAATAGTAATGATAAAAGGAGAAGTTAGTGTCAGGTTGGGTATGAAGAAACTTAACTTTGTATTGTTAATAGCAAGTCCTAAGAGGTCCTGAACCAAAGCAAACAAAAAAACAGATAAACTAATATTCAAGAGATAAAATAGTACTCTGAACTTCTAAAATTCTGTAAGAATTTCAGTAGAGCTAAGGGAAACTAATATAAAGTACATCCTATATCACAGTTCGATGAAATATAAGTAAATTTTATTATTTTCAAACTTGGGCATAAACCGAAAGGATGCTCAATCATACCACAAGGACACTTGCTCAACTACACTTACAGCAGTGTTATTTGTAATAACACTGAAAACAATCTAGATGCCCCTCAACTGAATAAGGGATTAAAACAAAAACATGGTACATTTATATAATGGAATATTACTCAGCTATAAAACACAATGGCATCATGAATTTTGCAGGCAAATGGATGGAACTATAAGAAATCATTCTGAGTGAGGTAATCTAGACCCAGAAAGACAAACATGGTATTTACTCACTCATAAGTGGATATTAGGGTAAAGCACAGGATAACTAACCTACAATCCACAGCCCCAGAGAAGCTAGATAGCAAGCAAGGCCCAAAGAGGGATGCATGTATTTCCTTGGAAAGGAGAAATAAAAAATGATCTCCTGGATAATACGGTGTAAGAGGGAGGATGGAGAGATGAGGTAGGTTTGGGGGCTGATTAAAAGTGAAGAGTAAAGAGAGACACTTTTTCTTGGGGGTAGGGGCTCTTCGGATTAGGGAGAAACCTGACACCAGGGAAATCCCCAGAAATCCACAATGATGACTCTAGCTAAGATTCTTAGCAGTAGCGGAGAGGCTGCCCTGTACTGGCCACCTACTGTAATCAGACTGTTGACTACCCCTATGTCATCAGTGATACTCTATTCAGTAAATGATAGAAATAGATACAGAGATCCACAGCCAATCACTCTGCTCAGTTCCAAGACTCTTGCTGAGGAAAGGAAGGAGGTATTGTATGGACCAGTGGGGTCAGGACTGGGGAACCCACAGAGAGAGCTGATCTGACCTCCTGGAAGCTCATGGTCTCCCAACAATTTAGGGAGCCTCCATTGGACCAACCTAAGCCTTTTACACGTGTGTGACAGTTGTATAGCTTGATTTGTTTGTAAGCTCCTCTCAGTGACAAAACCTGTTTGTTTATGTTGCTTTGCTGTATTTAGAGACCTGTTCCCCATGCTGGATTACCTTGTTCAGCCTTGACACAAGAGGAGGAGCAAATCCTACCTCAACTTGATGTGCCATGCTTTGTTCAGGTTCATGGGATGACTGCCCCGAATGGAAAAAGAGGAGTAAAGGAGAGGCAGGTAGTTGGGAAGTGGGACAAAGGGCTGGGGGGTGGGGGAAATTGAAGTTGGTAAAATAAATGTTAAAAAGTTAAATTTAAAAATGACTATTATATATATACACAATTTTTCTCAGTAAATTAGAATTTAAATAATATGAATTTTTGTTAATATGGCTATAGTTTTCTATAAAATCCATTTTAATTGTTTAAAATTTTTCACTAAGTATAATAATCTGAAAGACACAGTAAATTAATGAGTGAATAGACATGCTGTAAAGCATTTTGATTTTTTTACTATGACTCCATGTGTAAGACATGACACTATCACCACAAATTTGTACAATTATTTTGTATTAATTAAAAGTGAAATAGAACAAAAGTTTTATGAAATAAACCCTTATGTAGTATATAAGTTTGTCTAATAATGCTACAAATCATTCCCTATGTAAATCAAGAAGCCACCATTAAAACTAAACAGATAATGTAGTTTTTCAGTAGCTAAACTTTTCAGTAGCTAAAGTAATAAAGACATGTGAATTCTGAGATATTAGAATTTTATACGAATTTGCACTTCATCTTAGGTTGAGAAAGGTTCTTATTAATTCAAATTCTAGAATTTTTGTTCAGTTTTTTGAAAAGGAAAAACTAGTCAGAATAAGAATCAACATTTTAGATGTCATGCACAATGAACTTAATATATCTATATGAGATAGGCAATGCATACTTTATTATTGTTAATTGGCTAGAGTGTAGGAGACATTTTAAAAGCTAAGCTATTAACTTATGGAGTACAAGAAGAATATGATGGCTAGAATATCAAATGTAAATTGCTAAAAATACAATTGTTTTAAAAAGCAGTTTTGAACATGCAATCAGATTCTGAAGTTTAAACAGTCAATTTTTATTTCATCACAATATATAGTAAAAGCAATGATGCATGCATATGAACTAAATCTACTGAACACATTTCCAAATGAACACATTTCTCCTTGGGGCAATGGGAATTAATACAAATAATAAGGATCTATTGACAACTGTTGCTATTATCTGACATCACCTTATCCTTGAGATGCTGGTTATTCAAACTTATATTTGCAATCCTCAGAGAAAACTCATGCATGTTTGCTTTGTCAGACTTAATCTCTCATAAATTTCAGAATATTTTTCAGCAAAGCTCAATTGAAATCACTAAATCAGCACTTGATTTTTGTTTATTTTACAAGATTTGTGTTATTGCCTTCTCTGTCTCTCCCCTTATCTTTATTTCCTCTCTTTTCACAGTAGTGTTTCAATGGCTCATACACATTTTGTACTGCCTGATAAACAACATCTAGATTGCATTAAAAGTGCACAACCAGCTCAGTGATCATTCATGATTAGCATCTCTGCCATGCAAAGTCATTCATAGCCACCGCCCAGAGAACAAATGTCTGCAGCTATATTTATAACCATTGCAAGGCATGCTTCTGATATTGCATCTGATATGTTGTTAATATATTGTGTTATGAGAATGATATGTTGTTCAGTCTATATATTGGAAAATATTTAGCAGTATAACAAATAAAATGTAATTAGTATTATAATTTGTCTTTTCATAAGAAAGTCTGTTCTATATCAAGACCAGCACCTACACTTCACCCATGGTCATGTCAGGTGCACGGGGATTAAGCAGATGGAGCATCATGTGGAAGTGACCTTCTTTTTGACCTGAAAGCATTCTTCATTCTCTTGGGACCAAGGGTGAGCTTATTTTCAATGCTAACGTATTGTCCTGAGGCACTGTATATCAAGTATGTGACATTTCTGTTGAATTATGAAAGCTTTTCAAAGGTATGCTGAGGCTTTTCTGAGACTATACTTTAATCAAATTTATTTCATTGAAAGAGTTAACTTTCTAATTATAAAATAAATTGCTGGATAAGAAATAGATTATGCACTAAATAATCTTCAGAATTTTTCATACATTTATAAGCAAATAAAAATCATTTTCCTTAAATAATAAAATATGCATTTTCAGTTTAAAAGAGATGAACACATTGCATTTTGTATAATTTAACCCTTTAGAGGATTTTCATGTTGTAATAATGCATTAATCATACTGGGACTCATTCTTTTGAAAATTTTGATAAACCAGCATCTGTGTTCCAGTCAATGAGTCAGTGATATTAAATAAGTCACATAAATAAAATTATTAAATTTTAATTATACAGTATGAAGCAAAAAAGTTCTTAGTATTATGACATTTAATTAAGATTGAAAAATGAGATTTGTTTTCATAAGGTTTATTTTCACTGACAAATAATATATAATCTTCATATGATTGAAGCATATTGAATTATGAAGTAAACATTTTGTAAGACTTATCACTCAGGTGATTTTAATAATGAAGTATAGTAAAAATTCATGTACCTATATTTTATATAAGAGAAATTTCGTATTTTAGAATATGTCTCTGTTAATGTCTATATAAGTCTATTGAACTAAATTGTTGCACAAGGTATCTTAGTTTAAAATAAAACTATATATCTTACAATCAACCATTTATAATATTCTCTTTGCTTTTTCTTTTCCTGCATTTATTCATTTTGTGTGCATGTGAGTGCACTGTGTTGTAGAATATTATTTTACTTTAAGGTGTGTTACATTTCTTTATGCTGTGGAACGTTTTTTTTAATGATGCAAATATATGTTGCATTTGCTTAGCTCTGTGAAGCTGTGTTACTTTGCCTGACTAAAACACCTGATTGGACTAATAAAGAGCTGAAGGACAAACAGTGAGGCAGGAAGCAAAGGATATTCAGGGCTGGCAGGCAGAGAGAATAAATAGAAAGAGAAATCTGGGAGGAAAAGAAGAAAGAGCAAGAGAATTAGGAAAGGGGGATCCTGGAGTCCAGGACCCAGAAACACAGCCAGCCTCATTGTAAGAGTGAAAGTAAGGTATTCAGCAGAAAAGGGAAAAACTCAGAGGCAAAAGGTAGATGGCTTTGGGAGCTAGCTGGTGAGCCCCCCAAAAAAGTCCAAAGAAAAAAGAGCAAGAACAACCAACAACATTTTGGCAATCCCACATGGGGCTAGAGTAAAGAAAAAAAATCAATAACATCTGTGTATAGGCATACACACCCCTATGATACCTGATAGGAATTAGCCCTCTTTCCATCATTTGGGTTCCATGGTTGAACTTACACAATCAGACTTGGCATCAGGTGTCCTTATCCCTTGAGCCATCTTCCCAGCCCTGTTAGTTTCACCATCATGACACTAACATGTGGTGCTTTCTGTGGGTTATATACTGACTTCCCTGCTTGCTACAGTAATATTTTAAATTTTCTATTTTATTTTTCCTCTTTGATCTGGAGTAATGGACACTTAAATCATTATATTTTCTTCTGAAAATTTTTTATTCCTGGAGTGATTAAACCAACTCATAATCAGAGTACTCCAAAACTTATTTTAATCCTCTTATTTATTAAGTCATTGAATCAATGCACTATTATCCATTCTCCTGATACCAGAACAACAGGTACCACAAACAGGAAGACTGCCATTTTCTGAATCATAGCTTTGTTTTATTTTCTATTCTTCCATATCTTTTCTTCAGTTAACTAAAAATGGTAAGGATGTGAAGATGGTGTGCACATGAAATTTACAAATGTAGTCAGTCCTAAGTTGTCATATTGACCTGTCTATAGAGTGAGACATTGGGCCATGTCAGAGAGCCCTTGGAAAGAAATACATGAGCTCCTAGACAAAGCAGCAGAAACTTAATCTCAGTTACTTTATAAGTCAAAATTTTTAGATGGCATTTATTCTACAGCAGAAAATGATTTTTCCCCATTAGAAACCAAATACAAACAAACCAAAGAATGAGATAAATAAATGTGTTTTCAAGCACTAGATTTTAGGATACACATTGAGAAACATTTATCTGAAAAGAATTGAAACCAGGAAAAGATTCAGATTTTGGAGTATAAGATACTCAGCTGTTCTAAAAGTTTATAAAAGTGTTAGAAGTGAAGTTTAGCTTCTATTTTATACATCTTATACATGTAACCTGAAAATAATTTTTGGTAATATTTTAAATAACTTTGCACATATAACAGAATTCAAAGGCATGAAATTTCACCTTTTTTTAAATGTCTTGATTCTCAAAAAGCTTTGGAGTTTGCCAAATGTCAAGTTTTAGAGATTCCGCATACTCGGTATGCAATGTGTTGTGTATCACAGGTTACTTCTCTAGGCTTATTTGTCTTAGCAATTCCTGACACCTCTCAAAAACTTCAGAATTTACACTGCACAGAAAGTTCTTGATTATTGACAGTGATTTCCTTCCCTGTCCTTTGCTCACTCTAACCATTGTTCCAGCTTGAGCTCAGCTAACACTACTCCATAAGCTCTAGAAACACACCAGCATCACATCATTGTTTGCCTGAAGCAAAGGTTACCCATTGCTTTCCCTTGCTGGAAAAAAAACTCTGAGGTCAAGGCCAGTTCCTGCTAATGATGCCTGACTGTAAATCCACTGGGGAGCTAATAGACCTCACAAAATGATGCAGAACATGTAAAAAATGTCCTCCTTTTTATTCTCAGGTGATGCAGCAGCATGTAGCTTTGAGAACATCTACCCCTTTAAATGCTGTGGTGAAAGATTAAAAAAAAGTGCTATGATATTATGGAACTTAGGGTGAATAATGCAATGATATATTTTGTAACTAATTATACTGGACCCCACTAATTCCAATTCTTTTTATTTAAGTGAGACAATAAACATATTAAAGTTAATATAATCTCTTGAGTCTTTTCCAACTTGCAGTTAGAAACTTCTTTACTCACATATTCTATAAAATATATGACCTTAACTAATACCCATCAGAAGCAATTGCTACTCATTATATTACCATATTATCAGTTTGTTTGTCAACATTGCTTTTTTAACAATCAGAAGAATAGCAATTTTTAAAAGCTGAGTTATCCAGAACACTCAGTTGACCTCAACCATGTGCTCATACATCCACAATTAAAGGATTATTTTAACTGATAAAATTGTAAAGAAAGGCTCTGCTCAAACAAGATATGAAAATCATGATGAGAGGAGAGTTCTTTACAAGAAATTAAAAACTCAAGGCATGGCATGAATTACAGTTGAGATGTGGCATGCATCCGTTCATCAGTTGTAGAGAATAGCTATTGTCTAAGCACTATTGCTGTTTTAAGAGCAAAAGAGGGGAATTCAGACAAAAGATGCCAGAGAACATCAGATGTAATTGTTTTCTCAAGACACAAGTTGGGACAGGGTGTTCTCGTTGTGGACTTTCTACTTCAGTTTTGGTCCCTCACTCATTTTCCATGATCCCATATATGTAGTTATCTTCACAAAAGCTTTAAAACATAAAAACTTATTGATCCCTTGGTTGTAAGAATGTAGTAAGAGGTTTCTGTCCCAGACTTTCAGGCCTAGCCTCAAGGTTTAGGCCCACAGACTCACAGACCCGCAGACACACAGATGCTTACAATAGTTTTAGGCTGTTTGGCCTAAGGCCCAGGCATATCACTTGCTAACTTTTTGCCCTTAGTCTAACCCATGACTCTTATCCTGTTCAGCCAAGCAGATCGGTATCTTTTCTCAGAGCAGTATAGTTGTCCTCTGCATCTTCTGGCTTGTCTGGCAACTCTGGAGTCTCTGTGGCATTTCTGCTCTGTTTTCCCTGTTTCCAGAGTGTTCTTAGTCTGGTAGCCCCACCCACACTTCCTGTCTGCCTTTGGCCAATCAATGCTTTTTATTAAATTCATAGGTGGGACAGTTATTTACAATTTAACATCATAAATCCACTACATAAGGATTAGACTTTATAAAAATATTTCATTTATTCATCTTAAATCTAATGTATATGTCCATTATAAATAGTAATTTTAGTAATACAAATTAATATTGAATATGAAACAATTTGTAAACTGTTTAATTATGAATTATGATTTTCTTGTGTCCCCCATTTTATATTTTACCTTTTCAATTATTTTACTGAAAGTGTGTCTCACAAATTAAATATGCCTTTCATAATATTCTGTTCTATTTTTTGATTGAGTAAGGCATATAAACAGTATAATCCAAATGGAGAATGTATGATATTAAATTTTCAGTAATAATATTAATATAGTAGTGAGAGAATAATAGGGACATTTTAAATGCAAATTGATAGAATGCTTGCAACACAGTGTGTGCTCAGTCTCATAGTCTTAAAATTGACTAATTGAATTGCTATTGATGAAATGTCACTGGATGAGACACCTCTTCAGTGAAGCATGAGTTTGCTGTAAATGACCTGTCATTAAAGTCTTGGGCAATTGTCAGTGTCTAGACTAAATTAAAATGTAGCTACCAGCAGTGGGCTCAAGAGGTGTTAAAGCTGCAAGCAAAGGACAACTCACTGTCCAAGATCCACTTAAGAATTATGCCTCAGGTTCTATGTTAATTTACTGGCTGGCAAACATTAATTGAACGAAATCAATAAACCAGGAGGAAAAGCTAGAGCTTGAAGTTATATCCATTAACATTTATTTTCAGGCATAATCCTTTGGTCTAAGATGCCTGAATTTTTTTTTTTTTTGAGTTTTACAAATGCAGACAATAGAATTAGATTTTATGTAACTGTCAAGTGTCTCAATATCAATCATATAATAATTTTAAAGGTTTTGATTATCCAGTGTAATTGGGAATCAGACAACTGCACCATAAATTAAATCAGGTTATACACATCACTCACCTATGCAAACACATTTACTAAGTATCCACTTTGTCAAATTATACAAGATTTGTGTGTCAGAGTCAGCCTTCAGACATTGTGCTATTCTGTTGAAAACTGCACTTTATTTACTTCTACAGGTGAAACAACTCCACACAGCTTGTTTGGATACCATTAAATGAAAACATCAGCTGCACTAAAGTTTATGTATTTTAATTATTTATATACTTCCCTATTTTTCACCAATCTAAGCATATGAATGGAGACCCTGATTTTATGAGCACAATTAGTATTGAGTACAATTATCATTTCCGTGCAAATAGAGTGAACACTGGTATTTTCCAAAGAAAGTGCATTTTAGAAATAGTACATGTTACCTCTAAAAGTATTCTTTTATAGACAATTTATACTTTTTAGAAAAAAAAAACACTAACTACTATGTAATTTTCTAAGGCAAAGCTCCACGAATTTTAAACTGAATTACTTCCAGGCTAGATTACCTTTCCAAAGCTTTCAGATCACAAAAAACAATTCCACTCTGAGTCTTATCACATTTATTCACAGATATACTTAGGAGGATGCTTCTAAGAAAGTCTGTTGTGTTTCTGTGTATGTACATGGATACATGTATGTATGTACACCAAGGAAAGCTGTCTTACATATGATACACACACACATAATAGCAATCATATATTCAAGTTAGTCATACTTCTCATTATTTGTTATCAACTCTGTAAGGAGGAATTATCTCATAGTGAATGAAAGTTGTTTATCTCTCTATGCTTTCTGGTAGTAAGAACTTAGTAGCCTCAGAACTTCACCTCACAACCACCTGCCAATGCTGAGCTGCCATTTGAGAAGGAAAATCATCCACAACTCAGATCCTAACATAAAAGTTTCAAATTACTTTTGCTTTTTCATATTTAATTTATGTTTCATCATTTGATTATATTTCCTTTGACTCTCATTGTTAACTTTGACAATGAGAAACTTAAGAAGGTAAAGAAAATTAGAAACAATTTTGATGAGCCGTATAAAAATAAATCACATTTAATGTATTTGTAATTATACATATTAAAAGTATATTATCTCTAGTAATTAGTTTTAGGGCCTGCTTTGATATAAAAATGAAGACACAAATATTCAAAGATTTTATAACTATTTCTCTTGTAAAGTTTAAATAGAAATTGCTAGCTCCTAAAAAAATTAAAATTTCATACCATTCACTATGATTGATTTACTAAATATTATGGTTTTAGTAAAAAAAAAAATTATGTTATGATCCACAGGCTTAAAGAGCCCAATAACAGGAGACTTAAGGGGTAACACAAGGACCTCCCTGAGAAGGGGAAATAGAAGAGATTTCATGGATAGGATTGGCAGGTAGGACTGGAAACAGGAGGAATCAATAAGAAGTGGAAGGAGAAGATGCTAGGAGAAATGACTGGAACTGGGAGGCATCTTGGGGACAAGGTGGAAATTTAGTGCAATGGAAACTCCACTGAATCTACAAGAATAACTTTAGCAAAGACTTTTGGTAATGGGAACACAGAGTCTGAACTGGCTGTCTTGAGTAACCCTAAGTAAGCTATCAAATACACCTCAGCATCTTGCACATCACCCTATAAGCAGGTTGAGCTTGGCTTACAAATAAGAATGAGACAAAAATCTACACACAAACACACAAAACCCAAACCACAAAACTTCTGTCTTAATCATTTGATGAAAATCCTTTTATGCCAAGTTCTCACACCAATTATTCTAAGTGGCCATGATTTATGATTTATTTACAGGTAAAAAGTTTCATTGACTTTTAACAGTAACCCACCAAGAAATGCCTGATATTGGGAGATTTTAGCAATTGAAAATATTCAAAAAATAATAATATATTAAAAAATGATGACCATATGAAATAAACGTTTTTTACAAGTTGTAAATATATACAACTATCGCACAGTCAATACACAGGAACTGATGAGAATGAGTTCTAATGACTAATGACATTTTGTTTCTAATTTTTCACACTTAGGTTTACTTCTGTGGTAATGTCATTCCCTCCAATTCTTTAAGCTACATTTATTATTGTCTTTTTTGTGAGAGCTGACTTTCATTATCGTCTCAGACCAACTCCTGGATCCAAGCTGCTGTAAACAATATCCATCATCTTAGCTCTCAAGGTTAAATTCATGTGAGTTTTTTTTTCTTTTTTCAAGATAAAAAAGTGTGAGTTTCATCTCAACATCCAAACTATGCCATAAAAATCCCTTCCTAAAATGACTTTTTTTTTTTTTCTTCAGATTGAATTGTGGTGTATGAAAATCTCTAGAAAGCTAATCAAAGTTTCTGTATGAGGAAAAAGGCAATACTCTGAGCCACAATTAAAACTTTTTAATATATAACTATTTGACAGAAATAATCTTTTAAGAAATATGCATTATTAGATTGGTAGGAATTGTTCTCAATTGTACAGAGAACTATATTTCATTAAAATGGAGATAAGTTTAGGAGACTTTTTGTGTTAACATTCACACACAATCTCTATTTCTTTCATATCTAAGTGTCCAACATTTTTATTCATAATTTACCCTTCACTGTGTGCTGTACCATTGTTAAAATTATGGTAAGTTTTATTATATGAAGGAAGCAGATGAGAAGAGCAAAATACTCATGCACACTGTCTGCCACTAGAAATGAACAGTTGGCATTTGGCTGTCTGCTAACTAATTAAATGTCATTGAGTCCAGAGGCTAAATATGTGTCAGTTGATGATTTGGGAGATTTCACTGCTGCATATGTAGATTTAATTAAAGAGCAATAGAAATTAATAAAGTAGCAGACCTTCTCAGAAACATATTTTATGTCTGATGATTTTTATATGAAAGAACTTGCTAACCATTGCCCTTTGATCAATGTTATACTTTGCCAAGTTCAGTAGAAAGACAATGTTATAGCAATTTCCCAAAGATTCAACTGAGTATTATATACATACACGAGTCTCTAGGAGATCCAAAGTTATCATTTTATTTCTTCACCTAATCAGTGTCAAGCATGCTTCTGTACCAGGTAGTTCTGAAGAGTCTCCATTGCATTATTAAATACAGTTGAGTCTATGAGTTCAAGTCCCTTCCACAAGGATATCAGCAGACTTTTTCCCCTAATAGTTATTTTTCCCTGTAAGATATTAGTAAGTTTGATTTGGAGAGCCTATCTTTCTTCTTTATTTTATTGTTTTACATTTTATTAGACCTGATATTTAAGAATCAACTGCAGAGGATACTGTCTTTTACAAGCAATATGTATATTTCCTATGTCTACAAATAATGACTCATTGAGCATTCATTTTAATGTAACTAAAGTTATGTATGATGATAAATCCACTTTTGAATAGGGCACTTATTTTATTTTACTTGTGATACCAGCAAATCAAGTTTTGCTTTTCTTCATTTTTGGGAAACCAGTGTAACCCTCATCTTCACATGAATTGTTTGTTGTCAAAAGAGCTAATATATAGATATATTTTAATTAAAAATATTTTCTTCTTTTTTCAAAGTATATTTGATAGCTATAGAATATCATACCATCAGATTATTAAATCGTTTTTTTAAAACTTTTAGATTTATTTTAAGAGTGCCAGTCATCTTGCAAAAATGCATCAAAAGTTCTATTCGTAGGTAGAACAGCAATATATATATATATATATTATATATATAATATATATATTGGAATATGTATATGTCTTTCTGTTTCCTATAGTCTAAGTTCTGTCACAATGTCCTCCATATATGAAATCCACAAATATGTTAAAACAATGTTTTGTCACATGGTTAATGAACTTTCCGTGTAATTTCAGCCCATATGCCAAAAGAGTTGAAACTATGGCATTAGATGCTTGAGTGCACAGTGGTTGGATGGCTACCATTATTTGTACTCTAAAATTAGATATTTATAGAGACAAGGAAAATAATTGCTTATATGTTGATGAGATATTTCTATTCTACAAAAAAGACTTGTTTCAAAATCACTTCTATAATATCCAAAAATCAAATAAATTCACTGTTTCTTTCGTTTTTACTAACCCTAATTCCTTGGGGCATGGAATGTGCTTTTAAATTTTTTAATGGCTTCAGAAAGTAACGTAGATGCTGATCCTTGATTTAGAACCATTGTAGGAAAGTAAAGAAGAGATAATCAATAAAATACAAATTTTATGTATCAAATCATCCTAATTACATAAGGCATTTATAATCACTAATATATTTAAAGATACAGAAAATCCAATAACAGCACTACCTATCACATAAGCAAAAATATTATTCAATTTTATGCTACAGTCCGACTGTTGAAACACCAATTTTTCCCTATTTTAAATGAATACGTTATGTTATGAATAGTACATCTAGCATAACCCCCTGACATAGCAACTATAACATCTGTCCATTGGGTTTCTCGTGTGCACTTAGAGCCTTTACCTCATACTGACCAGTGCTCAGGATACTGGAAGTTACTCTTAGTGCTACCAAAAGAGAAAGGTAAATACCAAGCTAACTACAAACACTTCATATACAATGGTGACCTTTATGCCAGATGTGTTAGGGCAACTGTGGCACAATGCTTGTGAGAATAAACAGTATCCCAGTTGATTTAAGGCAAACTTCATAAGATGGACCCATCTCCAACACTGATTGTATGGCCATAAGACTAGATAGGACACATACCTGAGGAAAACCAGCTACTACTGTTCTACTGCAGGAATGTAGCAACAAATGATTCCTAAAGACAATAGGTTAGACTCATAAATGTGTATCTTGTTCAGCCATCATCAGAGCAACTTCCTCCTGTGGTAGAGGAGAATAAATGTAGCAATCCACAGCTAGACAGTGTGTATAGAATGAGAGACCTTGGAACACTCAGCACTGTAAGCAATGTGTTCATCACCCCCCACATACACACACACTGGGATGGGGAGGTGGAAAAAGTTTAAGAGTCAGAGGGATGAAGGACATTAAGGAATTTAGACACACCAGGCCTTTCATACACAACAGGACTGAAACACATGCAAAAGCAGAGACACTGTGGCAGCATGCACAGAGCCTACACACAGATCTTGGGCTTGACAGAATCCCAGTACTGAGAGTGGTAGTGTACACATGATCTCATTCCTAATCCAAAGCTATCTCCAAATGATAGTGTTTCCCAAAAATGTTTTACTAGCTATACAAACCAGTCTAAAGGCCGGACTTCATAGCTAACACAGAACAAGCTCGGTTTTTGAGGGGTTTTTGTCTGTTTGTTTTCCTCTTTGTTTTAGTTTGGTTGGGTTTTTGCCTCATAAAGCTTTTGAGAAATTCCTTCCTTCTTCCTTCCTTCCTTCCTTCCTTCCTTCCTTCCTTCCTTCCTTCCTTCCTTCCTTCCTTCCTTCCTTCCTTCCTTCCTTCCTCCTCCCTCCTCCTCCCTCCCATTCCCATCCACCCTTTCTTTTATCTTCCTTCCTTCCTTCCTTTCTTCCTTCCTTCCTTCCTTCCTTCCTTCCTTCCTTCCTTCCTTCCTTCCTGCCTGCCTGCCTCCCTCCCTCCCTCCCATTCCCATCCACCCTTCCTTTTATCTTCCTCCCTCCCTTCTTTCCTTCATTCCTCTCTCTCTCCCTCTCTCTCTCTCCTCTCTCCTCTAGGTCTTACAGTTTTTAATTTTGTGTTGTTATGGGGAACCATCTGGGAAAAGGAGCTAGGCCCTTCAAGGGTAGGCAACTGTCCATTGGCATGGTCAGTATGTGGAGCCTCAAACGGTGAGATCAGACTGTTCCTGTGCATGGGCTGGCACCTTGGAGCCCATTCCCTGCAGAGGAGCTCCTAACCCAGTCTTGATACTGGGATGAGGAAATCGGACTTGCCTGGAGTGAATGTGCCATGCTGAGCTGAGCCACCTTGGGATGTCTTTGGGAAGAGATGGTGTATGGGGAGGAGCGAGGCTAAAGGCTGACTGGGAGGGACTGGGAAGAGGGAAGGGAAGGGGTACAAGGAGATACATGGAAAAATATTTTTTTATAAATAAATAAATAAATAAATGAATGAATAAATAAAAATTGTTGAAAAATGAGAAAATGTTGTAGGAATACCACAGAACTGTAGAATATGTGGTGAGTAGCAATTTGAAATATTTATTTACCCAAACTAATGAAAGCATAAATAAACAAAGATTTCTTCATCTAAAAAATATAATTATGAAAATAAAATTGAAAGAATCATAGGTGGGCACATTGTTCACCTGTACTGACTCTTTCAAGGAGCGACTGAAGTGACCTCATAGCTGTTCCCATTTTATCAATACCAATGACCCCATCTGGTAGACTCTTGTCTATTTTTATGCTCTGTTCTAGAAAACTCTCAAAGGAGGAGAAAACGCTGGAATGGACCGCATCTTCTAGTGATCATGGACCTTTTAAACTTTTCTTGTTGAGGAAATTGCTATTATTTTACTAACATATTTTCTATATTAAAAAATGATGCTTGTTCATTAAATGATAATGTTTCATTTCCCTTCAAAGCAGGAAGAAAGGACTACAGAATTCTTCCCATATTGTTAATATTAGCAGTTTGTAAGTCACTGATTGCCTGTTGCTAATGAAGGAGATTCTGAAAGTCTAGAAGTGTTTCTATTTTTATAAATACCTTGTGTTTAATAATAATGAAAAATTCATAAATATGATCTTAAAATAAAAAATAATATATTTCATATAAACTGTTTTTAGTAAAAACAAAGTAACCACCAAAGAACATCAAGAATCTAAGATGTATGTAGATGTAATAAGGTTATTCTGAGAGACAATAATAAAGGTAAATATTCAAAATTGAGATCAATCTCATTAAAATATAAATGTTATCTATTATATAAGTTATAAAACATAGTGAACTGTTAATATTTCTTTAAATTATTTACGAAGAATATTTATAATGAAATACAATAACATTTTGCCAGGCAATAAAAAACACATAGGAAAGGATTTAGGCAATTCTCCCAAAGCTGTATACATAAAGTCTAATGTCTCTCTCTTTCCATTCAAAGTTAATTTGTATCTCTGATATTCCAGCTATTCCCCAATACCTGGCTCTGGATTTTTACTATATTATTACTAGAATTCATGCAATATTTCTCAGTATCTATGCTACCCAGATACTGTAAGAAAATGTACAAGTGTGACTTGAAACTTCTTTTGAGGTAATACTTTATTGATTCATATGAAGACATGGATTTGTTATAGGAATCTAGCAGAGTCACTGTACCAAGCATAAATATTAGAACAAAATAGTTGTTTTCTAGAAATACTTTAACCTTTAAGAAATCATAGTGGACATCAGTGATTATTTTCTCTGATGCAGCTTTACAGACTTTGCATGACTTTGGTCATAAGACACATCTGGAATACCTGGAACTCTTGGTTTATTGTGTACTGCAAATAGTAAAAGCTAAAGTAGCAGGGGCATGCGATGCTTTCTATTAGAAAAACATGTAGATTGGATTAAGGACCTGGTATAAGGAAATATATTACCTGAAAAACAGCCTTGTTTAACAATGAATAATTATGCCTTTTTCAAGTGTTTGAGATTCAGTTCATCAGAGGCTGGACTTGTCTGCTGTCACACAGACCTAAATTTCATCTTCTGTGACCTCTTTTTTCAATTGACTCATGCAATACAGAACACTCTGGCATGGATCCACAGTAAAAGTGCATTCTATTCCTCCAGTGGACCCACGTTTGCTATGTCTGACTGATGGCTGAGCATGGCCTGTCACTCCAGCTCCAGGAGTTCCCATGGCCTCATCTGTGGGCAACTTCGCTCTCAAGACATTTATGCCACCTGCACCTATATAACTAAAAGTAAAATAAATATTTTAAGTATAATAAGATCGTTCGTTTAAGATCTAATTGCCATATTAAAATACTTTGCTTAGTTGTGTTTTAAAATAGCTGATAAAATCTTGGATTTCTCTGGTGCTCTATTTGTCTCCCACATTTCTCTTATAGACCCTAACCATCATTTGAAGTTTGCTATTCCATTTCTCCCATGACAGACAGTCAGCACTGAAAACATAGGCACAAGTAACATCACACAGAATCACCAGGCTATACTTTGAAACATGTATGTATATAAACGTAAGCATGCCAGAACTATTAGTGAATAAGGAGGCTCAGATTCAGAGGAAGGGGAGGAGTATATGTGAGGGTTTGGAGGGAGACAAAAGAAGGAGGAAATGGTACAACTCTATTATAGTCCCCCAAAAGGCTATTCCAAGGTTGGCCTTATGTCTTTGTTTCTGCTTTGTTAAAAGTCGCATAATTCTCTCTGTTAGTGCTTCCTTCTCTCTGGTTTAAAGAACATCTATGCTGATGACACCCAATCTGCCTTGATATCAAACATCTACCAACAAACATTATTCCAAAAAACCAAACTACCACGAATAATACCATACTAGGATTCAAGAGACCACGCACACCAAAAGACATGTGTGTGCCCTTTTCCAAGTAAGGCACCTTCCATCATGTTTCTTGGTTCAAACAGCTCACATCAGCCTTTAGCATTGTGCTCACCAGGTCCAGCAGTCTACAGAGGACTAAAGGTCCTCTTTAATAAGTATGGACACATTTCACCAAATTGTCCTTACGGTGGATTTCCATTACTTTGGCCTGTATTGTTTCAACAATTATTTCCTCACTGTCTCTAGTTGAAGTATCTTTACAGTTAGAAAAATCTTGCTCAGGCACATTTATTCTCATTTCCATTTCTTTTGAGATGTATTTGTCAGGGGTATAGAGTGATTATATTTCCCCTATGGACAAAGAGTCACCTTATGCAAGCTGGATATTCACCTCTTCCAGTTAATCATTCCTCCTGCCATTTCATTTTTATGAAGACAGGCTGAGATTAATTTGAAATCTCAAGTGCATCTTATTGTTTCCTTACTTCTGTACATTGCTTTTTACATTCCTCTCGTCTTTATGCACTGCTCTGAATTCAGTTTTTCTTTGTTTTTGTTTCATATACATTTCTTGGTCAAACAGTTGCAGAGCAGGAGTGGCTTTAGTGTACGGTCATAGTCTTCATACTGACTCTGTCTTGTTTCTGTCATGTTTCTTTGTATGTCTTGTCTTTCCCTGTTCTTTTCATTTATTTTACTTTTTCTTAATATTATACATAATTCATGTCAATGTTGTCACACATATCCAATTATTATGCCCTCTCTCTCCTTATATAATGTGAAATTGCTTTCTTATCTTGTGAAAAAAAGTCGTTTCCGTCACCACCTTTAAATACTGCTTTTCTGCCTTTTCTATTTAGTCTTCTAATTTTTTCCTAGGCTAAAAATAGTCCCACTGTTTGTTCATTCATTGATTTGTTTATTTACTTGTTTGTTACACATATATCTTTGTGTCATGTATGTATAGGTATGTACATGTGGTGGCAATTTGGGTATCTTTATTTAATGCACTCTGCCTTACCATTCTAAGAAAGGATGTCTTATTGAACCTGGATTTTGGCTGACAGTGAGCAAGCCTCACATATGGTCTGGTATCATCAACATCCCAGAACATGCACTCAATACAGATTTTGCATAGGTACTGAGATCTGAACTGAGGTCCTCATGTTTATGAAGGAAGCAGTCTTACTAAACCATCTCCCTAAAAATTACTAGCTTCTCTTACATTAAATTAGTACAAAGAAAACAAAATTTAAAACTCAGTATCCATGGAGTTACAGAAATCTACCAACTTGCAAAACAATTTGCACCTCACTAACGATCTCTACTAATTGTTTTTGTTTTCTCTTAATTTTACTATGACTTGCATTCCAACATGACTACAGATCTGCGCAATGTTGGCATTGTCAAATGTGTTAAGCAGTTAAGCATTTGTCTTCACTATTTGGGTTATTTTTTCTAAAGCTCTTTCTTAGACAGTTTTGAGAGGCTCCACTGGATTCTTGCTTCCTGTTTACTACACATAGATTTTAGAAAATGAGACAACATAAATGAATAGATCTGCTTAGGTTTATTAATGTTATTATTATTATTATTATTATTATTAATGTGATTATATAATACCCAGGGATCTTGCAGTTTAATAGGTCTGTGTTAGATCCTTAACAATTGGCTATAACATCAATTTTGCTGACCTGTCACTTAAATTTAGAATAACGTCTCTGCTACTATGAGCACAATGGAATAACTCAGGAGTCTGAAATATCTATTGGTAGGCATCTGAGGATTGGTTAAACCAGTTGTGTGCAAAATAGTTTGGGGTCATTAAAGCTCACCATACCAGTGGATATCAACCTGTGGGGTCATGACCCTCTTGGGGTTGACTATCAGATATCATGTGTATCAGATGTTTACATTGCAATTGCTAACAGTAACACAATTAGAGTTATTAAGTAGTATCAAAATATTTTTATGGTTGGAGTGCACCATAAGATGAGGAAATGCACTAAAGTTTCACAGGATTAGAAAAGTTGAGACTCATTGTACCAGACAGCTCTAAAGTGTAACAAAGTTAAAAAATCATTGTTAAATGATGCAACCTATTGTTCAACTAAAGTCATCTTATCTGTGGTGTATAATGGTGTATGTGATTGGAAATATAAACTGATTTCAGTTAGGATGTATTTCTCACAAGGTTAAATAATATATATATATATATATATGAAGATGTGTACATATATTTTCTGCTTCACTGGAAAGAATGTGCACTTAGACAAGTTTGGAAGGTTGGATGAACATTCAGTTTGAGACGTACATTTAGAAATACAAAATCTCAAGTTATACTAACTTCAGTGACAGAATGAGGAATTGTTTTGCTAATTTCTTTTAGAGTAAGTCTCACATCTCTGCACAAATTATGCATTTTCCTCATTACAATGTGTGCTGATTTTTATTTAAATGAGTGTCTGGTTGGAAGCATGGCTGAGGAGAAACAAAATGAAAATATTCGAGTGAGACAGACATAGGGCCCCAAATTATTTCTTCTTTATTCTAAGGAAGTGACTAAATTCTTGCACATTCTTTTCCTCATATTCATTTCTGGTTCTGTTCTCACTCATTCTTTTGAAACAGTCTTACTGTGTACTCCAGTCTGGTCTCAGCCTCCTGTGTGAACAGGCAAGCACCATTATATCCAGCTTTTAGACTCTAGCATAAATGTAAGGAAAGACCTTGAAGATACACTTACTACTTTAACACAAAGTTTTTACAAGAATGCACAATCCTACAGATTCATCACACAATGATCTAGCTATTTGCTTGTACAATAGTTATTTATGGAGGACTTAATATTAAAATTGTATGAATGGAAAATTGAAAAGAAGAATACAATTTAATTTTCACAGTACTCTCATTCAAGTGCAAAAGTGCATGTGGGTGGTGGGGTGATGTGTGTGTGTGTGTGTGTATAAAATCAGTAAATGGAATAAAGTAAGCAAGGGAGCTCAGGGGTTAAGTCAGGTAAGTCTTATTTTAAGGCTGCATGATGGAAGGTCATCCCTGGACCACGTGGAGAGTACCACTCTAGGGAGAACAGAGAGTACAGATTCTAAGACATATAAAAGCTGAGCATTTCCAAGAGACAGGGAACAGGTGACTAAGAATGAAAAAGAAGAGTCAGTGGTGGGACTGACGACAAGAGTAAAGGTTTGCTTTTTGTCCTGCCTGCAGAGAGGACAGACGAGACTTTGCAACTATGTGGTGTTACTTAAAATTGGGAATTTACCATTATGTGAAAGGGCTGAGATATAACTACTAGGGCTATTCATATAGTTAATTATGCAATAAAAGTCCAATGATGACTATGACACTTTAAAAACATCTTAACGTTTTATTGCTGCCTTCTGTCTGTGCTCTCTGGGTAAACCTCTACAGGTTTTCATATCCTCTGAACCATAAGAGGAGATATTAAGAAACTCCATATGCTTCTACTCCTGGAATCATCCATATTTCCATTCAGTGATCTATCTAAGGATACTAGTACAGTCAGAGATTTATAAGTGTCCATACACTAATAATTGCTAGGTGATTAAGGATGAACTCCAAGGGCATTCGTAAAGACATAGCTCAGGCTTTGTGCCCAAGTATCTTTAAGAAAATGCCAATATCTGTATTAATTTTGTTTTTGATGCTTCGTAGAAATGTTTGTTTAATTTAATTACTTCTTGAATCCTTTCCATTCTTTTTTTTGTCATAGTAACTTCAACAAATGTTAGTTGCAACATTATATGGATTAAGCAAGTTATATTAAGGAATATATGTGTATATCTATCTATCTATCTGTCTATCTATCTATCTATCTATCTATCTATCTATCTATACAATTATGTGTGCAAATCAAATAGTGAAGAGTCCGTATGTTTGAAGGAGGGAGGATAGGAATATATGGTAGTGTTTGAAGGGAGGAAAAGGAGAACTATAATTTTATTTCTTTTAAAGTAAAAACTTAAAAAATATTGTTGTTCTAGACATTCAAGCAAAATACTAATGAAAATTCAGTGGCCAGGAATCATGGTCATTATTGTGATTGAGTTTACTTTCTACTAGGAGACTATGAACCAGGATATAGATGATGCCAGCAAAAGACAGTATGACACAAATAGCTTCACAGCAGTAGATGACGGAAGTTCACGCCTCTGCCCTTGTTTTCTATATAAGCATCCTGCATCCTGCTATAAAACCCACGAAAGTTTACTCAGTTCATTTCCAAGCCACAGTCCAGAACTGCAAAGAAATCCAGAGAATAATACAATACACATGGATGCTAGGGCTTAGTTTCTGTTTTTCTCTATCTAGGCCTCAGCCCATGCCAGGTTGATGCTCAAGTGTAGGGTAGGTATTCTCATCTTGCATAACAACATTAAGAAAACTCCTCAAAGGCAGACACACAGTCTACCTGTCTTAGATAATCCCTTAGCTAGGCTCCCTTCTCATGAAATTCTATATTGTGTCGACTAGACAATTAAAACTACACATCACAGTTTCCTATAAGAAAGGAAAGTCTTCTAACCATGAACACACACATGAATGCACGCACACAAACAGAAGAGGACAGCATCTGTAATTAAAATAAGTTATGGACCAATAATTGCAAATGTACATATAAGGATAGACTACTACTTAAGTGCCTGATACGTAATCTCAGTCTTGTAATGAAACCAGACAGACAAAATTAATTTGCTCATATGTCATTTTAGCAATTGTGAATGAGGGCCAGCAGCAAAGTAAGCACTTCCTAGTAGGGTGGGAAAGCAATGAAAAATAGGAAACCAATTTTCTTACACTTAATTCTTAGTGGGAAGCATGAGACCCAGAATGCAGACAAAAGACAAGCAACCTGTCTTTTATTTCCCCAGCACACTGTGCAAAAATGAGAAGTATGAATTATAGTAGACAGTCTTTGTACTATCAAAAAAACTTCACCTGTGGGATGCCCTACAAGATTTTTTTCAAACAGTTCTGTCAGAAAATAAGTGACTCATAAAATTACCTGGCAGAGTTAAGCATGTGAATGAACCATTTGACAATCTTGTCAGACCTTTCCAGTTTACCAAGTGATGAATGCCATAAGGAATAGATCTGCTTCAATTATTTCTCCCTGGCATCTTGGTTTAATGCTAAGGATCTTTTTAAATTTTTTTGCATTATTTGATTTCCATTAATTACTCCTTTTGTTGCCCATTTTGTCTCCTCCACCCTCCACATTCCCACTGGAAAGTACCCCCTTTGCCACATCTTGATCGAGACTGAACTCAAATTTCTATGAGAATTGACAATTTATTTTTTCAAAGATGTCAGAAGGTACCATTAATGCTTCAGAATACTTATAAGTTTAATTTATCTGATGATATTCTCTCTGAAGAATCTTTAGAATAAATGAGTAGATTTAACACTGTATAGTTGGAATAGCTTCGCCTTCAGCTCAGCAGTGTGGTATCTCAGAATCCAAGAAACTTACAATAAGAGATTCTCCCATCAAGTAGAGAAACAATTTACTGAAATATAAAGAGAATGCTAGAAAAGAAACTAGAAAGCCATTAAAAATTAAGCAATGGTTTAAAATCACAAACAGAAATGACAAAATAAAATTTGAGTTTTCTCGGGCACAATACAAATGTGATACAAATCAATGGTGCACAGGAAATCCTCAATATTCTCACCAGTTTAGCCTGCAGATCCAATTATCTACCAACATTTTCTGTTCAATCATGCTGAGCTTATTCACCAGCCCTCCGGTCAGAAAATAATAAAAGGTCTACAGGTGCATCCATACTCATAGAAAAAGGTATAGGTGTGAGAAATGTAATCATTTTTTTTTCTCTGAAGTTAAAGACAATAAATTGTTTGGGACTGGCAGGCTATCTATTCACAGGATATTTAGCTTATTTATATTATGCTGTTTTAGTTAATATTTAAATTGATTTTTCGAATGGAGTTTTGTATTGAAGTACTCAGGTGATTGCACTGTATGGTACATTTATAATTCCCTTTCATATATTTCATTTTCTAGTACATAATCCCTTGCAGAATGAATTCTGAGCCATCAGTTCCCTGAGTTCCCTGACCACAACTTATTTATACTCTACTGGAAAAAAAATATAGTCTCCCAAAATATGAGGGTGCAAGGAGACGTATGTTATTAAATTTTATGCCAAAGTTTTCCACTAGAAATGGAAGAGAAATGGTTAACTTTGTATGAAGTTATTCAAGATTTCTGTGTGAGGGACGAGGAAACAACATTTTTTTTCATAGTCCTTAGGAGTGCAAAGAAGGAGACGCATGAGTACAGTTTTGTTTGGTAGCCAGGTGTATTAGTAACTGGTGTTCACAGATCTGAAATGGAAAATATATGGTCTTATTAAAAACATAAGCCATTTACTCCTTATTCCATTAAGACTTGTGGTTTCTTCCTCACCCTGAGGTCCTGAGACAAAACCCTGGTAGCTTAAAACAAAGCCCTGTGTGCTTCCTCTCCTGATAGTAGGGTCACAGGTGATGGACTGGCTCATAAATTCAGGGCCAGATCATGACATGTCTACATAGCAATTGTTCACCAATAGTCATTCTGTTTTTTCTTGAACTGACCTAAATTAGAGGAAGAAGATCCCTATAAGACTTTTATAAACAGCAGTCCTCAAATGGTGATGGACTATACATTGGCTTCCCAAATCTCTACTGTGCTTTAAAGAGGGCCTTTATAACTGTGAGCCTGCTGTATGTGTAGATTTTTTCACCTCTAATAAAAGCCTTTCTTCAACTACTGAAAAAAAAAAAGAAAAATAATTGGGGGGGGGGGTGTTGGAGGCCGCTGGCTCCAGCTCCTCAAGGTGGCGCTATTATCTGGTGCTGGCCAACCCGCCTGAGTCAATAGAGAACACATGCGTGCTCTCGCGAGACTGGTTTCTCAGCCTCTTCCGTGGCGTCATGTGGGATACTGAACTGCAACCTATAGGAAGATATTACGTCTAAAGCGGGGGCCGTTTGGTCGACATAAAACCGGGTGCTTCCTACCTCGTGGTCTCTTTCTCTCTTGCTCCGCCCCGCCGTGCGCACAGACGCTGGCCCGGCTCAAGGGCGCCGGCTCTAGGCCACGTGGCGGATGGCCCGGCTCGGGCCATGCCGGGGCCTAGCTCTCTCTGGCTTTCCTTTTCCCCGCTGGGGGCCCGCCGCCGCTGGTTCCTGCGCAGCGGCCCCTGCCTCTCTGCCGGCCCTCTGCCGGCTCTCTTTCTCCTCCCCTCTCCATTTTCCATAAGCTAAATGCTCTCCCCCAAGATACATTAAAACTGTACTGCAGAAGGATCCTGTGTATGTGCCGTGTCTTTCCTTGCGGGCAAGAAATAGGTGCGGGACGGGGGGGGGGGGGGGGGTGTGTGAAGCAAGCTGAACAAGCCATGAGGGAGCAAGCACTAACCACTAAGCTGTTTTCCACTCTGGGTTTTGCTTCTGTTCTTGCTTCCTGATTCCAGTCTTGGCTTCTATTCACAAGGGACAGTAAACTGTCAATATCAGTCCTTTCCTCTTAAGTTGATTTTGGTCTTGATGATTTATCATGATGATAGAAATCTAACTAAGACAAGCACCATTCCAGACATTAAAAAATATAACATCAAAGTATCAATCACTTCTGGAACAGATGAAGACTATGTCTGATGGCATCAAATATTTAGCTGAGCTTTTATTCTTCATATAAGAATGAGAATTGCATTCATCTTATTAGTTTGCGAATTTATTTTTTCATTAATAAATGGTTCTATACTTAGACAAGTAAGTTGTTTCAAAATAAATTTCCAAATTATTAATAGCAAACATTTGGCTTGTATACCTATGTGCCTGGAGACATGCAATGATTGTTCAAGTGAAGACCTTGGATGAAAATATCTGAAAACTCTGTCCCAGGTAACTATTTATCAATGTAGTATCTCTAGTTATTGCAAGTCTGCTTCACTATACTATTGGTAAATCACTTAAATATTCTAGTGAAATTATTTTATTAATTTTCTTTCACTCTTTTTATCTACTTTTATTTAGATTATATAATTCTGTGGGTTCAACGTGAAACTATTACTAAAACAAATACTTCAACTGTGTATAGACAACACTCAAGAAACTTCTAAACTTGCAAAGGAATTTTATGTCTACTGTATGATTTTCTATTTCTCTTCCACTTAATGTTTCCTAATTAGAATTTTATAGGGAATTACCTCCATTAAAACATGAATACTAAATACTCTCTTCACTGTGCATTAATAATAATATGCAGACTTAAGCATTGCCAGAATAGTGGTTAATTTCTTAAAGGGAGCAATTGATCCAGTCAAGAAATAATGTGATATTTTTATGTTCAAGTTGAGCCGTAGATTGAGTCCTTACCCCCAGATTAAGTGTTTTCACGTTTTTAGATATCTTCCTTAAATCTTGTCCATTCATAGAATCAATATCTTGAGAGGTTTTCACTCACCCCCCAGTTTTCAAATTCCCGTTATCTCATTGTTCATGATGCATGTAAGTGAATATCTTTGGTGACATCCATACATTAAGCTATCGCTAACACCCACTGAAATTTGGAAATACATACATTTAATTGGTCTTTTAAGAAACAGGAAGAAGAAAAATGAGCATTTCCAGCTGAACTTAAGCCTTCATTTCTTCATATTTCACAATGGACATAAGAATATTTATCTTACATCTTGAATCAAATATAAAATGCAGTTATCACGGAAGGAGCTGTACCCAAGAAATAGTCATGATCAATAGATGTCATGTATTTGGAAACAAATACCTGAATGTAGTTTAGATAACTTTACAATTGTAATAAAAGGAATGAATCCCCTAATGTATAATTAAATATGTATATAATTGGGTTAAGGTTAAAGTAGTTTTTTCTTTTGTTCATAATCGTCCTTCCATCTCGTTTCTAGGAAAGCTGCTTATGAATCCTGAGTTTTGTGTATCAATTATATGTTCCTCATCGCTTCACACAAAGTGCTACTCCTTTTAATGGTTTTCAGTTGCCTGACAGATGCACTGGCCACAGGATGTTAAAATATATTCTAGAAAAGTAATAGCAAGCGTCAAAGAACAAAGAAGCAATCATTTGAGTGGTTCTTGAATGTGGGCTGTGTTAGGGCTTGCATAGACTATTTCTTTGGAAATATTTTAATATTTCTATTTTTATATAGTAACCCATTCTTTATGACTAAAATTCTATAATTTTTAAATAGAAATATGATAACCATACATTCCCTAGGGCTTAAAAATCTTACATTTCAGTGATATGGTATTAGAAACACACACATATTACTTTTAGAAAAGAATGATATAATCTGTTGTGTAAAATTACTTTGTAAATTACTAACTTGCTAGACAAACATTTTATTCTTCAAATTCAGTAACTTTACTGCTTAAATGCTAAAGATGTTTGTTCATATAACCTATTTCTAATTTGGAATCGTAGTGATAGAAGAACAAATACATTTTAATAAAGGTCATATAAATGTAATTACAAATGTATAATAAACTTTATGTTTAAATGTGGGGTTATACTGTTGTACATTGTAAATGTTTGCCACTCCTATTGGCTTAATAAAATGCCGATTGGCCAGAAGTCAGTATAGGAAGTATGGGTGGGGCTAACAGACTGGAAGAATTCTAGAAAGCAGAAGAGCAGAGCAGAAATGCCAGCAGACAAAGAGAAGATGAGAATGTTGCTCTGAGAAACGGTACCAAGTGTCAAAACAAGATAAGATTTATGGATGGGTTAGTTTAAGAGTAAGAATTAGCAGTCATATTCCTGAGCCATAATCCAAACTGCTTGTAATGAATATAAGCTTCTGTGTGATTTTTTGGGACTAAGAAACTGTGAGTCTGAGCCTCGGATGGGTTAGAAACTTGAGATTACACTTAAATGTACTTATTTTCTTTGTTCTCTCTACTGATTTTCTTTGTTCTCTCTCTCTCTCATATTTCTCTCTCTTTCATCTTTTCTTCTCTGATGCTACTTAATACTTCTGAGTTTCTTATTGCTATAATTAACTGATTAGATGTTAGAATTAGATATTTATACCTACTATACCCCTGTAGCTTTTCCTTCTCAGCAGTTAGGATTTGGAAGCTAAAGCTTCTTACTGCATGTCGATCAACATGCAGAACACAACTAGGCCTTGGATTTTCCATAGATAGCTAAGAAGGCCATTTAGTAATATACTTTTCTTGTTATAGCCACATATGGTTACATTATAACAACATTGTTCATAAGTATCATACAGACCTTACCTTGAGTTATTCTATTTTCGACAATTTCTTTTATTTTTTGAAGTTATAATTACATCATTTCCTTTTCCATTTTCTTCCCCTAAATCATCTCATATACTCTTTCTTGATGTCTTTCAAATTTATGGTTTCTACTCTTTTAATTGTGTGTGTGTAAAATAACTTGAAGTTTCTATAATACATGTAGTATGTTCTCAGGGCTGATCAATTTGGTCTTCAATAATCAACTGGTGTGCACAGTGAAGACTATATCTCCTGGTCTTAGCATCACAGATCTACCTCCACTTCTTTGAATAGAGCTGAGACCTTGTCAAGTTGCCCCTACCACATGAGCATTTCTATTGCTATTACCCTTGTTCATCTCATGTTTAGGCAGCCATGTAGGTGAGACTCCAAAGGTATAGCTTCTCTGACATATAACATACATGTTCTCTCAGCAAAACTCTGTTCCTCCAGTTCTTATATTATTTCCACCAGCTCTTCCACAGTGATTCTCAACCTTTAGATGTATGTGTTGGTTGTATCTGTATCTATTGGGAGAAGGCTCTGAAACTGCATTTTGATCAGTTGTGGTTTACTCTAGTGTTCTTTGTCCATCATAAAGTGAACTTTTCATGACAAAGAGGATGAACTACACTCATTTCTGGGTATAAGGTTAAATATATAGAATTTAGTTATTGATAATATTGGTTTAGTAATGTTGCAATTCTACTTTCTCCTCATAGGTCCGTGAATTCACAAGATCCAGGAAGTTGGCTGTTTCCAGTATGAGGCTTCAATATACTCATGTTGAGTTGGGCCTTAAATGCAACTGGAGAGTAAAGATGGACCATTTGGTAGGGATCAATGGAAAGGGAAAGATCAATAGATAGGGAAAATGGAGAAATTGAGAGGACTTTATGCAGTGGAGGAGATAAATATAGGAAGAGGATGAGGGATATAAAATAAAAATATGGGTGTCTAAAAAAGTCATAAAAATTTTATCAACTGTGTAGCTAAAATGAACTATAATACATGTAAATTTAGATTAAATAAAAGGTTCCTATGAGTTAATAATATTACCTCCAAGAGCCATAGACTTTGTAGAAAATCCCTTGTACTAGCCATAGGAATCCTGCTTTTGAGTTGTTGGTTAAGGTTGTTTTAGAAACTCCCCAAACATTATAAGCTGCAGCTATTGGCCTTGGTTGCTGCGCCCTCACCATAGGGAGAGAATAAATGTCTATTCTTAAGATGCCATTCATTTTGGATACAGGGCCCATTGAATACCTGGTAGGATCTGACTTGAAAGATTTCCTTCTGTGGACTAGTTCTCACAGTACCAGAAGGTGCCATGCAAACTTTCAAAAGAGGAAGGCAATCAATGTGTCTCTATTGCTATGATCCCTATGAATTAGGACAAGCAGCATAGCCCAATAACCCAAGGGTGAAGCAGTTGCATGCACATGTTGGTGACACATACAGATTTAGAAGCAAACTAGACTAATGAATCTAGAGAGGTTAGGAAAGTAGTATAATAGTGAGAACCACAAAAATTATCTCTAGATGAATGTAACACTTCTAAACAAAGGTATAAATATGTAATGAAAGGAAAAATATTGAGGTGGAAATGTCATATAATAAAAATAAACTATAATTTAGTGGTTGATATGTTATGACAGAAACAGATATCTCAGAGTAGGCACTTGTCACAAATCTATATCCCTGAACTCAGGATGCACAAGGGGGACAATCACAAGTAAGACTGGAGAGAATGCTTAGTAATTAAGACTATGTACTTCTCTTGCATAAAATCCAAGCTCTGTTTTCAGCACTTTTACAGAGGGTCCCTACCATCAGTAACTTCAGGGGATCCCGTTCTACCTTCTGGAACTCCGCAGGCATCTTCTTCCACAGGTACACATAAAGTCATGCAGATATGTACATATATATATACAATTAAAAATAATATGGTTTTATAAGAGGTGAATCTCAGTTTGTTCTATGATGGACCATAGAGTCCTCTGAGAATGATATTTTATATATTCCTCGGAGATGGCCATTTCTTTTACATATAGCCACAACATGATCCAAAGTATAGCTAAGAGAAACTGAGCATGAAAAAAATGACTCACTAAGATAGAATTAAAGTTCTAGAAATCTCCAAGATAGAAGTGAATAAGCTTCAGGGAAAGATATCTGTATGTTGACAGAAGTTCACCATGACACATAATTCAGAAAAATTGGACAGGAAGGACCATGGAAGTAACTCCATTGCTAAATGAACTTGCTTTCCATGTCTGGAGACATGAGTTATCCACACAGATCTCAAGTAAATGTAGAAATAGGAAACAGACTCCACAAAGATGTCTTCTGATCTGCACCGCCTCCCTCTCACTTTCTCTCTCTCTTCTCTCTCTTGTTCACATACACACACAATTTTTTAAAAGTAGATTAAAGAAATTATATTTTATTAAATAACACAATAATAAAAAGAGAAAGAAATATTTAAATTGTTGATTTAAATAAATATCTGAACACAAAATGTTGATAAAATGGTTGGAAAATATCTTTGTAGTGGGATTCAGGTGTCATCTGATAAGGTCCTAAGACACTTATCCAGGGTCCTGAGCTCCTGGAGGGGATGTGGCCAACCCCATTGATAAGGGGCTGCTGGGATCTTGGAGCCCATTCTCTCTTTCCTTTCTTTATCGAACCCAGGTCTTTTTCTTTTTCTTTTTAGTTCCCTGACCAGGAATCGAACCCGGGTCGCAACTGTGAGAGCACAGAGTCTTAACCACTAGACCAAGCCAGTCACCCTTTTGTCCAAAGAAACCCCACTACTACAGATGGCGCATCCAACGTGGGTCTATTATCCACTTAATGCCTGAGAAAGTTTTAAAAGGGTTTTAGCAGAAACTGAGCAAAGGCAGCTTCCAAATTGTGTATATGAAGCAGGTCTTTGTACAAAGAAAGCGTGGCAGCCGGGTCACATTCAAAATGGCGCCAGCGGCAGGCAGTGTAAGCTGCAATCAGACGGGTTCCTGAAATCTCACAGAAGACTCAGCAGCATGTGATTGATTTTAGATTTCTGTTTATTTTGAACAAAAAGGAAACAAAGTTTCTTAGTAGCAGCATTTTCTTGGGTATACTCTGTTTACTGACCACGAACACAGACACGGTCCCTTTAAGAAAACTTAGTGATTCAGCCTAATCTGCAAAAACTATGCTGCTCTTTTAGAGAGTGTATTTTAAAAGCTCTTATGGTTAGAAGATGATTAAGGATTCACAATAAAACAGATTCAGATGAAAAGAAAAACCTGTAAATGGGTTACAATGTGTGTAAAAGGTACATAGGCTTCAGAGAGAAAAGAAAGAAGTTAGAAAAAGTCTTTAGGCTTCAGAGAGAAAAGAAAGAGGTTAGAAAAAGTCTTTAAAGAGAGAAATAGAGTAATAAAAATATAATAAGCCACGTAAAGATGGAAAATAGACACAAAATCTGGATTTTGTTTGTTACTGTGTTTTCTTTTAATTTTTTAACTGTTAATGAGCTAACTGCAGAAAGACAATGGATTGCAAATGCAAAGGCTACTAAGTTAAACAAGAATATATGTTTTAAAGGTATTTTGATTTTGAAATTTGTGTCTAAAGATTTATTGCTTTGGAAGAGTTTTGCTTTTGTTTCCACAGAAGATGAGAACCTGTGGATTGCTTCAGGCAAATATGGTTTCATCAACCAAGACCCCCTGAAAAAACCCTCTGATGAAAAGAGATGGCCAGATCAGATTCATGGATGCAGATTATGATCCAGTCTCAACAATCCGTGAGATTTTCAATGCCCCTTAATCAGCAGGAAGTAGTAATGGATAACTACGCCCAAATTCCCCAAATATTGTTTCTAAATGTTTGTTTTCATTATAAATGGTTAATCATCATAGTCAATCTCTTTCTAAGAAGAAAAACGGGATATGGCATATGAATGATTTTTTAAAAGGTTAGATTATTGAATTTAATTAGATCAGGAAATCAGCTGTTAATCTCAAAATGCTTTACATTGGTATAGATTTTGGTTTATTGATACAAATTTAAGGTCAATTTTGTTATGCTGTATGTATTTTTCTATTCGAGTTTAAGGTATGATGTTCCTGTAACTGATTTAAAATTGTAATGTATAATTAAGAAATGAAGGTTAATAGTCACCTTTGATAATCAAACTTGTATTTAGGTTAGTTAGAATTTTTAGGTATACAAAAATATATTTAAACTAGGTAGTTAATCTTCAAATACTTCTAAGACCTGCAGAATATGGCACTTAAAATGTTTTAAGAACTTAGACTTTTCTAGACAGTGAGACAGGTCTGCTCTTGGCAACACCAATCTTCTTCAAGAGAAAAATGGGCATCAAAGAAACTCCATATAGAGTCTATTTGTGACAATAGTTAGCCACTGGAGAAGAACCTATTCCTATATTGACTGGTTGACAGTATGCTGTTTAAACTGGACATGCAGGTTCCATGGAAGATGACCTCTGAACTTTGGCAGAACAAGCTGAGATGGTCATTCAGAATCCTGCTTTACAGAGAAAAATGTCAGATATTCTTCAGGACTCGAGGTGAAGCAACTGATGAACTGTGCCAGAATGGGCAAAGCAGATTTCCTGCTTCACTGAAATAAAAAGAGACTCTGGGCCTATAGGCTGAAGACGGATGCCCAAACTTTATAAAAGAACTTTGGGTGACTGTCCAGGCAGATAGGTGTCATCTCTGTCCTTTCCAGATTTTAGAAGTCGCTTGCACTTCTGGTTTACTTGGGTAAATATACCCTTCTGTGGTCTTTGATGTAGTTGAAGATTAGATAGTTATAGGTATAGTTTTTCTTAGTCATTTGAGAAGTATATTGCATATGAAACTTTAGATTCATAAAGATAAGTTAGATGATAGAGTATTTTCTTTAATTTTCCTAAATACAAATAGACTAGATATTGTAACTGTAATTCTTGCTTGATAGCTATTTTGTCATATGTAATTTTGCTATGTTAAAATTGAAACCTTCCTTTTGGATTAGACAGAAAGGGGGAAGTGATGTGGGAATGCCTTTCTATATGCTGTGAATCTCAATCTTTAAATAAAGGAGCTGTTTTGGGCCATGACAGGCACCGTAGAAAAAGTAGGAGGAGGAACCAGAATAGATAGGGAGAAGCAGGGCGGAGTCAGGCAGATCCAAGCAAGCTGCTCAAGGAGCAACATGTAAGGAGCACAGGTGAGCCTTGGGCCATGTGGCAGACAGATTAATAGAAATGGGTTGAGTTAAGATGTAAGAGCTAGCTAGCAATGTGCCTGAGCCATAGGCCAAACAGCATAAAGTTAATATAAGCGCCTGAGTCATTTCTGGGGGTCTTAGCAGCAGCAGCAGTGGCGGGTGGCTAAGCAGTCTGGCACAGCAGGTCTCTGGGTCTCGGACCTCTGGCCACCCGGGACCAAAGAAACCCCATTACTACAATCATTACTTCCCTTTATTTGACTGTTTGGATTTCTGATCATGAAACATATAGCCATTCAGTTAATACCACAGAATTTTTTAAACTCATGTGTAATTGAGTTTCTAATTTTTAAGTCATTTTATGACTTTTTGCCAAATACACACATACATGTATAAGTCTGTATGCCTCTGAAGTATATATATGAAGTATATGTTTCATATATATACATATACATATATATGAAGAGAAAGAAAGATAGCGCTGTATGCCTCTGAAGTATATATATGAAGTATATGTTTCATATATATACATATACATATATATGAAGAGAAAGAAAGATAGCTATAATGGATTTATATAAATAGATTTACATATCAATCCTAAAGGAGTAAAAAATTTTAGTAAATTCCCACAATAAAAAGGAACACAGCTTATTTCTGTTGCAGTGTGATCCTGCACAGTATTGTTTAGGGTACTCGGATTCAGGGAGTAGGAATCAATAGCACATATATTTTGAAATTGTATTTAAATAATTATAAATATTTTAAGTACTTTTAAAATAACTGATATATAATAAAATTGTCTACTACATTAAAGCAGATGAAGTATATTTCCTATATAGTAAGGTTCAGTTGGGCTTACCTGTTGAGATTCTATCTCAAACAAATACAATCAAATTGCACTGCTTTACATTTTTTGCCCTTTAAATTCTTTATTTTTTTTTACATTTTAAGATGGTAGAAGAGCTAAAATAGAACTCCACTGAATTACTTATGTACTTTAGTAAAAGTAATATGACTAAGGCCAGTCATCTGTATTTTCGACATACTCAGTTCAACAATTACCACAGAAGTCAAATGGAACAGAGAAATAAATTTCAGTAGGTTGACAACATATCTGTTTACTGTAAATGTGTGAATAGTTGCTTGGGGTTATCTTCACCATTTTAACAGAAAACATCACATAGTAACACACAAACACAAGTGTTGGGATAGTTTCATTCTTCATGCCCCTGCGGAAGAGTAAATGAAATAAATCCATGTCTGAGACAGTGTGCCATACATATAATTATGAGGCTTACGTGTGAACATTTTTTTCCATTAAGTTTCAGTATTTTTATTGTCCTTCTACAATTTATTCTTTATTCTAAACCTCAGCACACAGAGAAAGTCTTAATCAGTAACTAGTTTTTGGTACTTATACGGAGATTTTATATACTATTCATAATTTTGCTCCTTAAGTAGACTTATTTTGGTAGTATGACTCACTAGTAAAGGCAAAAATATCTCATACCAAATGTATAATAATCCTATATCACAACAATCTAAATGTAGCACAATCACATTTATTAGTAGAAAAATAAAAGATCGCTTTTTTATACTCATTCAAATACGAAGAATAAAGTCAACAAAATTCAATAGGTAAATTTTTATGGGTGATTATTATAATGTAGGCAAACTCTAAATTATGAACAAAACTTAAATTGCATATGATCAAGGTAAAATGGAAAGTGTAAATACTTTGACCATGGTGAGAATCATTGGAAACTGTTTCTTCTTGCAATATCTGGCCCATCCCTGATCCCTCCTGCTTTCTTCTCCCGTTCACCCAGTAGTCCAAAAACTCTATTTCCCCTCTCCAGGAAGGTCTATGTGTACCCCTCATCCCTTAAGCCCTCCATTTACCTAACCTCTCTGATCCTGTGGATAGTACCTTGATTATCATTTACTTAACAGCTAATATCTATGGTAAGTGGATACATATCATATTCAGTTGGACAGGAAATAGACTAGATTAGAAACAAATCAATGAAATGATTTCTAGTGATTTTCTGCTATAGTTATAGATTGGTAACTTGTCCAGACATATCTAGATATTATTAGAGAGGCTTCTTCAGCAACAGATGGATCCGGTACAGAGCCACTATGAGGAGAGAGACTAAATTGGAGGTCTCCATAGGGAGTTCCTCACAAGGAGATCAGGAATGGCTCGGAAGAGTGGGGAGGAAGGATTGTGGGGAGGAGTCAGACAGGATGGAGAACACCAGGAAAACATGGCCCACTGAAACAACTAAGCAGGACATGTGTATGTGTTATACCTGTGAGCTTTGTGTTTTTGTGGGACTCCTAACAGTGGAGGCAGATGTGTGTCTGACTCTTTTGCATCCTCTTCCGACCCTTTCTCTCCTATTGAGTTGCCTTGGTAAGCCTCAATATGAGAGCTTTTGCCTTATGTTATTGTATTTTATCTTGTACTATTTGATCTCTTGGGGACTTGCTCTTTTATGAAGAGGAAATCGATCAGAAATGGGTCTGGGGAAGGAGGGAGTTGGAAGTAGCTATTAGGAGTGGAGGAAGATAAAGGTGTGGTCCAGATGCATTGTATGGGGAAAGAAACTATTTTCAGTGTATACATATTTTATATAAGTATATATTGACAAGTAGATTAATGTGTATATATGGACTATTGCACATAATTAAGTGTATAAATTAAGGATAAATGAAAGTTTTTATCAGTCAGTGGAGAAGACAGAGATCTTATTAAAGTATTTACTTTATTTGGGGGATTATAATATAGTTATATAATTTTCACCTTTGCTCCAAACATTCAAATATGCTTTCTCCATATTGTCTTTCAAACTCATGGCCTCTATTTTTATCAACTGTATCAGTGTGCTGGTTATATTCCAATTATCTATTGTGTTTTTTATAGTAATGGAGATGAGTATTTCTAGGCATTGAAATTTGATTTTTTAGCACTCACAGTATTTTTTCCCTTTACTCAAGGGTCAGTATGGACTGCTAGATAGTTAGACACCTTTGTATTTTCTCTTTATTTTTTTCACAGAAGAAGGCTGCAGAACTTCACTGTTATAATATAGTAGCTGAATTGTTGGCCACAATACTCAAAACACTCAATAATACATGAGAGCAGCCATCCATTCAACAAAGATAAGAATTTAATTATCACCTGTGCACCAGACACTGTCCTATGTGCAGTTTTTTCAAATAGAAATATAATATGTGCTTCCTATTTTCCAGTAATCTTACCTCTAGGGGAAGTCAATGACTTCCTATTTGTTATAAGTCCTTTTGCAGTACAAACAAAGCATTGAGAAAGCAGAGCTTCTGTTTCTGCCTGGTGAACTACGGAAATATTTGATATGCAAGTCTCAAATTAAATGCATTAGATTTCAAAAAGAAACACACACAACAAAGGATGTAACAAAGGATTTAGTTTCACTACTCCAAGGGAAAAATATGAAATGACTGAGTGACGATAAGTTTTAAATATATTTCATCTCATAATCATTCAACACATGTTTTTGAATAATATTCACATATAAATCACTCTGTTAACAGTGGGGAAAACACTGAACTAGACAGCCATATATCCGTGGGAGTTAGCAGTCCATTAATAAGATAGACACAGAATACATATGGTAAGTCATATTTTTTTCTCAAAAGTAAGTAAATACAACTAAGGCCTTGGAAGGATTTGTAAAGAATTTCAAAATATAGGGAGGTTCAGCCAAGTCAAGAAATCAGGTGAGAAGTAAAGCTGGGCACAAGGGTTGGAGAGACTCATATATTTTATTAGATTGTTCAAGGAGAGTCCCAAAATTGCAGGAATGGAGGGCATATCATAAAAGCACAAGACAAGATTAAAGCAACTTGTAAATTTTGCTTCCAGGGATTTTAACGAGGACAAAGAAAATTGAAGAAACATGTCTGAGATACAATTTTCAAAATTTCACAGATTTCCAACCACGAGGGAGATGAAATATCCCAAATACAGGAATGTGGCTCAACATGTTTAATGTAGAGATGTGAGTAGGAAAGAGGATTAATACAAAAGTATAAAACCCAAACAAAGTTATTAGAAAATAGGACACTTTGAATAGATTTTTTTAATGCAGATTGCACATCATTTTTCTTCAAAATTTTTGTTGAATAAATATATTCTACAGAGTGCATATAGACTGGGGACACAGGCAGTATTGCTTTTGCTGGCTATTGATTGTAAATTTACTTTATGAGAATGATAGTAGTCTAATGAAAAAATGCCTTCAACCCAGAAGTTTTAAGAAATATATATCCTAGGAGAACTGCTCACATGTGAGGATGACTGCACTGTAGTAAAGTTACAGATGAATCTTACAATATTCAACTTGCTAGAATCACTTACACCACTTAGAAATAATAAAATTGCCTAACTCGTATGGCCATGCCAATTTAAGTGCTGAGGTTAAAGAGGCACAAGCTAGATACTGAATCCACTTAAAAGCACTCTTCATGTGTGCTTGATATACCACTAACTTCAGAACATTTCTCTTCTCATGGAAAAATATATTTCTTTGCTGTCCTTCAATGTGGTATGTACAGATTCTGGCTTGAGATCCACCACTGAGTTGTGATGGACGATGAAAGCCACCAATATGTTCTGTGTGAACTAGTGATGACTTTGTCTATTGCCTGGTGCAAAGAATTACATGTGACCTGTAAAGGAACTTCTTTGATGCTGAAAAAGAACTAAGTGTTCTAAACTTATCACCTATATATGACCATTATTATTATGAATACAATTGTCTTCTTACTCTCTAGAATAACATTTTAAGGCTTTGAATATAAAAGAGACCATGCAGAATGGATGGAACAATGGCTATAACTCTGTGGTTAGAACTCACAGAAAGTACAAAACTGGAGACGTGGAGAAGGAACAGAGAAATGGGACGTATAATGAGAACTGTCAAAATGATGGGGAACTTTCAGAAAAGAATGTGTTTGTGAATGTATTTGACAATAAGTCTAAATTCTGCCCCTAATTTGAACTTGCTAATTCTGTGGAGTCTACAGGAGAAGAGACTAGGGTTATACACATCCATGATCAATTGTGAGGTAAGAATTTGAGGAAACTGGGCACAGCTCACTATTTCAATTTTAAAGGAGCTATAATAGGCAGAGTTAGTAACAAAGTTACCTGAATATATAACTTGAGAAAAATAAATTATGAAAATTTACCAAAATAAGGTACTTATGATAATGAGTGTAACCTACAGCAATGAAGAAAATGAATGTGGCATGACCCAGTGAGAGGGATTGACTATGATGGGAAGAAATAGGATTATTTTTCTGAGAACAGCCCCTCCCTCCACCCCCTGCCGTGGAATAAGTGTTAGAGAAGATTGCACAGAGAACAGGGCAGAACAGGAATAAGCACAGTGAGGCTGAGGAGCTGGTCTATGTGGTAATCTAAGTTTTTATCTGGGGAGACATTACTTCCACTCAAGATCTCTTCAAGGTGTAGAACTTTTCAACTGTAGAGTTCTCCGTACAGGCTGCATGGCTGCTGAAGCGCATGCCTTGCCCATCCTAATGGAAGAGAAGAATTTCAGACTGAATGAAGAAGAACATTAAGGAATCAGGAGCAAGCAAAGGCCATAAAGGATAGGAGCGACTTCCCGGCAGGCAGCACCATGTCCTCTTCCCCTTCTTCTATTGGCCTCTTTTTCTTCCACAAACAGTAGAAAGTACTGGAGAAAGAACGTGTGGACTGAAAGACCAGAACTGAGAAGATGTAAGGCTTTGCAACTTTCTCACTTTGCTATTCTAGCACTATAAACTAAGGCAAAATATAAAATGTTATTCAATCACCTCAAGCTATAGTTCTAGACATATTCTAGACAAAAACTGTGTTTGTTCTTTGATACAGAATAGCACTGTAATATGTCTTCTTTTCTCCCCAATGCTTTCTACTTAGGAGATTATTAAATTAATAAAGTCATGAACTTCTTGCCATCGTCTTGTACTTTTTAAGCCTCTTTTAATTTTCTAGAAAGGTAACAGTATCAATAAATAACCATAACAAAGTCTACCCGTTGTGTTTCTCAAAAAGAACAAAAAGCACCTTCATTATCAGAATGCAGTCCAAAACATCAAATCATGTGAAGTGAATTCTGCGTGCTTGTCAGAAAACTCCAAGGAAGCAAGAATCTTGTGTAACAAATCAGTTGCTTCAAAATTTTGTTTTGGGATGTGCTCCTGTGTATCTCCTATGTGTAGCAGATAGGAGTGAGTTTTCTTCAGATTATTCATTACAACTGGCTAATGTTATTTCTTTCCATGACTCTATGGAGCAACATGATTTTGCTGCATCCAGCTTGCCCATCATGTGCAGCTTTTCTCCATGTGTGGCTTGACTTTGTGATTGCACACTCTACTCATGTAATTAGTCTTAACCCTCAGAGTATAAATTTCTGATGCTCTGAGTAAAGTTGACTATTGCATGGAACTTCAGTCTACCTTATTTTTCATCTCTGTTCTTCCAGGTTCCACACCTCTAGAGTAGTGACACTTCATGTCTTCTGCCTGGCATGTGAGTAGTCCTATTGTTTTGTAATGTACAAAGGATAATGGATAGTAGACAAAGACCAGTTTAGGTAGCCCCTCCACTACTGGTTGGAGTCCTAGCCCTGGATACCCTGTGAATATTTAAAGGTTTCCATATCACCCAGCCTCTTTCCAACCCTACATTGGCTTCCTCTATCAAGATACCCATCACTTTTTTCTCCCTCAAAGAGTTTCATTTTATATTATTATCTGGGAAGGAAAGTTTCTGTAAATGTTCAATGGCATGTGCACTAGAAGGGTAAATTAGAGCAATGTTGTAAAAATGTTAACAGGACTTCCTCTATAATCAAATGAGTAACCACCCTAAGTGTCAACACAGAACCTGCATCCAACAATGAATAGAAGTGAAGGCAGAGATCCAGGGCTGAGCACTGGGCCGAGCTTCTGTCCATCTGAGAGCAGGGGAGGGGAGTTTGTATAAGCAAGGAGATAGTTATTATGAGGAAAATTCCCACAGTGATGGCTGGCTGGGGTTCTGGTGGGGGGAGGGGGGAGGGCTCACTGAACAGCTACTGGGAAACCATCTGGATAAAGAGCTAGGCCCTCCAAGGGTCGGCGGCTATTTATTGGCTAGGGCAGTATGTGGAGCCTCGAGGGTGGGATCAGATTGTGTTCCCGTGCATGGGCTGGCACCTTTGAGCCCATTCCCTGTAGAGGAACACCTAAGCCAGTCTTCATATTGGGATGAGGAAATCGGACTTGCCTAGAGTGGATGTGCCGGGCTGAGCTGACCCACCTTGGGACTTTTTGCCCTTTTGGGGGAGGGTATGGAGGGATGGGAAGGGGGAGGCTGAAGGCTGACTGGGAGAGATAGGGAGGAGGGAAGAGAGGGGAAACAAGAGGATACATGAATGAAAATGACATTTTTAATAAAAAAGTAATAAAATGAAGAATATATATATAATGTGAATCATTAAAAGCAAGGGAGGAAAGTGGTGAAGGATGGATGCAATTGCAGCATTTAAACCCCAAGCAACAAGTACAGAGTTATTATATCGACACACAATCCTTGTTTTTCATATCCTGCTCCCATCACTTCAGAGGTAAGCAAAAGAGCAGATGCACCATAATCTGCAATTCCTTATATTTGCATACATTTGTGTCAGTGCAGTAATCCCATTTGATCACAGTCAGCCTTGATCTGCCAGCTTGCTTTGGCAGGTGGCTAAGGCATTGCCTTATTGGCACTTTGTATAGGACCTAACAAGAAGTTCTCACGGGGCTTCAGGGCTCCTTCACTACATCTCCGTTTGCATTCATTTCCTCTCTGATCCTCTTTTGGTCTGAAACCTCCATCTGACTTCAGCCACTTCTGTATCCAGAGGCACAATCTCCCAATTCATTTTATTCGTGCTGCTGAATGTGCTTGCTTAGTCCCATCTGTCTCAAAGAGAGTATTGTATGTGTTTCACTTTCCACAAAACCCACAATTAACTTAATGCATTTATCCTAATATTAATAGGCAGGGTGATTATAGTGCTCTGTCAAAAATTAATATTCAAAACAAGGATATTTCAAGAGAAATTATCCTAAAGGAAAGTGAGCCCATGGTAAATTGTTAACAAAATTGTTTGTTGTTCTAAAAAAACATGTAATAGCATGAAACCCATTCCTGTTAGCTGCGCATATTGCTGCCATTGATTGCACTTATGTGGTTGCATAGCCATCAGCAGATTTTTTTTCAATTATCTGAAACTGAGAGGCTGTATGCAATAGCTAAAAATCCTCTAGCATCCTCATCCATTTACCCTCCTCATTTCATTGCTGTTCATAAATTGTGTTTCTCTAAACATTTTATTAAATATAATCATACAACATCTGTCTGATGTTCTTCACTTAGCATAATATTTCCATATTATAACAAGTATCAGAATTTCACTCTGCTTTATGACTGAATAAAATTCTCTGGCATGTAATATGTTGTATTTTATTTATATGTTTATCATCAGTAGACATTGGATTGGTTATTCCTTTGCACTGTTATGAATAATGTGCCAGGGTGTCTTGGTATATTTCTATGGTTCCAGACACTCAAGTCACCAAGGCAGGAGGGTTTCAATTGTAGGGACCAAATGTGAAACATGCTCAGGTCCTTTTTCCTATAAGAAAAACATGTAGTTCAAAGTACAGATCAGTATCACAGAGTATCTTCTACCCTGTTTTTTTTTTAAATATATTTTTATTTTTAAAAGAAAGTCATTTTTCTCAATGTATGTCCCTGCTCCCCCTTTATTTCCTCCTCCTAATTCCTCCCCACCCACCCATCCTTTCCCCCAAAAGGGCAAGAAATCCCAAGGTAGGCCAGGTCAGTGCAATACATCCACTCCAGGCAAGTCCGATTTACTCATCCCAAAGTCAATGCTGGGTTAGGGGTTCTCAAGACAAAAATAAAAATGCTAAATATTTATGAATCATGTTTTAAATATTTAAAGTAGTAACTATCTTAATGACTCTTAATGTGAAATAAAATTTAGTTTTTGAAAACAGTGAGTGAATTTAGGGTTTCATGTAAACTGCAACTTTTATAAACTTGACATCACTGGTGGAGTCTTATGTATTGCATATGTTTGTCTTGAAAGATGATGTAGGTTACACAGTAATTCTGATGAATATAAATGACTCATCAACAATAAATTTTCAAGGGAAATAGATGGGCAAACTACAGATCTAGACCTCTCCCTTCTTCCTTCCAAATTTAATTCCCAGTCTCATCCAGCCCGGCAGCAAAGCACCAGTGATGGCCTTCTCTGCTCTCATTTTCTAGGGAACCATGCATAATGTCTCCAACGTCCAGTTATCTCAGCCCCCACACTGGATAGCATTCCCTGGGAACTTACCAGCCAACACTTCCAGAGAAGCAGGTAGGCTAGAGAGGCATGTAGGCAAGCTTTAGATATTTGCATTCCCTGTTCTTCTCCAAATCCAGTTCGCCAGGCCAATCCCCAGCTCTGTAGCAGACTATCTGTGTGGTCACTTCTCATTATCTTCTCCCATATCCAGTGGACTTAGCAGATCCTGATAGAATCTTGGCTTTCCTCCCTCTCAACCACCAGTCCACCTCATCCATCTCAGTTTTTGTCAGTAACAAATATTTAGAAACATAGTTACACAAACCAAGTGGATTTCTCCTAAAAAGTTATTTCAATAAGACATAGCTAATATACCGTCTTTAAATCAGAGAGTGAAACAGAAACCAAGGCACAAAACAGCAAACCAACAATCACAAGACTGATGTGGCATGTCTCTCTGTATGCTGTGAATATCATTGGTTAATAAAAGAACTGTTTTGACCTATGACAAGGCATCTTAGAAACAGGTGGGAAATTCAATAAAAGATGAAGGGGAAGAAGGGTGGAGTTAGAAAAAACTAGATTGAGTCGCCCAGGGATTTACATGTAAAAAACATAGGTAAGCCATGGGCCATATGGCAAAACTGATTAATAGAAATGAGTTGGGTTAAGACGAGAGAGAGGTATCTAGGAATAAACCAGAGACATGGGTTGAACAGGATGTAATTAATACAAGCATCTGAATCATATTGGGGGGCAAAGTCAATTGCACCATGGAGTTAAGCTGGTCCAGAAACTCATACAACACAAGACTAGATATATCAGTAACTAGCATTACAACTACCCAAAGGAAAATGCATAGAAGCCAGCATAAAAACACAATCAGCTGATGATAGGAAAATATATCTCCATTAAAGCCTAGAAAAAGTACCACAGTAGGCGCTGAGAATTTAAACAGAGCTGAATTACAAGGCAGAGATCCTAAAATGGCTATTATGAATGTAACAGGCCCTAAAAGAGGAAATGAATAAATATCCTTTAAAGAAATCTATGCAAACACAAAGAAACAGTGAAAGAAAGTGTATAAAACACTTCAAGACCTGGAAGTAAAACTGAATCAATAAAGAAAACCCAAACTATGGAAAATATGAAAATGAAAACTTAAAGAACTTCTATAGAAATCTCAGAGGTAAGCCTCTCCAGCAGAATACAAGTGATAAAAGAATCATGGAGTCAGCATAGAAGAATGGACACCTCTGTCAAAGAAAACGTTAGGTACAAAATAACCCTGACATGAAACATCCAGGGAATCTGGGAAATTCTGTAAACGCCAAATCAGTGAATAACAGAAATAGAGGAAGGAGTAACAATACCAGGTAAATGTCATAAGAAATACTTTCACAAAGTAAAAATTTCCCTAAAGGTTTCGGAACACCAGAGAGACTAAACCAAAAATGAAATTTCTCTGAGCACAAAATAAGCAAAACACTAAATGTGCTGAACAAAGAAATAATATTAAAAGCTTCAAGGGAAAATTATCAAGTGATACGTAAAAAGAAACCTATTAGAATAAAACTTCAAACTCTTAAAATAGGAAAGGCCTAAACAAACGTTCTACAAACTCTTAAGAGTTGACAGATACAAACCCACACTACTGTAACATACAAAACTTTTAATCAACTATGAAGGTGATAACACATTACAAGATAGTTTATGCAATATACATCTCTAAAGCAAAGAGATTAAACATACCTAAGAAGACACAGGGGATAAATATTACCAGATTTTCTAAACAAAAGAGGGGAAACACACACACTCCACCACCATCACTACCACCATCTTCACCACCACCAACGAAAACAAAACAATAGAATAATTGGAACCAACTAACACTGATCATTGATATCTATAAAAGTCAATAGTCTCAGTTCTCCGTTAAAAAGACAAAGACTATTGAAGAAAGAAATTGAAGACGATTTAAGAAAATGGAAAGGTCTCCCATGCTCTTGGATGGGTAGGACCAAAAGTAAAGATAGCAATCTTATCAAAAACAATCCACAGATTCGATGCAATCCACATCAAAATCCCAACTCAATGATTCACAGACCTTGAAAGAGCAATCCTCAGCTTCATATGGAAAGGAAAACAAACAATCAGCAACAACAAGAAACCCAGGATAGTTAAAACAATCCTAGACAATAAAGAAACTTCTGGAGGTACCACCATTCCTGACTTCAAGCTCTACTATAGAGCTATAGTATTAAAAACAGCTTGGAATTGGCATAAAAAGAGACATCAATGGAATTGAATTGAAGATCCTGATATAAATCCATATACTCATGTATACCAGATTTTTTACAAAAAAGCCCAAATTATACAATGGAAAAAAAAAAAGCATTTTCAACAAATGATGCTGGCATAACTGGATTTCAACATGTAGAAGAATGTAAATAGATTCCTATCTATTGCCCTGCATAAAACTCAAGTCCAGGTGGCTCAAAGACCTCAACATAAATCTAATTACACTGAACCTGATAGAAAAAGTAGCAAGTGGCCTTGAATACATTGGAACAGGTAACTACTTCCTGGATATATTATTATAATATAATATAATAAAATAAAATATAGCAAAGACACTGAGATCAACAATTAATAATGTGTAGATTTTCCTGGGAAGGGGAAACAGAAGAAACCCCCAGGATATTCTGGGGGTGTTCATAGAGGGATAGGAAGATGGGAACTTGAAGGAATATGTTTGGTATGAGGAAAGTTGGGGTGATACTGAAGTGGAGAGTAACAAAGAGCCATTTTGACAAGGATGTCATTTTGGGGTTAGGGTACCTGGTACAAAGGAACCTCCCAGGAATCCACAAGGATGACCCCAGCTAAGACTCCTAGCAATAGCAAAAATGGTGCCTGAATTTACCATCTACTGTAATCAGTATGATGATACTCTAATTGCCATCAGAGACTCTTAATTCAGTAACTGGTAGAGACAGAAGAGAGGGAGGGGGATTTTAAGAGCCAGGCAGTCAAGGTCATGACAGCAGAACCCACAGAGACAGCTGATCTGAGCAAGTGGGAGATCATGGACTTTGGACCAACAGGTTAGGGGTCTGCATGGAACTGACCTAGGCCTTCTGAATGTGTGTGACAGTTGTAGCTTGGTCTGTTTGTAAGGCTTCTAGTAGTGAGATTAGGACCTATTCCTGCCACAAAGCTTTATTTTGGGAACCTGTTCCCCATGCTAGATTACCTCACCCAGCCATGACATAAGGTGAGAAACTAGGTCCTACCTCAACTTGATGTGCCATGCTTTGTTTAAGTCCGTGGGATTCCTGTCGTCTTTATATGGAACTTGAGGAGGAGTGAATGGGGAACAGGGTAAACTGGAGTCAGAGAGGAAAAGCTATGTTTGGTATGTAAAATAAATTTAAAAAGCTGTTAATTAAATAAAATAGTAGGCTATCAAACTATATGTGAAAACAGAATCCATCTGTCTGCTGTCATCTAAGAAACACACCTCAACATGAAAGATAGACAGTAGCTCCTCATAGTAATGACTTGTAAAAATATACTGCTGTGGTGGGATTCAGGTGTCAGCTTATAAGGTCTGAAGATGCTTACCCAGAGTCCAGGGTTCAGGAAGGGGGGGTGGCCAACCCCATTCATAAAAGGCTGCTGGGAACTTGGGGCCCCGTTAAAACAGGGCAGCTGGCTCGGTCTAGTGGTTAAGATTCTGTGAGCTCACCATCAAGGCCCTGGTTCGATTCCCGGTCAGGGAACAAAAGGGAGAGAGAGAGAGAGAGAGAGAGAGAGAGAGAGAGAGAGAGAGAGAGAGAGAGAGAGAGAGAGAGAGAGAGAGAGAGAGAGAGAGAGAGAGAACAGGGCCCAAGATCCCAGCAGCCTTTTATGAATGGGGTTGGCCACTCCCCCTTCCGGAGCCCAGGACCCTGGATAGGCATCTTCGCACCTTATCACCTGACACCTGAATCCCACCACATCCTCCAAGCAAATAGATCTAAGAAAGCAAACTAATATAGCCACTTCAATATCAGACAAAATAGTCTTTAAACCAAAATTAATAGGAAGAGATAGGGAAGGACATAAGAAAGTTATCAGAGGAAGCATCACCAAGGAATATGTTGCAATTCTTAAGACCTATGCACCAAACAAAACACCAAAGATTATAAAGGAAACACTCTTACACTTTAAATCACATATTGATCCTTAAATACTGATAGTGAGAGATCTCTCAATACCCTACTATCACTTAATAGACAAGTTATCCAGATAAAAACCTAAACAGATATATACTGAAGTTAACTGATGGGCACAAAAAATATTTACAGAATATTTCAACCAAACACAAAAGAATAAAACTTTTTCTCAGCACCTCATGAAGTTTTCTCCAAAATTAAAAGCTTAGTTGAATGTAAAGCAAGTCTCAACAGATAGAAAAAAAAAAAATGTCTTTCTGTATGCTGTTAATAAGGGAACTGTCTTGGCCTGTGGCAGGCATCTTAGAAGTAAGCTGGTAACCCGGAGCTTAGATGGAGAAGGAAGGTGGAGTTGAGAGAGATGTGATCCAGTGCTCAAGAATCAACATGCAAAAGTATCACAGATAAGCCATGGGCCACATGGCAAGACAGATTAATGGAAATGGGTTAAATTATGGTGCAAGAGCTAGCTAGCAATATTCTTGAGCCATAGGCCAATCAGCATGAAGTTAATATAAGCATCAGAGTCATTTTGGGGGAAAGGGAATCGGCTGCTGGTGGGTCCAGACTACAGAACTGGGCTGGACCAGAAACCTCATATTATAGTTGAATAACAACCTTCATTCTATCTGACCATTATGGATTAAAGTTGGATATATCAGCAGGAACAAACATAAGCTTTTAAGCTCATGAAAACTAAGAACTCACTACTGAATGAAAAATGAGTCGATAGACATTGAAAGAGAAATTAAAAGACTCTAAGATTGAATGAAAATAACTTTTCAATACACTCAAACTTATGAGTCACAAGGAAAGAAGTTCTGAGAGGCTAATTCAAATCAAGTGACTGCTATATAGCATAATTGGAGATACCAGTCATTTATTAGCATAACTGAAAGCTCTAAAACATAAAAGAATAAATCATACCCACAAAGGATGAGAGGGAGATAAACAATCAAACCTGGGTTATAAATTGAATAAATAGAATCAAACAAAAATGATACAAAGGATCAATGAAACAAAGACGTGCTTCTTTGAAAAAATTGATAAGACTGACAAATGCAAAACCAGATTAACTAAAAGGCATAGTGAAGAGATCCAAATTAACAGAATTAGAGATAAAAGGGGGGCATAGCAACAGAAACTGAGAAAATCCAGAGATTAAATAAATAAGGATAAACTTAGAAAACCCATTCTTCACCATTTGGAAATAACTAAAATAATGAATAATATTTGAGATGATACATGCCAGTTACCAAAATTAAATCAGGATTTGATATGCAATATAAGCAGACCTGTATCTTCCAGTGAAATATAAGCAGCAGTTAAAAATCTACCAACCAAAACAAGTTCAGAGATAGATACCTCTAGATAGAATTTAGCACAGAATTCCACCAAACTATCAAAGAATTGTCAACAGTACTTCTAAAATTATTCTACAAAATGGAAATGTAAGGAATATTAGCCAGTTTGCTTTAAGAGGAACAATTATACTGACACCAAAATAACAAAATGATAACAATGAAAGAGAATAACAGACCAATTACCCTTACGAATATAGATGAAAGACTTCTCAATAAAATACTTGTAAACCAAATCTAAAAATCTCATCAAAAAGATTATCAACCATGAACACATAGTCTTCATCTCAGAAATGCAGGGTGGCTCCACATACATGAATCAGTAAATGTAACTGACCAAATAAGCAAACTGAAAGACACAAGCCACATGATCATCTCATTAGATGTAGAGAAGTCCTTGTCCAAATCAAATACCCCTTCATGATAAAAGTCATAGAGATATTGGAATACCAGTTTCATACCTCAACATAATAAAGGCAATTTGCCACAAGCTCAAAGCCAACCTTAAATGGGGAAAGATTCAAAGCAATTCCTCTAAAATCAAGAAGAAAACAGGGTTTGCTCACTCTCTCCATACCTCTTCAGTATAGTACTGAATTATAAGTCACCTGAAGAGATCAAGGAATACATAAAAGGGGAAGACTTTAAAGTATCTATACTCACATATGATATAGTAGTATACATAATGATCTTAAAATGCCAGTAAAAAACTCCTACAGCCAATAAACACTTTCAGAAAAATATTAAGATATAAAATTTATTCAAAGAAATCAATAGCCTTCTTATATAAAAAATGTTGAAAAAGAAATCAAGAAAAAAATACCTTTTTACAATAGTCTCAATATAAACTACCTTGAGGTAACTCTTATAAAACAAATAAAAGACTTGCATGATAAAAGCTCTAAGACAAGAAAAAAATAATTGAGGAATGCATGAAAAGATGCTAAGAACTACGCTTGTCGATAAGTAGGATTAACAAAGTAAAAACAGCCAGTTATTTTTCTTTTTTTTGCAATTTATTTTATTTTATTTTTCAATCTGAAATTTTAATTTAAGATTTTTTTATTCATTTCACAAACCAACCTCAGATCCCTCTGTCATCCATTATCCTGCTTCCTCCTAGTTTTCCTCCCCAACCCAACTCCCATCCCTTCCTTCACAAAGGTAAGGCTTCCCTTGAGAGTCAGCAAAGACTGGCATATTCAGTTGAGGCAGGTCAAAGCCCCTCCTCAAGCATCAAGGCTGTGCCAGGTGTCTCTCCATAGGTAATGGGCTCCAAAAAGCCAGCTAATGCACCAAGGATCCAGTCTGATCCCACTGCTGGACCAAACTACACAACTGTCTCCCTTATGCAGAGGACCTAGTCTGGTCACAGGCCGGCTTCACAGCTGTCAGCCTAAAGTTTACGTGTTCCCATAAGCTTGGTTCAGTTTTCTCTATAGATTTCCCCATCATAATTTTGATACCCCTCCACCTCCTCCTTGCTCAACTAATCCCTCCTCTAATTCTTCAGCTGGACACCCAAAATGTGCCCTGGTGCTTAGCTGTGGATCTCTGCATTTGCTTTCATCAACTACTGGATGAAGGTTCTATGGTAACAGTAGGGTATTCACCAATCTGATCTATGCCAGCTCAGGCATCCTCTCCACTATTGCCAGTAGTCTAAGCTGGGGTCATACATGTGGATTCCTGGGAACTTCCTTAGCACCAGGTTTCTCGCTAACTCTGTGATGTGTCCCTCTATCAAATAATCTCTTTTATTGCTCTCCTTCTCCATCCTTGTTCCAGCTTGACCATCCTGTTTCCTCATGTTCTCATCCCCCATCCCCTCCCCTCTACTTCCTTCCTTGTGCCACGCTTACTCAGTAGATCCTAACTATTTCTACTTCGCAGGGCAATGCAGGAGTCCTTCTTAGGGTCTTCTTCATTAACTAGATTCTCTGGAGCTGTGGTCTGGTTATCCTTTGCTTTAAATCTAGTATCCACTTATAAGTAAGTACATACCATGTTTGTCTTTCTGAGTCTGGGTTATCTTACTCATGATGATATTTTCTAATTCCACTCATTTGCTTGCAAATTTTATGATATCATTGAAAAACAGCTACTTCACAAGAAATCTACAGGTTCTACGCAAATCTCATCAAAATTACAGTAAAACTCTTTATATAATATTAGAGAATAATTTTCAGCTTTGTATTGCACCACAAAAAATTCAAGATATCTAAATATAGAAGACCTGTCTTTGGCACTTGAGCTGGCCTTTGGGAACCTGCTATCCATGCTAGGTTGCCTTCTCCAACACTGATGCTGGAGGAGGAATTTGGTCTTACCTCACCCTGATGGGTCATACTTGGTTGTCTCATGGGGAGGCTCACCCCTTTCTGAATGGTGATGGAAGAGAAGTAGATGGGGGGGTACAAGAGAGTTGGAGGAGAGATTAGGAGGAGAGGAGTGAGGGGAAAGTAGGTAGAATAAATTTAAAAATTAATAAAAAATTTCTTGGAATATTACCATCCTTGGCCTCAAATTTTAATACAGAACTATAGTACTAAATGTAGCATAGTACCAACACAAATACAGATGTGTTTATTGAAGGAATTGAATGAAAAGCCCAAATTAATCCAAAAGATAACATACTTAAATTTTAATAAAGAAACAGAAATATAGGCTGAAGACAGAGAGCACCTTCTACAATCAGTGCTGGACAAACTGAATGGCTATATGTAGCATAATGCAAATAGCCCATTATTTAGTATACTGTACAAAACTCAATTCCAAAGGTATATATATAAAAAAAACCCTCAACATAAATCAGACACATTGAATTTCATAGAAGAGACGGTGGGAAACATCCTTGAACTCATTGGCATAGGAGAAGACTTTCTGAACAGAATGCCATTAGCACAGGTACTAAGAACAATAATCAATAAATGAGACTCATCAAAATGAGAATTTTCTGTAGGATAATGGACACTGTCATTTGGAAAAATTGATGACCTACAAAATATGAAAAGATTTTCCTCAACTACACATCTGATAGAGTGCTAATATCTGATATGTATACAGAACTAAAAAATCTGGACATCAAGAAAACACATTTAAAGATGAGTACAGATCTAAACAATATTTTCACACAAGAGAACCAAAATCACTGAGAAACACTTCAATAAAGCTTACCATCCTTAGTCATGACGGATATGTATTCTCAAACTACTTTGAGATTTCTTCTTACACATGTAATGATGGCTAAGATCAATAAAATAAATAACAGCTCATGTTGGGAAACACTCATCTTTTACTTGTGGGACTGCAAACTTGTACAGCCATTATGGAAGTCAGTGTGGTGATTTTCAGGAAGATGGGAATGGATCTACCTCAAAAGCCTGCTGTATCACTGTTGGGCATATATTCAAAGAATGTTTCGCCTTACTACAGAGACACATTTTCAATCTTATTCACTGATGCCCTATTCAACTATCTACAAATATAAAACAACCTAAATATCATTCAACTGATAAATAGGTATAAGAAACTGTGGTATATTTACATAATGGAATATTATTTGACTTTAAAAATATAAAGTCATAAAATTTGCAGGTAAATGGAACTAGAATTGTACCATTCTGCATAAGGTAAGCCAGACTCACAAAGACAACTATGATATATATTTGCTTGTATTTGGTTATTAGGTTTTTAAGTCAATGATAAGAAGCAACAATTAATAGAACCTCAGAGGTTTAGTATAGAATCAGAGACTAAGGCAGACAGATAGATTTCCCTAGAAAATGGAAATAGATAGCTGTGTATGGATTTGTGGGATCTGGAACAAGAGGATCAAGTGGAGAGTGTGGTAATGTATTTTATATTTAATAAAATCTATCTGGAAGATCAGAGAACAGATCCACTCACAGTCAAGCCGGGGGGGGGGGGGGTGTCAGAGAGTAGTAACTCATGCCTTTAATCCCAGCAGAGGAAAGACCAAGTGATAACCTATGCCTTTAACCTCATCACTCTAGAGACAGATCTTTCTGTGTTTCTGTATGTTTAAGGCCTAACTACCAAACAGTAGTAGCTCACATCTTTAATATTATCTTTAGAATATTATGCAGAGTTGAACCCAGAAGTAAAGGAACGGGGCAAAGAAGATATTTAAGATAGTGAGAGATTCTGTAGAAGCGACCGAGTGAGGCTGAGGACTTTGGAAGATAGCTGGGTGAGAATTGAATATGGTCTGCTTCCTCTCTCTGGTATTCCAGTCTTTTCCCCAATATCTGGGTTTTTTTCTTTTTTGTTTTGTTTTCATTAAATAACAACCAGAATTTGTGTTTCAGGAAGGGGAAATTAAAAAGCATATAAAGGAGGAAATTTAAGGAAAGACAGCTAAAGAAAGTTAAGGGCAAACTGAGGGAAACCTAATGCAATGGAAGCTTCCTAAAAGATGTACATAAAGGCGATCTAAAAGAAACTGACAAATAAAGGGGGAAGATGAAGCTCCAATGCACTTGTCATGCCATCAAATGGAAGCTTCCAGTAACAAGATAGGGTTAACATCTATTTGAGATGTTGACCAACCCAGGCTGTTTGCAAAACTACAGGTTGCTTTCCACACACTAATTACAAGGCCCTAATGCATCTAACTGAACTATACAACTCACTGAACATAGAGAAGTTGATCTAGAGCTTACATAGAGCCTTCATCCCTATTTGCTTGTGTCTTTAGTGTTGGAATGTACTCTTCATGCTAACAAAGGAGAACTCTAGACAACATCCCAGCCACAAATGCTTTGACCTACAATGGTATCAAGCCTACAAAATATGCTAGTACATTGGTAGCTCAAGTTTTTAGAAGTATCCAACCAATATCTGATTTGATGTCCACTCCAGAAAATAGAACCCATTCCTGACAGTATTTGGTTGAGCAAGAACTGCATATTAAATAGCCTGGTACTATTTAAAACCAAAACTACTGTTGTTATACTAATATTAACAATAAAAATAATATTAACCCCACTAACATTCTGCTGTCCTCATCAATAAGTACCAGGCTCAATCATCATCATAGAGCCTTCCTCCTACAGCAGATGGTAAAAATACAGAGTCATAGTCAGACAATATACACAGATTTATAGATTTGTAACGATGAGTCTTAAATGAGATGTTAACATCAGTTCCCTCCTCTCAGAGATCAAGGTACCAAAAATGAGGTGGAAGAGTTTAAGGATGAGAAAGGATGAAGGAGAATAAGGAAACAAGACCTGAATCAACAGGACAGATGCACACATGAACTCACAGATACTAAGACAGCATTCACTGAGCCTGCATTGGTCTGTACCTGATGGTGTCCTGGGACTGTAATGAAAAGTGACCCCATGACCCCATCTACAATCCCCAAACTATCTCCAGCTCATAACCATTGGAAAATCAAAATCTAGTTTTCTCTATTAGAATTTTCTGGGGGAAAAAACACTCTTAAGTGTAGGTCACATTTCCAGGAGTAGGTGTCATTCAGAAAGTGAGGGCTATTGAAGCACTGGTGGAGCTTCCTTGCTACAGCTTTTGTTGTTTATGTATTTAATTTTTATTGTACTTTTAATTTTTATTTTATTGCATTTATGTATATTTTTAATTCTTATCTTTTTATTCTACAGGCCCTTTGTATATTTATTATGGCTTATAGTTGGGTGTGTTTATGGGACTCATGAGAGTAATTGTGTCAGTCTCTGTGTCTTATCTGTTTCTAGTGCATTTTCTAGGATTTTTTTTCTTATGATTATTCATTTTGTTCTATTCCAATGTTAAGTTTTGTTTTTTCCTTTCATTTAATTTGATTTTATTATTATTCCTTAGAAGTCCATCTGTTTTCTCCTAAGAGACAGAAAGGATAAGAGGAAATTGGGTGGGAACTTGAAAGAGTAGAAGGAATAAAAACTATGATCAGGACATATGTTATGATAAAATAATCTGTAGTAGGACTCTATTCTTTATATTGTAAATAATTGTCCTGCCTACTGGTTTAATAAAAATGATGACTGGCTGATGGCAGACAGGAAGTGTGGGTGGGACTACCAGACTAAGAAAACTCTGGGAACAGGAAGAGCAGAGTAGGGAAGCCAGAGAGACACCAGCAGAGAAGCCAGCAGAAGCAGAGGAAAAAGGTTGAAGTGCTGCTGCGAAAAGGCGCTGAGTCTCATGGCTAATAAGATAAGAATCATGGGTTAGTTTAAGAGCCAGAGCTAGCTAGCAAAATGCCAGAGCCACAGGCTGATCAGCATAAGATTAACACAAGCATCTGTGTATTCCCTTGGAACTTTGGGACTGCTGGTCCAGATCTTGGGGCTAGTCCAGGCCAGAAACTACATACTACAATAATCTATTTCAATCAAGAGAAGAAAAAAGGAATAAAATTTTTTATCCATCTTGGTCTTTGTAGTACTTCTTACCAGTGGTTAACTTCTTGATTGGGCTGAAGTTATATTTTACATGCTAAAGCTTGAAATGTAACTTTTTCCTTACTAACACAATCCTAAATACATTCAAAATGACTGTTATCTGATATTTAAATAAAGAATGGAAGCAATTAGTATTTATTATAATGTTCTCAGTTTATTTCTTTCAAATTTTCCCATCATTTTATTTATACTTGTAATTATTGAAATGAGTTAAAAATGATGAATGTGTTCTATACCTGCTCTAACCAGAACAGCAGCCACTATCCAAATATGCTTATTCACTGTTTAGAAGATTACTATTTAAGTTAAAATTCTAATTAAAAACAATACACATACATTAAAATATATATATGCACATACCCCATGTGTGTATGTATGTTTGTGCATGTGCATGTGTGTGTGTTTACTGCATTGATAGTAATTAAAGAATGAGAGATTACGGGTTAGAAAGGAAACAGGAAACAGAGAAGATGAGAGGGATAGAAATGATGTAAATATATTTCTTGTATATGAAATTCTCAAAAATTAAAATAACTAAGCATGTAAATTTTAAAAGGACAGGAGTAATATTATTAGGGCTTAAAATGTCACTACAGCCATGCTTAAATAATTCATCTTCAAAGCAAAAACATTCAGAGGTGGAGCTGTGGATTGGATCATGAAGGCTATTATTTAACCAACATCATATCCCACTAAAACCTTCATAGTTGAAAGGACTATAAGAGTTAACAGAACCTGAATGAGAGAGGACCTAACTGGAGAAAGCATATTTCTGTGGACATAATTTGGCTGTGTTTCCCCAAAACTCTATTTGTGTATTGATTTGTTTATTTCTTGGATAATATGGAATAGCATTCAAAGTGATACATTCTATTTTCAGGATGTATGTCACACCTGCAGCTTGAAATAGTAGACCTAGTTATGAAAGCTTGAAACAAAATAGTTTTTTTTCCCCTGTCTTTCAGATTGATTTTTCTTAAGCACTTTATTACAGCAATAAAAAGCTGAGGATCAACAGAGGGTAAATAGATCTGGGGGAGAGAGAGTTGAGGAGGGAGGCTTTAAGGAGTGGAGAGAGGGGACTTATTGTATGAGAGACGAATGTATTTTCAAAAAATGCTGAGGCTCAAAAGTACATTTCACATGGCTAAGTCATTTCAATTCTAGACACACCTAAAAAATATTAGGCACTTGCATAATGAAATGTGTAGTAACATTGTTAGATCAATTTTCATACTGGTAAATTCAAACAAATTATATACATGTGTTATGCTCAATACTATAGAGTAATAAAAATGTATGAAAGCAACTTGAGCAAATCATGAGAACAATATTCATATAATAACTGAAGCTTATCTAAATATTTTAGTCTCATAGCACTAAATGTGATTTAAAGTTACATCAAACCGTAAAGTCAAAAGGGGAATAGATAGTTCTGTACCCAGAAGTCCCAAGTTGTGTTTTGAAAACTCAGGAAGGGAAACTCAAAACTGCTTCTAACAATATTTTTAGGGTATACCATGTCTCTGACCTTCAGAAGCACCTGCACTAATGTGCACATACCTCCACAAAGATACACATACTTATACATGGTTAAAAATAACAATATAGATATTCTAAACATGCAAACGTTTTCAGAAAATTTATAACATAAGCACCTTGTTAGAAGATGCATGTAATCTAGAAGAGACTCAGTTTTATATTTATTATCTTAATATTTAATGATTGTAATAAGTACAAACATGTTTTACCTCTGCATCAGTAATCAAGAGATCATGATTATAAAATTTCCATAAACAAGAAGTACAGTGAACAGTGAGGACTGAACTCAGATGTTCTCCATAGGGAACCTTACAATTTCTGCCATTCATATGTATGCCTTTCTGGTGGCAGGTTCTAGCCATGGCAAAAAGGTGTCAGCTGACCTGGCACATAGTTATCATAAAGCTTTTTTTTTTTTAATTTTTGTATTGTTTGGCTTAGTTCAATTTTTGAAACACAGTACTCCAGAAAGACAAGTTCCTCTTCTCTACACAATATCAGAGCCTGTGCTCTATAGCCACCCTGACATCTATATTGATCTGGCTGAGATGGCTGTTATGCAAATAGTTCCTGGTTACATCAGGGAAGCTCACTAAAATGTGTGTTCCAAGGCTGGTATGTTCTAGAGACTATGGTGTATAATTTGTTGCCCATGGACTGATGTTTCATTTAGGCCTTGTCTGCTTAAATAGAGAAAATGATACGCGTATAAACAATAATCACTTTACTCCTACAGCGTTGAGGCAACGTAGATAAATGTTTGAGATGGGCATAATGGGGATCTCTAACCTTACATATGTGGAGAGGAACACACATGAACTTGTTAATACTTTTGTTATTTTACTGTGTGTATGTATGAGGCCTTTGTCCTTTTAGATTAATCATCTCTCTAAATCTTCACCTTTTGTTACACCACTGCATGGTTCAGGGTATCTTTTATGCATGCATTTATATATGTATATAGCTATGTTTGCATGTATGTATGTATATATGTATTGTTTGTTGAGGCAGGGACTCACTCTGCAGCTTGGGTTGGCTTGGAGCTTATTCTATGACTCATGGTGAACTTATAAAAATTTTCTTTCATCAACATCCCAGTTGTCAGTATCCTAAATATAAGAATCTACTCCCAGCTATAGCTTTGATTGTGAACATTTTAATTTTGAGTAACATTTGAACAATAAGCACACTGTCATAGTTGCAATTAATAAATAAATATTGTGCAGATTTAGATTAATTTTTGGAACAAACATGAAGGAAGACATATTTAGATCCATTTGTTTCACATAAAGATCTTCACAGGATAAAGAATAACTTTGTTGTGATCACAAAAGGAGCAAGAAAATGAGAACCATTTGAGGAAAATGTTCTGACATAATCAAAAGCAGGAAAGTCAAATATTCCAAATATTTTAGAAGATGCAAACAAATTAAGGCTAAAGATGAAGAGAATGATTTGAAGTTCAGATCATGGCATCTGGAGAAGGTTATACTTCATTCTTTATGGAGTAGAAGGGTAACTTTTATAAACTCATGAATATGAATTGAAGCTTCAACAATCAAATGGAACTGATTTAATTCTGACTATGAAGGAAGAATAAGGAGGGAATGGGCTAGCTTTATGGAAAAAACTACCATGAACAACACAGAAGCATAAGAAACCACACCTAAGGAAAAGGCAAAAGCGGGTTTGTCTGCCAATACGATGCATTATTTCAGGACTAGAAATTCAAGTAGGACAGGAAATTGAGCAAGGAGAATTATGAGTATTGCTTTAAGACTTTAAAGTTTAAATGGTTTTCTTTAATTCAGTCCCCTTGAAATAATTGAGGTGCTTTTCAGTACCCAATAGATAGTTTAGACTGCAAGTGTGGAAAAGCTCAGATTAGAAATAAAATTTTCTTTTTGTTATTGAAACCCCATACATGTTTTATAACATCTGGGATACTATGGGCAACAAGTAAACAATAAACTCCAAATACAGAACTTTGATGGCCAAAGAGAAAATTACAGCTCATCATAAATCTATGCAAAATAATGTAGAATTAACTACATGCTACTATGGAACAGATGCTTAAGATACGTTTCCTTACATTCTGAACCAAGATATTAAGAGCTGTGCTAGCTAACCCAGCTGGCACTTTGTCTGCATGACTATGTTTGGAGTAGAAGCAAATCTGTAGGTATATTCCCAACAAGATTTTCAGTGAAGTTAACTGAGGGGGAACATCCACCATGAAGATGGGTGACCCAGTCCCATAGGATAAGGGCCTTGTCACATTTGCCAGCAGTTGAATTTCCTATTTTACTGACCCATCCTGAGGTACCTCCTTTCATCCAGCATGTCTTCCCAACTGTAATGGAGTAAATCTTTTGAAGTCACAGGCTGAAACAGATCTGACCTTCTTAGAGTTCTTTCCGTCAGGTATCTGGTCCCATAATAATTGATTTAGAAAATCAGAGGTCACAACATATGTGAGTTAACACAGAGTAAGCTCATGGTTGAGGGAGAACATAACTAGTGTGCCAGGCTTCATACATGAAACAAGTAATCCTCCAGAGGAGCCAGGGGTGTAGTGATGTGAACAGTTTCTAAAATGATGCATTTACCAGTAGGCTCTAATCTTTAGACTTACAAAACAGTAAAAAGTATTGTGGGATTTATAGGAAAACATCTACATATAAGATCTTGGCAATGTCACTCCTTAAGGTTTCATATGGGAGAAATGCAAATAATGTTCAGTAAATTAAAGTATATCTAACATACCATGAATTATTTATAATTAGCAGAAATATAAAATTCATTATTGGCATATAAGGTTAAATAAGAAGGTAGAGCTAGCAAAATGTTTCTACATTTAAAAGCAAAGCAGTATGGCCTCTTGGGAGGATAGAACAAATCAAGGATTCTAGAACTTGGAAGCCTTGAGATTGAAAGAACAGCCTGGGCTATGCAGAAATTTGAAGGCCAGCAGGGGCTGCACTGTCTTAAAAACAAACAAAGCAATATTTACATTAATTCCTTGATATCCACATGCCATTATATGCAAGAATTCTATGGATTATAAAACTTGTTAATGTTCATATCTATTAACTAGCACCATATCCATATGTATACATACAACCTGTATGGACAGAATTCAGAGATTGTGAAGAATCTACACTTTGTCTTTTGTTATTGAGGGAAATTTGTCCTCCTCTTAGGTAAATAAGCTACAGTACCTCAATTCTTACAGAATTAAGAGAATTATCTGACTCATAAAGCATTAATATATTTACCAATTATATGTATGAAGGTATCAACAATAACAATGCTCAAATTAACAGTGGGTTTACGAGACGAATGATTATATAACAAGGTTATCATTCATACAGCATCATGTTTTACTTCCAAATGTACATATCTTAGGGAAGAAAGTGAGAGAAATCAGTTAGATTTTCTAGGCAAAAGAAGCTTCCTTTTGCCAGTGATATGGTGGCAACTCAAATTACATTTCAAATGGTGCAATGCACCTGCTTGTTATCATGCTGCCAAGGCCTGACTTTTGCAGCCTTGCTTTTTGGCCACCTTCTCTTTTCCCCAGTCTTTGCAGTGCCTGGAGTTACCCAACCTCCTTAGGAAAGTCACATATTAAATAGGTGGCCAAGATGAGGCTGCAAAGCAAAGCCTACAGTGCCAGCTTGCAAGTACCACACGCTACGCAGGAGTGCACAGCCTCCCTTTCATCTCTCATCTATGCTGTTGCATATTTGAATTGATTTGGTTATGCTGTAAAGTAAAAGACAATTATACAGGAGAAAATGCTTGTCTTTGGGGAGACATTAGGATGTTTATTCTGTATCTTGTGCAGTTTGGGGTAAGGGAAAAGTCAGCTTTAAAGCTATGTGACTCCCCAGGCAAATGTTGTATGGCTGCCCTACTCTTATGATTAGCATAGTGCTACATCACTGGGTGCAACTAACCTTCAGCAGGTATAGCCCAGGAGAGGGTAATATGGGTTCAAGGACAGGGGAAGGGAATGGAAACCAAGGGGAGGTAATGGGAAAATGCAGCAAATCTGTGATTAAAAGCTGTTTGCTATAGGAAGCCTCTAACAGGGATCTGCAGCTGTGTCACTGTGCTTCAGTTTTATAGATTGTACAAAGCTAAATGGAAAGATGCACAAAGCAGGAAGATGTGCAGAGAGATGCCAACAGAAATTCAAAACCCATGGTAATGACAGGAAATGCATGCCTTCATTCCTCATACACGTCTCATCATAGTCTCTTAGTCATCTTTGGGTACACAATAGATTCCTACTCAATAAGCACTTGCCAAATTAAGGTTGTTCTGCTTGGTTACATATTTCTCTCTCTCTCTCTCTCTCTCTCTCTCTCTCTCTCTCTCTCTCTCTCTCTCTCTCTCTCGCGTGTGTGTGTGTGTGTGTGTGTGTGTGTGTGTGTGTGTTAAAGAAGGACCCTCCAACCAACATATATTTCTCTTTGAATAAATCAACATGTTCTATGATTTATCCTTTGCTTTCTGAGACTCATGATAGAAGGCAAACAGGTCATGATATAAACCCAGTCTCCCACATTAATGTCCTGGAAGCAAGTTGAAAATTTCAGTTACCAGAATGCTAGATGGTCTCCAGATGGGCCAGTTGTTTCTCTAAACACTGCCTCTAATATTATATCCTAACTCTCAAATAGCCAAAACCAAGAGGACACAGAAATGAGAGTAAATGTATTAACAGTGCAATCCAAAATGTGTTCAAAGGAATGTATTTTGTCAAAGTACCCCTTCTACAACTGTTCCATAGAGCACTTCTTTCGGGGTCCCCACAGCCAGATTCCTAGTATTCCATAAAGGGGTTGGCCATCAATGACCAAATAGTCTCTGGCACTGATCTCCCCCCCCCCTCACACACACACACACACACACACACACACACACACACACACACACACACACACACACACACACACACACCTCACCTTTGAAGGCTTTGTAAAGCTCACAGCTTTGTAAAGATATTTTTTCCCCTCACACTAGAGAGACACACAGACGAATTTACAGGGTTTGGTACTCCCTGGCAAGAGCTGAAAGGTTGGGAGGTGCTGGGGTCAAGGTTAAATGACACTGCCTCTTGCTCCTGCCATCATCTACAGAAGGAGTCTCTAGTGAGCTCCCGCATCTGGAAGCCTGCCTCTTAGGTTTCTAGAGAGGGCAGGGACCATGTTTCAAAGCCCCATATCTAAAACCATCCACTTGAAAGAAAAGCCTGACCAATGGCTTGAATTGATTCTTTTCTCCTCCTAAAATCTCCTGGCTGGTTTTCTTCTTTCCCTTTGGATCCTTCTCCTTTTGAAGTGTAGGTTTTCTGCTGTGTGGGTGCTATCAAGGAATTTCCTTAAACCAGTAGATTTCTCAGTCCCCAGAAAGCATAAGAGGCCATAACATTCTGTCCCTCCAAATGTACTCTTTTCCTGCAGCAGTGACCTGCTATAACAGTAATCAGAGACCTTTTATGCCTAGGTGTGAGCTCCTAATAATTTTTATGGTGTGAAGCTGCTGAACCAAGGCAGCCTCCAGCGTCCCGGAGCAAAGCAAATCAGCAGTCCAGGCTGCGGCAGTGGGATTTCCAGGAGAGCTTAACAGCATTGGTGGCTCACAAGTCTCTCCCTATTGTGTTGCAGAACTGTGGAGCTGGCTAACCCACTGTGGTGCAGTGCCAAACTCCAATTTCAGGTGAAAAGGATTGGAAAGAAGAAGCAAGAGGGGACCGAAAGAAGGAACAGGAGGGACTCAAAAGGACACAGCGCTTCATCAATAATGCAGAGGCTCCTGGACGTCCCTGTAATATGTTTTGCGGCTAAACGCCACCAACTGGAGCGCTACTTCGCATTCCCGTGGGTGAGGTTTTTGTGTGTGAAAGATGGGATGCACCCCATTCATTCATCTATCAGCTCTCTTTCTTCTTCCTTCCTTCGCCTTTCAGATTATGCCCCCGTCTGGTTTGGTTTTAATTTCCCATCTCCTCCACATCGCCACCACGGTTTTCAAGCAAAAAGGAGCAGGTTGAAATAAAAGATCTCAAAAAACCCTATTACCTATGTATTTCTAAGAGTTCACCACTATTCCTCTACCAACGCTTAATTTCCAAATCCCACTCTCATCCATTCTTGGAGAATGCTCTCAAAGTTTCTGAGCTCCTAGAAGCATGGTTTTTCCATCTCTTCACGTAGTACAAACCCGTGTGCTCAGAGACCTTCAGATAAGGCAGCAAACCCCCGACGGAACCCAGCAGGACACTGAATATCGGAACTTCCCAGGAGGCAGTCTCCGGTATCCCTAAGAAACCCAAATGCTGCTCAGAACATCCTCAAATAAGGATTCCAGCCACACAACGCAGGCAAAAATCCAGAAACTTCTTTGTTAAGCAAACACAGCTCACTCGAATGAGACACCTGGCTCAACTTACAGGGGCAACAGAACAAACATCACATCTCTGCCGGGAAACTTGTTGAATCCCGCCAGAGCTTAAGGCTGCAATTTCCCATTTAGCCTGAAGGTTTTTGATTGTACCCTCCCCAAATCCCTGGTGCATCCCTCACAGTTTCTGGCCAAACTGCAGAGTCCTTTCAGCACCCATTCTCTGCTCCATCGTCTACCACCAGAAAACTAAGCAGCCCCTTTCACGATTCCAAAGCCAGAGCTTTGCAGTCATTTGCGAGTCTTACCTTTCCATAAGACTTGTCTTCAGAAATCCAGCAGCTCCCTGGTGCAGGCACAGCCCTCCAACTTTGCTATGCAGCGAAGACCCTCCGAGTTTAAACGCCAAAAGCCTTCTGAGACTTTTCAGTATGGGTGAGGAACCGGGAGAGTAAGTCAGATTTCCTCTCAGTCTCAGCACCCTGGAAAAAATTCAATCCTTCTTCAGTAGAGAATTCTTTCATACCCGTTATCTGTATTACTATTAATGCGCAGAACACACAGCATTGCATACAAATAGGTCCAAGTGTGCGCTTCTATTGGTGGCTGCGGAGGCCCCTGGGTCCTAGCTCCAGCTCTAAACTACACAGCAACACTAGGCACGCAGCTTTGGAGACGCCAAGGGGAAAATGGATTTAATTGATTCGTTACCTCTGGTCTTGTAATGCCTGCTGTGATGTTTAACCAAGGGGGGGAAAGCCTTCGCATTGACACTCCGGTCATGTGATCTATCATTTCATATCTGCTTTTAATTGTCTGTGGGGGTGGCTTTGATAATACAAAGGATTTTCAAAGAACATTTTTTGAAGGAAAAAAAAATCACACGAATATTTTGGCAAGAAAATCTCCTTCATGCTTTTTCTAGTGCACTACTCATATGAATCCAGGTCATGTTATTTGCTTAAACACTTCTGTACTTCACAGAAGTAAAATAGCACCCACTTTTATTCATGAAAATGAACGGCTAGCTCTTCCAATAACTTGACTTAAGTAGATTAAAATGGAAGAACCAAAATGCATGAACCAATTATGAAACCCAAGAGATTTTCCAAATAGTTTGGGGGCGGGGGGGATTTAAGACAATGGCAAAGGCATCGTATTACTTTACAAAATGAGAAATTCAGAAATTTTGGATTACTTATGAATGCTTGCGTGAAAATATACATCACAATAAAAATATCAATAAGGTTACACTTCGCCAAGTATTCATTGATAACTGTCACATTTTCTTTCTTCATATTCTTCTCTCAGACAATATATTAGAGATAGGAATTGGCACATCCAGGCGGATCTACAATGAGTCAGCCCTCAGTGACTGGTCACTTGAAGTATTTTAACACTGCCAGTGTATCATTGGGGAAGGGAACTTTGAAATTTTACTTTGTGTCTATTAACACTACTTTAAATTTTTATCTTTTAGTTTTGAAATTACAAAGTAATTATGTAGTTTCCCCATTTTCTTTCCTCTCTCCAAACCTTTCCATATACCTCGTCTTGCTCTCATTCATATCCATGGCTTTTTTCATTAATTTTTGTTATAAAATATATATGCATAGATATCACTAAATACATACATACAACTTGCTTGGTCTATATAACGTTATTTATTTGTCTGTCTTCAGGTATGTCTATTTGATACTACACAATTAATTTGAAAAATAGCATATTGACAGCTGAGTTTAAGCTTTTAAGCATACTATTGTCTTAGGACTTTAATTTGCAAGCAGACAAATTTTGACTTACTGTGAAATGGCCCAGGCATTCCAGTAAGTCCTGCCTAAGATACTTGCTGATGTTATAGCAAGGTAGATTGGGAGGCTTTCTTGTACTTAGAGATACATATTAATAGCGTATTCAAGTTTGAGATACATATTTTACTGTTGAATGATACAAGCAAGTGATGTACCTAATACAGGCAGCTGCTACAAACCCACAAATTTATCAGTCATGTATAAAACAAATAGATGAAAATGCAAAGAAAAAAATAAAATAAAATATACAACTGAATTCAGACCTTATTCCAAATCCAGTTGTAACATTTGAATTTATGTAGTGTGTGCCAGGGTTCTGCCTCATTTTCCATAACGCTTCCCCTGTAGTCCACCCTTCCCCCACCAGTAACCCTTGACAACAGAAGTGTTACTCCAAGTCCAGGTTGCCTTTGCTGCCTTCCAGACCTGACTTACTGATTGCAGCCTGTAGGGAAGAGATTTAACTATTACAGGGCAGTGATGTGCAGCAAGACTTTTCTTTACAGCTTGGTAAATCTTGTGCTCATATTTGTGCATTTTCAACACAAACATGTATTCTTAAAACTATTTAAAGGCCAGTGATTCAGAGGGGAAAAATAGCAAGCACTTTGCTGGTAAATCTTCATCAATTTCCTTATTGGTGCTTTGTTTCTGAAACACTTTCTGCTGTGAGGACTTTTACTCAAAATCATTGAACACATTCTCTACTCAATTTATTTTTTTTGAACACTACTGTTCACATGCAAAGATTTATATATTCTCATGTATGACAAGGAGTATAAGATAAACTGGTAATCCCTTGAAGATAACTAAGTAGGAGAGAAAGGGATAATAAAGGCACAAAGTTACATAAAGATGATTTACACTCAATTATTTTTATAAGTATACTAGTGATCTTTCAACTGGTTACTTCATGGAAAGACCTGGAAATAATAATTTGCTTTGTAATTACAAGTTGAAGATAGGTTTTACATGAATCTTTCTAGAATAAAAGAAAAACATGTCCTATTTATGTAGATGTGGGTTACATAAAACTACTGCAGTTTACATCTAATAAGTATGAAAGATAAAGAATGAGTGTTAAAAAATATGTAAAGGAACATAAATTTCCTATCATATCTATTGAAGTTCTTGTATCATTTGTCACTTTCCACATAAATTATGATGTGCCCATACAAGTAATGCACAATCTTAAGTTGTTTTTTTCAGAATAACATTTTATATTTCTTGATAAAAAACATTCCTGTATGCACAATTTACACTTTTATGAATTCTATGTTATAAATGATAATGTATCATTATGCATGCTATACCAGTTTAACTCTAGTAAGTACTAATTGTAAAGCTGTAATGGTTGTCACATTTAAACATCAGTAGGGATACCCTTGACATATTCTTTATTATATGAAGCACTGTTGAACCCCTCAATTTGTCTGTGCAGTTTTCAAGGACAAGACACGCTTTGTCAGAATCTGATTTCCATTATGTCCTTGGATCATGATGATAGTGTCTACTGCTGCTAATATGAGTACCTTTAATAGTTAAAATGAAAACATATCTAGACTATCTCCATGTACCACTAATATGATTAATTTTCCTTGTAAATTTAGAGAGGTTAAAATATAACATACTATTTGGTAACATTGAATGAACTCTAATGGCATTGTTGCTATTATAAAATTAGGTTTACTTTTCTAAACTCTGTATTTTTAGTATGTGTGTGTTTGTGTGTCTATGTGTGTGTTCATGTGTAGAATTTCTAAAACCATGCTTTTCTTGTGTGTTTATGTGTGTGTGTTCATGTGTAGAAATTCTAAAACCATGTTTTCCTATCAGTAAATTTTAAATACAGTAGTTAAGCATATTTAATTTCTGATAGATAGAAAGGAAGTTGACTACAACATGTTTGTACTTTAAAATGAAATTTGAAATTCTGAATGACTTTAATGACTGTGTAGTTTGCACGTATGACTATTAAGTGGCAATTCTTGCTTTGCTGCAATTGGGTAGTGATTTCTTAAACAATAGACTAAAATGCTTCTATTGCAAAACACCATATTCATATATTTGATTTAATGATGACTTGGGATGAATTGAAATTTAAGCATGGAAATATCAAAAATAATAAGTGTGAAGAGTAATATAGAACTAAAAAGATGGATTAAATATGATATAAAGAGAAATATATAAAAGGGGCTAAAATTCTATGTGGTAAAGATTTTTTTTTCTTTTTGATCACCATGAATGAAATGTTTGTAACACTTGTGTTTCTAAAAAAAAAAGAAAGAAAGAAAAGTAAAAAGAAAAGAAAAATTTGACAAAGAATTATGCATGAAGGAGAATGATCTATGCTGTATCAAGCAGTATTATAGAGCAGGAAAAATAAAGTTGGTCATAAAAGTGTAGAAGTGAAACACTCTGCCAAAGCATGAAAGAAAAATAAACAAAACAAAAAATAGACCAGCATCTGCTATAAGTTTTGAAATTAGAGAAAGTGTCAATAGAAAGTTAATTCCAATGATAATTTCTAAAGAAGATTCCAATTTACTTTTTTTTGAAGCTTCAAATGTTTTATGAATGCAAAGAATTAAAATTGCATATGAAAATGTTCATAAAACATACTATAAATTTGAATTATAACAAAGAAACAAAAGAAAATATCTTAACCTAAGCATCAGTGTGCATCAACTCTAAAGACATAGAATCAAATATATGTCGTTCTTAGTCTTATTATCAATACAACATTTTGGCTCAGGTCAACATTTTTTTATATATTCATAAATTTTCTTTGTAAACACAGCCTACTCTTCAGACTCATGAGCTGGTTGGAGACATTACTGGTTTAAGATAAAGCAAATAGATGTTTTATCAACAGAGAAATTTGAGACTAGACTGTCAAACGAATAAATGAGACTTAGGAATAGATCTCTGAAGAAGTCAGAGATATTAGAGAGAATAAACACCACAGTCAGATCTTACCCAGCTGTCTTCCAGCTTCCTCAGCCTCCTTTCCTGGCTTGGCTTCCTCCAACTCTATGCCCGATTTAAGCTTAAATATTCTCTAGGTAAATTAAGGAGTGGCCCCACCACTGCTTGCTTGGGAGCCTGGAATTCCTTCTGTAATCTAAAGTGACTCAGTTGGGATTAAGGGCGTAGGTCACCACTCCCAGGATACTTCCTGTGTTGGGATTAAGGTTTGAATCACCACTCTCTGATCTTCCTAGGCTGACTGTGGTTAGAGCTGTGGAACTTCTGGAGCTTTTATTAAGTCCCCACATAGACTGTGGGTAGATTCCCTCTGATATCTCCGAAACTTCTGAAGCTTTTATTGAATCTCCACACTAGACCCTCAGCCGACACTTTGACTCTGGATTTCATCATGAAAGCATGACTATTACAATCCAGATAGGATGGGATTTGGTACACTCAAGCAACAACCCTACTTGTTTGAAGACTTTATTTCAAAATAGAAAGTGAGTTTTGAAAAACAAAATGTTGTACCAGTTAAATTGTAATTATGAGTCAAATCAATGCTTAATATAGAATTAAAAATAAAATAAAAATACTTCATAGGAAGTGAAAAATTTTGGGAGACAAACATTGGAGATGTTTCAACTATCAGTATCCTGTTACTGAGAAAACTGAACTATATTAACAGGTACTTAAAAATGTAAATATTTAGACATTTAATATTATTCTGCTCCTTCCACTAAGATAAAAATATATTCAAAAATAAATTGAATAACACTTATTAGGGAGTGGTTAAACTCATTCATAATTATTAATATCTGTGTTTTCTTATTACTGCTAGATATTTATTTATTCATTTATTCCTATTCTGGTTTATATAATAACTCACAAATTTTGTATAAAAACTCACAATAACCTCATTGTTGAAGAAATTCAAGCAACTGTAACTATTACATACAGTTACCACAAGACATATTGTGCTTTTCTCTGCCCATTTCTCTACTTTGGGAACTGACTTAACCAGTCTATGAAACTTAGATCATTGAATCTCAGGCTGTGATAAATTATTAATATTGTAAGAATGAATGTGTGATTAAATTTTTATAACTTTTCTGTTGTATGATGTTTCTGGCCTGGACTTTCCAGGCTAGCCTCATGGCCCAGACTTTCTGGCCTATAGTCCCATAATCCCCCACACAGACACTTATATTAATTGTATGCTGATTGACCTGGGGCCCAGGTACATAACTTGCTCGCTCTTGTTCTTAAACTCACCTATGATTCTTATGCTGTTCAACCATGTGTATCCATACCCTTCTAAGAATAGCATCTCTGTATCTTCTGGCTTCTCTGAGGCATTTCTGGGGTTTCTGCTCTGTTCTTCCTGTCCCCAGAGTTTTCTAAGTCTGGTAGCCTAGCCCACACTTCCTGTCTGCCTTTGGCCTATCAGCATTTTCTGTTAAACCAGTAGGAAGAATAATTATTTACAGTGTACCATCATACATCCACTACACATCCTCCTTTCTCTTTTTAAAACAAGAACCCCAAATCTAATTTCCTTTGTATAATTTTTTTTCACTATTATCTATAACAACTTGTAACCAACACTGTAAACAAAGACAAACATCCATAATCCATTTTTGGTAGGTGGGGGATATGGGCATAGTTCTCTAGGCTACTTCCTGCTGAATGGGGGCACTGGCATTCCCATAGGAATCTTAAGAAAAATGTAGGATTATGGAAAAGTCTTTAGTGGAGTAGTCTCTAAGGCTGGGTCATCTGAGCCAGTCTCCTTGAAGTAGTTTTGGATACAGAGGTCAGAGGACACTGCAACAGAGGTTGAAATGCTGAATCATGTGGGCCATCTGTTTCCACTGGAAACTTCTCAGGGAGTCTTTTTTGATCAAACTTTATTTTCTTTTACCAGTAATAAATCCACAGCCTCTCATTTCCTATGGCAATAAAAAGAAACCCTCTTCTCCAAAGTAGCATGTCTTTTGATTTCAATTTTAAAGTCAATTAATTTATAAAATATATAGGTTGGATTAATCCAGGACCATTTATAATCAAATGGCTTTTAGCAGCTTTTACTACTAATTTTCAGTCAAAAAACTTAAAGACAAGACAATAACATACAGTATTCAGACACTCTTTGTATTTTCCATCTTTACATGGCTTATTTTTTTTTTACTCTATTTCTTTAAGGACTTTATCCTTCTCCCTTTCTCTTGTCTCTCTCAAGCCTACGTATATAAATTTTTAACACACTCTAAAACATTTAGAGTTTTTTGAATTTGTCTTTACTGTACACCTCTTATTTCTTATCTTATTCTGTTTCTGACCATACTTTTGCTCGGCTAGGGTGACGGACTCTGTCCAGTTTCCTCAATTTCTTTCTTCTTCTGACTACACCTTTAATTCGCCAAAGTGCGGCTAAGGATTAAAGGTTGGTAGGATGATGGATGGCTCCACCCATCTCCTAATCTAGCTTTATAGAATTTAGCTTTTTAGCCCAGGTACTCTAGGGAATTTTAGGGTCCATATAATCACCAAGTGAAGCACTACCATCTGCTGCTCATTAACTCCATTTAAGAATTTGGCAGCAGGGCTTCTTAAAAGACTCACAAGTGTTTTGACTCCAAGGCTGAATCAGGAAGCTTCCTTTTAAAAAAGCTGTGCCTCTGCTTGCCTCCAGCAAATAGTGCTTGCCCAAGAAAATGCTGCTACTAAGAAGCCATCTTTGACTCTATTTGCTTTTCGTCTATTTTAACAGAAACTTTAAAGCTAACACATGCAGTTCCCTGCTTATACTGAGGCTCAGGAACTGGCCTTGTTCATCTTAAATTGCATGAAGCAAATATACCATTCTGTAATTTAATCCAATACACCACTCAGTCTCTTTATCATGGCCCAGTTAAGAAGCACAACTCAGAAGCTGCTTTTGGCACTGTTTTGTGCTCTAGGTTTCGAGCTTTCTATGGCTTACGTGGGTATATTTTATCCACGTTGGGCTGCCATTTGTTATATTATGTTTCTGGCCCAGACTTTCCAGGCTAGCCTCCTGGCTCAGACTTTCTGGCCTACTGTACCATAGTTCCAATGAAATACACAGACACTTACATTAACTGTACGCTGATTGACCTGGGGCTCAGACATATAACTTGCTAGCTCTTACTCTTACCCATGATTCTTATGCTGTTCACCATTGTGGCTCCATACTTTTCTAATAGCAGCATCTCTGCATCTTCTGGCTTCTCTGAGGCATCCCTGAATTCTGTTCTGTTCTTTCTGTTTCCAGAGTTTTCTTAGTCTGGTAACCCCACCCATACTTCCTATCTGCTTTTTAGCTAATCAGCATTTTTTTATTAAACCAGTAGGCAGGACAATTATGTACAATGTAACATCATAAATCCACTACACCTTTCTATGTTAAAGTATGGTTAATTAATATTTCAAAAGGTTCTATGTATTTTAATGATTTGTATGTAATGCTAGAAAAAAAATATACTTCCATCTCTGCAAGTTACAGGTGTGATGACCAAATTTCTCTAACACCTCAGAGAAATCATGGGGACATAAAAGTGTTTTGAATCTTCTAAAATGGAAACAAATATTGAATAAATAAGAATAATCCAGGAAATTTGAACAATGGTCTCTTTGAAATAGCTGGTAAATCATTTTAAAATTTTAAGATATTGATAAAGGACCTAAACTTACTGAAAAATTACTTTTATAAAATGTAGTGCTTGCTAAATTAGAAAAACCCTGCACTCTGACAAGTCCTAACCAACAATATATTTTGATTTCAGCTAAGCATTTGAAAAGGGCCTTTTTTCTTTCTTTATATTCATGTAGAGAACATCTGGCTGGATGATAGTACACTGATGTGGATTTAAACCTAACTAAACAAGTAGGCTTTGTGTGTTGATTCATCAGTGTCAACATATAAGGAACCTCCACTGGACTGTCACATGTTTGTGTACCGGATCCTGTGGGTTAGAAGGTATATCATTAAAGAATCTTCATGGAATTCACAATTGATAGCAAAGCTAAGTCAAGATAGGAAGGATCAAAAATTACAAAAGAATAGATGAACAGATAAAAGTTGAAATGTATCATTTAGTGACAGGGTATTTGAAAACTGGGTTCAAAGATCAATGTAAAACCACTTAGGGAGTTTGAGTTGACCACGAGCTCAATATAACTTAATGGTGTGTTCTGAGAGCTAATAAACCTGTTAGGGAGAAATTGCAGGGTACTCGTGTTATGATCAACACAAGAAGTATTCACTCTGCTTTTTACAATACAGAACACATCAAATTATAGGCTTAAAAAAAGCCTATCAGAGCAAATAGGAAGAATACTAGAGAACTAGTAGAACCAAACAATACATTTGATAGTAACATTTGAAAGCTAACAGAGAAAATAAAGATATTTAAACAACAAAAGCCATTTTTAGTAAATAGTATATGATACTTTATTAGAATTTATAAATCTTTTATAGAAACAAATGTGTGCAGTGCTTGGTGGTTCAAGCTTCTAAAATAAATCACTCAGAGATGCGGAAGAAGAATTGCAAAGGGTTATAAGACAGACTTTGCTATAGAAACAAATCCTGTCACAAAACAAGCAGAATTACACATAGAAAGATATATAAAGATATTCTTCTGTTATTTTGAGTCTAAACTTCAGAGTCTTGCAGCAATATTTTTAAAAGGTGTTGGATATGAGCATCCATTTAGTGACTATTTTATAAATTTTGAGCTTAATTAATTTAATGGACTATTTAATTGATGGTGAGAGTTATAAAAATCCAATTTGTGTTTGGATTAGAGTTGCTCGTTTGAATTTAGCTGACCGAATTTGATTTATCTGTGAGATTTTCTCAATAACAACTATGCACACAAAGGGTAGAGGGAAAAGGGAGAAGAAAACACTATGTAACTCACAGTATTGGCGCCACCAATTGATACAATGGGAAACAAGCATGATGTCTCCTCTACAACGTTAAAGATGATTGCACCAATTATAGCAAATCCCTGTGAGCTCTTGGAAGATGATTATTTTAAGATTCATCTTTTAGTTTTAGAAAAGACAGTTTAAGTGAGATAAGCTCAGCGTACTTTACCAAATGATACAACAATCTTATTATTTTGAAACTGATACAATTTCCCACTAAGGAAGTTTGTGTGGTTTTCCATATGCAATCATTTTTAAAATTATAGAAAAAAATGATCGTTGACAATTTCACTTAATTAGCAAATTCTATAGTTATAAATTCAGAATTAACATCAATTTATGATAAACATGAAGAATTGTAAAAGATGATGGCGTTTTTATCCACAGTATTTTATGATGTGGATAACCCAGCAGAATGTTAACAACATTATTCAATGAGCTTAATCTTGAGTCTTCACTGCCAAAGATAAAGTTGTTGATTTAAATAGTGTGAAGAACCAAAACAAGAAACAGTGAATAGTGCAAAGAAATGTAAAACTAATAAGGTTTTAAGAAAGGGAAAAACTGTCATTTTTTTGTTATATATGGAAAAATATGCTAATAAAACAGATTTTTTAAAATATTAAGAGTCTAGTTATATTTGTAAGAATTATGTATTTATTAGGGATATTAAGACATTTATAAAGTGAATTAAGATAACATAAAATATTTATTTAGTTGATCAACACAAATAGGAATCCACATTTTTTTTTAAAACGCATGGGTAGGGAAGTATATGAAGTTCTGGGATGAACTGGATTGAAAAAAATATGATCAAATTATATTCTATGATATTTTAAAATAATAAACAAAAACATAAAAATGGAATACATTCATTTGATCTTAAGTCATTTACCAAATATAGTTAGAGGAAAAAGTAAATTTAGACATACTGAAAAATATGGTTGACACAATTTTTTAAAAATATTTTTGAATACATAGAAATATATATCACTAATGTAGTACAGAACATGTACACATACATATACATGTTCTAAGATGTATACATGTATGTATTATATGATGCTCAATTTTTCATCTCTCTCCATGCTTAAACATATACTATTTTCTTCCCTGAAATGGCCACTTCAACAGTCCAGACAATCTGAAACAGAGAGTGATGTGTGCAACCCAGTGAGCTAAAGTCTGCAGAATAATCAAGATCTCTCTCTAATCCTTTCCAAGGTATCACATACCTACGGTCAGTGAAATGCTGTTAGATATTTTAAGAACAAGCGTCAAGGTAATTAAGCTAATTTCCCATCAGTTGATATGTAGGTTTTGTTTCTAACACAGAGTATTAGGTCCAATTGGGTTTTGTTTAAAATATGAAACTAAAATTTCCAAATATATCGGACTGTGTGGGGGAGCTTTGAACTTATACTGTGGAGAGCGCTGAGATTCATGATGTTGTTTTCATAGAACAGCACAGGAATTCTTAATAAATAATTATAGAATTGAAGAAATTATATTTAATTTTAAAATCTCTCTTGAGTTACCAAAGTGCCTGGATGTGTTTAATGTGATGGAATAATCACCCACCATAATTTGCCTCATAACTATATCCATTGCTTCCCAACATTTCCTCCTCCTGTCATTCTATAGAATGTATTTTTGGTGGGCATGTCTCTCAATAACAGTAAATGACAAAGGACTATACTTGTAAGAAAATTCTACATAAAATGAGAGTATTGTAAACTCTAAGTATAATGCTACATGGTAGATTTTGAGAAGTAGTTCATTATATATGACTGGGATGTGTGTATCTTTGACAAATCCCTCTTTATCTTCCTCAGGACCCTCCTCTACTTATTGTTTATATGAGTCTGACTATATCAGAGTCATATTTAAAAGGTATCACTTAGTACTTGTCCTGCATTTGGTATAAATTAAACTTCATTTTCCTGATGGTAGAATTACCTTCTCCTTGCTTTTAATTTTTATTTTTCTCCCTCCTCCTTCCCTCCAAATTTCATTCACATCCTTTCCCACTCTTCAAACTAATTGAATCTTTTTTTTACTAATTGTTATAGCATGCATATGTATATATTTGTGTGTGTGTATGTGTATGTATGTATATATACTCTTAAATATAATCTGCTTAGTCAGTATAATGTTACTTGTATGTATTTATGTATGGCACTGGATGACCCACCGTGCCCTCTTCCCGGGGGAGGACTACCTCCCCTGCTCCCAGGCTCACTCCGTTGCCTGTGGTCCTCCGTGTAATGTTGAAATCTCCTGTGCTTTCACCAATCACCTTAGTGCATTTGCTGCTGTCATCCTTGCTCAGCTCTTGTGCGGATGGTCGTGGTGAGACTTTAAGGGTGTAGCTTCTGGTATTACTATGAAATCTCAGCAAACTCCCTGGTACTTTGGATCTTATCATTTTGTTGCTCCATTTTCCACACTGCTCCCCAGGTGGGGACTAGTATACCATTATCTTTGATCTCAGAAACTAAGTGGGTTATTTATACCTGATAAATACTTGGATGAGTAACTAGATTTTTAGTGACTACAGTAGTTATCCAGTAAAGAGGTGCACATGTTTTATCTCCAAGGTTGCATGTGCATAGTCATGAATATAGCTTTTTCAAGTATAAACTATCTTAATTTCTGTTTTAAATCATTTTATGATCTTAGGTGTTTGAGGTTTTACAATGGTTATATCTGTTGTAGTAGTACAAATAGAAACCACAGAAGTCATGACAGTTTAAACTCATCTTGAGTGATTTATAGACTATATTAAATGTCACCAAAATAAAAGACATCGGACAATAATAAGATTACCACTATTAAAAGAAAACTAATCTAATCAAACTGATAATTTGTATGAAAACTCAATTTGTCAATTTGTGGAATTACAGAACTACATACATTTTAATGTCTCTTTAAAATCACTAATTTGCTGAAATGTGAGTTAGAGATAGAAGGCACATGAAAAATGTACTAAGTCCCAGAGGAATCCCCAGTACAGCACAGAATCTGTTCAAAATAGATGAAAATGATGAGCGTAGTAAAACAAAGATCAAAAAGTACACACAAATTAGAGAACATAAGGCAACGGAGCCATGGACAGCAATAGATGCAGGTAATGACTATAGCTTCAAAATATAACCTGATAAAATTCAAATACAATGACTAGTAGACACAATCAATCAAACAAGTCACTTTCAAATGCTCTTGTATGTTATTATTTCTGGGTAAACATTTTATTTATCTTAGTTAGGAAAAGTTAGGAAAATTCATAGAAATTCAAGGATGACATGTCTCAAAGGAGCATGATACTGAGAAAGGTATGACAAAGATTTATTATCAATTGCAGTTCAATGCAAGTATTGAGTAATCATTTATGAGCTAGTAAAACACACAAAAAATACTGTTTAACAAAACTCAAATGGCTATCTTTTTGCTTAAACATGCGCATTTATAGTATTTAAGAGACAGGTAAATAAACATAACATGTGTGAATGTTGACATTATCAAGATCTGTAGTACAATTAAGAGTCTCAATGAATTTGGATAAAGGATTTCAGAAGTTATAAATTATGATTTTACTTTACAGTAATTCAGCAATAACATATGAAATCTGGCGTACTGAGTTATTTTATGCCTCTTCAAGTTTGCTGGCATTCTGAAATGAATCATTCTCATGTGAAAATAAATTACTACTCTAAAATCCCACCATAGTAACTTTTATCCTGTCCGTGGCTTTCTGTAGAGGGAATTCTATCCTAAAGCAATTATAACGCCACAGAATGGACCACAGCTCTATCTTCTTACATCACACAGGAAGGATATGACTCATGCTGCAGCAAACTTCAGAATGAGTTTCTATATATTAAATATCTCTAGACCTATTTCCAGTGTAGCATCTACCATTTATTTAAAGATGAATAAAGCAAGGATGAGCGTATTTCCCTTAAGGTCTTTTATTTGATACGGATTTTTATATATTTATACCAGTACTTCTCAAGGATGGAGACTCAGGGCCGGAGCAGAAGGATGGGAGGTAGGCATCTCTGCCTCGTGCCTCTCTAGCACTTTGGAGCCATTTGGTCTAGTCGTACCATCCCATTATGTGCAGGGTGCCTTGAGAAGAATAGTCTAAGAATTCTACTTTTATTGCCTTTTGACCTACATTAACAGATTCTTCTGCATTCTCTTCTTACTGTGAGCATTAAGCTTTTCAGTGCAAACTAAATTATTTCAACTGCTTGTCTTTTATTTTATTTTAAGTCTACTTCTGAAGATATCTACTCTCACCAACAAATCATCTCATGGGATAGAGTATATCTCTTTCTAATATTAAGTAATATTACTTTAGTAATATGACAAACAATGTTTAAATATGCATATGCTTTTAAAAAAATCATTTTATGTTGAAACACATAGACATATTTGAGGGGGCATAGGTCATTGTTACAGAGAAATTCAGAAAGAAAAAATTTCAAGATCTCCACTATAGATGATGACATACCCTTGTGAAGTTTATAGCCTGTATGGCTTCATGAAGTCTTGTTCTCAAAAGTTAAGTAAACATAAAAGTTCAGTGAATACTGTGGGTGACAGAAAGGATGTAGTTAATTCTGTTACAAAACATGCAAACTTGGGGAAGTCACATTATTAACAGAAAAAGATTACACATTAAGGAGGTAGTAATTAATTATATAATTAGAAAAGTGAAACCTAGGCAAAATTGTTCAAGAAAGCCCATAAAAGAATCACCTCTGCAAGGTGAGATTAGACTAAGCAAAAATAAGGCCAGAGAAATTTCTTTAAATATCCCAAAACTCTAAGGAGAAATACAGATTTCTCAATGTGAGAAAAATGTGGACAAATGAAACTTCAAGAAGGAACAATAAAAATGATTAAGGGTCTAAATGAAATGATTAATGGATAGAGATTAAAAGACAATATTCATTTAATTTAGTGAAAAGATTAATGAGAAATTCAATGACATGAAAGCATACGTAGAATGAAGAAAAAAAAAGGTGGAAAGGGAAGCAAATTTGAAGTTAGGCAAGAGAAAATAGCCAGAAGAGCTGGGTTATAACAGAGTATAGGAAATTCATGAGTAATGATCATGAAAAGGCAGCTTTCCTAGATCTAATAGGCTGAGGAATTGTTTCCTATGGGATGTAGTAAAAGCCCACTGCTTCAGCCATTTATGTAGGCCAGAAAAAGAAGTGTGTAATGGTATAGTGACATTATGATCTAATAGTGCCTATCCTACCTTCAAAAGAAAAGTATAATGTATATAATCCCTTAAATTCTTGCTTTCATATATCTTGTCTTTATAGAGAATGAATGAGACACTGAAGAAAAATTCAAAATGAAATCTTTCCACAATTTGCTTCAATAGCTTCTGTAATCATTTCATTTTTGTTTCTATATTATTTACGTAATCATTCTATGAACCACTTTAATAAGGATATTCAAATATATGATTCATAAATACTTCTCAGCCAAATAAAAATCTTAATGACATATTTTATATTTCTATAAATGTAATTAAAACTCAATAAAGATGATTTTTTCCTTTTGCATTTAAACATTTAAAATTATTTGTACAGAATATAAACCAACTGAAACTTCTTAACATACAAAGTTGTGTTCTGTATATTTTCTCATGAAATTTGAAACTGTAAGGTGATACCCATAAAATATTGTCATTTTCATAAATGTCTCATTATCAAATCTGTGTAATTTGGCTAATTATAATTAATGCAAAAGAATAAAAAAGATTTAAAGGGTAATTGTCTCCACACTACTTAAACTACCAACTCTTTACTATAAAGCCTTCATGGGCCTATTATTTCATTTTTCTAACTATACAACTTTAAGGAGTTAGAACTGCAAAACCGTAGAATAAGTATGTCACTGTTCTCAATATTGTTTTTACACTTTTTTATGGTTCCGCGTACCTTTATTAGGCTGTGCAGGACCTTTACAGGAATATCCAAAATTTCTATCTTTCTCTTCATAAGAAACAGTTTTATAAAGCTTCATGAAGAAAGGAAGGGTTACTCTAAATAATTTGGAAGTAGTTTTTCAATGAAAAATTTACATTTAAAATACAAAAAATTTTAGCTGATCCTTTTGAAGTAAAATAGAACTAGCCTTCTAAAAAAGCATGGCTTTTAAAAACAAATACAAATTAAGAGCTAGTAATTTATATATTACTTGTAATATATATATATATATATTATATATATAATAGAAACACCAACAAATATAAGGTTTCCTCTACATCACCATCCTCTGTGAAAAAGTTATTCCAAAAATTAAGTGGCTCTTTTCTTAACTCAGTCAAAGTTAGAACACTGGTTCATTTAGTGAGAATTGTCACAGTTGTACCAGACTCTCTTTTTATTGTTCCTATTAAAATACGCAGTGGACTTTTGATCCTTTTATTTTTTGGTTGTGGGAAACATCTTTCTTGTAGATGAAATGAAGTGCTGCAATTGAGAGACCGCACTCATGAGGTAACTGACAGGCAGGACTCATGAGGTAACTGACAGGCAGGACTCATGAGGTAACTGACAGGCAGGACTCATGAGGTAACTGACAGGCAGGACTCATGAGGTAACTGAGGGGCAGGACTCATGAGGCAACAGAGTAGCAGGACTCGGGATATTGGAGGGTGGGAAAATACAATAAAATTTCAGTGGGTATTATATGATATAAAATGTGTTGGCTACTTTTAGCAATATTAATTTTGCAAGTCCATGAACATGGAAAGTTTTTTCATCTTTTAGTGTATTCTTTGTTTTTTTTCCTGCGTTTTTAGTTTTTATTATAGAGTTTTTCTTTTGTTCAGCAATTTTTTGTGTGTGTATTTGGAGAGGGGCTGAGTACTGCCTCACAGTTACCTCAGAAGCACTTCCTCTCAGTTACCTCAGTCCTGCCTCACAGTTACCTCAGTTCTGCCTCAGTTAGCTCAGTTCTGCCTCACAGTTAAATCCTGAGTACTGCCTCTCAGTCCAATCTAGTTCTCTCACATTGTCCTTTCCGATCCCCAACCCTGCCAGAAGCTGCCAACTATAAACAACTACACTTCAGCCCTATAAAAATGTCTTTCTTGACAAAAATAGGAAACAAAACCCTAAAATACATATAGAAACAGAAAGATTTTGAATATTCACATCATTATGAAGTAAAAAGCAAAAGACAAACAACAACAATAAAAAACTAACTAACGCTATGGTTGATACAAATGTTTGACTTCAACAGTTCCATAGAACCATAGTAACAAAAGCAACATAGTGTCTGTCCAGAAACCAAACACCTGGAGAAAAAAAAAATGACACCAAGGAACACTATATACATATATGACCATTTGATTCCTGAAAAATTTGCCAATTAATTACACTGTGGAAAATATAATTAATTTCTAATAGACTTTCTGGGAAAATAGATAAACACCAAATATGAAACACAATCATTTCATTCTACTTTATATAGCAAATAAGATAAAGTAGGTCAAAAAATCTTTGACTTAAAATGTTGAAACAATTATAAAAAATAATAGGAACATCTCAAATTATAGGCCAAAGCAATGACTTGTCAAAGGAGAGAGAAGTACAAGGAACGGTTGTAGGGAGGAAAGAAGGAAAATATAAAATTATATTATAATATCATAAATTAAATTAACAAAAATAAAATTGAATTTCAATTGTTCTAAAAGGAAGAAGAATATACAAATGGGATTCAATCACACTTCTGCACTTAAGAAGGGCAAAGGACAAAGTAGAGAATGGAGAAAATGGATGCCAGCTATTCATTTAGAAGAGTTACATTCCAGTTTTGTAAGGATATCAAATCTGAACAATGGGACAAATATCCCAGTCAATAAGTGAGCAAGTGAACTGAACAGACAGTTCTCCAAAGAACTGCAAGTGGTAGAAAAGTATAGAGACTGTAGCCAGTTCAATCCTTTAAGCCATTAGTGAAATGCAAGTCAAAACTGTACTGATCTTCAGCCTGTCCTATCATTAAGAAAACAATGCAGGTAAAAGAAGCACCTGGATGATAAGCAATCAAACACTCCACAGAAAAATGAAAATTAGATTAAGGATCTTAATGCTACTCTATATGCAATTATACAAAAGAAATTTAATGTATTATTTAATGTGTATGAATAGTAAGATCAGAGTGTGGTAAGGAGCTTTCTATTGATAAAGAGAACTCACAGGCTTAAACACAAAAGTGTGAATTTGACTATATAAATGCAAAAATATAATTATTTATGGTAACAAATAATAGATTTTGCAATAAACAAAAGAGAAAGTAAACAATTTCTGGTAAGACTTTTGGGGGAACGATAGCATATATTTTTGATGTAACTGTCACAGCCATTGTGGCAGTCTTTCAAAAACTCTAAAATATACTAATAAATGTTCAAACAATGGCAATACACTTATATACTTAAAAGAATAAAAGCAAGATCATTATAAGAAAGTTTGTACAATAATTTTCAGTATAACACCATTCATAAAAGATAAATAATAGAATTAAAACATGTTCAAAATAGTGTGTAGATAAGTAAAATGATTATTTTATACATTTTATACAAATATATATTTTTATATACACATAGTTATAAACAAACATATATAACTGTTTATATATATAAATCTGTTTCCACATATTGGATAGAAGCCATCATGTCAGGCAAGATAAAGAAGACTCAACAATATCATATACATATCAAACATGTGGAATTTAAAGAGCAAGAGAAGAAAATCATAAAAGAAAATAAAGAAATATTTAAGATTTGGAGGAATAATATTAGAGAAAGGAAATGAGAAAGGAGAATGGAGGAGGTGAATATGATGAAACATAACACATGCATTATAAAGTATTTCACAGCCGACTTTACTTAGGTAATTAATAGACACAAATGAAATCGTTAGCTAAATGTACCAGCAGAAGTGACGCAATCAAAGTACAAAGTTAAAGAAGGAGAAGAGTTTCTTTAGAGGATAAGATGTAAATGAACTAAGTGGGGTGTCTTTAAGAAGATGAAGGACCTGCAAGATTTAGGATGTCATTTTTATTTTCTGCTGAGTAGTACTCCATTGTATAAATGTACCACTTTTTTAAAAAAATCCACTTTTTAGTTGAGGAGCATCTGGGTTGTTTACAGGTTCTGGCTATTATAAATCATGTTACTATGAACATAGTTGAGCAAATATCCTTGTAGTAAGAAAAATAATAAGAAAGATAGACATAGTATGTGAACAATCATAAATGGATTTTAGATAAAAAGCAAAGGATAACCAGACTACAACCCATAAACCCTGAGCAGCTGGGTAAGAAGGAGGAGCCTAAGAGAGACATTCATGGAATCTCCTGGGAATGAAAATTAGATATAATTGCTTGATTAAATTGAGACCATGGGTAAGGGAGGGGTATAAAGGTAGGAGAGAGGGAACAAGAAAAAATGGAATGGTTAAGTTGAGGTGGAAAAGGGGGGAGAACAATAGATATACCTTGATAGAGGAGCCATTGTGGGCTTAGAGAGAACCTGGTGCTAGGAAAATACCCAAGAACCCACAAAGATGACCTCAGTTAAGACTATGAAATAGTGGAGAGGGTGCCTAAACTGGCCTTCCCCTATAATCAAATGGATGACCAGCCTAGTTGTCATTAAGTAGATGCAGAGACCCACAGCTAAGCTTGGGTTGAGCTTCTAGTCCAGGTTCATCAATGGAAAAGAAATATTCAGGTGTAATAACCAAAGTACTGTTACAGTAAGGTTTCTGTCCCAACTAGTTAGAAGTCCAGGCCCACCCGCTGCTGCTCAGGCCTCCAAAACTCAGACGCTTCATTAACTTCATGTTGTTTGGCCTATGGCTTAGGCACATTGCTAGATAGCTCCTTCATGTTAACCCATAACCCATTTCCATTAAAATGTCTGCCACATGGCCCATGGCTCACCTGTGTTCTTTACATGTTTCTTCTTTGAGCCTCTGGTTCCATCTGGTTTGACGCCACCCTCATTCTACCTATTCTTCAGTCTCTGGCTATGACATTTGCCAAGGGTCAAAACAACTCCTTTATTTAAAGATTGATATACACAGCATACAGAAAGACATTCTCACATCAAAGTACCTCTGCTATCTATTCTTTTAGAAAAGATAAATAAAGGATTTAGGAATGTTATTAGATATGGGAATGTGTCAAAAGTACATTGAACTTTGAAATTGTCTGAGCTTTCTCTTCCATGTGTCATTTGAGGTTACAAATGAAGAGTGAATGTGTAGCCAGTTAGCTTTCAGTAACAATGGGCTGTATCAGTTTTTCCTTATGAGATTTAAAGTCATCTAATCGTATAATTATCCCTTTGATAGATAACAGAAGTGATTAGTTTTATATATCTACTAAAGTGTAGTCAAGAGCTGTTCAAATGTTTGGCCCCATTTTAGTACCAGTGTGGAGCTGGTTGCCTGAAGCCCTACCATCAGATGGCTCAAGCAAGCTTGATCTACACGGCAAGTCTTTGTCTCAAGAAGATATATACATGTTTTGTGTATTTCCATGATGTTGCTTTTTGATAACAATCACAGATGGAAAATAGATTTCTTTCTCTATTGTTAGTAGTTATCATTATGATACTATCTATTCATCAATTAATCATTCATAAATTCTTTCTTTCCAAATGTTATATTTAATAAAATTTTAATAACATCACTCTAAAATACAACTAACATTCCAAAATAAGATATTGTTTCTAAATAACTGTGCCTTATGTATATCTTCATCATCCAGTCATGGTTTATTGGTTACTTTTGTCTTGCAAATACATATTTTTTAAACAAGCAGAAAAATAAGGAAAATGTCTTCTTGATAAAACTGTATGCTCTGGTGGAAGAGACAGGCAACATCAAATTAAATATCATGTTATAAAGCTTGGATAGTAATTTCCACGCTGGATTTCAGATATACTTCTTTTGCTTTCTGCCCAACCTTGTACCAGGTAATTATATTCCCATATTTTCTACACTTCTGTTTTTTCAGTATTTTATTTTTCCATAAAGAAAGCTGCTGACCATGAGGGGAGAAGAATCTGGGTGATTTCTTCCTCTTTCTATGTTTGGAGGCATCTCCAGCAGCAGCTGTGTATCCTTCTTCCTCTCAGACTGTGACTCTGCTTGGCAGCTCCTCACAGAGATGCAAATTAAATGCAAATTAAATGCAAATTACAAGCATAATAAGATGCCATTTCACATCCAGATTGACAAAAATTTAATAATCTGACAAAACCAAATGTTGTCAAGGATTCAAAGACTTTCACCCTTTTGGTAGAAGTTAAAATTCGTAAAAACACTTTGCAAAACAAATCTGAATTTTAGAGTAGTTAAAGGTAAACAAGTCATTCTCCTAATTCTACCCTCTAAAGGAAAACTTGCAGATATGAAGGGAATATCAGCTTTAAACCCCATTTAAGAGATTGAAAAACAGAAATTTGCTTTTAGACACACAGAATGATTTTTCAAACAATAAATGAGGCAGTGAATGTTAAATGAGCATATGTATATTTTCTAAAGGAGTACATTCTCAGAGAGAAATCAAAGAGTACATTATATACATATATATAGTATACAAAATATGTAAGGGCAAATAGCTTATATACATTTTATATTCTATATTTCAATAATTGTATATTATTATTTAAAATTGAATCCAAAATCTATGCTAATAACTTGTAAAAGTTATTAAGAAAGAAACACATTTGGAGATGAAAACCAGAAGTATTCAACACATTTGGTAATGCCTTAATAGGTTGCTGGGTACATGGTTTCTTCTTTCTTTAGATAATTTCCTTTCAGTTGAAATTTTCCTAAGTACTATTGTGTATTTTGTTCCTTTCTATAATTATTTAAGTAATAGTTTTAAAAGCAAATTTGCAGCTCTGTAAACTTAGTATCAACACTCTGACATATAGTCATGATTGGTTACATAAAACTATATTTGCCAGACATATGAGGCCATAGTGCATGTGAGCTCAAAGCAGCTATGACTGCCTGCATAGGATTAGGAAGGCTGAGATCCCAGCATGAAAGATGAGGGTCCCATGAAGTTTCACCTCTAGTTAAGGAGTTACTGGCAAATTCTGGATGACTATTGATATTGAACTTTCTTCAGGGGTGAAGTCAAGAAAACGCTACCCGTGCTTTTGTAGATAGCTATACACTAATACATGCACAAGCAATATCATATGAATTCATCAGATTAAAAAATAAATGATTGTGGTAGGGAAACATGCAGATCATAAAAGAGAAAATGAAAAAAAAAAAACTATGGATTTGCATGTGATCATATAAGATGACATGCAATTTCCAGTAGCAGCAGCAACAGATACCTTTACAGAATGTCACAACTGGCCAATGCAAAAACAACAGTTCCTAGGTGTTCACTTCAATTAATACAATTGACAGCGCATCCTTCACATCTAAGGCTAAGAGGAGAGGTACAATAATAAGAACCAAAGATTCTGGATGATGACTGTCAAACTGAGTTTTCCTGATCTGATAAGAAAGCTATACACATGAAATCTCAAGAGTATGGCTGCTTAACAAGACCTGAGCATTGACAATACCAGTTGATTTGACACAAGTTTGGGGGAAATCTCATGAACCCCATCCCTACTTAAAGAATTATAGACAATTAAGGGCTGCTGAGAGGGAGAATTGGTTGTCTTCAGGGACAAAGCCTTGATTGGTTATCCAAAACTAAGTGTTTAGCCCTAAGACACGTACATTCAAGAAACACTGCACAGAATCAGCAGGTTATTCAATGACAGAAAAAATGCTAATGAACTATTTTGTATTTTCTGTTGTCTCAGTCTAATACATTGTTTATGCTCTTTAATCAAAAGTTACTTCATTTTTATTAATATTTAGAATTAGTATTTACATCAGGTGGTCATCCTTAGGGGAAATTTCCAATTACTTATTCAACCGTTTATTCATGTATTCAATTATGACTTTTGAGCCATCTTTACATTTTTCTTTTAGTTTTTTTCAAACCTCTAGAAGAGTCTATTCAGGAATACTGGGGAAAGTAGGAAGTTCTACATTAGAGATACAGGATGTAGCCAAACAATTTGTGTTACTTCTCTATTATTAAGGTAAAACACCCTGATCAAAGCAAGCGATACAAGGAACAATTTAGTTGGATCTTATTAGTTTGTAGGCGGCGTTTACCCACAAGGATACCAATACTAGATAGATATTTATTAGAATATAAACCAACACTCACGGTACAGGCAACTGATTACAATAGCACCTGAACAGGGACCGGAATCTGCAGACGGACGGACGATGGGAACCTCCTTCCAGCAGCCAGGAACCAGCAAGAGAGCCTCTCAGCGTCCCGGCAGCCCCTTATCAATGGGGTTGGCCACACCCCCTCCAGGAGCCCAGGACCCTGGATAAGCTTCCCTGGACCCCACCAGCTGACACCCGAATCCCACAACATCTCCCCCCTTTTTCTAACTAAGAAGGTTCTAAACTAAGACTATGTACAGTAGGAATTATTATGAGGTAGTATCTAGGAGAGGTCAAAGTATAATTGACTCCACCCTGCTTCTCCCACCTAAGCTCTGACTCTCCTCCCACCTATTCTACGGTACCTGCCATGGCCCAAACCAGCTCCTTTATTTAAAGATATAGCACACACAAATGCATTCCCACATTAGTTGTTTTACCAACTGAGGACAAAATGTTCAAACATTAAATTAAGCCTTGTATTTTCATTCAAACCACCATTCACTTCCTCGGGTGAATGAATAATTTGGAAGAAAGCAGTAGTAACTATATTACAATTTATCTACGTATCTGTATTGTTTATGGGCTCAGAGATTTCTGGAGATCAAATCTGGCTTTTACTCTACTAAGTTATGAAAATCTGTGGTTGTAAATATGCAATTGTCATTCTGTCCTAGGAGCTAACTGTAGAACCAAGACTATTAACCTGAGGTATTTTAAAGTTACTTGGGAATAAAAATACAATTATAGGAGACTTCTTTATTAAGGTTCAGGAAATCTTCATGCCTTCCTCTTCTTTAATTTTTACTAAGTACAAAAAGTATTTAAATAGTAACTAGATGAATAGAAAGAGGAGATAAGCTAGATAGATGATGGAAAAGAATATTCAATGAAAAATTACAAATGTGACAAGCAAGAGCTTTTTTCTGTGATTAAATATTTGTGATAATTTTCTGAGAGAATTCAGGAGATAGCAGGAGACTTTTAAATTCATGCCAGAACACTGAGATTTATAAGCCATATGTACAAATTTTTATTCTATTATTAACTTATTCAGTCTGCATGTAAAAACTATGCATTACTCCTGTGGATATTAACCTTTTTGTCAATATTCCTTCTAGGAATCATTTTAAGGTCCATGCAGAGATCAAATAAGATAGAATTACCAAAGGTTTCCAAAGATGTAATTACAAAAGCTAATTACATCAGCTCTTAGATGATCATATATATTATAGTTATTTTGCAGTAATAATTTAGATAGTAATGTGTTAGGCTATTCAAATGAGAAACAGGAAATACAACACTTCATAGAACTTCCCTTATTTATAAACTGTTCTTGCCCTAGATTTCTGAGTTTCATTGCATGGCATTCAAAATAAATTTGTCTAAAGTTTCTTAACAGTTTTCTATGTTCAATTTTGCATTCAAATTTCATATTCTCACTATTTTATCTAATGCTTCTCTGCTGGGTATTTTGTCATTGCTCAAACTTTTATATCTTGACGTACAGGAATATTGTCTGATCCATAGATAATTATAATATTAGTATTTCTTCTCTAATGAAAACAAAATGATAAATAAGCCACACTCAGAAATGATGACTATTCTAGCTGGGTTACTCTTCCTATGACGAGACACCATGGCCAAGAGCAACTTTGGAAAGAAAATGATTATTTTGATCACAGTTCCATTTAAGAGTTCATCATCAAAAACATTGAGCACAAGAACTTGGAGGCAGGAGCTGATGTTAGGTCATAAAAGAGTGCTGCTTACATATTTAATTCTCATGACTTGTTCAGTCTGCTTTCTTATAAAACTCAAGACCAACAGCCCAGGAGTAGAACCACCAAAGATAGGCTGATCCATCCCCAATCAGTCTCTACTTAAGAAAATGCCTTACAGGCTTATCTACAACTCAATCTTGTAGAGGAATTTTATTCCTTTCTTTTTTGAAAAATGATTTCCTTCCTTCCTTCCTTCCTTCCTTCCTTCCTTCCTTCCTTCCTTCCTTCCTTCCTTCCTTCCTTCCTTCCTTCCTCCTTCTTTCCTCCTTCCTTCCTTCCTTCCTTCCTCCTTCCTTCCTTCCTTCCTTCCTCCTTCCTTCCTCCTTCCTTCCTCCTTCCTTCTTTCCTTCCTTCCTTCCTCCTTCCTTCCTTCTTTCCTTCCTTCCTTTCTTCCTTCCTTCCTCCTTCCTTCCTTCCTTCCTTCCTTCTTTCCTCCTTCCTTCCTCCTTCCTTCCTTCCTCCTTCCTTCCTCCTTTCTTCCTTCCTTCTTCCTTCCTCCTTCCTTCCTTCCTCCTTCCTTTCTTCTTTCCTTCCTTCCTTCCTTCCTCCTTCCTTCTTTCCTTCCTTCCTTTCTTCCTTCTTTCCTCCTTCCTTCCTCCTTCCTTCCTTCCTCCCTTCCTTCCTTCCTCCTTCCTTCTTCCTTCCTTCCTTCCTCCTTCCTTCCTCCTTCCTTCTTCCTTCCTTTCTTCTTTCCTTCCTTCCTTCCTTCCTTCCTCCTTCCTTCTTTCCTTCCTTCCTTCTTTCCTTCCTTCCTTCCTTTCTTCCTTCCTTCCTTCCTCCTTCCTTCCTCCTTCCTTCCTTCCTTCCCTCCTTCCTTCCTTCCTTCCTTCCTTCCTTCCTTCCTTCCCTCCTTCCTTCCTTCCCTCCTTCCTTCCTTCCTTCCTTCTTTCCTTTTATATCCTGGTTGCAGTTCTTCTTCCTCCTTTCCTCCAAGACCCTTTTTTTTATCTCCTCTCTGCCTCTTCCATATTTCCTCTTCCATTTCTAGTCAGAAAAGGGCAGGCATTCCATCAGTATTAACAAAACATGGCATATCAAGTTGTAATAAAACTAAGAACCTCCTCTTGTATTAGGATGGGGAAGGTGATCCAGACTAAGGACCAGGGTTCTCCAAACGATTAAAACACTGAGGTAGCTCCTGCTTCTACTGTTACAAGCACCACAAGAAGACCAAGATATACACCAGTCCCTTATTTACAGGGTGCCTAGGTCAGTCCCATGCAGGCTTCAGTATGTTCAGTCCTTGTGAGCCCCTATTAGCACAGGTTAGTAGATTCAGTAAGTTTTCTTATGGCGTCCTTGACCACTTTGGATCCCTCTTCTACAGGAATACCCTAATGTTTAGTCATGGGACTGCATCTGTTTCCATCAGTTAGTGGATGAGCCTATCTGATGACAATTGGGCTAGGCACCACTCTAGTCATAGGAGATGCCAGTTCAGGATACCTATCTGCTATTGCTAGGAGTCCTTAGCTGGGGTCACTTGGAGACATTTTTTTAAATGAGATTTCCTCTTCTCAGGTGACTTTAGCTTTTCTCAAGTTGACTTAAACTATCCAAAATAGTAACTAGGATTTATTTAATGGAATATATTTTCACACCATCTCAAAACTATAACATCATTTCAATATAAAATGTCCTCTTTACATTTGTTTCTACTTATGACTTAAATAAGCTAATGAGCATCAAGAAGGCAATACTTGATGTAGAATGTCTTTCTGTACACTGCAAAAACACTTATTAGGATTCGTTAATAAAGAAACTGTCTTGGCCTGTAGAAAGGCAGCTTGGATGCAGGCAGAAAATCCCAGCAGAGATAAAAACAGAGTCGGGTAGAGACAGAAAGCGAGATGTAATGGGATACAAGAGCCACGTGGCAATATATAGACTAATAAAAATGGGTAAAGTTGTCAGAGCTGGTTGGTAATGAGACTGAGCCACAGGCCAGACAGTTTGCAATTAATATAAGTCTTTCTGTGATTATTTGGGACTAAGCAGTTGCTCATAGCTAGGCTGGGCCAGATAGGACAAAGAATCTTCTGGCTACAAATACTAGCTATGAATTATCAAAAACATCTCAATAATTTCAAAGTGGTTATTAGAACAACAACATTAAATGGTGATTCATTTTCATTCATAAACTTAAATATGTCAAAAGTATTGAGTCAATATGCAAAATAGGAATTCACTCTTAAATGATACAGATCTTTTAATTAAAAAAACAATTTTTTAAACCAAAAAGTATCTGTTTGATATCTGTTTTAGATGTTATATAACTGAAAGCTATAATATTTAATTTTAACAAGTCTGCAAACCACAGGATAATCACTCTATAATTTTATTTATTTATTTTTGTTTTTTTCTTTTGCATTTTTTATTAAAATATGTCATTTTTATCTATCTATCCTCTGCTTTCCCTCCCTTCCCTCCTCCCAATCCCTCCCAGTCAGCCTTCAGTCTCTTCCCTCCCCATCCCCCCATCCCTTCTTCCAAAAGAGCAACAAGTCCCAAGGTGGGTCAGTTCAGCATGGCACATCCACTCCAGGCAAGTCTAATTTACTCATCCCAAAGTCAAGGTTGAGTCACTATAATTTTAAAGCTGTGCTCCACTTTGCAGAAACCATAGGTATATCTATGTCTCTGTCTATATCTGTAAGTGCGTATATATAAACCTAGGCATATATATATGTGTGTGTGTGTGTGTGTGTGTATATATATATATATATATATATATATGTATGTATGTATGTATGTATATGTATATAATTGTAATGGATTTCAGTTTACTCTTACTTGGGGGGGGTTTATTGAGTGTGCAATAAATCAGTGTGTACATCATCCTGTATCTGGAAAATAAACTTTCTATGTATAGACACAAGACATAATTAACCAGCGGTAGAGGAGTATTTGCTTAGCTTGCCTGCTGTTGGGCTCCTTACTGCCTCTTGGTTTATTCAATACTGATGTGTCAGTTATTTAATCTTTAATCTTTTACATTATATTTACATTATATTTTATATATCTTAGTATTATTTCTTATAAGCTGTTTATTTTTTAATAAAAGACAGAAAGTGAGGGGACTAGAAGGAGGGGAAACCATAATCAGAATATATTATGTTAGAAGAACCAATTTTTCAATTAAAAAACTTGGCCATAATCGATAAAGAAGAAAATATATAATTTTATATTTTAATGTATTTGTTTCTAATTAATATTTATTGAAACTATAATACATAATAAATAATCCACTATAATTATCAATTATATAGCTGCAATGAAATCAATAAACAGGTAAATACTTTTGGTTTGACATTTTTCCCTAATATGATTTAAGCAGGGAAGTGGAAAATGATTGTACTTGATAATGAGTTATTTCATTAATAAATCAATATTATTTCTTCAATTGCCTTATTCTGTGCATATTATTAAATTCTAACCCCAATAAAACAGTTATCTTTACTATACTGATTCTAATTTTTTAGCAAACACTATATAGAAAATAATTCTAAGTTAGCTTATAGGAATGTTTCCATATTTTTAATGATCAAATTTATGAAAGCAATAAATTCAAGAAATGAATATAGCTCAAATTATAATAATACTTGCAAAATAAAATTAGGAAAGGATACACCTTAGTGGAATGAGTGACCACACCTTACAAATGTTCCATCAAATTCTGAACATAGAATCAAAATCAACAGCCATCAAAATTAATCAAAGGGCCATCAAATTAACTTAAGTTTGTTAAATAAATTGTGGAAGTATAAGTGACTTGAAAAAATAGATTTCATAAAACTAAAGAAAAAGACCAAATGATTACTTACAAAGTATTTAAATGGACCTGTAGAACAGTATCAAGAAAACAAACCTCGTACATATTGTGAGACATAAAGGAATTGTGAGTTATTTTCCTGTAAATGCTTCTAATCTTTAGGAATTAAGAAAAAGAAGGTATTGTAACAGTATATTAAATTCATTTAATCTGTACAAATACATTTGAGGAAATGTAAGTCTTATTGAATGTTCTACTTTTTAAAAATTACCATAACACTATGTTGGTACATTTTCTTTAGATCTGATTATATACATGGAAATTACAGCATAATATGCAACTACTATGTCCTGATCACAAAAATTTATATTGGTTTGGATGTAAAGTTACAATTGCATCTATAATTTCCTGCTCATTCATACACTGCTAATATGTTAGAGAAGATACACCAAAATAACAAAAAAGATTAGAAACTATCTTCATAGTACTTAAGGTCTCAAAACAATTTTAAATATAACTTCAGATACTATTTACAAATTTGGAAAAATTTAGCTAAATCTATGTAGTTAGAGGAAGGAATGAAGATGGTGAGGTATCTTGAGTAAATTGAAAAAATATATAAAAATTATTGTGAATAATGGCAATGAAAGTTGAATTTTCTAAATGGATGGTGTAATTTTACATGGCTCTTATCATTAAATGAAGAGAGGATGAATCAGTTATTTTTAAGGATGAGCCACCTGGTCAGTTATCCAATCAAAGATGTTTGAGCACAAACTCATATACATATGAATTACAGTAAATTGACTCAGCGAGTTATACTTCTATTTACATGGAACAATAATAAGTTTGTGAGGGATTAGGAGAGAAATTCAAGAATTTGAAGGTAGTGAGCATAGTAGTATAGAAATGATGTAAATTTAGCACTTATATATGAAAGTCTTAAAAATTAATAAAAATATAAAAATCTATTGATTCAAAAGGCACAAATATAAATCCTGCTTTAAATGTTTAAGAGATGTCTTAAATATGGCTGCATGTAGAGAAATCATGTTTATCAGTCAGCACAAAACTCAACTCCACAGAGATCATAGACCTCAACTTAAAACCAGATACAGTCACCCTTAGGGAAAAGAAAGTGAGATACAGCTTTGAGCTCATTGGCATAGGAAGAAACCTTCTGAAAAGAACACTACTAGCCCGAGCATTAACATAAGCAATTAGTAGAACTTCATGAAACTGAAGTTTCTTAAACTTCTATATGGCAAGGGTCATATTCATTCATACAAAGAATTCACCCATAGACAGAAAAATATATCCAAAATATATAACTAAAAAAACTCAATGCCATGGAAACAAACAAACCAAATAGAAAGTAAGAGATAGATCTAAACAGAATTCACAAGAGAAGAAACTCAAATGGCCAATAAAAAATTAAAAGACATGCTGAACATCTTTAGTCTTTAGAGAAATGTGGAAAATTTGTTTTGAGATTTCCTTCTACACCTACCAGAATGGTCAATAAAACAACAAAGAGCTTATGCTTGTGAAGATGTGGAAAACATCCATTGCTGGTGAAATTTCAAACTTGTACATCGACTGTAGAAATCAGTGTGTCAGTTCCTCAGAAAGACGTGAATTTGCATGAAAATTATGAAAACACATCCTTAGAAGTAGCCCAAACCAAAACAAACAAACAAAAAAGACAAATATAGAATGAATTCTCTTACATGGGGATATTGGTTGTCAAGTAAATGATAACAAAGGACCTTAGAGATTATAGTAGTCTAGAAGAGGCAACTAATTTCCCTAGGATAGTGAAATAGAATAGATAGTTTTGGATGGATTGGTCATACTAGAACAGGGAGATCATGTGAGGAGAGGGAAGGGATGGAGAGACAAGAAGGGAATGTGGAAAGAGACAGCTAAAACTATTAGATATTTGGGAGTTCTATGGGAGCTAATATAGTAGAAACCTTCTAAAATACTCACATATAAAGATTACCTAAATGAAGTTGTCAAATATTGGGGGACACAGAGTCCCAGTGGGACATTTCTTGCAACAAAATAATCTAGCATAGGGTTCAGGTTATATCTAATTGATTTTTTTGGCCAAAAGGGTCCCATGGGATCCTCCCAAATAACCCAACATAAATCATTGCAATGTAGCCTGTGTAGAAACAATAAAATATAATGTTCATCCCAAGAACTGAGACAGTATGTTACGGAATCCTAAATGGTGACTGGTGAGTTGACTCTTCAAAGATAAAGTATAGCTTTGTAGAGATTCACTTGACAATAATGTGCAGTTTAAGTTATAAAAGAAAAGTATCTGTTGATATGAAAAATGGTGAAGAATTCCTACAACATACACCATGACATATAGTAGAAGCTTAATAAGATGCCAATGTATTTAAACATCGTGGATTGATCATTGTACAAGAGTTAACATCTGGGAACAGGTAATTTATTTACATGAACTACAATTACACTACGATGACAGTAACAGGGTTAATTACTTTGTTGAATGAACTTGAAATGCTGGTATGTGTTTCAGTAAGTAAGCAAATTTATTAATTGTTATTTTTTAAAATTGGCTATTGGTTCCTTATCACAGAACATATTGCATTATATGATTTTATTGTCATTTTTGATGAACTAGCCATTTTTATAAACTTATATTCTAGGTCCTAAATCAAACTCTTGAAAGATTAAGTGAGTGAGAACCAAAACTTGTGAAAATTAGGCAGTATATGGATGATCTATTGTTTGTCCTTGCTGCTGTATAAGCATTATTTATGACTCACAAAAATACTTTGAATTTTGAAACATGTCTGTTTTTGGTTTCTAAAACACATACTTTAATAATTGCATGTAGAAAGCAACAATAAGAGCCTGCTACTGTAACTCAAACTAAAACCATATGAGTACTTAAGGTGCTTCTATTGGAAGCATTGGAAGGAGGGAAGGGTGGGGGAGCAGGGAGATTAATGGATAAAAAACTATATATTTTCTTATAAATAAAAATAAAATGGAAAAAAAGAAAAAAGAATCCTAAACTTTATTTGTCTAAAGAAGAAGAAAGACCCCATTACCTGAGAATAGTCTTGAAGAGACTGCAAAGTTTACCCTGTTATACTGCCTTTGAAGTTGCCCAGTGCAGACTCAGCTCCCCTGTTCTCTAGCCTTATAGATGTTCGTGCTATATTACTGATACCCACAATATTCACAAAGTCCAGATTCTTCATTTATTTCCTTTGTCTCAGAATCTGTCTATTGCTAGAATTTATCTACTCTACTAAAACTTTTGCTAAGGATTTAAAATATCTTCGCATAATTCACTTAAACAGGAGAGGTTGGATATATATATCTAATCAGAAATAACCACTGGAGAAGAAGTAAACCACAAGAATATAAAACTCAGCCCTTGGGTTGCAAAGATGCTCTTTGGAGCTATATAATAGTGTAGCCACAGAGAGGAAAGTAAAATTAAATGATACGGAATAGTTCAATTGACTCGCCTATTGTAGAATACATTTCTCACTTCTGATTATTGGCAAGTACTGTTGTGGGAGTGGTATATGACTAGCTAAAAAATTTGTATTATTGTGACAAAAATAAATGTTTTTCTACTTTACTAACTATTAAAACTTCAGATGTGATTTATACATGGCATGTTCAAGTATAAGCCATAACCATCAAGAAAGTTTCCTGTCCACAGTCCCCTGTAGAAAGAGCCTAATGATTAGATTATTGAAGCAGAACCTTTTAAGAGATCACTTTTATCTGAATTTTCTAGAAGTCTTTAGAGAAATACAATTAATTTTAACTTTGTTCTAAAGGCAATACTTTAAATGGACTTTTGGCTGTCAACCAAAGATGTTTATTGATTGGATTTCCTGACTAACTGATAACAGAGTTTCTAGAACTTCTGTCTGATAAGAATTTTTGGCAAAAGAAGTAGAATTTTTCTCTACTATAAGAGAAAATCAGGAAATATGATATAAGCAGTAGGTATATTTTCTCCTCGTTCTGACTTAAAATATGGCTGCCATTAAAACAGCAACAAAAGATAGAAATCATTTGTAAAAGACTTAATTGACAAATTTTTCAGAGAATGATCAGTTATTGGAGCCCTACATCTTGGATGATTACATGTGCGTAGAGTCTAAAATGTCCAGCTTTGTGTCTTGATTGCTAGGATTAACTGATAGTCCTCTTTGATGCTATTACCAAGTTATCTGATAGTAAATATTAGAAAGAAAATGTTCTTATAAAAATTGTCCTAACAAAGGAAGAAAATGGATGTTTTGAAATTTGAATGCAAAGAAGCTGATTGTCCCTACAAGTAGTACCATCTGAAAAGCAAAGTCATTTTTTATTTCTGTTGTTCAAACTACCTACCTCATCATTCCTTCTTATGGTGTGCTATATATTGTACTATGCTAAGAATTATATATTATTTTATTAAGTGCTCCAAAACATGTTTCATGGAAGTGTTACAAACCATCTTTATTATGAGTGAAAAAGATTAATTGCATCTATGTAGAAAAGTTTGCCTATTATAGTAAATAAAAAATGAAAGAATTATATTTATCTGGGCACATGTTCTGCAGTTTCCATATCACCTTGATGCTTTAAATCTATACACAATACCATAGAGCATCATTGATTTTTTAATTGCCTGTATCTTTTTAAGTAAGATAACGTTACAAACATCACCTTTTATCTACTCATAGAAAGAATAGCACTTCTCACATTGTAAATTGCTTGAGCAATGCCTTGCTCAGTCTTGATATAAAAAGAAGGAGATGGGTCCTGCCTCAGCTTGATATGTGTAGCCTGTGCTGACTGCTCAAGGGAAGCCTTTCCCCTTTGAGGGGTGTGTGGATGGTGGGGTGGGCAGAGGTGCGAGGAGCAGGAGAAGAGGAGAAAGGGGAGGGTATGTAAAAGAAATTTTATTTATAACTAAAAATATTTTAAAAGATTTATTATGCCTCCATTACTGTTCAGTAGTTAAAACTGAGAAACAAAAGTATTATTAAATAGCTGAATAATAAGAAATAAGCCTTCATAAGTATGTTCAAATTATCTTGTCACAATACTTTTCAAAAACTAGAAAGTTTACATCACTATAAATCAAATTTCCACCAAGAAGGAAAAAAAATCACATACCACTTACATCTATCTGTTTTTATTTTTAAAGATTTATAACTTATTTTCTGTGTGGCTGTGGGTGTGATTATATGCTCTATGTATTGGTGTCCCAAAGCACAAGAGGATGTAGAATCTTTTGTAATTTCAGTTACAGGTAGACCATCCTGATCTGAGTTGGGAGAGTTGAATCTGAGCCCTCTGCAAGAAGAGCAAGTCTTCTTAATCACTAAGCCATATCTCCAGTCCCAAGTCTTACAATGTATTTTTGTAGTATCCTAGAGTTATGCACAGAAAATATCTATTGAGAACTCTCCTACTGTGACAGAGACTGAACAAACATTTAAATGAGGACCTAAAGAAAATCTCCTACATTGACTTGTGTTTGGCTATCATGTCCCCTAAGTTTTATCCCAGGTTGGTGCAATATTCAGAGAGAGCAAGGGCTAACACAAGACTGGTCTCAGCCTGCTCTTTCTTCCATAGTAGAACTGAAAAGGCATACCATTTCTGCTTTGATAGTTTTAATTATTCAGTTGGCACAATAGAGTAGTTATGGAGATTATTATCCATGTACAGAAAGAAATAGCCATGATGTATCTATATAGGAATAGTTTTAAACATTTAGATTACAGCATACATTTCAAAGTCTCACCTAATAATATTTATTGGTTAGCAATTTTAAGAAAAAAAAACTTGATTTTGAAAAGGCAAAAAAAAAAAGTCATTAAACTCTGAGACATGCAACATACTATGTTAGTATAAAACTAAATTATTACCATCTGAAAATTTACTAGATAAGTATTTTATCTAATCCGGTCTTCTTTCTCTGTTTGTGATTACACTACAATGTGGTCTTACCTGAAAAACCATGGGAAAACCCAATGCTATGATATGATTCAGATGCACTTTGCAATAATAGCTGTTATCTTACTTTTAATGCTTTTGTTTTACTTCCCAGTTGTTCACCACATGTCCCTGAAGTTGAATAAATCAGAAAACATTTTATTTTATTGTCTCAAACTATTGATTATCTGTTTACTGTAATGCTGAGAACTCTGTGATTTATGGCCTTTGCCATGCTGATTAAATCAATTATCTTAAAAAAATAAGAGATTTGTTTTAAAACAGAGAACTTTAATAGAAAATAATATTGTTTGTTTCCTACATTACTTGTAGCCTAATTAGAAAGCAAACAAACCTGATTTTCAACATTGTGAAGAAAATAAATTTGATTGTTTCACAACTGATTTAGATATTCCTTAGGGCATGACATGGCAATTTAGATTTAGTCTCCTTGTTTTATTGCCTGCATAATCTTATTTAAAGGGATAAATAACAGACTCACTGACTTCAGAGGAAGAGAACCATAACTAAAGGAAAAATGCTTTGAATTTTAAAGAGAATTTTAAAGCATTTAAAGAGCAAAAAGCTTAGAAAAGTATAGAATTACTGAACACAACAAAGGTCAAAATGTGACACTCAACCAACCCCAAGGTCAATCCAATTATACTAGAGATGACAAAGGGAAATGGCGTTGCCATGTTGTTTAATGTAAGAATAATGTCCTCAGGATATAATATTTAGAGATGATATTTTCAAGAAGATTTGATTTAAAGTCAGAAAGACAATAAAACTACAAAATCATCATCATCCTTTCATTACAGGGAGCCACTGAGACATTTCACTGGCTAACAACTTATTTTTATCCCAGGGAAGAACGAGGACTATCTTCTACAAAATATCTCTCATGCTGTCCTTTATTTAGTCCTTACAGAAGACATAAAAATAGGAGAACCCAGTGTTTATACACATAGTGGCGTCACTACAATGGCTCTTCAAGGAATGGGCATTTGCAATTATTCATCCCACTTTACTTTTTCATTCAAAGAAGTTAAGGGAAATTTGCTTTGCCCAGAAAGGAAATTTGAGCTCAGGAATTCCAAATTTTTCTAACTCAACGAAGTTACTAACTCTAGCAGTGCTAAATGAAGTTTTACAAGAAAAATACGTGTTTAGATTGGTGGATTTTATGAGTTAGAAAATCATATCCTATAGGGACAGTATGGTATTTACATAATTAATGTAGATTAAGACTTTTAATTAAAACAAAATTTCCAAGTTGACATTGGCTTCCCCAGTTCGTTTGAATGATGAATATCCCAGTGTCCTCTGTATAGATGAATCAGTTGGAGGAAAGATCAACTCTTAGAGAAATTTAATTTCCTCATAATAGCTAATTTAAATAAAAAGTAGTAACAAAAAAAATAGAAGTTTTTAAGAAAACAGATATGTTGCCTTAAAAATCCCTACATAGGTTATATGACATAGAGAACAGGTTTTGATGCCATTGGCCTTTGGTTGATTAAGCTATGCTGTAGTCCTTCAACAAAGAAACATGAGTTTTCAAAACTAGGAGCAAAAAACTTAAGTAAGGAAAACTTTGTAAAACATCTTGACATAAATGTTGTGTGATTCATGGGAAATGATGATTTTTTCATGTAAGACTTCTACTCACTTTAAAACATAATAATAATTAATACCTACAATGACTAGTAAAATTTTAAAGGTTTGCATAATAGAAGATTTTATCCTTATTCCTTAAAAGTTTTATTAGGCAAATTTCATAATATAAATAATATATTTGTTTAGTGGTACCTGTGTATAATTAATTCATAAAGCAATAAATATTTCTTCATAGCCAAAAAATTTTAATAATGCAGTATGCAATCATAAAGGACTATATTCTAAGATTTTAAAATATGTCAACCTTATGCACAGTAGTAGACAACTTGCTAATTCATTAAAAATAGACACATTCCAACCTATTTATTAATTTCACATATACTAGCTCATAAAAAGTAAACAAATACGTTGATTATTGTGTGTACTAGCTGTCACAGTTAGCGTTACTATTACTATGAAGACCATGAGCAAAGGTAAGTTGGGGAAGAAAGGGTTTATTTGGCTTACACTTTCACATTCCATTTCATCACTGAATGGAAATAGGACAGGAAGCGAAGTAGGGCCAGAATATAGAGGGGTGTTGCTTCCCAGCTTGTTCCTCATGGCTTGCTTAGCCTGCTTTTTGATAAAATCCACCAGCCCAGGAACAACACCACCCATAATAGACTGGGCCCTTTCCTATTAATTACTAGTTAAGAAAATGTCCTACAGGCTCTTATACTGTCAGAGCTTATAGAGCCATTTTTTTTCGTATTGAGGCTCCATCTCTTTAATGACTACAGTATGTGTCAAGTTGCCATCAAACTAGCCAGCACAACTGATCGCTTATCAATCTGACACACAAATACAACCTTTTCCTCTTGTTCATTCTGAAGATCACACATCAGTATAAAGTATTTTATAAACTTATGGCTGGTCTCATAGTTTTTACAAATCCCTAACTTTAAAATGCAGTCTATTTGAAAGTCCAAAGTCTATGTTTTTCTTGGTTTTTTATTTTTATTAATAACAAGGTAAGTTTTTCAACTATGAAAACAAAATGGTGATTCTACATAGTATATTATTACATGAATATCTTATATCTACTAAGATATTATAAATCAAAAGGATTGGGATGACACAAAACTATACAGCTAGTGGGGAATAACATATGTATGTAATGAAATATATGAAAATGTAAGTTATAGTATTTTAAATGGACGAGAATCACACCCAATTTTTGCCTATATACTTTCTATTTCCTTTCAATTTTTGCTCCTGGAGCCTAGAACCTTCAGTGTGTACTTTGGCAGATAAATTTCAACTTTTACATCACAATTTTAGCTGTGCCTTTTCACCCTTAGAGTGGAGGAGAAGTGATGTACTGTAAAAAAGAAGCAAGCTTTGCTTTATTCCATATTCTCATCATACCCACGTACCTGCTGGAATTTTTGGGCAACAATATGAACAATAGTTCACAGGTCAGCCACATCACTGAGAGTAGAAAATGAGTGAAATGACTCATTCTCCTAAAATTATGTTGCCAGCAATTTTATAGGTGTTGTATAAGTTACACAGGATTTCAAAATGTTACCATAAAGTAAACTTCATGTTAAGAATTTGTCCAAATACAAGTTCAATGTGCATTCAGAGTCCTTCAAAATAAAGTCTGCTAATCTTTGACATTAAATGGACAATGTGTATTAATTACATCTTCAACTGGTGGTATTTCCAATTTATACTGTATATATCAGAAAATTAGTACATCATAAATGAAGGAGCCTCTCTATGGGTATGTGCTTATATATACCCATGCATACAAATCTGAAAACAATACTATATTTCTATCATCACAGAATAACTATGAGTGCCCATAAGTTAACATTCTTCAACACAGTCATCTAGTCGATGCATCTCATTCAAATTATATCAATTATTCCACTAATATCCTCCCAACAACAGCAACAAATAGGATGTGGGGTTCACTTCTGAGTTCCATTGCACTTTTCTATCATTTCTTTAGAATCAGAGGACAGTTCCTGGACTTATTCTGATATATAATCATTAATGCTTTAGAAGTCTGATGACCTATTTTTCTTCAGATTCTTTACTAAAGATTCACCTGTGTATCAGTTGAGAGAATAATTTAGAAAATCAGAGCCAATAGAATGAATATACATTAAATGAATATTCATTAGTTTGGTGTATACTATAAGGTATGAGTAGTCCAACAATGGACTGATTGTCTCATACCAGAAAGCCTGAGAAACCAGTAGCTGTCTATTTTAAACCTAAAATCTGTTTTAAAATTTAGTCTCTCAATTGTGGGCTCCTGTAAAATCAAAAGTAAAGCAAACATTTTCTTATGTCAGAAAGGAAGAATCATGGTACAAACAGGGAGAACAATCACAGTCAAATCAAAACGAAACCAATCTAAACCAACTGTCTGGGATCTACTCGTTGTCTTCCGGTCTGGGTGACTTCTCCTGGTATGTGCCCTCTATGTCACTCACAGTTTGTCCTGTAAACTCTGGCTGGCTCCATCTTACTGCTGCTGCTGTTCTAGGTGGTCATCCCACAGTACTTACATCTCCACAATTCTGCAGTCTCTCACTGAAACTGGACTTTACATTTCACATAGCCTCTCACGGGTTCTCTTTAGGGACTACAGACCTACCACACAGTGCCAAGCCTCAGCTGCTCTCTATCACCTTTAATCCCTTCAAAAATAGTATCAACAGAATGACTCTTACACTACCTAGTTCATCTGACATCCCAAGGAACAACTCTGGCTGCCACTAAAATGAAGCTTTTTCCAAATTTCACCTAAATGATGCTGGTCTCTTCTTAGTCACTGCTAATACCTCCATTCCAACTGACCAGCATCCACTAACACAAATCTATTATATTACATTTTAGTGGTTCTGTCTTCTTGTTATTACAGGTGGTTCTTTGCCAGGTAACCAAACAACACAGATTCTCCACAAAATGCCCGATAGAGACTTTACGTCCCTCCAAAACTTCATAAGCCACTCACTGCTCTCAATATTCTTATCTTCCAAGATCCTATAACAACAGTGAAACAGGCTATCAACATATACTGGCTTTTCTTGCCTAAAGGTCCAAAGTTTTTCCATGATCCTCCTAAAACCAGTGGGGTCAGATATTTTACAACAATATCCATTTCTAGTACCAACTTCTGCCATTTTCTAGTTATAATTTCTATTGCTATGATAAAGCACCATGGCCTTACAAGCTGGGGAAGAAAGGGTTTATTTGGCTTAAACCTCCACACCTTAGTCTATCACTGAGGGATGGTAGGACAGGAATTCAAGTAGGGCTCAAACCAGGACATAGAAGCTGATGAAGAGGTCATGGAAGAGTGCTGCTCACTGGCTTGTTCCTCATGCCTATGCAGGCTACTTTCTTATAGAACTTAACCACCAGCCCAGGGATGGCACCATCCACACTGGCCAAGGAATTTCCCTACCAATAACTAATTAAGAAAATGACTTACTGGCTTGTATACAAACTGCTACTATGTAGGCACTTTATTAATTGAGGCTTCCTCATCTCTGATGACTATAGCTTGTGTCAAGTTGCCATAAAACTAGTTGCCATGGTAGTTAAATAAAGATAAACAAAGGATGTAAATGATAAGAATGAAATTTGAAGGTACCCTTTTCAGTATTGGTTATTAATCTTTGTGTTTATCAAAGCCTTGCCATCTGAATGTACATATATCAGACATTTTAATCCAAGGAGAAGTCTCAGGAAAGTAATTCAATATTCACTCTCCATACTATTTCAGATCAATAATTCCTACATATAGCATTATAAAATATTTAATTAGATACTTTATATGTATTTATGTCCTTTCTTTTTATCTGTCTCTGTCTTTTTCTTACTCCTTTATTTCCTCCCTTCTTCCCTCTCTGCCTTCACTGACCCTGAAGAATTCCATGGTAAGACCTGATTCGGCTTTTAATCCCTGAGAATGTAGTAAGCCTTCTGAGTGCTTTCTTTGACTGGTCTCTTAGAAACATGTTACTATTTTACCACTTAATAAATAAAATGAAATGTATGAATTTCAAAAACAAAATGACTTATGAACAAAGTTATGATATTCTCTTTTCAAAGCATCATTATGTTATCAGTAACAACAAAGAAAAGCTTAAAATTGGGATGGCTTTACGTGATCATAATTGGTGTAGTTTGTTGCACGAATAAAGGAAACTCAGAGCCAGATCCCAGGGAAAGGCTGAGATATTGAAGAGTAAATACCACAGTCAGATCTCACCTAGCTGTCTTCCAGCTTCCTCAGCCTCATGCCTCCTGGCTTCTTCTGCCTGCTCTGTCTTTCTATGTCTGCCTTATATACCCTTTTCACCCAGTTGTTTCACATCCAGGTTAAGATTAAAAGCGTGGCACCACCACTGCCTGCCTGGGAGCCTGGAACTCCTGCTGTAAACTAAACTGGCCTCAAACTCAAATTTGATTGGATTAAGGGTGTAGGTCACCACTCTCGGATATTCCCCATGCTGGGATTAAAGGTGTGAGGTACCACTGTCTGCTCCTCCTAGACTGACTGTGGGTAGATCCCTCAGATAGCTCAGAACTGGTTTTTATTAGATTTTAAACACATCTCCACTGCAGTTAGCTTATATTTCTACCTATTCCATTAGTCAGTCACGGGTGTAACCAACTAAAAAAAGAGAAGTCATCTTCTCACAATTTAGAAAAAACTAAAGAGGAAAGAGTAGAATCAGTTCATTGAACCTGGATTAAAATTGCCATTTTCAGTTCTTGTGAGTTCATAATGTGTAAGAGTCTGTATCTGCATAATCTACATATGTATTGTGTTTTATAGAAATTTCCAGTTCTGCCCATTGAAAGGTGTTACAGAGGAACAACAGCAGAGATGATGAGGCACTTGACCCTCACTTAAGGAAATGAGAACTTCATGAAGAAATGACTGATTCCAAAGCTGGGACAGAATTGGAGGGTTAAGGCTGAAGCACCTTATGCCAGCAATTAGATGTGAAAGCGACAGTGCTCACAGTGCTGGAAAAGTGTCAAAGGACACAGCAATTAGCCTGAATGTACTCTTCTTGGCCAAATACTGGTCAATTTGAATAATTATTGACAGTAACAGATTATTACTTATTTAATAAAAAAATGAATACCTCCATTGATAGTGATATAGAAATTAATAAATACATAGAAGAGGACATGCAGAAACTTTACATTATTTTACCATAATTAATAAATCTGAATATAATGATGGAGCTTGAAAAATCACCTTTAGCAATCATCACAAAAATAATGCTGGCAGTGAACGGCAACAGATGTAATACTAATGAGTGAAAATATGATGAGAAGCAAGATAATTTTATGCTTTCAAAATATCTCCCTACAGTTATACTTAATAATTATAGAAATGCAATAGACATCTTTTACAGAAACCTGGCAGTCACTTATATATTCAAGTGATTAAAAGTTGCTTGTACTGGAAAAAGTTATTCCCTGATGGAATTCACAGAGAAACACACATTATTAGGGCTCTAGGTTTTTATCAAACTATGTAACCTGAATCTAATTAATCAATGCTGAAACATGAGACAGTACCAAACTGAGGCACAATCTGGCTCTACTCCCCAAGAAAATGTTTATAAAGTATAAGACTGTAGCAGATTTCACAGTAGAAGTTTAAATGTGCCAAAGACATGAGTTTCTGATTTGTGATGTTCCCATTGCATCTGAAACAAGAAGGATATAATGATAAAAGAATAGTGGAAAATTTGTACCCAACCTGTCAGTAAGAAAACATTGTTATTTTACTAGTATACTTTAGTAATGTAAAAGAATTTAATATAATGTACTTAATTCTATGTGTATACTGAACTATGTCGATACTTATACCCACTGTGAATAAAACCACCCTGGAAAGCTTGGACAATACAGACATATTAGACTAGTCATTGATGAAGAACAAACTGACAAATAAAAAATATAAATAAAAATTTTTACACTCTAAATTATAATTTTTTAAAATTTTTTAGGTTTACTTTTCTTATGAGTACGAATGTTTATTTACCTGTATGTTTGTATATCATGCGTGTCTTAAATTTGGTGTTAAGGATAGTTATGAACTACCTATGATGCTTAGAACCCAATTTGTATCCAAAGGAAGAACAAAAGGTGTTCTTCACCCTTAAGCTGTTTCTACACGATCCTATAAAAGATTTTTAATCGCTACATTAATGGATGCCAGAAAGGATATTATCAGCATTTTCTGAATTAGCCTTGTAGCTCTTCTATTTATTAAAAATTATATGAAAAAAGAAGTACAAATAATACAGACAAAAATAACATGGGTTAAGAACAGAAATGTTAAGTGAGTCAACCAAAAGGTAGATGAATAAAAAGATAGAACTTTACATTAGTTTGTTATAGTTTTAAAATAATTTCAACTTTGAATACAAATGAGTTTAATTTTAATATTTTCATGAATCTGAATCATTACAGTTGAGCATACTGATAATGGAAAAGATACTGTCAGTGAACATAATAATCTTATATGAGAAATGAGTAATCTAAGGCTTACAGATACTTGCCAGTAAGACTCATGATATTACACTAGATTTTAACTTTATATTAAGTGTCCCTTGTCCTAGTGGTTCTCTGATATTGTAAAAAAAATTGATGAAAAATAACTTGAGAAAGAAAGGGTTTAGTTCTTCCACTTTATGGGCACAGTCTATCATTGAGGGAACTCCAGGTAAGAACTTATGGCGGGATCATGGAGGTAGTAACCATGAGGATCTGCTTGTTAGTTTGGTACTTCCTGTTTGCTGTGGTTATGTTCTAACATAGAACAGGACCATCTGCTCAGATATAATACTACTCACAGTTGGTTGGATTCTTTTATGTAAATTAACGTCAAGAACATGCTCCAGAGACTTGCCCCAGGCCCACCTTTTCAGTGGTTGTTCCATTGAGGTTACCTCTTCCCAGAAAATTCTTGTTATGTCAAGATTACAGTAAAAAAGTAAATGGCACGTCTCCACTCCTGATACATTTTATATTCCTATCACATTTATTATATAATTTCTATGATATAATATTTAGGCAATGGTATAAAAAGTCCTTATTATCCTACCATCCCAGTCTAAAGATTCAGTTAACAAGTATGTCAGTTCTTTGATATTTGCTTATATTCTATTTAATTTGTTCATGTCTAATTAGAAGTGTTTGTCTTTACTGTATGTTTTCCAAAATGTATTTTTAGTGTCAATGAGAATCTTGTCCAGAAATGGCTCATAGGTTTGAACAAGGAAGCATAAAAAAATCAAACAAGATAAAGTAAACAAATAACATAAATGTGTTACTCAGATTTGATCATTACAAATGTAATAAATTCACTGTTATCATGTAAGTCAGTGGTAGTTTTTGATAAATTAATTGTAGACTGTACATGCCCTAGAGGCTTCTAAGGGCATGGATACCAGCCTGGTCTCAACCAGTACAAACTGGTGATAGCTTGTGTCTTAAGACATGTGCTCCTAAGCACTTCTACATAAGCCAACCTGGGTCTACCTGGGACCCTGACAGAAAGGACAGAGTCCTGAAACAAGGTGACCTAGATCAGTAAGAGAACACTGCCACAGTCACAGATGCTAGCAAATCAAAGCCTTTCCCTGGCTGGGAGAAGGGCCTGGGAAAAATGGTATTTAAGGCTTTCTCTTCCCTTAATAAAGTTGGACTTGTTTCAACTTGTCATTGAAGACTATATCATTGCTCTCCTCACCTTCTTGCTCCCCCCAGTGAGGACTAGCAGGACCCTGTGCATAGAGGCAACTTCAACATCTGACACTGAACCAGGCCTCACCCCAATAATGATAATCATAAAATATAATTAACTGGAGGGGCATACATAACGAGATACATATCTCTGAGAATTAACCTTTTGTCAATTTGGGGCATCTGAGTTGAAATACTTGTGAAGTTTCCTTCTTTCTTGATAAATAAGCAATTAGATGTTAATGTTTTGTTTCAATTTGGAGTATTCACTTTAAATTGTATACAGTATTTTCAGGGTTTGAAAGTTGATGGTTTTTGGATTCAGTGATTTGTATATTATCAGAACTGGAATATTCTTATTCCTTTGATATTCTCTTAAAAGATAAAAGGAGACCATGGAGTAAATACACCAGCACCTGTACTCAGTAATGACTGCTTATGTAGAAATTTAATATAAAGACTTTCTCCCAATTATATATTCTGTAGAAAACATGCTAATGGAGCACGTTTATATTATATTAATTTAATAACATGCATGAATATCAATACAGGAGGTTATTTCTTATAATACATAATAACCTCTTATGAAGTGTTAGAAAGGAACAATAACTTAATAGAAAATGCCTAATGTGATGAGTTTTCAGAGAAAATTAAATCAAAATATTTACTATACATGAGTAGGTCTATGAGTTTTAAAATATATTGAGTTATGTTTTATTGCTGCATTTATAAAAATAACTAATGCATTCTTTTCTATAATGACTTAAAATACATTAAAAAATTTTTTAAAGTACAGTGTCACATATCCATAAAGTAGTCTTGAACTGAAAAAAGCGTTTTACAATAATGTTTGTAAAACATATTTCCACATGAAGGTCAAATTTTTTACAGTGTAATTTATAAATTTTTATTGATTTAGTTTACACTAATGCATTAAATGTATATATGTACATACACAACACACACACACACACACACACACACACACACACACACACGTATATATATATGTTTATCAACATATGTTTGAAATTGTTTAGGAGAAAATTACATAATATATACCAAAAGTGTAAAAGAAATTCTCTATATTTTAAAAGAATCACCTACATAGTGACATGACAAATATTTATTAAATATAAAAGTCATCTACATATTTATATGGCAAATAATTTTTAGATATGTATTACTTGCTCTACTATACATTATATTGAATATTATTTTGAAGAACCTTTTAATTTGTCTGCAAGTCATAGAAAATCCATATTCTTTAAATTTCCTAAAGTTTTCAAAGAGTATTGGATATTGAATAATTTACTGTTATTTTGGATATTATAATATAATTACATCATTTCTTCTTTCCTCCCACTGAGCACTACCACAAAATTAAAGAACACTCACTTTATAGTTAAATGTATTTGATTTTCTATAATTTAAAAGTGTAAATAAGCTAATAAAAGAGATGTATCTAGTTGATTTCTTTAAGTATCAACTTAGAAGTAAAAAAAATTCTAGAATTTTAAGGTCAAATTAAGTAAATTTAGAAATAAATTTTATTCAAATATTATTTAAAAGAATATAAGTAAAAATGAAGTAATATAACAATTTGGAAACTTTCCCTTCATATTTTTGATCCTATGTTCTCACATATTATTAGCAACCATTGGCAATGTCCATTAAACAAGCGGTTTAATGCTCCTCTTACCCTCACAGATTCATCATTTCAGTGTGAGTAAGATAATGAACAGAATGAACTTGCCTTACTCTCCTTAGGGGGTAGCATGTTTTCCTATTGGACAATTTCTCACTAGTGAGACCTTGACATTGACCAACACTTTAAAAAAATTGTTTATTTAAAAAGGTTCCCCCCCCCCATATATTTCACTGTTCCCCCTCCCTTCTCTCCTTCCAAACCTTCCCAGTCCTCTCTTAGCCTCCTCCTCCCCACCACTTATCCCCATCTATTCCCCAAGAAGGGTAAAGAGTCCCCAGGTGGATAAGTTCAGTTTGGCATATCCAGGTGAGGTAGGTTCGAGTCCCTCATCCCATATCAAGACTGGGTTAGGTATTCCTCTGTAGGGAATGGGCTCTGAGATGTCAGTTCATGCACCAAGAACATAGTCTGATCCTACTGCAAGAGGCTCCAAAAACTGCCCACATCATTTGACAATCATCTACCTTTGGAGGGTTTAGTTCCTTTCCTTGAAGGTTCCTTAGAGGCTGCTTCTGATTAAGTTAGCTCCCATTAGCTCCAGTCGGCATCTCTGTGAGTCTCCTCCTCATGATCCTGATCCCTTTGCTGGATCAGAAGCTCAATCTGGTGTTTAACTATGGATCTCTGCTTTTGTCCCCATCCATTGCTGGATGAAGGTTCTATAATAGCAATTAGGGAGGTCATTCATTTGACTATAGGGGAAGTCCTGTTTAGACACTCTCTCAACTATTGCTTGGAGTCCTAGCCCAGGACATCATATAGGTTCCTGGAAGTTACCTGAGCACCAGGTTTCTTTCTATCCTCACAGTGGCTCCTTCTATCAAGATACCTATTTCTCTGTTCTCCTTTTCTGTTGCTCCTCTTACTCAATTATCTCCTTCACTCGTGATTAGTTCATACCTCTTCTAGCTCAATATTCATTATATCCCTAATTTACTCAGGAGATCTTCTCAATTTTCCCTTCCCAGGGGAATCCCTGGATGTCTCCCTTGTTTCTTCTGTTATAAAGATGTTCAGTGTTGTGGTTTGCAGCCTGTATATTCTTTACTTTATGTCTAAAATCCATTTATGAGTGAGTACATACTATGTCTACATTTCTGTGCCTATATTACCTCACTCAGGATGATACTCTCCAAATCTATCCATTTGCCTGTAAACTTTAGGATAGTATTTTTTTCTGCTGAGTAGTACTCCATTGTGTAGATTTATCATGGTTTGTTAACCCATTCTTCAGCTGAGGGGCATCTGGTTGTTTCCAGGTTTTGGCTATTATGAATAATGCTGCTAATGAACATAGTTGAGCTAATGCCCTTGGGGTAAGAATGACTATCCCTTAGGTATGTGCTCAATAAAGGTATTTCTGGATCATTGAGCAGATTGATTCCCAGGTTTCTGAGGAAATGTCATACTGTTTCCACTCCCACTTGTGGTGTTATATATTTAATAAAAATACAGTCTGAAATATCAGAGACGAGATCTATGCACAGTCAATCCCGGAGGATCATTGAAGTGTAATTCACTCGTTTAATCACTGCACAGGGAAAGATCAGGAGTGGTGATCTATGCCTTTAATCCCAGCAGATCTGAGTTCGAGGCCAGCTAATTTTACAGAGGGAGTTCCAGGCTCCCAGGCAGGCAGTGGTGGTGCTATGTCTTTAATCCCATAACTTCAGAGACAGATCTTCCAGTGTTTCTGAGAGTTCAAGGCTAACTACCAAATAGTAGTAGCCTATGCCTTTAATCTTAACCAGGATGTAAAACAACTGGGTGAAGTAGGTATTTAAGGCAGGTGTAGGAAGACAGATGATGCAGTAGAAGTGGCATGGAGTGAGGCTGAGGAAGCTGGAAGACAGCTGGGTGAGAATTGACTGTGGTGTTTCCTCCCTTTGATATCTCAGCCTTTCCCCGATATCTGGCTCTGAGTTTCCCTTATTACAACGAGAATTCATGCAACACCCACGAGCAATGGAGGAGTGTTCCCTTTGCTCCACATATCCTCCAGCATAAGCTGTCATCTATGTTTTTGATCTTAGCCATTCTAACATGCAAGATGGTTTCTCAAAGTTGTTTTGATTTGCATTTCTCTGATGGCTAAAGATGTTGAGCAATTCTTTAAGTGCATTTCAGCCATTTGTAATTCTTCTGTTGAAAATTCCCTTTTTAGCTCTGAGCCCTATTTTTAAATTGGGTTACTTAGGTTTTTGAGTTCTAGTTTCTTGTGTTCTCTATATATTTTAAAGATTAATCCTCTGTGATATGTAGGGTTGGTGAAGATCTTTTCCCATTTTGTATATCATCATTTTGTCTTATTGACTGTGTCCTTTGCTTTACAGAAGCTTCTCAATTTAAGGAGGTCCCAATCATTAATTGTTGTTCTTAGCATCTGTTCGACTGGTGGTATATTTAGAAAGTGATCTCCAGTGTCAATGAGTTCAAGGGTATTTCCCACTTCTTTTTCTATCAAGTTCAGTGTAGTTGGGTTTGTGTTGAGGTCTTTGATTCACTTGGATTTGAGTTTTGTAGTGGGTGATAGATATAAATCTATTTGCATTCTTCTACAGAACCATCCAGTTATGCCAACACCATTTGTTTAAGATACTCTCTTTTTTCTTTGTATATTTTTGGCCTCTTTGTCAAAAATGAGGTATTCATAGTTGTGTGAAGTAAAGCAGAGTCTTCGATTTGATTCTGTTGACCCACAAGTCTGTTTTCTTGTCAGTACCAAGCTGTTTTATTACTGGAGCTCTATACTGTAGCTTGAAGTCAGGGATAGTGATGCCTCCTGAAGTTCTATCACTTTTGGCAATCTGGGGTTTTTTCTTATTCCATATGAAGTTAAGTATTGTTCTTTCAAGGTCTGTAAAATATTGTGTTCGGATTTTGATGGGGATTGCATTAAATCTGTAGATTGCTTTTGGTAAGATTGCCATTTTTACTATGTTGATCCTTAACTGTCCAGGACATTGGAGGTCTTTCTATTTTATGATATCTTCTTCAATTTCTTTCTTCAATTACTTAAAGATCTTGTTAAACATGTCTAATTTCATTTGTTAGAGTGACCCCAGGTATTTAATTATGTTTGCTTGCAGCTATTCTAAAGGTTTATGTTTCCATGATTTATTTTTCAGCCCTTTGATCATTTGTGTATAGAAGGGCTGTTGATTTTTTTTGAGCCTATTTTGTACCCTGCTACATTGCTGAATGTGTTTATCAACTGTAGGAGTCCCCTGTTAGAATTTTGGGGGTCACTTATGTATGCTATCATATCATCTGCAAATGGAGATAGTTTAAATACATCCTTTCCATTTTTTTATCCCCTAATTCTCCTTTGTTTTCTCACTGCTTTAGCTAAAACTTTAAGAACTATATTGAATAGATAAGAAGAGAGAGGACAGACTTGTCTTGTTCCTGATTTTAGTGGGATTGCTTTGAATTTCTCTTCATTTAGTTGTTGGCTGTCAGCTTGCTGTATATCACCTTTATTATATTTAGTTATTTCCCTGTATTCCTGGTATCTCCAGGACTTTTATGATGAAGGAGTGTAGTAAGAGGTTTCTGGCCCTGTCTTTTGGGCCTAGCCTCAAGGTTGGGACCTGTAGACCCACAGTCCCATAGAGACACACAGATGTTTTCAATAGTTTTAGGCTGATCAGCCTAAGGTCCAGGCATAAAACTTGCTAACTCTTTACCCTTAATCTAACCCATGATTCTTATCCTGTTCAGCCATGAGGTTTGGTATCTTTTCTCAGAGCAGCATAGTTGTCCTCACTTCTTCTGGCTTCTCTCTGGCATTCTGTTTTGCCTGTTCCTAGAGTCTTCCTAGTCTGGTAGCCCCGCCCATACTTCCTGTCTGCCTTTGCCCACTCAGTGCTTTTTATTAAACTCATAGGCAGGACAATTATTTACAATGGAACAACACAATCCCCCTTTTTCCTTTTAAAACAAAAAGAACTCCAAATCTAATATTTTTCCCCTTATCTATAACAACTTATAAACAACACTGTTTTGGGAATGTGGGCTTCATTCTCTGGGCTACTTCCTGCTGATTGGGGGCACTGGCAATCCCATGAAAATTCAAAGAAAAATTTAGGATTATGCTAAACTCTTTACTGGAGTACTCTGTAAGGCTGGGTCATCTTAGCCAGTCTCCGTGAAATTGTTCTGGATACAGAGCTTGGGAAACTTCACAGGGGTATTGTGAAATGCTGAATCATCTGGGCCATTCATTTTCATGAGATTTTTCAGGTGGTCTTCCCCTATCAAACTTTATGTTCTTTATCCAGGAATGAATCCACAGCCTCTCATTTTCTGTGGAAATAAAAAGAAAACATCTTTTCCAAAGTAGCATATTTTTGCATTTCAATTTTAAAGTAAACTCATTTACAAAATATATAGGTTGAATTAATCCAACAGCATTTATAATCAACTGTCTTTTAGCAGTTTTTACTACATCATTTTCAGTCAAGAAGCTTAAAGATAAGACAATAGCATACAGTATCCGACACTCTTTGTGTTTTCCATTTTTACGTGGCTTATTATTTATTTATTATTGTACTCTATTTCTTTTTTAAGGGCTTTCTCTGCCTTTCTTTCTCTAAGCCTATGTATATATATTTTCAGCGCACTCTAAACCACTTGGACTTTTTAAAAAAAAACTGTCTTTACTGTATATTTATTTCTTAACTTTTTCTCTCTCTGACCACACCTTTGCTTGGTTAGGGTGATTGGTTCCACCCAGATTCTTCTATTTCTTTCTATTTCTGAACACACCTTTAATCTGCCAAGGTCCTTGGCTAAGGATTAAAAGTTGGTAGGATGGATAATCCCCCTACAATGGAGTGTTGCATTTTTTCAAAGGCTTTTCAGAATCTAATAATATGATGACATTTTTTTTTCAGATTGTTTATATGATGGATGACATTGACAGTTTTTCCCTATGTTGAGTTATCTCTACATCTCTAGGATAAAGCCTACTTGATAAAAGTGGATGATTTTTTTTTTACGTTTTTGAATTCAGTTTGCCAGTATTTTATTTAGTACTTTTTCAGCAATGTTTATGGGTAGATTGGTCTGTAATTCTCTTTCCTTGTTGCATCTTTGAGTCTCTTGGGAATTAGGATGATTGTGGCCTCATAAAAAGAGTTTGGAAATGTTCCTTCAGTTTCTATTGTAGGGAACAGTTTGAGGAGTATTAATATTAGTTCTTTAAGTGTCTGGTAGAATTCTGCACTGAAACAGTCTGACTCTGGGATTTTTTTGTTTGGGAGACTTTTAATAACAGTTTCAATTTCTTTGTTGGCTATAGATCTATTTGGGTTATTTATCTGGTTTTGACTTAATTTAATTTTGGTAAGTGGAACATATCTAGAAAGCTGTCCATTACTCTTAGGCTTTCAAATTTAGTAGAGTATAGGTTTTGGAAGTTTGACCTAACGATTCTTTGGATTTCCTGGGTATCTGTTGTTATGTACCCCTTTTAATTTCTGGTTCTGTTAATTTGGATATTCTCCATCTGCTTTTTGGTTAGTTTGGTCTATCTATCTTATTAACTTTGTCAAGGAATCATTTCTTTGATTCATTTCTTGTTTTGTTCTCTTTGTTTCAATTTTATTGATTTCAGCCCTGAGTTTGTGATGTGGGAATGTCTTTCTATATATTGTGAATAAAGGAGCTGTTTTGGCCCTTGGTGAGCACCATAGAAGAAGTAGGTGGGGAATCAGAATAGGTAGGAAAAGAAGGACAACGTCAGAGATAGATCAAGCCAGATGCCCAAAAAAAGAAACATGTTAAGGAACACAGGTAAGCCACAGGCCATGTGAAAGACAGACTAATGAAAATGGGTTAAGATGAAGGAGCCAGCTAGCAATGTACCTGAGCTATAGGACAAACAGCATGAAGTTAATATGAGCATCTGATTCATTTTGGGGACCCTAAGCAGCTGCAGGTGGCTAGGCACTCTGGGGCAGCATGTCTGTGGGTCAGGAACTCTGGCTTGACAGGGCTGGAAGTCTCATTGTAACAAGTTTGATTATTTCCTGCCTTCTACTCCTTCTAGGTGAGTTTGCTTCTAACTGTTCTAAAGCTTTCTGCTGTTTTGTTAAGTCTCTTGTGTGAGATTTCTCTTGGTTTCATGTAGGCATCTAGTGCAACGGATTTTCCTCTAAGATTTGCTACATTGTGAATTTATTTTTATTGAATCTGTTCTGTAAATTTCTTGTATCTTTATAGGCATTTCCTTATTTAGGTTGGGAAAGATTTCTTCTATTATTTTTTGAGTATATTTTTGTGCCTTTGAGCTGGCATTCTTCTTCTTCTATTCCAATTATTCTCAAGTTTGGTCTTTCCATGGTGTCCCAAATGTCCTGGACATTTTGTGGTATGATTTTTTGGTTTTAGTGTTTTCTTTGACTGACTTATCTATTTCCACTATTGAGTCTGCATTCTGTTGGTTATGTTTGCATCTGTAGTTCCAGTTGTTTCTTCAGATTTTCTGTTTCTAACATTGCCTCCATTTGCATCTTCTTTATTACTTCTGTTTCAACTTTTAAGTCTTGGAATGTTTCCTTCACCCGTTTGATTGCTTTTTCTTGGATTTCTTTATTTTCTTTCAAGGATTTGTTGATCTTTTCCAATTTTTTGTTCTATTTCTTTAAGAGAATTTTTTATATCTTCTTTTAAGCTTCAATTATCCTCAAGTTGTTTTACAGGTTGTTTCCTATTGTTTCTTCTGCATTGTTATGCTCAGGTCTTGTTGTAGAACCACCAGATTCTGATGGTGCCATGTTGTTCTTTATGTTGTTATACGTTTTCTTGCACTGATGTCTGCCCGTTGCTTCCTTGGATCACTGTAGGATTTGTCTCTATCTCAGTGAGCTGATTTTGGTGCAATCTGTTCTTGGTGTATCTGTGTCTCAGGAGGACTCTCTTGGTCCAATCTGGGTCCCTGGTCCACTTGGAGGTAGTGTATTCTGTGTCACAGTGACCCCTCTTAATCCAGTAGGTGCTGATACCCTGTGGGTCTCACGATGGCTGCTTTTGATCCAGTAGCTGCTGAGAAACTGAGGGTCTCAGGTAGCTGTTCTTGATCCAATAGCAAATGAGGAACTCTCTTAGTTTCTTAGTCTCTTAGTCTGATGTAAGCTGGGGCTCTGTAGAGTTATGGTTGCCTCTGAGGTCTCTGGCTGTTGATGTAGTTTGGGGAATGGGGCAGGGCTTTGTAGCTGGAGGTGTCCAGTAAATGGGGTTTTACTGGGGCTCCTGGCCTGCAGGGGTTTTCCTTGCTTGCTGACCTGGAGCTAGGGTAGAGCTGCGTATGGGTGGGGTTCCAAAGGCTGTGTCCCAGGGTTGGGGCCTCAGAGATCAGGATCTCTGCCTGGCCTGGGTGGAGTATCACTCACCACTTAGTCTGCTATAGGCCAGGAGTCTGTGGGTTTTCAGTTGCTGCTGATGTTGCCAAGTGACAGTTTTGATATCAAACTCAATCTTAAAGTCTTATCATTGCTGAATTTCTTTCAGTTTCTTATGGTTCAGATTCAAGCTGTGGTCTCAAACAAATTCTCTCCCAATTTCATCTTTTAGTTTCTTATCTAAGAATTTTATCAGTGTTTCTTCTCCATACTTTCAACTTCATAAAATGGTCTTGAGAACAATTTTGAAGTTTTTAACATGAATATGCAATCATACCATAGATTCCACCAGATACTGATGGCATATACATGTGGCGATCTCCATCCCATTGTCTGTTTGAAAGCCTCTCCCTATCATCTTTACATATACATATATTTATACCCATCTGATCTCTTCTACACTGAAAATAGGGCAGAATGTGTGGTAGAAATGGAATAAATGGTGACCTATTTTGTACCTGAAACATCTAGTCTTGAAAATGATTCAGCCATAATAGTGTTTTATGTAAAAATCAGTTAAGATCATATGTATAAACCTAGACCTCAACTAATTTGTCCCTGAAAAAGCTTTAAATTAGGCTACTATATGTTTAGGTGAATATAAAGGCAAGTTGAAGAAAATCAAGTGTTTTAAAGTGTCACAAATAAACATGGTACTAGCATATAATTATTGGTTCATTTAAATTAAGAAAGAAAAATGAATAATAAAAACTGATCGTAATGAACATGAAAAAGTTCTAGGAAAATATGTCTAAGGATTTAAGACAAATATAATTTATTTTGTTCTTAATTCGGTATGCTTCCAAGAATTAAATCGTCATGAAAGAATAGTAATAACATGCTCAAAAGAAACAGTTAAAATTAGGGAAATAAAAGCTTATTCAAAGAACATTTGCTTATTTAAAAGAGACTAAAGACCATGCATGAATCTCTGTGCTTGATCCCAGCACAAGATAACCCATGTGGTGACAAATATAATTGTAATCTAAGAATTTAGGGGACAGACTCATTAGTTTCAGAAGATTCAAATACCATTCTAGATTACGTCTGAGTTCAAGTCTACTTTGAAATATAGAAGGCCATGTCTCAAATCCAAAAAAAAAAAAATTACAAAAGAATACAATGACATCCGTTTTAGTAAATATGATCATTATTTGAAAGAACTCAGTCCTCTGGTTGACCTTGGAGAAGCTGACTGTGAGCTTCCTGCCATAGCATTTAGAATTAAGAATATATAATGAAGTTGGCAGAGATAAGTATCAAATAAAAACACAAGTAATTACTACAACAATATAGAGTGGATGCATGAATCTGGGAAATGAGCCAAGATAAAGGTTAAAGTGAGTAAATGTTTTTAAAATGATGGATCGGTTAAAGAAAATTTTCATGCCAAAAAAGTATTATGGCATTAATTCTTAATTTTAGACTATCTCAAATGGAAAACTTAAAGAAAAAATGACAGTTGGCTTCTCAGCTGATCTAAACTTCCCCAATTAATTTAACTTTTAAAATAAATATATAACTACTTTTTAATTAAAAATAATTATAATCTCATTTATTTTAAACAAGTACATTAGCAATCCAGCATCAATTAATTTAATATGTTTATTCATCTGAATTATCACTGGGATCTTAAATTTACATTTTAATACATAAGTATAACTATGCTGGACTCCTCTAGAAGATTTTGATATACTTCATAGTAAGTGAAGAGGAGGCCATTCATCTTGTACAAGAGAAGTTCAGAGATATGTTAAGGCATAGTAAGATTCTGAATGCAGTGGAAGCAGGGATAAATGAAGATCTTATCATAACAGATTAAGACACCAAAAAGGTCAGGTCAGGAAGAAAAAAGCCTGACAAGAAAGCCTCCACTACCATATAAGCATTTTATGAGTATTGTATGAGTTACATAAGTAAAGGAAAAATTGGATAATGGGAAATAGAGATGGTTCAGTGGTGATCAGTGCATGCCACCAATACTGAGGACCCATGCTTGATCACTGGAAACCGCATAGTACAAGAAGAAAAGCAAATACTGTAGGTTGTCCTCTAACTTCCAGGTAAGTGCATGAGAGCCATGGGACAGTTGTATACATACAACCAGAGAAACAACCCCCCCACACACACAACACACACATACATACACACACACACACACACACACACACACACAAGATACACCTCAAGTAAAAACATATAGCCAAAATATTTTTCTAGGAATAATTTAAGCAAAAGCATCCCTAAAGAGGTCAAAGAAAGATGATTTACATTTACTTCAGATATTACTCCTAACTCACACAAGGGCACACTGAAATATTAAGTATCTGTTTTCTGAGAAACTGCCATATTGATTTCCAAAGTGGCTTTACAGGTTTACATTCCCACCCACAATGGAGGACTATTCCTTTACTCCACATTCCCTCCAGCATAGATTGTCATTAGTGTTTTTGATCTTAGCCATTCTGACAGGTGTAAATTGATATCTCATCCCAAGGACATTTGCTCAATGATGTTATAGCAGCATTATATGTAACAGCTAGAACATGGAAACAACCTAGATGCCCCTCAACTAAAGAATGGATTTATAAAATGTGTTACATTTACACAATGGAGGAAAACCAAAAAGACATCCTGAAATTTGTAGGCAAATGGATGGAACTAGAAAAAAATCACTCTGACTGAGGTAATATAGACCCAGAAAGACAAACATGCTATAGACTCACTCATAACTGGATTTTAGGCTTAAAGCAAAAGATAACCAGGCCACAATCCACAAACCCGGAGCAGCTGGATAACAAGAAAGAACCTAAGGAGGGGCTTGGTTCTGCCTTAACTGGATATTCCAGATTGCATTAACTCGGCCTGAAGGTCCTTATGCTCTCTGAGGAATGGATGGAGGGATGGGATGGAGAGAATGACTGTGGATGACTGGGAAGAGGGGAGGGATCAAGAACAGTAGTGGGCATGTTCAAAAAATTTAAACAAAATGGAAAAAAATAGTCAACAGTGGACCATATATGAGGAAATTATGCTTTATTTTCTCATTTTGAATTAAATACTGAGTGGAAGAAATTGGCAATATTAATAAAAATAAAGATCTTGAAGTCTTGTTTTATTTGAAAACATTAAAAATGGCTGCAATTTAGAAGTCATAGTGGATCTGTTATGGTAATTACAGGGCTCATCTATTATGAATAATTCCAGAACATCAGTGAAAGAAGGTAAGAGGGTGACCAATGGTGTTGTAGACCTTTGTTTATAGCTTCCAGGAGAACCTGATGGGGAAGTGCTCTGCCTTCCTTTATACTTGCTTTAGAAGAGGTAATAAAATTACCCCGTATCTCGAGTTACAAACATATTGTGAGATATCTTTCTTGGTATGCACTTTGAAAGACCCTCAATTATTGAGATTCATTTGTATCAATAAGGTCATGAGCTGTGCCAGGGGCCATGTGCTGATACCTAAGAGGATATGGATGTGCAGAGCTATTGAGGATTGTTGATTGAGTATACAGAGAAGGAAATTAGTGCAGGGATGCACTGTACTGGATAACAGGATGGATTCCAGCCATTATCCAAAGGTGAATTCAGCCTCTAAAGAAAACTGCTACATAACATGTCTATTAAATAGTTAAGATAAATGCTCACAAAATTAAGATAACTTATTTTTAGTTTTTAAGCAGAGCAAAATGTTACATGTGTGAGTGGCTAGTATTTTATCACAAGTTGTCTTTGCTTCCTGTTGTGCATATCATACTCAAGGCTCACATTTAATTTCAACCAAAGTCATTCCAAAGTTCTTTCTTAACTGAAAATTGAGACAAGGTGATTACAGTGCTTCTCTGTTCCCTTTTCCTCCTTTTTATATTTTACTTATCCCAAGATCAAAAGTGTATCTTATTAACTGGCCTTGAAGGGAAACAAAGCAAAACAAAAAGTAAACTACATCTTGACAGCATCCTCAATAACAAAATCTCCAAGGCATACAAACCTGGAAATAATTTCCCAGGATGCTGGAGCTCTGGACCTCTCCTAGGAAAGAGTTAGCAGGGTTTTTATGGTTTATTTATTATTATTTTTTCTGTTTATTTACTAATATAAGGGTGGCTTTCCTATTGATTTTTCCACATTGCCTGAACATATTTTCAAATATCTATGGAGTCTGCCAAATAAGCTGTATTTCCTGTTGATAAAGTCATCCAACATCATCAATCAAAAACAAAAACTGATTAAACACAAGCTATGCACCTGTTTTTCAGGGAATAATAAATCTGTGAACTATAAACCAATATTTTATCATAGTAACAACAAAGCTAAAATTATGAACATAAATAGAAAGCATATAATTTTATAAAAGTGTGGGTCTCCAGGTGCTTTCAAAGAGGGTACTAATGTTAATGATAAATTTGGAATGTTGTGGCTTGGTTACTAAGTAAATTTGCTACTAAATGCTTTTCTTTCTTTTACATTTACATAAAGAAATGTTCTAGAATATAATCCATCCTTTTTATATTTCCATTTAATTTTGGGGTGATACAGACATTCTGCCTAACATTATAGAAGGTAATTTTACATACATTGACAAAGGAATACTCATGTCTGATATTTCTATGTTGATTTGTTTGTTTCTGTTTTAATTGGAAACATACATACACACATAGATATGTACATATATAATATATTTTTTCAAACTTAATCATTGACACTTTACAAAATCACACAGCAGTCATTTAACAAAGTAGTATTCGCTGTATGAAGCTGAGATATAGAGGTAAGTGGCATCATATCACAGGAACATAGAATATTATTTCATGTTCCACCTCACTATTAGAAACCCAGGATTAACAGATTAATAAATAACACATCTACTGTTATTATTTTTCTAATTCTCAAAATACAATGAACGAGTCTTCTATAGTGCTTCTATATCTTATTCTTATTCTTGTGAGCCTATGGACAAATATTTCATTGCACACAATTTATTGTTATAGGTCACCTTTTCTTGAAAAATTAAAAACGGCTTATGAAAGGAACTAAAATGTGCTTTAAAAGATGATAGACTCTACATTTGTACTGCATGTGAAATCTACCTGGATTTTCTGCTCCAAATTGTCAGGTGCATGCTGTTGTGATTTATATATGGAGTAACAGTATCATTGCATAGGCCTATGTGACTGAAAACTTGAATTCATATTGGCACACACTTTTGGGTGGTCACAGAACTTTTCAACAGATGATCTTAGTGGAAGATCAGGAATTACCAGGTATGTTATTTTAGACATAGTTCTCTTTTGGTGTCCACCCAACGGTATAAATCTTTGCTTTCTGGTTCATATGCTCCTGAATTTGCTGTTTGTGAATAAGATGAACCAGTGAAAACTTGATCTCATCCCTTAGCATAGCTGCAAAAGAAGCAAAATGATCATAGGTTTGAGACAAGTCTAGGATACACTTTAGATAGCATAAAGAGCTATTTGAATGTTCACAGCTTTGAATTTTACTTCCACACTACAAAAATAAAATAAATTTTGTAGGAAAAAAATATGTAAGCTGAACACACAGCTCTCAAACACATTCAGTAGTATGTCTTCAGTGATCAAGAAATCTATTAGACGTGATTCATTATAGTCCTATCATGCCATGATACAGTGCCATGAGCTGAAATGAAGCTGGGTACACAGGATTTCAAAGCACATTCCAGATCCACACTATATATCTATAAACATAAAATAATGTGTAGTACACTTACTATACATTATTAACTTATAAAATAGTATACACTAGCTGTGCTTATGCATTTAACACATGTTTAAAAAAATCTATACCGTGTAAATGATATAATATATCATATATAATGAGTATTTATATAAAATTCACACATGTATTCTTTATTATTATTTTTATACTATTCCCTAAAATGGTAGTACATAGCTTGTCTTTAGTAAATTTTTTCTTTGTTAGCTTAGGATAATCTTATTATGACAGAGCTACAGATAATATAGTAAGCTACATAGAATCTTAGAATTTAAAAATTCACATTACTCTTGAGGGTTTTTTTTGAGCTTTTCTTATTTTCTTTTACAGAACATAATGTGATATTTATAACATGCTTCATTAAAAAATCTGTCATAGAATAAAATTATTCCCCTCAGCTTTTGGTTTCTGATCATTAATAAACCTGGACAATGCATAATTTCTTGGAACTATAAAATAACTATAGAGCTTTAAGTAGCAGTTTACTTTTGACAGCTGAGATGGTATTGTTTTCAGAGTCTTGGTCTTCGGAATAACGTGGTGTGAGCCTCATGCAGGGCCATCTGCTTAGCACAAGTTTGAAGCCTTATCATACAATCCGCAGAGTTTTAGAATTTGCAGTTGGCTCCTGTTAAAGCTCCCTCTCTATTCATTTTCCCTGTGGATTAGAAAGACCAGCCAGAACTTCCCAAACCAGATGCTTTAGCTTCAGTTAGTATTATCTTGTGTATATTTGAAATCTTCTAAATAATTTGATAATTTCTACAGTGCTCCTGACAATTCCAGCTACAAAGAGATCCAGTTCCAGTCTTGGCACAGAATTTAAACCACAAGCATATGTTTATTCAGGATCCATCTATTATTTCTTATAAAGTAAAATAAACATATTCATCAGCCACTGAGATGTCTAAGAAGATAAGAGAACTTATTACCAATTTGAGAATCATAGTTTTATCCCTGGGAATCACAGAGTATAAAACGAGACCCGACTTTTGAAGGTTGTTCTCTGATTTCTAATCCTGTGCCAAGGCACACATAAGCTTGAACACACATACATATTTGTATATAAAATAAATCAAATGTAATTAAAAATTAAGAAAAAATAATATAGAGTATTCCATATATAAAGTAGAGTGGTAAATATGGAAATTTCAGATATATATTGCTTCTATAAAGCTTATATCCTAGTGTAAGTAATATGAAATTCTATCACAGAAACAACAGGAAATTGTAGGGAAATTTACACACACACACACACACACACATACACACACACACACACACAGAGAGAGAGAGAGAGAGAGAGATGAGATATAGGGCAGTATGTTAGACTTTTGTCTGGTATGTGTGCTGCTTTGGGTTAAAAAAAAACAAACTTGGTGAAATCCAAGTAGATTTTGTGTGTGTGTGTGTGTGTGTGTGTGTGTGTGTGTGTAAGTTTTGAAATAGTGGTAGACAGTTGACCAAATAAACAGTATTATACTGCTGAAAACAGCCAATGAACAGAAAAATGGGAAGAGATGAAAGTGAATGTACTGTGTAGCACAGGACTTAAGAAACATCTTGTAAATCATGCAAATGTTTGGTCTTTAAAGGGTAGAAGGAAGTGAATAAATGTATCCATGTGTATCAACATGTGGATGGTAGGGGAGACTTGACTAGTATTAGATGGCACCAGCTTTTATTGATTTATCTTTAGATATTTATTTACTTATTAGAAAAAGACATACTGACTGCAATTTCAAAATAGAATACAAAGAGCAAAGATACCAGATAGTGAATTATTTCTGAAGTTCAGATGAGAGAAAATTAAAGTGTCTATATTGACAACAAATAGAAACACTCCCTAAAAAATAATAGAATAAAACCTAGAAATGTTAGCAAACTGGAGTGTGGAAAAAATAGACAAAAAAATAGATCAATGATGATTTACAGGTGTCAAACTCTTGTATCTGGTTTGTTGACTATGCCATAGGCACCTGTACCTATAGACACGTATATTCACATATTCAAATAGATATTATAAAAACTGGGCAGCCAGAGGTCCAGACCCACAGACCTGCAGCCCCGACCACTTAGCTGCCCACTGCTGCTTAGTTCCCCCAAAATGATTCAGAAGCTTATATTAACTTCATGCTGTTTGGCCTATCACTTAGGCACATTGCTAGCTAGTTCTTTCTCTTAATTCAACCCATTTCCATTAATCTATCCTGCCACATGGCCTGTGGCTCACCTGTGTTCCTTACATGTTTCTTCTTTGGTGGCTTGCTCGATCTGTCTGACTCTGCCCTTCCTTTCCTACCTAGTCTGATTCCTCAACAAATTATTCTATGGTGCCCATCATGGGCCAAAACAGCTCTTTTATTTAAAGATTGATATTCACAGCATAGAGAAAGACATTCCCATATTATGTAGACACATATTTACACATATAAATAAGTATCCAAATAAACACACTCTTTAATTAAATGAAATGTAGGAAGAAACACACTTAATATTATAAGTGTGAATGTAGAGAAGGAATTGTTGGACAATATAAGTAGTTTATATTATTTAGCGCATTAGTCAAGGGCCCTAGGAGAATAGAACCAAGAGAATGAATGTCTATTATAAAGACTTTCCTTCAGTTGGCCTATGTGATGTGGCCTAAATGGTACAGTAATAGCTGTCTTCAGCCATGACAGTGCTGAGACCTGCTAGCTGCACAGTTGTTGAGGCTGTGTCAGCAGTTCCAGTCTGAACCTGAAAGCCTGGAGAACTCCTGTCTATCCTTCATCTTCAGTCTACAATGCAAGATTGATGAAACCTGTTCCTAATAGAAGCAACACGAGCAGCATCAGCATCTGGGCAGAAGTGCTCAGCAGCTCCACACAAAGGTAAGCACACATAAACCAAGATCTTCTACCTTGGTCTCTTTCTATATGTGCTCAACCCACATTTAGAATATGTTCTTTCACTTCAATTAACATACTCTAGAAAATCTTTCACAAGTATGTTGATCAATCTCATAGCTGATTCTAGCACACTTAGACAAAGAATACAGCAACAAGAAGATGTAACTCTCTTAAAATCTCCAAAGCATGTCAAGCTATACCAAATAGTTTGACAAGTATGCATGCTTGGATTATTCTATAAAGAATGGCCGGAAATTCAAAGAATACAGCAAAACTATACAGAAGAAGACAAGAGTTGTGTTTGCAGATAATAATGGAAATAAAGTAATAAATAACATATAAATGTCAAATAAGATGGTGGCCATTAAGTTTCCACTGGTTTTGGTTATAGATGGGCTGTTTCAACCTCAGCAAGAACACTGACTTTGGAATAGTAAGAGCAAATGCCAAATTCAAGGTTACTTAAAACATCTTGTGATTTGCAGATAAAATTCTTGAGCTATTCAAGTGCTATGCAAAAAAAAAAAAAAAAAAAAAAAAAAAAAAAAAAAAAAAAAAAAAGGTTTTGTAGAATATCAGAGAGATTGAGCCTTACTTTGAAGACTTGAAGTAGAACTGTCACTTTTAAGTGTAAAGGTAGTAGCCAGATGCTACTTGATTTAAGGAACTGAATTTATTTGTGACAACTTGAAAACAAGCAGATATTCAACTTTTTGTGAAGCCTAGCACAAGAGTATTTGATACAAAAAAGAATATGTTTAGGAAGAATGTTGCATGTCCTTGGATTTCATCTCTTATTTTTTGGAAGAGCTAATTCTGATTTTCTACTTGTTTCTAAAGAAAGCAATCCTTTTGGTTTCTGTGAATAGAGTCTTGCCTGGAGGAAAGGAAGTAGAACAGATAATTATCTTCACAGTTTCCCTTCCATTGTCCAGTTCAAAACACCAACATAACAGTCAATTAGTTCTTCTTTAAAAATGTGCAGTAGGCAGGCTACCTTATGTCCTTGCTTTCTATAGTATTTCCCTAGATGCTGTGAAAAGTCTCTTGGATGTAGTTAAGTATAGAATTTTTCCTTCCATAATGTTCTTTAAATTCTATATTTGAGTGTGTTAATATATGAGGACTCAGGCAACAGACAACTTTTGTTCCTTTGTCAATGCTAATTGAGTTTTTCAAAAAATATTAAGAAGAAATGAAGAAAATGCTTCATTATTGTGTCTGTATTTTTCTATGTCAATTGAATTAGCATCTGTTCTCTATCAATTAAGTTAGCCCACAGTGAGGCCATAGTGGTAAAAATTAGAAATTATGTGTAACTTGAGGTTAAATGCTACATGCTGATATTAAAGGTGAGCAATTAGTCTCTTCATATATTCATAGGATAAATATAGAACAGATTCTTTGCCTACTTAATAGTTCACACAATTTCAGGCCAAATATTAGTTTCTAAAAGCTCCTGAAATTGATCTCATTTCAGAGGAAATATCTAATCAAGCATTTCAAGCATTTAATAGTCTCTACCTCACTGCTTGCTTATGTCAGTTGTTCTTATAGTGTATGATTAAAAATTTTCAGTGAGTCCTGTTTTTGAGAACAGAACCATGACACATCAGATAAAGACGGATATATAGACTCTGTAAAAGATATAATTTTCTTCTCTAGTACCTGAGTAGGCAACAGTGGCCATTTTGTCCCATTAGAAACTTGTCTACCTGTCAGAGTAGAAAATACTGCAAGAAAATCCTCCAGTTTTCTCCTGACCCTTTAGCTCTTCCCAGAATCGAGATCATAACCAGTGTAAGTCATATGTAGTCTAGTCAAGAATGTTTTAGATTCTTAAAAGGAAAACATTAAAAGAACTATAACCAAAGGTGAATTTTATTTGGGGTATAATGATAGGTCCTTATGAGATTAGACTGATCATGGGGATATTTAATAAAGAAATTTGACTAATCTGAGGAGGATTTACTGACTGACAAAAATTTAGGTGTGTGTGTGTGTGTGTGTGTGTGTGTGTGTGTGTGTGTGTGTGTGTGTGTGTGTGTAGAAATGCCCTCTTTGGACATAACTTAAGGAAAGAAGTTTAAAACTATAAATATAAACTCAAAGTCAGAGAATGATGCAGAAGTTTTGTAAGAAGCAGCATGCCCTGAGATGGCAAATGATGTTGCTGAAGAGTCTTTTTCACGGGGCTGAGGAGACTCTGAAGTGATAAGATCATGTATTACTTCTGCAAAGGATACAAGCACAGGTCCCAGGATCTTCTGAGAGTGACTCATAATCACCTACAATTCTCCAGGAAATCTGACACTGTTTTCTTGATGCTGTGAGAATCCACATACATGCATAGAAAGTGATATATACATGAATGATTTTTTTAAAATAAAGCATTTGTGGAAAGGATGATAGTGTAAAAATGCACAAATATAGGATTGCTAAGGTAATTATATTACCATGGATCAGAAGTCTTGCCACATAAATGTTTTGAAGAGAGTGAAAATAATATATAATTAATTATATAATCTATCAAAGATAAGCATCTGAACATCCTTACCTTCAATGTCTTTATTGTTGATATTTTTTTCATCGGAACTGAAAGTGTCTCCTTGCTTGTGGAAATTTTAAAGTCTCGTAAGCAGTGGAGGAGACCAAGTTCAGGTCTTGACAGACAGAAGCTAAACACGGGAGACAATCCTCATGATGACTAGAGATTCAGATTGGTAGCCAACATTTCCCAACATGCAGAGGGCTATAGAAGTAACCATTAAAGATTGCCATGCCTACACATAAATGAAGATGGACAACAATGAAAAAGAATTTCTTAATGTTGATTATCCATGAGTCACCAATGTTGTGTGGATAAAAATCTCAGGGACATTGTCTAATAAATGTGCAAAAATTCACCGACTAATTTCAGTAATGTATCTAGTTTTTAATTCTAAATTTATTGACTGAGAAAGATCAATTCCCCATGAACAACAACAAAAATAGGGCATCTGGACCAAAACAGGGCAGCTGGACCAACACAAACCCTACACAATTCGCTAAATTTGACTCAAGGAAATCAATGTTCATTAGCTTAAGCAGGCTTGAAATTAAAAACTGTGAATGGCCAGTCATTTTATTGTTGGATACCAGCTTTGAGAAGTCATTGATACCTCAAGCCATGATGTATCACCATAACTCCTCAATTAAATTGTCAGTGTATTCAAATATAAGTGAAATCTCAATTTTAGCTTTATTTTCAATCTTTCAGCATAATTTTGGATTATCATTTTACAGATGCTCAATAAACAGCTAGGATAGAAATAGATTGCCTTGGGGAAATCTTATATTGCATTTTAATGGAGAGAAAACTCAAGTCTTTGGTCAGTGGACATAAGAACACATAAGCACTAATGTGGAGAATTGTCAGACATTAATACAATTATTAAAGATGGTAAATTCCTATCATGATTTTCTTTAATTGCCCACTGAACCTGTAGTAACCAGGTGGGACTTATGTCACTTTTAATTATTGCAGGTTAAATTTTCAGCAACACAAGCAAAGTTTCTGTGTGAGGAGTGTAGCAAGAGGATTTTAATATGGCATCTGGTCTATCTGGTGTGTAGCATTTGCACATTGATTAAACGAATGTATCTTTTTTACTTTTAATGATGAAAAAAGAGAGATGATCAAATCTTATTAAACATTCATACATTTTAAAACAACTATATTTGGACATCTTGTGGTCTCAGATGTCTGAACTAGAATATAGTATATTCTATATAGATATTTTATTACATCATGGAATTTTGGGGATTAGGCAAAAAGACCAACCACTGGCAAGGAAATAGAAGTTTCAATAAAGCATATGTGATCTTTGTGGTAGAAAATAAATTTTGCTAAACTTGAGCTTTTCTTTTTTTATGTATTAGAGGTTCAGAGATCTAGGGAACAAAAACCAGCTCCTACAAATTAGAAGGAATATTATTACATCAATATAGGAGATACATTTTGGCTTGTTTAAGATCCATATCCAAGATACTAAAGCTACTATATATTATTAAATAAGACAATATTAGTTGAAAGTGAGGCTATTGTCTCAGAAGAGGTAACTCATAAATATATATGAACTGTTTTAATTTCATATAGAAATCAAAGTACATTGTTTTCATAAATGGAAAAGCACATTTTATGCCTTAAAGGGATTGCTATATGACTTCTATTAAGATACTTCAGGGTGCATGTGTGTGAGAGAGAGAGAATTATCCCTCCAAGTAAACTACTACTGTGGCAAGCAGAAAAAAACAAAAACAAATGTTTATATAATTTAAAATGGATAGGGAAATATAGATGAAGAAATGTCAAGTGTGAACCTGAGCTCAACATAAACAGTGATTTAATCTTCTTTCACCCACTTGTAGTTCTTCTGTTTGGAGGGGGGAGTCTTACCAGACAGAGGCAGGGAAGTGCGTCTTTCCATAGGAGTACCAAGGATCTCTTTGGCACACATGCTTAGTATTTAGTAACCTCCATCTCCCTTCCCATATCCCATCCTTCTTACCCTTTCTTGCTCCTCAGTAGCTCCTCTTATGCTTTCACAACCCATGTAGGTCTATCAACAACCTGGACTAGATATTTATCTATAGTTATGAATAATGACTTACTGTGTCCAAAGTGTCTCAAATGGAAATTGTGCTTTGTCCACTTAGAGTGGTGTCAGCCAGTACTGTAAATAGCACTGTTAACACAAAGTTGCTCATGAATTTGTCCCTGTCTACTTTGGCATACCTATTGTTCTTTTGCCATTCATGTTTTGGATGGTTGTCATGTTGGTGAGATTTTTATGGATGTAGCTTTTGACATTTCTAGAAATCACAATCTCATAGCAAACTCCATTATCTCAGGCTATTACAATCTTTCTTCATACTTTTCTGCAATTATCTCTGAGCCTTAGATGGAGAAGTGGAGTTGTAAATGTAACTTCCAGGCCTGGCTTCTACAATATGTATTTTGACTCTCCCCCCTCCCCCTCTCTCTCTCACACACACCCGTCTCTCTCTCTTTCTCTCCCTCTCCCTCTGTGTGTTTGTGTTGTTGTTTTGGTAATGGTCTCCATATGTTGCAAAGGTTAAGTTTCATTGGTAAGAAGAGAGGACTACACTTATCTGTGGTTATAAGGATTCCTATTTAGACTATTATTAGATGGTATGATGGTTTAGTAAAGTTTAGGATGTGTGTTCTCCAACATTCATGACTTCACCAGCCTCGGATAGTTTCCTACGTTTTGAGTATTAGGCATGGTTTCCATCGTATTGAAGTGGGACAATGAAGTGATGGGCTTCAGTTCAATTACAAAGCTATTGGCACCATCAAGGTATATTTGACACTATGGTACTCATAGAATTATTGTGCCATGCTGTTCATTTGTGTTGCTCATACCTATCACACTTGGATAAGACTATTGGTTGTGTCTTTTGGGAGCTTGCCTCAAACCCTAGACAAAGAATGATGGACAAATAACAAACACTGAGACAAAAGAAATAGTCTTCCATAGGGATGAGTACACCAATTTTTTATCCAATATCAAATGGTCAGCCCTGAAAACATATACATACTATTAACATTGTACACCGATGGAGTGGTTTGTAAGTAAGCATGTGTATGTGAATGTGTTTGTGTGTGTGTATGTGTGTGTGTACAACAGCAGTTACTTTATCAAGAGACCATGAATTTGCTAGAGAGCAAGAAGGAGTATATTATAGGGTCTGAAGAGGAATTGGGAACAGAAGCTGTAATTGTGTTACTACAAATTTAAACCTATAATAATCCAAAGTCACTCATTGGACCCCACTGGTTCCTATAGATGGCACAGGTAAACACAATATGGACTTAAATGTATTAGCTTTTATACATACAAAGTATACATTTGCTTAATTTTATAAAACGATGTGTCAAAAACCCATATAAGAATGCTAGATTGCTGAAGCCAAGGGGCACATCTGACTCATCTGTGCATTGCCAATCTTGCAAAATCGTGTGTCATTCTGACCCATCACTTTTGCCAGAATGGCTACATCAGAATACATAAAACAAATCATGAAATAAAGGTTAATTATGACCACCTATTCCACTTTGATAAAACATTAGGGCAGAGCTAACATGGATGAGATTTTTGTTTCTATCAGCCTGGATAGACTTACTTATAAAGCAATATTAAAATATCAATCTCTTGATGGGTTATAATGATGATTTCTCTTCTCAATTATGCTTAACATTTATCCTGTATCATAGTTCTCAGGGCTTTTTACTCAGCCTAGTCAATAAAGGCCCCAAGCTGATGGCAATGGTTAGTATTTTTACAACTGCCTACTGTCATGAAAGAATAAACAGGAAAGGATGTCTTTCTCACATACTGGTTGAAAGGCATCACCCTGCAGTGATTAACAGCACTACACATATTTTATTACCCAAAACAAATGGCAAAGCAGGACTTACTCCAAGGAGAGATAAATCCAAGAGAGAGCCAACATCCTACCACATAGTAGAAAGTACAATTGTACTGTATTTGGCTAAAAGTACTCATGGATTTTATCAAAAAAATTAGGAAGATAATTTAATGATCTTTAATATCTCTCATATTGGCAAAATATGCATTGAGGTGATGAGAGTAGCGATAGTTACATTCGAGTGTGAAATAGCCATCAGTATTTTAATGCAGGAACAATCTGACCCAGATGCTAAAATGGTTGCCAACTTTATAATAGATACCACATGCACTTCAGTAAATTTAGAATTAGTGTAAATGGCAAATCAATTTTTTTCTTGTTTTGCATTAGAGTTAGACTATGGAGTAATCACACATACAAAGTTAAACATCTGAATCATACCTCATATCAAATCCATGCCAAGGACCCAACTAGAATAGCACATGGTTCTGATTGTAAGGTTTTGGATTCTTACACTTACTGCTAAACTAAATTATCCTTTGCTTAATTAAAATAATATTAAATACAACCTTAGAGATGTTTTATTTGAAAGATCATGTTTCTTTACAAACAAACTTATAAATTCATGATTCTTATGTTTCATATTAGAAACGAAACTGAAAAATAACCACACAGTAATACACACAAAACTAAAAGATTTTCAAATTTCCATTCCACCAAGACAAAACTTGAATATATATTATAACAATAATTATTAAACAAGCAATTTTACTAATAATTAGCAAATATGTTTTAAACTTATTTAGAAAATTAAGCAATTATTTCATGCAGTGGTTCTAATTGTAGAATGTCTATATTTCTGAATGGTGGAAATATTCTTATTTAAAGTATACTTGTGTATGTAACTGCCTTGCAAAGTGAGTTACATTCCAGGAATAAATTCTTGGGTCACATACAGGTCACATCCCTCCTACATGCACCATGGCAATCAAAATTTCATCATAACAAAAAGTTCACATAAGTGCTGGCTGACAGCCTAAGTTAACAGAGTCTTCCTGTCTTGACACAAATAATACATCCTGACACTAAGAATATCAGCATTTTAGCATGTTAGTCATGAGGGTAAATTTTGTCTCATAACATTATTGAGATTAATACAGATGAATAGCTTGGTTTCTAGCTTCTCAATCTTTCTTTTAAGACATCAGACTCTGGATTTCAGAGGCACAGGGAAGGTCAATTCAAATGCCTGTGACCTAGAAAATGGACAAACTCTGTACATGGCTTAGCTTTCTTAATTCTCCATATTCCTTCCTATATTTGTATTCTTCTACTATAATGGGCAGGTAAACAATGACAAATATAACTTTGTATAACTTTTCAAGACAATATGTATTATTTCTGGTGAGTTAAAGCCTAATGATTAAAGTCTGATGTGAAACAGTCATAAGTAATTTGAGATGTTAGTCACTCCTGTCACCTCCCACATTCTACCTATGTGCATTTGAACTCCATTCTTTCATGCATCTGGAAACTGGAGTATCCATCCATGTGAGGTAGCACTGTGGTGACATAAATTCTGCTGTAAAGTATCTGGTTCCAAAACAGTCATATGGAGAACCAAGAGAGCACAGTACTTGGAAAAAGAAAATTGAGAAAGATAAAGAAAAATAATTTTTATTTCCTATTACATTTTTCTCATCATATAACCTAATATTTTATTCACCATTCACCTTCCTTCTATAATTACCACCTAGTCACAGATTAATATGATTCACAAATATTAAGAGATAAAACTTCATGTATCCATGACGACTACAGTGGTATGAAATTTACTTTCCCTGTCTATGTGCTTGCTTGCTTATAATTAGGCAATGGGCTTCATGTAATTATGTAGAGACTCATACTAACTAAGCACATCACAAAGCATATGATCATATTTCATATGGTTTTCATGATAAATGATCTGTGCAAAGCCCTTAGAGTGCTGAATATAAATGGTGTGCTAAAATAATTTATCCGACAAAAATGTCAATGGCTGGGTCCAAGATACAGGACTAGAAAGACAGAGATGTAAGTATAAAGTGAGTATAGAAGGAATCTGGCTGTTCAGAATTGGGAGAAATTTAAAGGTCCACAAAACCAGCAAAGATGAATTTCATGTGCATAACGGATTGAAATGGTTTGGTTGAGTATAGAAGTGAAGATGGTGATCTGTAAGGGCTCTGGAGAGCACACACACATTCTACAGGACTGCAGGGAAGCAGTGCAGCCAAGAAAGAAAGGGCTTAGGAGTGGATAATGTACAGAACATAGCACCTGGGCAATTGAAAGCTCAAAATAACCGATTAAAAAAAAAAACCAGAAAAAACAAAACCTCCTGTAGATTCTGTTAAGACCAGTGGTGAAGTAATTAAATTGAATAGTGCTTGGAAGATAGATGAAAGTGGGAAAATTATGCTGAGTAATTATACTCACATAAACCAAACATAATTTGAAATAATCTTAACTGTTTACCTAACAATAATTTCTTTATTCTCTCATTGCATATTAGAAGTGTGATTGAGTTTTGTGTGACAATGATCCAAGTTTCCCAGTTATGTGGACTATCAGCTAGGCCTCTTTTACAGTTTAACTTGCCATAGAGCACAAATGTAACAAGCCATTGGGTATTCCTGAAAAAGCAGAGGATTGCATTTATTTATTTACTTTTTAAGGGAGCTGACACTGCCTGGATATCTAGGACTGGGATACTGGACATCTTAGAGACTTAGATAGAAAAAAATTCAATAATACAATTTGTAGGGGTATTGTGTTGTCTCATGGTAAATAATTGTCCCACCCACTGGTTTAATAAAAAGAGCTGATTGGCCAAAGGCAGGCAGGAAGTATGGGCGGGGCTACCAGACTAGGAAAAGTCTGAGAGCAGAATGCCAGACAGAGCACCAGAGAGAAGCCACAGGAAGCAGAGGACAACCATGCAGCTCTAAAGAAAGGTACCGAGCCACATGGCTGAACAAGAGACATGGGTTAGATGAAGGGTAGAGAGCTAGCAAATGATATGCCTGGGCCTGAGGCTGATCAGCCAAAAACTAATGAAAGAGTCTGTGTGTCTCTGTGGGACTGCGGGACTGCGGGTCTATGGGTCTGTGGGCCTAAACTTTGAGGATAGCCCCGAAAATCCAGGCCAGAAACCCCATACTACAACAATTCCTAATGATAATCTCCTATACTCATAGATCAGTGCCTAGCCCAGTTGTCATCACAGAGGCTTCCTCTGGTTGCTGATGGGAGAAGATTTAGAGAGCCACTCCTAAACATGAAGCAAGAAGAATGTCCAAATTGAAGATCTCCATCATGTCCCTTTCCTTGAATCTTGGAGAACCATTCAGAAGAAGAAGAAGAAGAAGAAGAAGAAGAAGAAGAAGAAGAAGAAGAAGAAGAAGAAGAAGAAGAAGAAGAAGGTGGAGGAGGAGGAAGAAGAAGAATTGTAGAAGCCAGAGGAATTAAAGAAACAAGGAAAACATGGCCCACAAAATCAACTAATCAGGCACATAGAGGCTCCCAGGGAATGACATGGCTGTCAAGGAGCCTGCATAGTATAGTGGGATTATGTTTTTACATTGTAAATAATTGTCTTGCCTACTGGTTTAATATAAATGCTGATTGGCTGAAGGCAGACAGGAAGTGTGGGCAAGGCAACCAGACTAAGAAGTCTGGGAACAGGAAGAATAGAGCAGAGATGCCACAGAGACTCCAGAGAAGCCAGAAGATGCCAGAGGACAACTATGCTGTTCTGCAAAAAGGTACCAAGCTGCACCACTGAGCAAGATAAGAATCATGGGTTAGTTAACAGCAAGAGCTAGATTGCAATATGCCAGAGCCATAGGCTGATCAGCATAAATTAATATAAGCATCTGTGTGTTTCTGCAGGACTGCTGGTATGGGGGACCACAGGCCACACAGGGCAGAAATTTAATGCAGCACACGTCTTTACTAGGGTCTCTGCAATTAATAACATAATGGTTGTAAGCTTGGTGTTTTTGTGGGACTTCTAACATTGGGAGTTGATGTATCTTTGACTCTTGCCTACTGTTGGAAACTTTATGTATACCAACCACTGTTCTCCTTCCCTCCCCCTCTTCCCAGTCACCTACCAGGTTTTCCTCACCCCACTTTCACTTACCTACCTGTTTGCTTTTCTGTCTATGTCTGTGTTACCTCACTCAAGATGTTTTTCCTAGTTCCATCCATTTGCTTGAAAATTTCAGACTTTTTCCCCCTGATAATTAGTATACTGTTGTGTAAATGTATAACTTTTTTTTTTTTTAAATGTATAACTTTTTTTTTAATTTTTTGTTTGAGGGGCATCTTGGTTGTTTACAGATTCTGGCTATTATTTATAATGCTGATATGAACATAGTTTAGCAAATGATATTGTAATATCAATGGGCATCCTTTGGGTATACGCTTTAAAATGGTATTGCTGGGTCATGAGGTAGATTGATTCCCAATTTGATGTGGAAATGCCTTATTCCCCAAATATTGTTTCTAAATATTTGTTTTCATTATAAATTGTTGATGGTCTAAGAAGAAAAGGGGGATATGGTATATGAATGATTTTTTAAAAATTAGATTACTGAATTTACTTAGATCAGAAAATCAGCTGTTAATCTTGAAATGTTTTATATTGGTATGGATTTTGGTTTATTGATACAAATTTAAGGTCAATTTTGTTATGCTGTATGTATTTTTCTATTCTAGTTTAAGATATGATGTTTATGTAACTGATTTAAAGTTATAATGTATAATTAAGAAATGAAGGTTAATAGTCACCTTTGATAATCAAACTTATAGTTAGGTTAGTTAGGAATTTTAGGTATACAAAGATATATTTCAATTAGGTAGGTAATCTTCAAATACTTCTAAGGCCTACAGAATATGGCATTTAAAATGTTTTAAGAACTTAGACTCTTCCGGACAGTGAGACAGGTCTGCTCCTGGCAGCACCAATCTTCTTCAAGAGAAAAATGGGCATCTAAGAAACTCCATATGGAGTCTACTCTCTTTGTGGCAATGGTTAGCCACTGGACATAAACCTGTTCTTATATTGACTGCTTGACAGTATGCTGTTTAAACTGAACATGCAGGTTCCATAGGAAGATGACTTCTAAACTTTGACAGAACAAGCCGAGATGGTCATTCAGGTTCCTGCTTCACAAAAAACTGTCAGACATTCTTCAGGACTTGAGGAGAAGCAACTGATGAACTGTGCCAGAATGGGCAGAGCAGATTTCCTGCTTTGCTAAAATAAAAAGAGATTCTGGGCCTGTAGGCTAAAGATGGATGCCCCAACTTTATAAAAGAACTTTGGATGACTGTCCAGGCAGATAGGTGTCATCTCTGTCTTTTCTATATTTTAGAAGTCACTTGCACTTCTGGTTTACTTCGGTAAATATATCCTTCTGTGATCTTTGATGTAGTTAAAGATTAGTAGTTATAGGTACAGTTTTTCTTAGTCATTTGAAAGGTATATTGGATATGAAAATTTAGATTCATAAGGATAAGGTAGATAATAGAATACTTTCTTTAATTTTGCTAAATACAAATAGACTAGATAGTGTAACTATAATTCTTTCTGGATGGCTATTTTGTTGTATGTAATTTTGCTATGTTAAAATTGAAACCTTCCTTTTTGATTAGACAAAAAGGGAGAAGTGATGTGGAAATGCCTTTCTGTATGCTGTGAATCTCAATATTTAAATAAAAGAGCTGTTTTGGGCCATGACAGGCACCATAGAAGAAGTAAGAGGAGGAATCAGAATAGGTAGGAAAGGAAGGGCAGAGTCAGAGGCAGATTGAGCAAGCCACCAAAGGAGCAACATGTAAGGAACACAGGTGAGCCACGGGCCACATGGCAGACAGATTAATAGAAATGGGTTGATTTAAGATGTAAGAACTAGCTAGCAATGTGCCTGAGCCGTAGGCCAAACAGAATCAAGTTAATATAAATGTCTGAGTCATTTCTAGGGGCCTGAGTGGGCGGCTGGGTGGCTAAGAGGTCTGGCACAGCAGGTCTTGGTTCTCGGACCTCTGGCTGCCCAGGACCAAAGAAACCCCACTACTACACCAGTTTCCTGAGAAACTACTATACTGATTTCCAAAGTGGTTATACAAGTTTATATTCTCACCAGCAGTGGAGGAGTGTGCCCGTTACTCTACATTACCTCCAGCATAGGCTGTTTTCAGTGTTTTTTTTATCATAGCCATTATGATAGGTATAAGATGATATCTCAGAATTGTTTTCATTTGCATTTCCCTTATAGCTAATTATGTTGAGCAATTCGTTGAGTGTTTCAGCCATTTGAAGTTCTTCTGTTGAGAATTCTCTGTTTAGATATGTAGTCAATTTCAAAAACTGTATTAATTGGTTTTTAATCTTTACTTTCTTGTGTTCCTTATACATTTTGGAGATCAGCCCTCTGTCAGATACAGGGTCGGTGAAGATTTTTTTCATATTCTGTAGGCTGTTATTTTTATCTTTTTGACCAGGTCCTTCGTATTACAGAAGATTCTCAGTTTTAGGAGCTTGTTGAGGACTTTTTATTCTATTGGGTTGCCTTGTCTCATCTTGATATGAGCCCAGTCTTTATTTATTAATTTATTTATAATATTACATCCCAACAACTGTTTTCTCTCCCTCTTCTCATCCTCTCCTTTCTCCATGTACTCCTCCCCTGTTTCTATTCATGGATGTCAAAAAACATGGCATATCAAGTTGTAGTATAACAAAGAACCTCATCTTATATTAATGCTGGGAAAGTAAACACAGTATAAGCAATGGGGTTGCAAAAGATAGTCCCTGCTCTCACAGTTAGTACCCCCACAAGAGGACTAAGAAACTCAACTGTAACATAGAAAAGGACTAAGGTCTGGTCCATGCAAGCACTCTGCTTGTCTGCTCAATCTCTAGAGCCCAGGTTGTTCCTAATGTTAATATGACTTGTTATGCTGCCTTGGCTGCTATCCTTGGGAGGCTCGGTATTTTCTGAAAGGAAACAGGAGGAGGAGATCTGGGGGAACAGGAAGGTGAGAAGCAGAACTAGAAGGAGAGGAAGGAGGGGAATCTGGGGAAAAAGGAATAAGGGGAAAAAAAGAGGATATTTACTTAACTGGCACTAAGATTGCATGTATGTTACTCCACTTACAGTTATTTATAAAGTCAATTGTGAATTTTTAAATTAGATGGTATTAGGTGGCAAATGTGAATTTGGTGATTAAGTGATAGGAGTTTTCACCTTTATTAGGAATCATGTGTATACATAGGTGGGAATTATAGAGAAAGGGTGAAAAGGGTCCAGGTAATAAACTAACAAAATTTTAGATAACATGGTGAGCAACGACAGCAACAAAAAATGTGATGTGTAGAAAATGAAAGGAAGGAAAAAACAAAGAAATAAATAAAAAAAGAGAAAGTAAAAGAAAATCAAACAAACTTGAATAGGACAATACAAACAGAAACTTCTAGATGTGCTCATTATCTTCAGGAAAAGTAGCTTACTTTTTTTTCCTTTGCCAGCAGATATGACATTTAATCAAACATCTATAATTTTGTGTTAGATTTTTCCATTGTTACTCCTTGATAATCATTCTATCCTCTTAGTATATTTAGAACAAGGAAAAAAGCCTTAGAGTATCAAGCTTAACATTATCATTTATCCAGTGATTCCATATTGGCATATACTTATGCTCATTGGCCTCTGATATGGAAGCATTTCTATGGAAGTTGGTATGTGCATTAGCTCTACTTAAGCAACCTGGATTTTAATCTTAGGTTTGGCAAATTATTTCATATTCCTTCATCCAAGTTTCCATATCTGCAAAATGGAGACAATAATTAAAGGTATATGGTTGTTTAGACTTAATTAGTCATTAAATTATAAATGCTTACATAATAAATAGATAAAATTTTGAAGTGTGCCTAATTTGTGTTAGGCATGATAAAATAATTTCATCCATTCAGTTGCTACCATCAGTGTCTATGAATAAATATGTGACTCCGAAGCCTTCCAAGATTCAGAAGTATACATAGCTCTTGTAGCTGTTAAAGTTTCAACAGAATTAATAACTTTATATTAGAGCCTCAGATGATGTTTCTTCATTATGTAGGGAGTATCAAAACAATACTGCTGTAAATAAGGAAGACATCCCTTATCCTATTAGATATGCCCATCCCTTGATCTCTGGCTTCCCCATGCTTCAAAACTGCAAGCAATAGATATCTACTGCTTACAAGTTATCCTTTCTTTAGTATTTTGCTATACCTCCCTGAACAATATAAGGCAGTGCTCTTGATTGATGGATCCCTTTATTCCCTCTGTTACCCCATCTTAACAACACTATAATCAATATCTAAATGAAAGGAAGACACATTTTGAACATACAGAATAAGATGTCTTAAAAATGTGGTGGTCAAGATCTATATGGAGCCTAGGTTCTGATGTTTTAGAAAAATTATTCTATTACCCACTCTGGACATTTCTGCAAAGTGACAAAATTACCTGGTATGTGATTAAACCCCAATAGGGAGATGGTTGCTATTGACAGATAACCATGATCCTAAAATGTAAGGTTGACACAATTACAATGTTGTTACAATGGCCAAGTTATGAGTTAAGGAAAGGTTCAAGTGACCATGTGATGAATTCGTTGACAGGCAGGGGTTGGCTAGGATCCCACTGTGTTAAATCTTCCTGTGCTGGTGTTAGGCATACTTATAATGAAAAGAATGCTAATTCATTTATGATAATCCACAATGTGCTACTCAGTTTTATTAAAATGTTATTACTCTGAAAAATTGATCCTTAGTTTAATTTAGAGGACAGAAAAGGCTTTCCAGGTCAAAGTTCGAATAAATCAGAAAGTAAAAGGCTGCACACTCTCTCAAAAATCCCAACATCAGTTGCGAAGTCACAGTTAATTCAATTATCTGATCAAACTTCTTCGGCATAATGCAAAATGACCATTATAATAATATTAGTTCAAAGTCTAGTCCACTGAAAGAAATTATCTGAACAAAGACATGATTTTATTACCTATTAAATTAAATATAGTTTTTGGAATAAATATATTAATTTAATAATAACCATCTATTTGTTCCCAAAGATCGTAATTATATAACTATTTTGAAATATACTAATGTGTCTACTATATAACATTATGCCTCATGCTTTCAGTTGAATGTGTTCAAATAAAGATGTGAAGTCCAATGATGCAGGCACCACAGTGTAACTGTAGGGATGAGCAGGATGCATTCTATAAGTGTAGTTAAACAATTCTTAAAGTATGGAAGTTCTGATAAATATCGTGTCTTGTCTGGTATTTTACTTGAATCTTGTTATGTGGACTCTGTAAATGCATGAAATACAAATTTATATAACATGTTTTAAAATCATGTGTTTTTCAGATAATTTTTCCCACCATCTATTTGTTTCAAAAGACCATAATTATGTTTGTATGGTGAAATTAGCTGATTGCGTTCAAATAAAGATATGAAATCCAATGCTAAAATTCTAAACATTAAGTCCAGTTTAATATATGTTAAGACAATGTGCATTTTATTTTATATCAAAAATTTTTTAAATTCATTTTACATACCAAACACAGATCCCCCACTTATCCTTCCTCCCTCTCCTCCCCAAATTTCCCCCATTTATTCTACCTACATTCCTTCCTCCAACATTGTAAAGCTTTTTGACTCCATGGGGAATCAACAGAGCATCATATATTTAGTTGAGGCAGGTTCAAGACCTTCCTTCCTGCATCAAGGCTGTGTAAGATATCCCTCTATAAGTATGGGTTCCAAAAAGCCAGCTCATGCACCATGGATAGATTCTAATCCCACTGCCAGGGGCCCCTTTAAAAGACCAAGCTACACAACTGTCTTCCATATGCACAGGGGCTAGTCCTATGCAGGCTCCACAGCTGTTGTTCTAAAGATAGTGAATTCCCACTAACTTGATTCAGTAAGACAATGAGCATTTTAAGGAGGAGATAAAATTTCCAAAATCATACAAAGTTCAAACAATCAATATGATAGTATGTGTGTATGTAAGATTCTCTTGTTCAGTATCCTAACAAGGTCTACAATGTGAAAACCTATGAGTTAGCATGATTTACCTCCAAGAAACTGATTATAAAGCAATTGAGAATCATCCATATCAACATGCTTTGAATTTACATTAAATAAAACCATGATTTAAGTATCCTCATAGGTCCTCACTGCCAGCCAGAATCTCTTCTTGATCAGTTATAGATCTTATCCATTATCTCAGAGTCTTATTATATTAAATTTCAGAAATCAGGATAATTTCAGTTTGTTATTTCATTTCAAAATTATGTAAGTCCTTTTCTTCTAATAATTGTGTGAGTCCCTGTATATGTGAGTCTGCATGTGTGTATGTATACATATAAGTGATGTGTGAATATGTGTATTCACGTGCATGAGTGCAAGCATATGCATGTCAATGTGTGCAAGTGTTATGTGATATGTGGGCATATATAATGTGTGTGTGTGTGTGTGTGTGTGTGTGTGTGTGTGTGTGTGTGTGTGTGTGTGTGTGTGCATGAGTGCAGACACATGCATGCCAAGGTATATAGGTGGACATCTGAGGACAGCTTTAGGTTTGAGCCCTTGCCTTATTCCTTGAGGCAAGAACCTTTTGTTCCTTGGGGTTTGCTACTCCAAGATACTCCTTCAGCATGCAGAAATATCCTTCTCTCCTTTCATATCACGGTGGGGCTCTGGGATTCCAGATCTCTGTGATGCTTCATATGTATTTCAGCAACTCAGTTCATGAGAACTCAGGTTCTCATGCTTGTACAGTAGAACTTTTAGCCACTAAACCACCTACCAATGCAGTCTTTGATCTTCATGACATTCTGTAATCAGATAATCTTAATCTGCCAGCAGTTCTTTACCAGAATGCCTGAATGTAGATTAGCTGAAAATTTTCTAATATGTTGTGACATATGGGTGCGTGTGTGCGTGTATGTGTGTGTGTTTCAAGTATATATGATCATTTCTTTCAAAGTAGAGCTCCATTTGTGAGAAAAAGATTTTCCTGATTCACATATTCATTGGTTGTAGTACCTAGATATATAAACACAATCTATTCCTAGTCTTTAAAGATCACATGAGCCAGAGGGACTGAGTCAAAGTACTTTGTAAACACTTTTTTTTTCTTTAAAGAAAAAAATTAAAATGGTTTTACTAATGCTATCCAGATTTGTTGGGATGAAACTCAGTGTGTAGAAAAGTCTGACCTCAGGCTCACACTATTCTTCCTGCCATGGCCTCCAAAGTGCTGGGATTAAAGGCCTGTACCATAACACCTACTATGTAAGCACATTAAGTCAGCATCTAAACCTTTTATTCTTATGCTCTCAATTGATTTGTGTAATCAAAAGAAGTTAAACTTTTTAATAGAAGTTTACTCAAATTTGTTTTAAAAGTTTATATTTATACATATAGTGTGGATAAATATAAACTCTCAAAAACAATAGCTTTAGTAAAACATGTTTTTATACAGTCTACTTGAATTTCTGAATTTCTTTACTAAATCTTCTTATGGTATTCTATAATATTTCATAATTTTCTTACTACTCAATTATAGGAAGATTGTGTTGCTTCATTGTAAATAATTGTCTCATCCGCTGGTTTAATAAAAAGCACTGATTGGCCAAAGGCAGGCAGGAAGTATGGGCGGGGCTATCAGACTAAGAAAACTCTTGAGAACAGGAAGCACACAGAACAGAATGCCAGAGAGAAGCCAGAAGAAGCAGAGGACAACCATGCTGATCTGAAGAAAGGTACCAAGCCACATGGCTGAACAGGAAGAATCATGGGTTAGATGAAGAATAGAGAGCTAGCAAGTGATATGCCTGAGCCTTAGGCTGATCAGCCTAAAACTATAGTAAGCCTCTGCGTGTCTCTGTGGGACTGTGGGACTGCGGGACTGTGAGTCCTAAATCTTTGGGTTTGGCCCAAAAAGTAGGGACAGAAACCTCCTACTACACTCAATAATTAATTTACTACTTTTATTATGAATATGATTTTGCATTTATTTTATTTTTGAGATTATAATTCCATCACTTATCCTTTTTCTTTATTTTCTTTAAACATTACTTCATAACCTCCTGGGCTCTCTTTCAAATTAAGGCCTCTTTTAATAAATTGTGGTTTCATGCACTTATGTATATAGGTATATATGTGCATGTAACATATTCACATACAGAGTTTTATACACACATGCACATATACCTAAATATAACCTGCTCTATCTATATAAGTTTTCTGGGCTGATGATTTTTAACTGGGTCACCAATGTCCTATTTTATTTTGTGACTTACATTTATTGATATTTTGGCTGCATTTAGATTTGTCTATCTCATGTGTACGTCTTGTCCATTTGGAGGCCAGAAAATGGTATCAGATCCCCTGGAGTTACATTGCTGTGAGCCACTATGTGGCCTCCAGAGGACTTGGGTCCTCTGGAAGAACAATCAGGGCTCTTAAGATCTGAACCATATCTTCAGGCCCTCATAACCTTCTCAAATGGAAGAATTTAATATTTCAGAAAAACCTAACTACAGATTATGTATTAAGGTGTTTTAATGATTGTGTATTTCCACATTGTTTAAAATATCTCTTTAAAAAAATCTGCCTTTCTGTGGCAGCATATACCCTTAATCTTAGCACTCATGAGGCAGAGGAAGACAGATCTCAGAGTCTGAAGTTAGCCTCTCCTGCAGAAATAATTGCCCAACGGCCTGGACTGCACATAGAAACCTTCTAAAAATCTTCCTCCCATTGTCACCATAACAGAATATTTCTAAAATTTTTCTTTTTTAAAAATTTTTGTAGAAAATATATTTTTGTTTAGTATATTTTGGTTACAATTTCCCTCCTGTAATATCTTCCTGAGCTTCCCTGTTTCCTCAAACACCCATACCTACAGGATTTTTTCTCTCAATAGAAAACAAACAGGCATCTTAGGAGAGAGGAAGGGATGGAGGGAGGGAGAGAGGGATAGAGGGAAGAGGAAGGAGAGGGGGAGGGAGGGAGGGAAGGAGAGAATAAAATCAAGCAAATATGAATAGGACAAGACAAACAAATACAAACTTCTAAATTAAGTGCTCCTTTATCTTAAAGGAATGTAGCTTCTTTTTTGCCAACAGATTTGATATTTAATCAAACATTTCTACTTTATATTCATTCTTTTGCTACTCCTTGATAATTGTTTTACACTCCAACATATTTAGAACATGCAAATAACTTAGAGGATCAAAAATCTTAGCATCAAGCTTAACAGTTATTACTCATTCAGTGATTCCATATGTGGGCATGTATTTATGATCCTTCATTTTTTGGATATGAGAGTAGTTCTAGGGAGGATGGTATTTGTGTTGGCTCCAGCTAAGCAGCCTGAATTTTAATCCTAGATTTGGCAAATTATTTAATGTTCCTGTATTCCAGTTTCCACATTTACAAAATGAAGACACTAATCAATGAGATAAGGTTGTTTAGACTTAGTCATTAAATTATACATGTTTTCAAATAGATGGAATTGTGACATGTGCCTAATTTGTGTTAGGCATGATAAATTAACTATCCACCCAGTTACTTCTGTCAGTGTCTATAAGACTATGAATAAATATATGATTCAGAAGCCTTTTAAATTCAGAATTATACATCTAGCTTCTGTAGCTAAGTTTAAACTTTGCATAGTAACATAGTAAGACAAAATTAATATGAAATTGTAGCCTTCTAACCCTGTGTATACACTATAAATTTTTCTGTCAGATATGTAACCCTGACAATATTCTGAGACAAGGCTCTTCTGCCCCACTGTGTAGTTTGTTTCCCACTATCTAGCTCTGATGTCACAAAAAACAGAGAAATCATTACTCCAGCACTGTAAATACGTGCTCTTGTTTGGAAATATGACCTTTAAAATCAGAACTCGTTTTAAAATAGGGCTTTTCTATATTCCAAGTGACTCTTACTTTACCAAACTCTTTCTTTAAGATAGGAAGGATAAATAAACATGATCAGATAATTTCTATAGCAAAATGGAATCAAAGATGGAATGATGTAGCTAAGGGACAGGAGTGATAGGCTTATTACATGATGCCAAGATTCATGACAAAGGTGTATCTGATTCTTCAGGAAGCAGCATTCACTGAAGATGAATTAACATCACTCTACAAATATAATCTAAAATTTCTGAAGTTTTATGTCTTATAGTTCATAATTCCTTGTCAAAACAAGTTTAGATATTTTTTTTTTTGCTTATTTCTGTCATCCTTTATAATCTTTAGTCAAGGTCTTTCTCTGTACTACCAACTTGCTTATTCCCACTACGTAAACAAAGTTGGCTTCAAACACAAGATCCTCCTACCTCTGTTTCCAAGTGTTGGACTTAAAATTAGGTATAAGCATGTACAGCTTATTTCTATACTTCTCTTTCTCAGTTTTATGTCATAACAGAATATGAACTGAGGACATTGTGGTTACTATGTGAACTCCACAGCCAATCTATGTTCCCACTTGAGTTTTGAGTATTTTGAGACAGAGTCTGGCCAAGTTGTTGACTTAATTTGCTTACTCTTGCTGTGATAAAACACTAAGACCAAGACTATGGGAGTGAAAAGGTATATTCAGAGGGAAGCAAGGCTTGGCCTCGGGATTGGAAGTAGAAAACAGAGTGAAACAGACAATGGAGGAGAGATGCTTACTGGCTTGCTCAGGATGTTTTTAAACCACCATGGACCACCCACCCAGGGATATCATCACACCAGAGGGCTGGATGGGGCCCTTCTCCACAAATAAGTAATTTAAAAATTTCTTTACATAGTTACTCACAGGCTAATTGGATGGAGGAATTTCTCAATTAAAGCTATCTCTTTTCTAATGACTCTATCAGGTGTCAAGATGACAAACACAAACAAATCAACAAAAAATGGGACAGTTTTCCTAGCTTGTGTTGAACTGGAAATCCTTCTGCCTTAGCATCCCTATGATTGACAGGACAGGCCTGTGTCACCGTATGTCACTCTTTCTCCCAACCCTTAACCTGTGAAATATAAATCAAATCAAATAAATGCCGCCAACAAAAGTTGCTCAAAAATGGGATGTGGATAAAAAGCTAAAACTCACACAACCTTGAGAACAAAAGATGGAGTTGAAAGTGTACATATCTAAAATACTGGTTACTAATGATGTGCTGATCTATGAGTACTATCAGAAATAGACAGACAACTGTGAGCCATTCTTCAGTGGCTCCATTTTTAAGATTTAAATATTGGTGAGGTGAGAGTTAACTTTTGAATCATGGGTAAGTTTACCCAGTTACTTGTACAATTGTACTTAGACTCTAGATTCATGTCCAAACACTAGAAACTTTCATTTAGAGTCTTACTAAGTTATCTAAATTTGTGAGGATGAGTAAAGTAGGACTTCTTTTTCACCAAATAACTTCTTTCCTAATGTTTTTAATATAATTTAAAACTATATGTATCAACTCTATGTAAACCAAATTATTTTATTTTTAGTAGAGTAGGTGAAGATTTAAGGTGGGAAAGTAGGAAAGGCTCCTCTAGAGTGGGAGAGTCCTAAGTTGGAGGACCTTAAATCAGAACTCACAGTGGCTTTCTTGCTTTACCTCACAGCCCACTGCCTTTACACCTTGATTTTGTCCTCTCTTCTTTATTACCAAGTTATAACCAGAAAGAGATGCCTTCTTGACACAGCCCATGTTTTTCATGAAATGGTATGTCAGTGTGGCTTCTTAGAAAATGCTAACATGCAATCTCTAAGTATATCTCTGTTCCACACAAAGTACTGTCTTATTTTCTATAAAAAGCACATGATTCCTAAAACTGTAAATAGGAGATTGTTAATTGTGAACTTTGCCAGAAAAATTAGTTCCATCATTTTAACTGAATTTAAGCAAGCTTCTATTAAAATTTGAAGTACCAAATACCAAGACGGAATTTGGTCAGGACCAACACCTGGAAACGTTCAAGCTTTGTGGCCTGTAGATATATGTTGGCAGGGCTTATATGGACAAATCCCATAGGATGCTGGACTTTTCATTTAGGCTTTATTGCTACTTATTAAGAACTATGGGTTAACTTGGGTTCTAACAATATTACTGCTTTCTTCACAGCAGCTTTTACTAATGCTATAACACAAGGTATAACCCAAGGCCCTACCCTAGTTTCATGTTGTTTTAGCTGACATGATCTTGGCTTTTACTCTTCACGCTCTGTACAGTTACTAACCAGAGACTCACAAGTCCTGTTCTTTAAAGAGTTCATGTTTGCTTTTGTGGAAAAAATTAGATTTGTTGTCATATTTACTAATAAGTGATAGAATAAACAGAGCTCTCAATAACAAAGCATAGAAACACTAGAAATCTTCTAATATAGATGCTGCCTATTGTATTGCACACAGAACAAAGGCACCATAATGCAGAAAAAAGTCTTCTCAACAAATGAATTTGAAATAACTGAACATGTACACATAAAAAACGAGTAAGGATAGTGGCTTTGCACACTGTAGAAATTTTTTGTTTAAAATCTGCCATAAACCTAAATATATAATGCAAAATGTAAAAGTATTTAGATTTCCTAATGAAAAATGTACATATCCTATGATGTGAGAAAGCACTTTAGATCCAGTGCTAAAGACAAGATCCATGAGGGGGGAAAAAGCAAGACTATATTAATATTAAAAAAGCTCTGATCTGCAGAAAGTAATGCCAAGAAAATTAAAACAGAAGAACCACACATAATTGGAGAAGATAGTTTTATGGGCATATTGAATAAAAAATGGTTATTTAACATGCACACATATTTTTAGCTCAATTAAGAAAATGAGTAGCTTGATGAAAAATATGAGCCAATGATCTGAAAGAATAGCTCATCAAGAATGACATATAAAGGAAAAAAAAACTATCGGAAAAGAAATGATCACTATCTTAACATCATTTAGTGCAAATCCAAACAATTATGCAACACTAAAACATAAATTTTAAAGTGTTGAAAATCTAAAACAATGACAAAGTCAATTATTGCAATTATTATAAATGACAAGAATGTTTATTCATTGCTGGTAAGAAAACAGTACAGTACAACTACCAAGAAAAGTTGTTGACCCTTCTTCCAGAATTAAGTATGGAATTACCATTTAACCTAGTAATCTCTACTCATCTTTATCCAAATGTGCTTAAAGTATGTGTTCACACAACAGTCGGATCATAGGTGTTGCAGTAGCTTAATTAGTAATTATCTGATGTGAAATCAATCCACATTCCTTACAGCAGCTGATTGGATAATCTGTTTTATGCAATTTAGCACTATATACCACTAAAAGGAAATCAGCAACTGAGTCCTGAAAACAACTGTGAAAGATTTGAACCATGCTACTGAATGAACAAATTCTACCTGAAAAGCCAATCTGGATGATTCCAGTTGAATTATGCATCTCACTGGAATGTTAAAAACTATGATGGTTGTGGTTGCTGGGGTTCTGGCATAAATAAATGGATAGGCACACTAGGAACACCCTAAATGATTGTTTGACAGTGAAGCTTTTATGTACAATAAAATAATTACAGTTATACACAGGATATCAATAGAATCTATGATATCAGAAACTAACCCTAATAGAATTATGGACTTTGGATGATACTGATACACCAGTTTATGTTTATTGACTTTAAAAAAACAAAACAAAAAACACGTGAGTCTGTGGAGACTGCATGATAAAGGAAGAAAGGAGACATTTAGGCAATGTTAAAGGAAGCTAAATTGATCCATAAAATAAAGCATTCATGATGTCTCAAGGTATATATTGGCACTAGAGACTACTTTCTAAATATTTCACCAGCAGGACAGACACTGACTACAAAAATTAATAAATAGGACCTTCCGTAACTGAGAAGCTTTTGTAAGGCAAAGGACATGGTCAATAAGAGAAAACGACAGCCTACAGATGGGAAAAGATCTTCATCCTCTCTACACCTGACATAAGACAGGTCTCCAAGACATATAGAGACCTCAAAAAAACTAGAGACCAAAAAACCAAATTGTCCAATTTTAAAATGGCATACAGAGATGAATAGGGAATTCTCAACAGAATTTCAAATGACTGAAATACACTTAAAGAATTGCTCAACATCCTCATCTTTCAGAGAAATGCAAAGAAAAACAAATCTAAGATACTACCCTACACTTCTCAGAATGGCTATGATAAAACAAAAAAACAGATGAAAGGAGGAGATATAAAGCAAGGGGAACACACCTTCATTGCTTATGGGAATGTGAACTTGTACAGCTACTTTGGAAGTTAGTATGTGGTTCCTCAGAAACTGGAAATCAATCTTCCCAATAATCCAGCAATGCCACTGTCGGACATATACCCAAAGGATGCACATTCTCATCTCAAAGGCATTAGCTCAACTATATTCATAATAGCAAGAACTTGGAAACAACCTAGAGGCCTATCAACTGAAGAATGGGTTAACAAACTGTGCGACATCTACACAGTAGAGTAGTGCTACTTATCAGAAGAAAATGACTTCCTAAAATATGCAGGCAAATGGATGGATTTGGAGAATATCCTCTGACCAAGATATCACAATCCCAAAAAGTTAAGTATGGGATGTATTCACTCATAAGTGGATTTTAGACAAAAAGCAAAGGATGCCCAAACTGCAAACCACAACCCTTGAACATCTTGGGATAAGAAGGAACTTAGGAGAGACATCCAGTGATTTTCCTAGGAAGAGAAAATAGAAAAGATCACTTTAGCAAATTAGAATCATAGTCAGAACCTTCAGGCAAGCTAGATGACCCTCAACTGAAGAATGGATTAACAAATTGTGATATATTTACACAATGGATTATTACTCAGCAGGGGGAAAAAGACATCCTGAAATTTGCAGGGAAATAAATGAATCTTGAGAGTATCATCCTGAGTGAGGTAACAAAGACACAGAAAGATAGACATGTTCCCACACATAAGTGGATTATAGACATACAACAAAAGATAACCAGGTTACAATCCACAACCCCCCCCCCTCAATAAGGTAACAGGAGGAACTTAAAAAGAGACATCCATGGATACCTCTGTGAAGGGGAAATAGAGAGGATCTCCTGAGTAAGTTGGGATCATTTGGGGAAGGAACAAGGGGAGGTGGGAAGAGATCATGAGAGAATGGAATGGTTGAGTAGGGAATCAACAGAGAGGGAGAACAAAGAAATAGATATCTTGATAGAAGTAGCCATTATGAGATTAGAGAGGAGTCTGGTGCTAAGGAAATACCCAAGAATCCACAAGATGACTTTGGCTAGGATCCCAATAGTGGACAGGGTGCCTAAATAGGCCATCCCCTATGATCAAATAAATGGCCACCCTAATTGTCGTTTAAAAACCTTCACCCAGTAATTGATGGAGGCAGAAGCAGAGATCCATCCATAGCTAAGCACTGGGTCAAACTCCAGGTCCAGCTGAAAAGAGAGAGGAGAGAGTATATGAGTAAAGGGATCAGGATCATGAGGAGGAGACCCACAGAGACCTGTGACCTGAGCTAATGGGAACTCACTGACGCTGAAATGATACCTGAGTTTCTTTCATGGAAAGAAACTAAACTTTCTGAATGTAGATGACAGTTGAGTGGCAGGGCAGTGTGTGAAGCCTCTTGCAGATGGACTGGAGTTTACTCCTAGTGCATGAACTGGCTTCCGGGAGCCCATTCCCTCCATAGGACACCTAACTCAGCCTTAATACTGGTGGGGAAGGACTCAGACCTGCCTCAACTGGATATGCCAGACCCAGACTGAACTGACTCATTTTGGGATTCCTTGACCTCCCTGAGGAATGGGGTGGGAGGAGGCTGAGGGAGGAAGGGGAGGAAGGGACAGACAGCGAGCAATGGTGGGTATCAGGAGCACACGGGGGATGTCTCAAAGCCTGTGTCATGACCATATGCATTTTTTCAAGTGATGATAAAGTGAAGTTTGAGAGTAAAAAAATAAAAAAAAAAAGACTCTAGTTGTGTCAAGCTAACACACAAAACCAGCTAATACAGTTGTAGAATAGAGTAGCTACTCTCTAGATTACTTGAAACCAGGTTGGATATGGGATCTATAACTTAGAACATACCTATCAGTTTAAACTTGAATGAGACATTGGAAATGTCAGACTCAGTAGCATCCCATGCTAAGTTCACTGACTCACCTCAATTCCCTGTAAAGAATCAATGTCTCAAAGATGAAACCTGACTACCAGGCATCTTTTGCTGTCTGCACACAGGAAAAAGGTAACAAAGAGTTTTTAGGAATAATCTGAAAACTTCAAATTATTTGTCTGTAGCTAGATACATACAACAATTAAGTACAATTTGGTAGCTTAATGATTCCAAATGCTATTTTTTAGTTGCTTAAAATTTTGAAGATTGCCTATGAAAAGTTAAAGACTCAATTCAAAAAGACTGAAATATTAAAATAATTTTCAATTTTTTAAAACTAAACTCTTGTGATTTTTTGCCTTTGTTTTGTTCTCTTTTCTTCAGAATAGGTAATACTTAGCACTGATTAATTAAATCTAACCATTTCTAAATAAAAGTGAAGAACAGAACTCTTAAGTGCTGTCTTAATGGGATGACTAGCTTATATCATTTAAGTTAAAGGATGCTCTGAAAGCATTTGTAGTCAAGATCAGGATCATGTTCTACAATTATTCCTCTCCTAAGTACAAAAAGACACTACCCTTTGTATGGCCAAAGAGATGTTGATACCTACACATATTTGAAAATTCTATGATATTTTCAAATTTGACTATTTATGATTGCAATGCTTTCCTTATAAATTGTATCTTAATAAAAGAAACACATTCCAAATAAAAGATATAGTAATTATAAGTGAAATATTTGGATAATGTTTCCAAATTCATTTCAAATATTTTCTGAAAGGAATAAGAAGATAAAGTTGAAAAATAATATGTAATGCTTCCCCATTCATAAGGACTGAAATTCTGTCTTAGAATTTAAAGAAGATAGGGGATCTTTGATTAAAAACAAAATAAAACAGTAAGAACATAAAACTTGCCTGTTTTTACACACTTGTTAAGAGATGTCTTTGTTTCTTCTTAAATAACTAGTATTCTTTTGGTTGATGAAAACAACCTTAAATATTGTAGAATTAATTCTCAACTCTAACATGCTCAGGTCCACATGATTTCTTCTGCACCACATCACTTTAAAAAAATATTCAGGTAATCATCTTTTGTCATCTAAGACAATCAAATCTGCACCAAACCTTTGACGGCATAGATATTCCCAAGTCTGAAAAGACAGAGCAAGATATTACTTCCAGGATTATTGTAGCTTCCACTGAGCACTTTCATCAAAGGAAACTACTGAGTGTAAGTAATAAATAAACTGAAATTAAAAACAAGCACTACTACTGTAGTCTCATTATTCGCTGATCAACAGTGGGAGATACTTTGTTTCCAAACTTCAGCATGAAGCTATTTTAATTTATGTACTTTCAGTATGTCTACATTTTCCCAAATATAACCAAAATGTGAATAAATAATGCTGGATTTGTAAAAGACATGAATGAATCAGAGTGATCCAAAATAGGGCTGGTCACTTTAGAACCGCCTGTGGTATTCAACACTACCTAAACATTAATATTTAGAGACTAATCTGATCTAAAGAGCTTGTAGCTATTTCTTGAACTTCTATAATGGTGTAGATCAACACTCAGCTTTATTGTACCACCATCTTTAGGTACACACTTTGGGAAGGATAATGTCCTAGGAGGAAATAAGAATGTATTATGAGTAATCTAGGAAAGCTAGAGGTTAAAAAACAATGAGTTAGTTACCTGCAGAAATAGTCATCTACAGCTCAGAATTAGAAATCTTTTGGTTAAAACCTCCAAGGAAATCAGCACTAGCAAAACTCTATTAAATGTTGGGATTTGTTAAATCTTATTCAGCATGCTTTATCAATTTATAGTGACTTTATTCACATGTAATATATATGAAAATCTCACCATGAAATGCTTTTACATCAAAAGTAACTTAGAAAAGAAAATCTATAGTGGATATTACACACTTTGATTCTAATGCCAATTCAAACTTGAAGCATAAACACAGCAAGCCTATTTAAAGCAATAGTGTAAATTGCTACAGTGTAAAATAAATAACCTTTAATAGTGTGTGTTTTGGTGCAACCTCTGTGTTTTAAGTTATTAACCTGGACACAGTAAACACCATGTCAAGCATTCTAAATTTGTACAACGTGTTTCAAACAAACAACTACATTTTCTGTATTTTGTATGTACCAGAATCTCTTAAAATGATGTCTTTCATGAAGCATGATGACTACATGGTGTGAATCTTTTTGTGGGTATTTTAATTGCTAAAATTCTCACATGGAAAACAAGAGACCTTAACTCACTATAAAATATTGCTGTTGGGTCTATAGAGAGTGAAAAAAACATGCACTAGCAAACAATGTCCTCAAAGATGTCTGTAGGACCTGAGAATTATTGCTTTCTTCATCACTGTGCTTCTCTATTACCCTAGGACTCCAATAGACCCTAAGGTGATATATCAGAACTTTTAAAGCCAAATTACCTTTCATGAAATGTTCTAACTAGTTCCAAATAGTTCAATCCCATGAGTTCTAGTATTTTTCCAGTAAATTATGTGTTAATGTCACCCTTACCCACTTTCTGTCAACTGTGGGCTTCTAATGGATGCATTCCCAATGATTAGACTGGAAAGACCAGGCTTGAGAATATGTGGTGTATTGTCTTCTGAGAAATTCCAATCTCTAGGGCCTCATCCATCATCAATAAGACAAGAGAAATTTAAGAGGAGCAATGAACTACATACTGATGAGCAGACATCAAAAGGAATTGCATGGTGGCATCCGGCCCTGGTCATTTATTGATACTACAGTGTTTAATATGTCTTTAGATAACAGAGTTTGGGTAAAGAGTTTATACACAACATTGAATATAAAAAAATAAACTTAAGTACCCAAATATTTAAAAAGAATGTGGACATACATGGGAAATCTGGAAGAATTTTTTTTAACTGGAAAAATAGAATTCTTGGACCAAGAGTTTTATTTCTAAAGTGGGACTGAGAGATAGAGACTAAGATAAACCATTGGCAAAAGTAGTAATGTGATGGTTTAGAGTCCAGGACTGAGTCTCAATTCTTCTAGACAAGTATTTTTTAAAAAAAGAAAATCCATGGATTATTTTCATGATTCAGAATTTCCTGAAGCATGTAACTTCCACATTTTCTCCTTATTCTAGCAAACGGTATGTTGAGATTATCTTACTTTTTTAATGTGACCTCTTCCAAAATTATCACTGTACTGGATTATTTGACCAATATTACTCCCTTGATTGTTTCTTAGATTGCTGACCTCTTCGCCTTTTGGAGCAAGCACTTTTTTAATTGAAAGCTTCTAAATATTATGCTTATGAGTGGGTCACTGAATAGCAAAAAGATAGAGCCCATCCAGTTAGCAAGCAAAAGCAAGTCTACTGAGCTTATCAGGAAGGAGATAAAATAGAAGATAAAAGGCAGAGAAAAGATAGCCTATAGGTTAAAGAGAAGCAACAGGAGCTGAAAACCCTTCATTCTCTGACCTCACCATGCCCAGAGGGTGATTTGGGGACCTTTGTCCTCACAACCTTTTGAGAAAGTGCTTAAGATTAAACAATTTAAACATATTTGCCTGAGCCATTTACCTTTCCTTTGCTTCCTGTCCCTAGTAGATAGGATGGTTTTTGCTGACAAAGGCTCTGTGGTATGTGATTCCCCAAGAGACTGTAAAGATAAACAAAGCAACTATCTTATCAATTAAGCAGTTATTATTATACTTTTACAAAAATACATTATGTTATATTCTTCACCATTTACCAAACAGAACTAATCTACATCTAGTCTTTTACATACATGCAATCCAGGCACTCGTGAAGTGAGGGAAGAGAATGTACAGTTTTGAGTCCAACCTCAGCTATACGGTGAGTTTCAGGCTAACTTGGCACAGTGAGAGACTATGTCTCAATACAAACAAACAAAAATAAATGAGCCATACAAGCATGTGTTTCTTATCTTATCATGTAAGAGCTTTAGTCTGAACCCCCCCCCCCACCACCGAGGCACAGAAATACTTCAGGGGTGTACACTAGGCAGAAACCATCTTCACCCATGTGACACACTCCTAAGCACGTAAACTAAATAAGATACAGGTTATGAACTACCTGAACACTGTCACCCTGTGTATACCTTTACACTTTTGAAAGATTGTGATGGGGTTTCTCTTATTAGCTCTAGCTTTCCCATATGTGAGCTGCTGACCATTGTTACTGCCTTCTCCTGTGAAATAACACTATACAATAAAATATCCAATTAATTATTCCTGCTTTATTCCCACATTGGCTATGAAATCATATAATTGCCATTTAATTTGCCTATTGAGAGAGGGATATGCTGATCAGTAAATAGAATAGTCAGTTCTCCTTAAAGCTTTATGCTTTATTTAATAATAATTAAGTCTCAGTAGGTTGCCTTATAAATTAGACTCTTGTGGGTATGGTTAGCCTACATCAGTCCTGAAGAGACTGAATGATTAAGGTGCACAAAGATTTATGTTTGGAACCTACATTTTGCATACCTTGAGGTAGACATGGAATTCCTGGCAGGCAAGGATTTCTTTTGGGAAGCTGCCTATCTCTTCTGTCTTAACAATGAGCTGCTTTGAAATTTGCACTATTGAGTTAACATTGTTCTTTTTCTAGCCTAGGAACCTAGTAAGAGACAAAAGGAACGGAGACATTTTAAAAAGCCCATATCAACTTTCTTCCATAATCCACATTTAATTTTGAAATATTTGTTCCCTAGACAGATTTTTACCAAGGAATTTTAGATTTCCCAAATAGTATGGAGAAACATACCATCATTCTTCCTCATATAAAAACAATAAAATGCAAGAAAGGCATGAATTGCCTCATTAATCTCCATAAAAATGCTTTTAGGCTGTTAGAGCTATAAACACTTTTAGAAGCATATTGACCTTTTGAGCTGTAATGTTGGATTTGAACTGGCACTTTATATCCAAGATTTCTATCTGTGATACCAGTGCTTTATGTCAGTAGTACTCAAATTAACCAAAATAAAACAACTATTGCCACTAATATTTCAGGTAAACTATATTATCTTCTTTTCTGTGAAATATAAATTAGGGAAAAAGGGGATGCATAGAAAGGACGCTATAGCTAGCCTACCATTGTGAGGTTGCATTTTCTGGAATAACAGATTTATGTTAAGGCTACTTTAATCTTCATAGAATTGCCCCTAGCATATGTGCTTTACTGTCTTTCATTGAGATGGCTATGACTCCTGATAGCCTATGTTAATGAAATAAGACACATTCCCACAGGGCCACAGAATCCCCATCTTAATTCAGCAAGCTTATACAGAGTTTGCTTACCTCTCTGATTCTTGCCATCATTTTACATCAACGATTCTTCACAAAATAGTTCTTCTGTCCATATTGTGTCCAGATGCCTTTCCATCAGTGAAGTAAGTCACAGACATCAGGATTTCTTTATTTTATCTCTCTTTACCCCAATTAAGTCCCTAGAAGCCATGGATCATATTCCTTAGTGATTATTAAAACATAGCGTCATCTGCTGTTCACTAGGAACACAACAATTAGTCTAGAGAATTCTGCCCTGAGATGATTTGAATACACAGGGCAGTTAAAGGTAATTTGTTCATTTATATAAAAATTTTACAAACATTGAAAACACCATTGTTTCTCATACACATTTATGTGGCTTTGTTCTTAGAAAATGTTAAGCTTATCAGGCACAACGGCGTAAAAAAGGAGACCCCAAGTCTTGTGGTACATAGCTGACTAAGAGGTAAGTAGCACCCCAGATCTAAGACCAAGCAGAGACCCTGGTCTCGAACTCCAGCCCTGGGACACAGCAGCTGGCACTCCAATCACACTCAGCTCTGCTCTAAATGATAAAAATATTTGGAGAGCCCCCCCCCCCCCATGCCCAATCCACAGCAAAGCACAGCTGGAGAGACATTCCAGGGGCCAAAACCCACACAAACCTCAATCGGCATTATCACATACCAACAAGTGGAGACCTGGAAGTCTCCTGGTCCACAAGCTGAATAATAGCTCACTAAGAGCCAACTAAGTCCCAACTGGAGACACACAGCTCCTTGACCTAGAGCCAACGAAGAGTCTACCAAGAGAAGACCCTGGAATTACTGGAGACACACAGGCCCTGGGGCCCAAAACTGATTAAGAGCCCACCAAGAGCTGACTAAGAGTGAATGGAAGAAACAAACAGTGCAAAAATACATATAAAAATATAAAGAACAACAAAATGCCACCAGAAGAAGCTGGCAGTTCTACAACATCAAGACCTGAGCATAACAATGAAGAGGAAACAGAAGTAAACAACCTTAAAAACAACTTTATGAAGACAATAGAAGCTTTAATAGAGGATATAAAAATTTCCTTAAAGAAATAGAAGAGAAAAGCTGACTGGGAGGGAGTGAGAGGAGGGAAGTTAGGGGGGAGCAGGGGAATACATAGATAAAAATGATATTATTTTAAATAAAATAAATTAACAAATAAATTGGAAAAGATGAACAAATCCCTGAAATAAAATAAAGAAAACCAAGAAAAAGAAAACAAACAGGTGAAGGAAACATTCCGGGAATTAAAAATTGAAATGGAAGCAATAAAGAAGGTACAAACCGAGGCAAACCTGGAAACAGAAAACCCAAAGAAATGAACCGGAACCACAAATGCAAGCATAAACAACAGAATGCAAGATATAGAAGAGATAATCTCTGGAGTGGGAGATTCAAAAGTGAAAATAGACATAACAACAGACATCCACCAAATCTAGAGAATCATTAGGTCCTACTTTGACAATTTATACTCCACTAAAATAGAAAATTTAAGAGAAATGTACAGCTTTATGGACAGGTACCACTTGCCAAAATTAAATGAAGATCCCACAAATGACCTAAAGACACCTATAACCCCAAAGGAAATTGAAGCTGTTATTAAAAGTCTCCCTAGTAAAAAATACCCAGGACCAGATCATTTCAGTGCATAATTTTACCAGACATTTAAAGAAGAACTAATACTCAAACTGCTCCAAGCAGTAGAAACTGAAGGAACATTGCTGAACTTTTCATGAAGCCACAATCACCCTCAAACCCAAGTCACACAAAGATGCAACAAAGGAAGAGAATTATAGACCAATCTCCCTCATGAAGATTGATTCAAAAATACTCAATAAAATGCTGCCAAACCAAATCCAACAACATATTAAAAAAACAAAAATCATTCACCCTGATCAGATAGGCTTCATACCAGAGATGCAGGGATGGTTCAATATGTGAAAACTGTTAATGTCATCCATCATATAAACAAATTAAAAGAAAAAAAATCACATAATCATCTCATTAGATGCTGAAAAAGTCTTTGAGAAAATCCAACAGTCCTTCATAATAAAAGCAATGGAGAGATCAGGAATACAGGGAAAATAGCTAAATAAAATAAGAGTTTTATACAGCAGGCTGACAGTCAACATCAAACTAAATGGAGAACCACTCAAAGCAATCCCACTAAAATCAGGAACAAGACCAGGCTGTCCTCTCTCTTAGTATCTATTCAATATAGTTATAGAAATTTTAGCTAAAGCAATAAAAGAACAAAAGGAGATTAAGGGGATACAAATTGGAAGAAAGAAGTCAAATTATCTGTAGTTGCAGATGATATGATTGTATACATAAACAATCACCCAAATTCTAACAGGAAACTTCTACAGCTGATAAAACACCTTCAGAAATGAACCAGGATACAAGATTAATTTTTTAAAAAAATCAATGACCTCCTATAGACTAAGGATAAAGGACTGAAGAAGAAATAAGGGAAACATCACTGTGTATAATAGCTGCAATAGCATTGAATATCTTGATAGAACTCTAACCAAAGAAGGAGCAGGCCTGTTTGACAAAAACTTTAAGTCACTGAAGAAAGAAATTGAAGAGAATATTAGAAAATGGAAATATCTCTCATGCTCCTGCATTTTTATCAAAAGCTATCCATAGATTCACTGCAATCCCCATCAAAATCCCAACACAATTTTTTACAGACCTTGAAAGAACAATACTAAACCTCATATGAAATAACAGGAAATCCAAGATTTCCAAAACAATCCTGCTCAATAAAAGCACTTCAGTAGGAATCACCATTCCTACCTTTAAGCTATACTACACAGCTACATTAACAAAAACAGCCTGGTACTGGCATGAAAACAGAATTGTGGATCAATGGAATTGAATCAAAGACCCTAACATTAACCCACACACCTATGAACATCTGATTTTTGACAAAGAAGCCAAAAATATTCAATGGAAAAAAGATAGTACCTTCAACAAAAGGTTCTGGCATAACTGGATGTTAGTATGTAGAAAGATACAAATAGATCCAAACCTATTACCCTGCAAAAATTCAAATCCAAGTGGCTCAAAGACCTCAACATAAACCCAGATAAACTTAACTTGATAGAAAACAGAGTGGGAAACACCCTCCAATGCCTTGGCACAAATGACCACTTCCTAAATATAACACCAGTAGCACAGACACTAAGAACAGCGATAAATGAGTGGGACTTCCTGAAACTGAGAAGCTTCTGTAAGGCAAAAGACACAGTCAATAAGACCAAATGGCAGCCTACAGAATGGGAAAAGATCTTCACCAACCCTACATCTAACAGAGGACTGATCTCTAAAATATATAGAAAACTTAAGAAACTAAAGCCCCCAAACTTACATATCCCAATTTAAAAAATGGGGTTCAAACTAAAAAGGAAATTCTCAACAGAATTACAAATGGCTGAAAGGCACTTTAAAACTTGCTCAATATCTTTAACCATCTGAAAAATGCAAATCAACACAACTTTGAGATACCACCTTACAATTGTCAGAATGGGTAAGATCAAAAACAGAGATGAAAGCCTATGCTAGAGAGGATGCAGAGCCAGGGGAATACTCCTCCATTGTTGGTGGGAATATAAACTTGTACAGTCACTCTGGAATGCAGTATGGAAATTCCTCAGAAAACTGGGAATAAATCTCCTAGCAATCCAGCAATGCCGCTATTGAGCATATACCCAAAGGATGCACATTTCTACCCCAAAGGCATTAGCTCAACTATGTTCATAGCAGCATTATTCATAATAGCAAGAGCCTGGAAACAACCTAGATGCCCTTCAACTGAAGAATGGATTAATAAACTGTGGGACATCTACACAATGAAGTACTACTCAGCAGGAAAAAAAAAATGATATCCTAAAATTTGCAGCAAATGGATGGATTTGGAAAATATCCTCCTGAGCAAAGTATCATAAGTCCAGAAAGCCAGGCACAGAATGTCCCCATTCATAAGTGGACTTCAGACAAAAAGCAAAGAATACTCAAGCTGCAAATCACACCCCTTGAATAGTTTGGGATCAGAAGGAACTTAATAGAGACATCCAGGGATTCCCCTAGGAAGACAAAATAGAGAAGATCACCTTAGTGAATTGGGATCATAACAGGTTGCAACCAAGAAGTGGTGGGAACAAATTATGAAAGAATTTAGATGGTTGAGTGAGAGGAACAAAAAAAGGAGATAGAAAGAGATGTATATTTCAGTAGAGGAAGCCAATGTGGGCTTACAAAGAGACTGAGTGTTTGAGAAACCTCCAAGAACTCACAGAATGTCCCTGGCTAGGTCTCCAACCAATAGTAGAGGGAGTGCCTAAACAGGACTTCCCCTATAATCAAATGAATAGCTACCCTAAGTGTCATTACAGAACTTACACCCAACAATGAATAGAGATGGAGGCAGAGATCCATGGCTGAGCACTGGGCCAAGCTCTTGGTCCAGCTGAGAATAGGGTAGGAAAGTCTATATGAGCAGGGGATAGGGGTGTTGAGGAAAATTCTCACAGGCTGGCTGCCTGGAGTTCAGGAGTGCTCCCTGAATCAATAACAGCCACTGGGGAACTATCTGGAGAAGGAGTTAGGCCCTCCAAGGGCAGGAGACTGTCAAGTGGCATGGACAGTATGTGGAGCCTTAAGGGGTAGGATTAGACTAGGGGTGGGGGCTGGCACCTTAGAGCCCATTCCCTGCAGATGTACGCCTAACCCAGTCTTGATAGTGGAATGAGGAAATCGGACTGGTCTGTATTGAATGTATCATGCTGATCTGACCCGCTGTGAAACTTCTTGCCCTTTTGTGGAAGGTGATGGGGGAATGGGGAGGGGAGAGGCTGAAGGCTGACTAGGCGGGATTGCAGGAAGGGAAAGGAGGAGGATCGGGGCTACATGGATAAAAAAGACTTTAAAAAAATTAAAATAAAATGAACATACATAAATAAATAAATAAATAAATAAATAAATGAAATTTCAAAACAAACAAACAAACAAGAATAACAAAAGTTTGTGTCCCCTATAAGAAAACCAAGGTAATTCATCTTTTCCACAACTCTGGCCTTTGGGGAAGAAAGTAGACCCTTTCTCGGTGTTTGAAAGCCTGGAAAGAACTGAAGTCAAATAAAGCGAGAGAGAGAGAGAGAGAGAGAGAGAGAGAGAGAGAGAGAGAGAGAGAGAGAGAGAGAGAGAGAGATAAGAGCACCTTGCTTGCACAGATCACAAGAATAGCAAAGTCCTTCTTCCTCTGCCTACTTCCTGCTACAGGCACTTGCCCACCAGCAAGTGTTAAGTAGTGAAATCACAAGGGGTACCAGGCCCCGGGCTTTGCTATGTCATTTTAGACAGTGTCACTTTTAGTGTTGTTATCGTTCAAAGCACTCCTTTATTTTAGCTTTATCTGAATCGAGTCACCTTTTATATGAGTTATGCACAGAAATGCTGCCATGTCAAAGGAAACATTAAAATGAATTTTAGGTTTTTATAGTAGGTAAAAATATTACAGTGCAAAACCGAAAATAAAAACATTCAAAGTATAAAAAGCATGGTCTGGGCAGATAGCTTAGTAGTAGAATAATTGCCAGCATATGAAATGTCATAGAATCAATCCCCAGCATTTCACAAGAACATAAACATCAACAAATGGAGATAACACACATGCACACACACACACACACACACACACACACACACACACACACACACACACACACACACACATCTGTAAATAAGCAGTGTTTTTAAATAACACATAGACATTAGCTCCTTCTGTTTCTGAAGGAAAATAAGAATGAATTTCATTGCCTAGAATAAACAATTAAAAAGTAAATATTACTAAAATCTTTGTATGTAATATATATTAAATACACCTTGATAATTGATGAATTCTTTGACTTCAAAACATAATGTAATAAATTATTCAAGCCACACACAACTTTTACATTATTTAAAATTATTGGTCAAATAATGTATATATCCTTTATTCCCTAGTCAATAGGCTGCATGTGGAAGATATGAAGATACAATAATCTTTGCTTTCAAAATGACAGTTTCAATGTAGTGCAACCAGAAAAAAAAGACAAAAGAGAATTTGGATTAAATATAATTCTTACTGTCTGAGGGCAAACTTTGTAAAATATTGTACCAAGACTATTGTAGTAGTAGGGTTTCTCAGTCCTGGGTGGCCAGAGGTCTGAGACCCACAGCCCTGCCGCCCGAGACCGCTTAGCCACCAGCTGCCCACCACTCAGGCCCCCAGAATTGACTCAGACGCTTATATTAACTTTATGCTGTTTGGTCTATGGCTCAGGCACATTGCTAGCTAGTTCTTACATCTTAAATCAACCCATTTCTATTAAGCTGTCTGCCATGTGGCCTATGGCTCACCTGTGTTTCTTACATGTTGCTCCTTGGGCAGCTTGCTCTATCTGCCTGACTCCGCCCTGCTTCTCCTACCTATGCTTTGATTTCTCCTCCTACTTCTTCTATGGTGCCTGTCATGGCCCAAAACAGCTCCTTTATAAAGATTGATATTCACAGCATACAGAAAGGCATTCCCACATCAGACTATGCTACATGTAATTCTTGGGTTCTGATTCTTTAAATATGTTGCATAATATTCAGATAATCTGAGATATTTTTCAAGTAACCTATATCTAAGATTGTATTTTGAGACTCAAATAAAAACCTTAATAATATTTGATTCCTACCTTCCCAGAATTATTTCTTGATATTATCTTTCAGTATTACCCATGCCAAATGAATTCAGATGGTCATTAAGCACACTACAGAAAGAAGACAGAATATTTGGTAATTCTGGTGAATTTGTCTTGGTGATGGCATCCTTCCCAGGTCAAGTGTTGTTAAGGAATGAAATCATCTCATTTTCCTAGCTTATGATCAGCATAAAACACAGGAGTTGAGGACTTCTAAATACCTTAGCAAGGTTTACTAGCTCATTCATAGTTATATCAAACTAAGCTAGAGTAAACAAGGGTCAGAGTCTGGTATCTACCATTTGTCCACTACATCAATGGCTTGTCATCATTTTGTCCTCATTGTCAATTCATATATTTTCACCTTTTACACTGACTTCCTTGGTGTATTTTAGTCAATTATGAGTGAACCAAAGGACATGCCAGTGCTAACTCTCATGCAAAATATCACATTGTTAGTTCATATATTTATAGTATAGAAAAGTTCTCATCTCAAACTGCCATCTTTGTTTTTCTATGGTTCATCTACTTTTCTTTTTATTCTGGCATTTGGGAGATGATATATGTGCTTTAGTAACATAGACATGTGCTGGCCCAATATTCTGCATCTGGACCTGTTCTTTCATCAATGAACCCATAAAAAAGGCTAGCTAAGATATTTGAATTTCCACAACATGACCCATGTCCTGGATTTTAACATTACAGTTGATTTTTACTGATTTTGAACTTGTACATAGCACTTATACATATGTATTATTTGTCTCTTTATGTCTTTTACTCTACTGTGTCATGTTTGCTGATGATTTTTTTCTCATAATCTATATTCTGATTACAGCTTCCTTTCCCCATTCTCCTCTGAGTGTCTCCAGTACCTTCTCCCACTGCAATCCACAAACTTTCTACCTCTTATTAGAAAACACACAGGCACCTAAGGAATAAAATAAAATAAAAAAAAAACAATAGGACAAAGCAAACAAACAGAAGACCAAAAACAAAAAAGCACATAAAATACATGTAGACATAGAGATATTCACATAGAGAAATATCATTAAAAACACAAAACTGGAAACCAGAAGATATATGCAAAAGATGTATAAGATTTAAAAAAAATGAAGCCATGACACAAATTTACAAGACAAAGACCTTCAAAAGAGGCCATTGAGTTCATTTTCTGTTGGCTATCTACTGCTGGGCATGAGCAAATCTTTACAAGTGTTTTGTTTTCTCAGTGAAACTCCCTTGAAAAAAGCTAAAATTTTATTTGAAAGGGTTTGTCCATTGGAGATTCCCTCTCTGTTAGGAATGGGGGCATGTGTACACTTCCCACAAGTCTGGGGCCCTGTAGTGCTAATCCATGCAGGCTTTTGCATGCTGCCTCTGTCTCTTAGAATCCATTTATGCCCTGGCTGTGCTATATTTAGAAGGCCATGTTCCCTGATGTCCTGCATGCCCTCTGGCCCTTACATGTTTGCCTTCTCCTCTCATCAGAATTTTGTTAACATTTTAGAATCATGTCATTATTGCCACATTCCCTTTCTATTGATAAATCAGATGTATGGATGATTATGATAACAGCTCTGAGCTATTATATATTTATCTGAAGTATTACAGATTTTATAAAATGTGTAGATGAATTGTTAGGACATGCTTTGAAAGATTCAATGACTTTCATAGTACAATGTATTTCCTTTCATAGGAAGAATTTACTTGACCCTAAATGTGACCTTCTCCATACTTATTTATTATCTTAAATTCTTTATTTTACTTAAGGAGCATTGGCTAATGTTATTTTGCCAGGAAATGTGTGATATGTCATCACTAGAAAGTCTTTCCAATGTTATCTTTGTTCCTTTAATAAGACAACCCCTTGCTTCTTTTTCATTTCAGATATTCTAGATGATATGAAAGAATGGTATTTTAAAATGAAATTTCTTGAATTTTGGAATGGATTTACTATACTAAGTGCTCACTGGGTCTCCTCATTCTCTCTAATGAAGCATATGCTTTCCCATCCCTAGATTCTCATATGATTCTTAAATTTTATGTGCATAAGATAGCTGTATAATTTTCAAATATATATGTATATATGTTGTTACTAATTACTTATTGATATTTACTAGATTATACAATATATCTCTGTCTTTTATAACCCTCTTTTTTACATTATGTATTCTGTTAAAGGGAAAAAAAACAAGAAGGGTTTAACGGAGTTAGGAGATACACAGGATGGGCAGAAGAGATAATACAGCCTATGGTCACAAACAGTAAAGAAATTTTGAAAAGACATCACACATTTTGGGCACAGACTTTTCAAAACAGAGCTGCAACTGATCTGAAGACCTCCTCTCTGAGCATGAGTTCTCATAGTATCTGAAGGTGTTCAATAAGCTGCCAATGACAAAAATAATCAATAATCTCAATAGTCCTTCTTAGTAGTAAATCTATGATTATCAGCAATGACCTAGAGAAGTCATCTGCAACCTCAACAATGTAATAATGGCACTTTTATTTTATGAAACACCTTCACAAGTGTGTGTGTGTGCAAGTGTGTGTGTGTGTGTGTGTGTGTGTGTGTGTGTGTGTGTGTGCTTAGTAGAGAGAGAAAGATAGACAGAGATTGGAGGCTATTTTATAACGTGGCAATATGTTCCTAGACAGCAGGAGCTAGCAAATATAAATTCCATGCCTGGCATAGGTTACCTATTTTGAAGTAGTTCCAATAATTTTCTATATACAGTCCCCAAAATATTGCCTATTACTGCTGCTTTTGGTTCCTGTCTTGCAACTTACTTCATGTTAAGATCATATTGCTGAAGTTATCACATACTTTAGTCATAAACAAAAATAATGCAAATTTGTACTCAGCTAGAATCTTCTTTCCTACATCATAGATTCCATAGTGCTAAAAAATTCTATATATTCTACCAGACAGAGGAGAAAAGTTACAACCAGTCCTTGCCCAACTGTGAGTACTAGGGGTTATGAGAGTGACTGCCATGGCAAGAAGTGACAAGTGGAAAAGGTGGCACAGACACCTGTGTGGTAGTCAACAACTTCTTGATTGGATTAAGTTACATCATCCAAGAGAATAAGGATCTTTTGACTGATAGCTTTTTAAGAAGAATTACACTTTAAGGGTTTAAGAGGACATACATTTGGGTGGGTAGGAATGGAGCACTGGATTTGGGAGGAATCATAGAAAGGGGTAAACATGATTCATAATACATTGTAAGAAAATCTGAAAAAACATGAAAAAAACCTGAGTTTTTCTTTTCATGCTTAGCCTCTCTTTTGCTTTTTAATGATTATATCTGATAAATGAATTATTTAATTTAAATGCATTCTAGTCACTTTTCCTTTAGGGCTATTGTCAATTTGAAATATATTTACTGACTCTAACATCAGAGAGATATTATCCCATAATGTTGACTAGAATTTATGTAACCAATCCTCCTAATTCATGTTTAACAAATATTGGGTAAACTGTGTTTCTTATAATTTATGTTCGTTATTTTATTTGAATGTGAATATGTAATTGGCATTGCCACATTCTTTAAAATACTGTTGCTATTCTTTGAGCTAATATTCATCATAAATTACATATGAATACTGGACTATGAGACCACGATTCCATTGATTAGTTTCTCAATTCCTATATCAATAGCACATTGACTTAATTTGTAGAGTTTAATTGTGGGACTTCAGACCTAAAATGCATTTTTTTTTTTTATTTTCTTTTATCTCCTCTAAACTCTCTCAGGTGTTCTTGATTGATTTTGCATTTACATATAACTTTTAAAGTTGTCAGTCAGAGTTACTTATACAGGCTACCAAAATCAACCTTATGGGATTTTAAGATAAGGTTGTGAAAGTATTTCCTTAGTATGCCTAGGAGCAATGTGGAAATGACTTCATAGTAAAGCATTTATCTTGTCATTCAGGCTGTTCAGGAGTCATTTAGATCCATAAATTACTATTAAAACCTTAGAATTCTTGTTAAAAGCCAATCTACACTAACTAAATCATGGATATTTTTTAAATGCTGTTCACTACCTAACCAAGATTAATCAAGAAAGATACCATTTAATAGGATAATGCCCAAAGAATGAGAATAAAATCCATGTCTTAATAAATTGATGAAATATAGCCTATTTAAAATATCCTATTTTTACTTGAGTGGCAATGATTGCTTGGAATCTATGAAATACTTTGGTGAGATTGTCTTTCTTCAATGACTAGAATCCATTAAAAATAAAATGGCCTGTGTGTGTGTTTTGTATCCACTCCTATGTTCTGTAATCTTTCTGGATTTTGATTTTCTTGCCTGATAGGTTCATTTTACTTCATGATATAATTTTCTTCTGAATTTCAAAGGGGTTTTAATAATACTGTCCTAAATTAAAATGTGTACAGATAATTGTTATATGTACTTCAACACAGTGAAAATGTGTGTTATGTTATTAGTTAAAATGTAAAGATTGTTATAAGGTTAATAGAAAACATGTTTTATATAGATTTGGCCTACAAAAGTTTAACATTTGAACGTTCTTAGTTTATGTCATGAGATTGTGACTCTAAGAACAAAGTATATTCTTCTCTTGAGGTTGAGATCAAATTAGAAAATTTATTTATATTATCTATACCAAAAGTAGAATTTTTATTAATAAATTAAAAATATAATAAGATAGAACAAAAAACCCCACCAGAATAGAAAGAAGTAAATAAATGTAAGGAAAACAGCTCAAGAAAAGTAACAATAAACAGAGATGGACAGAAAGATCTACTTTTACCCTTTTTTGTACACTCAGCGATCCTTTTTCTTTATAAAGAAAAAAAAAAAAAGCCTAAACTGGAGTCTATATTAGATAAGCGAAGAACTTGTAGGGAAAAGGAATATATGCAAGATAAAGGTGGGGAATTTTTTCTGTTTTTTTTTTTTTTTTTTTTTTTAAGTCCTGACACAACATTAGGAGACAAGGAACCTCCAAAGATACTTTATTTTGTTGTTAGCCATCTCTGTTGGATATGCAAACTATACTTGCTTCCAAGTGAACCTCCCTTGGAGAGAAATTTTTATTTGCAAATTATTACCAGTTACCAGTTGTAGATAGCTTCAAGATTAAGGATGTGAGGTATCCATTTCTCTTTTTAGCTATAGGGCCTTATCTGGTTCAGAGTCCTGCAGGCCTTGTTCACGCTGTCTCAGTTGCTGTTAGATCATACGTGCATCAATCTTGTTGACTAAGAGGGTCTTGTTTCATTGGTGTCTTTTATCCCTCAAGGTCTTAGATTCTTTTATTTACAGGCTTCTCTGTTTTCTGAGGGGAAGTATTTCATGAAAATTTCCCATTTATGGCTGTGTTGGAGCCCATACAGTGACTCAGTTTCCCATGCTGATCCAAAAGTCTTTTCGGACTTGCAGAGTAAAAAGAGTCACAGAGATTCAGCTATTCTAGAGTTCAAATGAGTTCAGCTTACAGCTAGCCTCAGTTGCTGTTTTGTGTATCAACTCACAGTCTAGTGGAGGAAGCATAAATTGTCATGAACAGTCAAGAAATAACACCTGCACTGAACTGAAGATATGCTAGAGCCGAATATTTTTATTCTTTGATACATAGAAAATACATGTTAAATAAATGTATTCTTAAAAATGTTTCATAATAATGCTTTTATCAGCTTCAAGTTTAGTACTTAATACATTTCCATCAACTAAAAATTATCATTGAAATATAAAATTGTGATATAGCCATAACATGTATTTTATATAAAAATGAAAAGAGTGAATTATGCTATGTGAAACAACATGTCGGTATTGAATATATAAATGCATAAAATTTGCAAACAGGGAAAGGCTATTCAAGGACCCTCTCCAGCATTTCGAGGAAACTTATCTGAAATTGCCTTGTGGGTACCTGTGGACTTTCTAACCACAAGGTTTCTTTCTAAGCCCATGATGATTGGCGATTAGCCCTAATTGTCATCATAGAACCTACATCCAATGATTGACAACAGCAGATGCAGACACCCACAGCCTGGTATTTGCCCAAATGCCTGGAGTTCAGTTGTAGAGAGGGAGGAGCAGCTAGAGAAGCAAGGTGAGGGTCAAGAGCACAGTGGAGAAAAGCACAGGGACAGCTGACCTGGCTAACGGGAGCTCACGGACTGGACTGACAGCTGGAGAGTGTGCATGGGTCCTAACGACGACTCTTGGAAGGAGGGTGACAATTGCTCTAATCAAGCTGTTGATGGGCTCCCTGGCTATAAGATGAGGAAATAGCCTGGTTACATGAACTAGCTATTTGGAGCCCTCTCCCTATGGTAGGAAGCCTTGGTCAGCCTTAATACAAGGAGGGAAAGATGGGTTCTTCCTCATCTTAGTATGTTAGCCAGTGTTGACTGCTCAAAAGAGGCCTTATCTTGTTTAAGGAGTGGGGTGGGGGAAGGTGGGGAATGTGGGGGAGAAAAGTGGGAACAGTGAAGGGTATGTGAAAGAAATTACATTAATAATTAAAAATATTATTAAAAATTGAAAACAGTAAGATGATGTAAGATGATGAAATTCCCACTCCTACTTCTTGCCCTTTTGGGGAGGGGCTGGGTGGATGGGGAGAGGTGAGGCTGAGGGCTGGCTGGGAGGGACTGGGACAGGGAGGGGAAGGGAAGCAGGGGAATGCATAGATAAAAATGGTAATTTTTAATTAAAATATATATAAAAGAAATTCCTACTCTCATTTATATGTGGTGTATATTACTGAGAGAAGGAAACAGGAAGAATTTGGAGAGATTTGTGATGTTCTACTTGTTTTACCCTTATTGTTTACATTTATAAAAGTTTATTTATCCACACTTTTAATTATGTGATTTTTTTTGCACATTTCATCTAAATTATGAGCTGAATAAACATAGAATAATCTTTCATTCTCTCTTCCTCCATGATCTCTGAATCTTATTAGACACAGATATTGTAGATGAATCAGTTCAGGCTGGCATCACATAGTCACTATCTGAATTTTGATCCATTGTGGTTTTGTAAAAGAGACATCTCTCTGATGATGGGTAAAACTTATACTTATTTGTGGGAACAATGAGGACCTTTAGTATATATATACTATGTGTGTGTGTGTGTGTGTGTGTGTGCATGTGTGATAGAATTAAATAAAATAAAATCTATATATTCTAAATAAATGTATTTATATGTGTATATACATATATATGTGTGTGTGATAGAATTAAATAAAATAAAATCTATATATTCTAAATAAATGTATTTATATGCGTATATACACTTAAAGATATATCAGTGGTGACCTTAAGGGTGAGCAAGGGTAGAACCAATGAGTACATGAGAATGGCTGAAGAAAATGGAAAGGTAAAAATTACATAATTGTATTGTAATTTCAATAATTAAAAGATACTTTTAAACGTTTTTTTTGTGATTTCTCCCCAATGTGGAATTCTTAGTCTTTGGAATTATTATTTGCCTTTTTAATTCCTATTAAGTTGTCTCTGTTAGCACTGTGCTCCTGTTCTAATGCTTTGATGCTCATTATGTATGAGTTTTTCTCCTTTGCAGTCAGATGAATATCAGGACTTACGGTTATGCTTTACAGTATTCACATGCTCAAATCCTGATATGATATTAACTCTCATGATATTTACCCCAAGAAACTTTTGTCATACATCCACTGTCACAGTTGAAGCTGCTTCTCCTCAATTTTCTGGGAGAGTGTGTTAACAGATATTAATAGTATGAATTGATAATATATTAGTAAGAGTTTTGGATCTATTGACTTTAATTCTATTTTTAATCATGTTGTATGGACATTTCAATGTAATTATGGTAAAATATTATGGAAGTTTCTTTTATTTAAATTTCAAGTCATTAAAATCAAAAGTAAATTAAAAGTATGAAACTTTTTTTTTTAATGAACTAAGCCTAATATATTTTGCTATCACCATTTACTATTTGAGAAAATAACCTGGGGAAAATAATCATTATTTGTGGAGGAGACTTTTTTCTCTTTCTAAAAAAAAATAAGAAGCCAACATGTACAGGTCAGGCAATTGTAGGATTGTTTTCTTTTACTTCAGGAATTTGATACAACACTCATCTTAGATCAATTCTCACACACAAATGTGTGCATTGAATCTAATTTTATTTGAGGAAAGCTGTTTCCCTATGAGAATTTGATGGCCCATCTAAACTCCGGGGGATTTTATACCTCAGTAAACATCAATACAATGCAAATGATGATTTACTGGTTTCCTTTTATCTGTGATCTTTTATTCATTGCCTCATGTAGAGCAAATCTGAAATCCACCCTTTGTTCCACAAATACAGAAAGAGGGTACAGAATTCTTACACCAGTGTTTTGTTTATTTTTTCAATGAGGTGGCAATCATTCAGAATTTTTACTTTTTATTTCATGGCAAAACCCTTCTAGTCTTTAAAAATTTTATTGTAGAAGTTATTTGTCCATAAGAAAATGAACTTGATGTTCATTTTAAAATGATATCTAAATATTTTCTTATGTAAATATATTTTTGTTAATAATATTAATTGGTTTAGTAAAAATAAAATTTGGAATGTTCATACACATAAACTCACTTTAAATTTTCATCATATGAGCTGTTGTTTTGTGATATGTATTGAAAAAGCAAGGTTTAACAAAAATAAAAGCAATGTTTGTGATTCATGTTATGGTATGCTGTTGTTACAGATTAGCTATGTCATCATCTAATTTTAATATTTCACAACAAACATGAGCTAAAACTCAGACAAATTCTCAGTTAAAGAGAAATTTATTATAAAGCCAATGGGCTTTTATTGACATCATCTCTCTTACATTCTTCTAGCAGATTCAATTTCTCCACATGTGTATTGCAAACAGATATACTTTCCATTTCTGGGGAGCTTGTATCTTGTTTCTTATATATCATGGTCACTGTTCTTTGTTTGCATGTCAAATAATGTACATTTGTGATTCAGACCATTCACCTTATTTTAAATTGTTTCTGAGTACATAGTAACATATAAATTCACAGGATGACACAGAGAAGACATGTATACATGTTGAACTTACAGAGTCCACTAATCTTCATGTTTAGTCTTGTGAATATGAGATTCTCTCCTCTCCTTCCTTCATTTCTTTTCTTTTACTTTTTCTCCTATCTTCTTGTGGCTAACTAACTATAATCCAGTATTAGTTTCAAGGAACCTTAATAAACTTCCTATTGCCAACTAAACCCATAAAAGCATGGCTAGGATAAGAATACACATGGATAATTAGTGCATACCACATGTCAGTCATAATCTACAAATTGACATTATGGTCTTTGTTTTTCTGCTTGTCAAGAAACCATGCATGCTATGATACAGTTATCACAAAACTCCTTGTTATGAAAGAAAATGACTTTTATTTGCTTTATTTGTGAAAACAATTTGCTAAGTAGATTGTATATGCAATTTGTTAACTCTCATGCAAAAACTTCACAATATGATGTACATCATTTTCCAGTGTAAAAGGTGAAATAAGGTAGTGAATGAATCATATTTAAATTTTCTTGCAGTGGTCCATGAGGAATAAGGAAAGTGAAAACAAAGTCCAGATGTTTAGCAAATGACCTTCAACTATGTGCATAAGGAAGATGAATAATTAGAAAGCTGTCGGGCCTTCGGTCTCGTTCCTGGAGGAATCTTTCTACATGTAAGAAGTGACATACATTTTGCAGTCTCAACACGACTAAGTGCTAAGGGAGTGGTTGTAGGCGGAGTTTACCCACAAGAACACCAATACTAGAAAAATATTTATTAAAATATAACTCACGGTATCAGCAACAGATTACAATAGCACCTGAACAGGAACTGGAGTCTGCAGACGGACGGACGATGGAATCTCCTCTCGCAGCCCGGAACCAGGAAGAGAGCCCCCCAGTGTCCCAGCAGCCCCTTATCAAAGGGGTTGGCCACACCCCCTCCAGGAGCCCGGGACCCTGGATAAGCTTCTTTGGACCTTATCAGCTGACACCTGAATCCCACAACATCTCCCCCCTTTTTCTAACTAAGAAGGTTCTAAACTAAGACTATGTACAGTAGGAATCATTATGAGGTAGTATCTAGGAGAGGTTAAAGTACAATTGCTAATCAAAGCCTAACTTATATAAGGTATATCTAATAGTTTTAGAATATTGGTAGATAGTAGGGTGTATAGATTATTTTAAAGGGTTAATCTGGGAAAGTGAGAATCTAACACCTGAGTGTTCTTATCTAAGGGATACTAGGGTGGAAACCTTAAACATCTATTCTTCAACCTCTTCAAGACCTGAGAAGGAAGGTAAATTTGTCTGAAAGACAGAAGTACATGGAAGCAGCTACTTCCAAAATTTGGGAGAGGACAGCAACACAGCTACCTGGACAATCACCTCTGGATTTGTGCACCGTTAGAGCATCTATCGGATTGGCTATAGGCCTATGGCATCTGACAGATCTTTTTACAAGCAGAACAGTTTTGAAGGGACTGTCTTATCCTGTCTAGGCAGGTTTCGTCAGTCTCCATCTCAATTTGTTCATCCAGCTTGATATCATGTGTGTACTGTCAGCAATCAAGGTAAGGACAGTTCCTTACTCAACCGGCCATTTTTTGCCAAAAGGACCAACTCCAATGGAGTATCCTTGATGCTCAACACCATCTCGTGAAGGGAGCAGTGACACCAGGAGTCGTCGTGTCTCTCGTGGCCAAATTTTAAATGTTAAATGCCATATTCTCTGGGTCTATGAAACGGTTGAAGATTCTTGTCCATCTATGATATTCTAACCTGTATCTGAAATGACTGGGATATGATACCTTAAATAGTGTTGACTGCAGATCTTATCGTCTTAAGGAATAAACCCTGTACTAAAAATTAGAATACTTATATAAGGGATGTACAATCTCTGAACAATGACCCTTAGTAGAACTATCGAGCATTAGCCAGGGGTATTTTACCAGGTAAAGTGTCCACAGCATTTTAGACATGTAAATACATATATATCATCTAAACAGAGGTATATAAAACATCTTGTGCATATATCATAACTAGTGCAATCGTACATTATATCTAGTATAGTTAAATGAAGGTAGTAATTGCATAGTATACATGACAATGATGTGCAAATATTTTAAACAAAGGTATGAGCATACATAAAATATAGCAATTTTAGATTCAGCTTTACATAATAGTTACAGATTCAGATTTATATCGAAGTACAAGTTGCTTTGGTTACATAAAACAATCTCAGATTAAACTTTGTACCAATGTACAAATTATCACAATTAAACATATAAAATGATTTTGCATTAGTATCAATATATAGATATCTATGACAGTGCAGATTGTCTTTAGCTTAGCCCATACATTTAGCTAAAATGAAGTATAGGTAGGTAGAACAGTCTACCTTTATCTATCCTATCTATTCCCCCTCTCTTCTAAAAAAAAGATCTCTGATGCTATATTATAGTTTTGTCTTTTACCCAGTTTTACCCACAACCTTTGGATCATAAAACTTATTGGGAAAGGGGGCGTAGTCGTTTATAAGGTTGCTTCCTGCTGACTTAAGGGCGATGGCATCTCTTTGGGGTCCTGTAAAAGCTAAAACAATGGTTAGTTCCTAATGGACTGACCACATACATCTATAACCAATTTTAGGATAGTGGTTAACTCCATCTGGAAACTTAATTAGCAGTGTGATCTGAAGGATAATCATAAGGAGCTATCTTGCAGCTGTTTTTGAATAATCTATTTCTTGAAAGCAATTATTGACCGGTGCACACCAAGTTCTTGATTTTTCTATTTTTGTCTCTGTCTGTCTACCTGTCTCTTATTTTCTCTCTCTCATACTCTTTCTTTTATTTTTGTTTTACTAGCGGGAGTTGTTCCGGTGGAGGCCCCATTTCGGTTCCAGATTCTTTGTAGATAGCTGATAGGAGGAAATGTTATTTACAGTGGAAAACTTAAGCATTGTCGATATTCAAAAGATATTTATATCTTTCATGACTTTAGGAGACTGGAAGCAGACAGAATGAGATGTTTGAGAAGTACAGAAACAGGGAGGAACAAGGTTTAAGATGAAGTCACAGTAATATTGGTCCCTAAATATTATACCTTCTGTCTCACACCAGGTGGCTTTTATGATGTGAGACAGAATTTTTCATATTTCTTTACCAATATGCTTGGGTTTAGAGAGGGAGAAAGCCACTAGTTCCCAATCCAAATCCAGCCTTATTAATAGTCAAATCAGGACCTTTTTTTTTTTTTTTTTTTTTTTTTTTTTTTTTTTTTTTTGAGATGTAGATGCAAGATGTAAAGCAGTAAAAATTGAGAAATTACCCAGTAGTGCACGTGTGTATCAGTTGGTCTCGTAGTCCGTCTTGTACATTCTTTAATCATCAGTCTGTCTTCTATTGCAGGTGAGTAATTATTCAATGTTTAGACAATGCCGTAAAAATAGTTGTATCCATTTTCCTGTAAAGACAAAACTGAGAGACCCTGCCCCAGGTTTGTTAAGTGTGTTTTCCTTACCACGCATCCGTTTGTCATGTCAGGGATGAGCAGTTACTTTTCTTGTTCAGGAAGAGACTCCTTTTCGAAGCGGGCTTTTATTAGTTTTGTTGGTACCCATATCTTTTCTGTCCCTGTTGAAACAAGAGCAAAACCCCTACCCCACCGAAGCGCATACCCTGGCTTCCATTCGGAAGTCAACACATCTCTGAAGTAAATGGGTTGATTTAACTCAGAAGATTTTTCTACTACCCAATGTCTCTCAGCAGCTGAAGTTCCCTTTTCATCAGCATTAAGAAAATTTAAAGTCAATAAGGCACTATGCAACCTCTCTCTGGGCTTTTTCATTTCTTTCTTTTGTTTATAAAGCATCTCTTTTAATGTGCGGTGAGATCTCTCCACGACTGCCTGTCCTGTAGGATTGTGTGGTATCCCTGTAATATGCTTTATATCATAGTATGCAAAAATTATCTTCATTTTTCGGGAGACATAAGCTGGAGCATTGTCAGTCTTAATCTGAGTGGGAATTCCCAATACGGCCATGGCTTCCAAAAGGTGAGTAAGTACAGCATCAGCATTTTCTGAACTCAGGGCAGTCGCCCATTGCATTCCAGAATAGGTGTCAATAGTATGATGTACATATTTCATCTTTCCGAATTCTGGAAAGTGAAACACATCCATTTGCCATATCTCATTTCCGTGTGTACCCTTAGGATTAGTTCCTGCAGGTAAAGATGGTTGGTTATAGAAAGAGCAAGTGTCACATTTTTTTAGTATTTCCTTTGCTTCAATCCAAGTGATGGGAAAACTCTTCTTCAGCCCTTTGCTGTTAACATGATGCTTTTCATGAAATTCTGTGGCCTTTAGCACGCTTCCTATTAGCAACCGATCTATTTCCTCATTACCCTGCGCTAGAGGGCCTGGGAGGCCCGTGTGTGCCCTGATATGTGTTATGTACATAGGATGTATCCTACCTCTGATGATATCTTGTAGTTGTATGAATAGTAAGGTCAAGTCCGTATCATCAGGAATGAAGTCAGCAGTTTCAATATGTGAAACAACTCTTTCTGCATATTGAGAGTCAGTAATTAAGTTAAGAGGCTCTGTGAAATCCAACAACACCATAATGATCGCGTATAGTTCTGACTTTTGAACAGAGTTATAAGGGCTCTGAGCCACTTTAGTTAGGTTTTCAGACTTGTAGCCAGCCTTCCCTAAATTGTTTGCATCTGTATAAAATATAGGAGCTCCAGAAATTGGTTCATCTTGTACTACACGAGGAAAGATCCAATTAGTTTCCTTTATAAATTGAATTCTCTTGTTTTGGGGATATTTATTATTAATTTCTCCTAAAAAGTCACTGCAAGCCTTTTGCCAAGGTTCACTGTCTGCCCATAATCGTTCAATTTCTTCATTAGTCAGAGGCACAACAATTTCTGCAGGGTCCTTTCCAGTCAATTGGCGGAGTCTCAATTCACCTTTAAAAATCAGATCAGCAATTTTTTCGATATATGTCTTCATCTTTTTGCTTGGCCTATGTGGCAGAAATATCCATTCTAATATGATGCTTTCTCTTTGCATTAAGATTCCTGTTGGAGATTGTCTTGAGGGTAAAATAACAAGTATGCATTCCAAGTCTGGATCCACACGATCCACATGTGTTTCCTGAAGTTTTCTTTCTACCAACTCTAATTCTTTCTCAGCTTCATCAGATAGTTTTCTTGGACTATTTAAACCCTTGTCACCTTCTAAAGTCTTGAATAAATTAACTAGTTCATAGTTTTTTATACCAATCATGGGCCGTATATGAGCAATATCTCCTAGTAGCTTTTGAAAATCGTTAAGAGTCTTCAATTTATCTCTATTTAATTTTACCTTTTGTGGTCTAATTTTTTGTAAACCTATCTTATATCCTAAATAATTGATAGAATCTCCCCTCTGTACTTTTTCTGGAGCAATTTGCAGTCCCCAATTAGGCAATACTTTCTGTAGTTCTTCAAACAATGTTTCTAATGTCTGTGGGTTTGGGTCTGCCAACAAAATATCATCCATATAATGGTAAATGATAGATTGTGGGAAGCGCTTGCGTAGTATTTCTAGTGGTTGTTGTACAAAATATTGGCATAAAGTGGGACTATTTAACATTCCTTGGGGCAGGACTCTCCATTGGTACCTCTTAGCTGGCCCTGAATTATTAAGAGTAGGCACTGTAAAAGCAAATTTCTCTTTGTCCTGTTCCTGTAAAGGTATGGTAAAAAAGCAATCTTTCAAGTCAATAACTGTAATAGGCCATCCTTTAGGTAGCAGAGAAGGCAGGGGAATACCAGATTGTAAGGAGCCCATAGGTTGAATCACCTTATTAATTGCTCTTAAATCTGTCACCATCCTCCATTTTCCAGATTTCTTCTTGACAACAAAAACAGGAGAATTCCACGGACTGGTTGATTCTTCAATATGCTGAGCCTGTAACTGCTCCTGTACCAACTGTTCTAACGCCTGAAGTTTTTCCTTTGTCAAAGGCCATTGTTGAACCCAAATAGGCTTTTCCGTTAACCATTTCAAAGGCAGTGCTGTGAGTGTCTTATTAAGAGGGCGATTCTTTTGTACAACTTGAATGGCTGGTGAATTTTTGTCATTTTTGGAAACATAGTTGATCCTTTGGCTGACATCATAACCAGGAGGGATTTTAATCTGGGTATTCCATTGCATTAGGAGGTCGCGACCCCACAGATTCACTGCTATATCAGCCATATATGGCTTTAACCGTCCTTTCTGACCTTCTGGTCCTATGCATTCAAGCCACCTCACACTCTGTTTCACCTGAGATATTGTTCCAATACCCAGAAATTGGATATCTACTGTCTGTAAAGGCCATCTCGGATGCCAGGACCGTGGGGTTATGATCGAAACATCAGCCCCCGTGTCGACTAAACCCTGGATATAAATATTGTCTATCAGTACACCCAATTTTGGTCTTTGTTCATTTATCGAAGTCTGCCAAAATATCCGTTTCGTAATTTTCTTTGGAGTTTCTGAATCTTCTTTTGAATTTATGTTATCATCTGATATCGTATGTTTTTCAAGATCAGGTATTGGTTGTTCTATTCGTCTTGAGGATGCTGGTCTTCTACTACGACCGGATATGATCTCACCATCCTCGAATTTGGAGTCTGATTTTGGGGGGCTTCCCGGGGGAAGCCCCGAAAGGCGTTTCCCGATGGCAGAGGGTTGCCTTCTTTATCTCTGGTAGATCTACATTCATTGGTCCAATGTCGTCCCTTGCCACATCTTCTGCATAATCCAGAAGGCAATGGCCTTCTGTTCGAATTAAACCTAGATCGGGCCTCGTTTCCAAGAGTACTTTGTGTACAGTTTCGTCTTACATGGCCTTGTCTACCACAGTTGAAACAAGTGATTCCTTGGTTCCTCTTCCTTACCTTATCAATGGTTTGGTCTACCCAATTGTCTTCATTACTATGGAGAGGTTCAGCATTGATTGTATATTGAATCCATTCTTCTAGAGGTGCGGCTCTGATTTTTAAAGGCAGAAGCATTCTTCTACATTCTGGATTAGCATGATCAAAGGCCAGAGAAAGTATTATTTGCTTTCTAGCTTCTGGATCTGATATTGCTCTATTTACAGCCGTGGTAAGCCTGTGTAGAAAGTCAGTATAAGGCTCTTTTAAACCTTGTTTGACCTTAGCATAATGCTCAACTTTTTGACCTGAGTCTAAAATCTTTTCCCATGCATTAAGTGCGGCCGTACGGCATAGCAATAAAGTATGTTCGTCATAAGTAGTCTGAGTCTTCACGTCAGCAAACATTCCTTCACCAAGGATTTGGTCCTGAGAAGCAAAGAAACCCCTAATTCTTCCTTGGTGTTCTAAGGTCCTGGCTTCTTCTCTAAACCAGCTTCTCCACTGCAAATTTTGACTCTGGTCCAAGACAGCAGCCGTTAGCTGCATCCAATCGAGGGGGAGGATTCGGTTTTTTGCAGACCATGAATTCAGGAGCTGCTTTACATAAGTAGAGTGAATACCATACATGGATATTGCCTCTTTAAAATCTTTGATGTCTTTCATATGTAGTGGCTCATAACTATACTCTACATATTCTGAGGAACCCCCTGGTGCCATCTTGGTCTGAATAGTAGCTGGGAATAATAGTGGTGGTGAAGGAGGTATCCCCGTGATGTTTACAACTTTATGTAAAGTATTTCTAGTACCATAACACCCCATTGGGGGTTGACCTGAACTGTTCTGAGCATCAGATGTATCATTGCCCTTTTGTAGTGTTGCAATATGGTCCCCACATTCTTCCATTTTGGATATAATGGGTTCCCATTTTTGGATTTTGGACACTACGGATTCCCATTCTTGGAATTTGGACAGTGCAGGTACAAATTCTTGTATTTCGGATACCATCTGTCTCAAAGTTTGACTTTCTTGATGAAGTGATCCTTGTAAAGACTTCACCGAGTTAGCAATTTTGAGATCTACATCATTAGCATAATTAATGATTTTCTCGTCCACTTTGTTAATGTGGTCAACAAGTTTCTTGTTCTCATCAGTTACGTAGAGTTTATATTGTTCTAGGTCTAAAGACCTCGCCGAGTTAGCAATTTTCAGATCTACATCATTAACATAATTAATGATTTTTTCATCCAGTTTATTAATGTGGTCAATAAGTTTCTTGTTTTCATCAGTTACGTAGAGTTTATATTGTTCTAGTACAGTGTTATCATTATGTGAAAGCTTGTTGTAACCAGTTTGTAGCATATCCATCGTTTTAGACATAGCAGAGTCTAATTCACATATCCTGGACAACAGCTGCTGATTGAAGGTCTGCATCTGCTTAACGTCATCTGACAGTGTAGCGTTTGATGATTCTATAATACCAAGTTTGGATGGTAATTGAAAGTTCAGATTCGTGACCTCAGTCATCACCCTTCTATTGTGGAACACAACATACAGAAACAGACCAAGAAATAGTAAAACTGGGGTACTGAATACCTCAAGATACTCATTTAAAAACTTGTCAACCATCGTGGAAAAATATATACCAAATTCCTCAAAAGAATAGTTGTCAGCCATTACCTCAATCCAGGTGCAATGACGCTGTGTGGTCAGAAGGTGTCACAATAACGTTTAGTGCCCTGCTGTATGGCCGCTGTAGAGACACTCAGCACGCTATTCACAGATCCTAGGTGTTAGAGGGTCTCAGCAGACAAAATAGAATCTTTGGAAAAAACAAATTCTCACAAGTCAAGACAGGATGTTAATTACAAGATAGAATGGTTTTAGTTATCTTTGTTCACCTACAGGAGTAATTCACAATTGTCCCAGGTTACAGGGGTTAGGGGCGGAGCTGCTGCTTGAATCTGCAGTTTTTGGGTCAAACTCAGCCAGCCAGGTTGGGGGAAGGGCGCTCGTGCAGCCGCAGTTCAAACTCAATTAAAATGAACTGAGCAGCGGTACAGCTAGGGGCGGAAGCAAGCAGCCCGGGTCTCAGCCGTTTAGCTAGGCAGAGAGCCGCGCGCTGGGGGAGGGGTGAAGTTACCGATCACGTGCGCAGCAGGCAGACAGCCCGGGTCAGCCTTTAAGCTAGGCAGCAGAGCCGCAGCCGCGCGACTGGTATACCGACCGCGCGCGCGCGCGCGCGCGCGCGCGCAGCGGTTAGACAGACCGACCGCTTACAGCGGAGCCGCAGCCGCGCGACTGGTCGAGGGGCGGGGCTACAGACCGCGCGCGGCAGCTGCAACCGGCCCGGGTCTAGGCAGCTATCCGCGGGTCGTGTGCTGGGTGGGGGGGGGTCTACCGACCGCGCGTAGCAGCGGGGCCGAGGCCGTGCGGCTGGTGAGAGGCCTGGAGCGCCGCTGGCGCCGGCTGAACCAGAGCGGGAGCCTCGGAAGGCGTGCGCTGGGGGAGGGTGGGGCTACCGACCGCGCGCAGCAGCGGGGCCGGCTGAACCAGAGCGGGAGCCTCGGAAGGCGTGCGCTGGGGGAGGGTGGGGCTACCGACCGCGCGCAGCAGCGGGGCCGGCTGAACCAGAGCGGGAGCCTCGGAAACTGATGGAGTAAGCCGTTTGGAGGTCACCGCTCAAAACCAAATCCGCACGGGGCTGGATAAGCCCTGCCCACACTCAAAACCTGACCTGAGTGTGAATTAAACCCGTCCCGTGGGCCCGCCCGTGGGTCCGGGACACGTTGGGCGCCAGATGTAGGCGGAGTTTACCCACAAGAACACCAATACTAGAAAAATATTTATTAAAATATAACTCACGGTATCAGCAACAGATTACAATAGCACCTGAACAGGAACTGGAGTCTGCAGACGGACGGACGATGGAATCTCCTCTCGCAGCCCGGAACCAGGAAGAGAGCCCCCCAGCGTCCCAGCAGCCCCTTATCAAAGGGGTTGGCCACACCCCCTCCAGGAGCCCGGGACCCTGGATAAGCTTCTTTGGACCTTATCAGCTGACACCTGAATCCCACAACAAGTGGTATTTCTGATCTCTGCAAGGTTAAATTACAGTTATTACAAATACAAGCATTAATGACCAGGCTACAACTTTCAGTACTCTAAATTGCTGTTAAATTAATGCAATTAGGTGTTACCTTTGAAACAGTACAACAAAGAAAAGGCAGAAAAGTCAGTTTGAAGAGCAGAATGATAATCCACTTATAAGAGTCCTAAATCGATCATTTTAATATAATAATTTCTAAATATTTTGCCTTAATTCAGAATTTAATGTTATTATTAGATAAATATTAATGTTTTTGAATTATTTTATAAGTTCAACAAAATAAAACAAAATTATCTCTATTTTGTTTGGTTGAGGTGAAAACTACTTTATATAAGATTCTAGAAAAATATCTTGATTTCTAAAGAATGCTTTGCCTCATCCTTTTACAATAAAAATCAGGTATTGCAAAACCTATGAAATGCATATTTATACTCAACACTTGAATTTTATTGACTTGTTATTATGTAAAACTGAGTTGCTGGTTATTTTTAAACAAATAGAATTTGCCAAAGTCATTTTAACAATAAATAACATAAAACTCTGAATTTTTTTTACAATATAACCTAAATATATAACTTTTCAGAGCACTTTGTACTTAACTACTTTATAAAGCAGAACATGCTAATATGAGATAATTTCAGACTAAAAAAAATAAAATCTGAAATAGAGCTAACCTAAGATCATGGCAGAGGAAGAAAGAGATAATGACAGTAATTACAAATGTCATTTAATCTCTATCCATTAATTTATGCATTCATCAAATATTTAATATGTGCCGCTATGCTATGTGCAGTAAGACAGCTGCAAAGAAAGAAAATAAACAAGGTTATTTGCTCTTGTAAAACTCAAACTAGAAGAAGCAGTAATGAGCATGTAATATTAAGTAGTTGTTTGTGATACAAAAAAATAGCTGTACACACTACAGGAAAGATAGCAGTGTTTGGAGACACAAAATGGCAGGACTGTTATTTCACATATAATGACATAGCTGTTAAGACACTTTAAAGTAATAGGAATGAGGTGAGGAAAAATTCACACAGGTACCTGGAATGAAAAAGCAAACAGAAAGAACTTGTGTGAAAATTACTGAGAAAAAATGGGCTGGCTTAATTAGAAAATGATCCTGTATCTGTAACAGCAGGAAACCACTGGAGATTGAGTAAGCACGTAGGAAGTACAGGCTATCTCAAGGAAACAGGTTGGGACAGTTCATGGTATGTTAGTAGAGTCTTTGGTATTTCTTCTCAAAGCTATGCTAAAATTATGTAAATGTAACAGGAGCTTTACATTGAATCAAAGATTTTATAAAGCATATTAAAGAACATAGACTTGACTAAAAGATCCCACTTTTCACTCTTAACAAGATATTCAGAGACAAAATATAAATAATGGCTCATTAAATTTGTTTTGCAATGTAATCTGACCTTTGCATCTGGACAGTGACTCAGCTCCAATTAATTCATCTGATAGCAATCCATCTGCCCTAAATATTGTTTCACCTAACTTTTCCCCCATTTCACGCATCTGCAACTCCAGTATTTACTATTTATTTCTTGATAGCTTAGTTTTGTTGGTGTATTAAGGAGAAATAGAATTAAATTTCCTGGGGGAAGTAATTTTCCTTTCTTGTTGAATCATGTTTGAAAGGTAAATTGATAACCATTAGCTGCTAAACTTCTGAATTACTTACCTCAGAGTTAGTCACAGAGGAAAGGGAGTGGTTACATCTGCCTTCAACCCTAGCACTCTAGAGTCAGAGGCCAGAGGTAGAGATCCTTCTGGATCCCTGTGAGTTCAAGGCCAAACAGAGCTCTTAGGAATACACATCTTTTATTCCAGCTCTAGGAAGGCTGAAACAGTAAGTGATGTGGCTGTGCTGAAGAAGAGTGTATAAGGAAGGATAAGATAAGAGTTCATCCCTTATGCTATTCCCACTTTCCCTATTCAGCCTGAAGCTTCTTGGGGACAGGATCTACCCTTTTCGGCCTGAATATTCAGCAGTGGCAAGAAGTAGCATGGCTTGTTTCTCTGTCTCTCTAATCTTTTCCTTGATATCTGGCTCTGGATTTTTATTAAAAGACCAATTAGAATTAGTACTGACTCACAGGAAAAGCAAATTGTTTTAAGGATAGAACATATGATAGAAAAAAACAAGTTAAAGAGGCATGTTGAATCAGAGTAAAGCTTAGTTGAACAAAAGGAATCAGAGAATCAAGAAAGATGTGAGGATGCTGTGGTGTCAAAGAAACTTGGTTAATACCAAATACATTTTCCCCTTATTTTAAAGAGTACCAAAGTGTATAATTGAGAACATTATTTATAGAAACAACAATGAATCTGATTCCAAATAAGCATAACATTTTGAGGAAGCACAGACAGAAATTATTATTATGAATGAAGTATTTATATAATAGAAGTATTATTCTTCTAGAGTACTTCTTTACCATTAGTTACATGTAGAAATTATAGTTTAATTTTTCACATTTAAGGTATTTGCTTACTTAGGAAGTTTTCCATATTTTTGTTGCTTAATTTGGGAAAGATAAGATTAATTTTATATCCTATAAAAGTACATCAACTTTAAAGGAACAATTAATTCTGTATAATTTCTAACAAGTAAAATATTGTATTATTAATTCTAAGAGACAAAATTTCTTGTGATTATCAAGGTTGAGAATATTTCATGTCACTGAGGAGTGGTGTGATATGCAATTTGCATAGTAATTGGCAGAGTCTGTAGTGTACAGAAATTTACACATATGGAAATGAGTATGCTAGACATGTTTTCAGGGACCAGTGTAAAGCTATGATCAAATAGAATTTTTATTTATTCTTCTAGGTTTTCAAGTAAACATACCATAAAATGAGCTAATTTAAACAAAATTTTAAACAAGAATGCACTTTTAATTACAATTATAAGAAAGCTGTTGAATCTATAACTAAGCCTCAATATATTTCTACAATATTTATTTGTAAAAATCCAGTTTATATAAAACATCAAGATCACCAGAGGATATTTTTCAAATTAACGTTTAAGTAAAAAATATAATAAAATATGTATTTAACCAAAGTATTAAAAATGGGTCATAGCTTTGAGTATTAATACAAATTAAGCTGATAAATGGCAAAAGTTGAACATGCCTTTAATGTCTAAACTAAAGTCAATTTTCAGACTATTTCCTGATTACCAAGCCTTATATTGGGATACTATGTTATTTCTGATGTACAATAATGACTGTTATTTGTTAATATGTTTTATATTGACATGTTTTGAAACATTGATATTATCTTTAATATCTTTGTTTAGTACCTTGGTATGAAATCTGGGTAATATAATTTTGGGTAATATTTTGACATGATATAATATTAGAAACAGTGTGTCACTGAGTCACTAGGATAAATCTCCAAAAGAAGAAAATGCTAAATTACAAAATACGGGCTCGCTCATGTGCTGTATGAAAAGCATACATAATTTTGTTCTCTTTCGTTGTTTGGTCCTTGTTTTCTTGGATCTTCATTGTAATATCATTGTAATTCTGTACAGCACCAGCTCAGGGCTAGAGCTCGTGTGTTTTGATTGAAGCAAGGGATATTCGGGAGAAGGGGGAAAGCGGGAAGTAGAGCAAATACAAACCAAACGTTACTCACAAAGAAATCTCTGGAACATTATGTCATCTTTACAATTCTCTACAGATTTAGCTTTATAAATCATTAGATACTCACGATAACTTCTAAAATACTGGAAATTTCCCCAAACACTGTTACCTGAACACAATGCCAGATGTTTTATATAACACTCAAAGCTAAACTCAGTTGCTTTGTCATTCATTGCCCTTTGGAGGATTTAAGGAGATAATGAATACACACAAAAGAGAAAACGAAGACGGAAAGAATATTCATTTAGATTAAATGTAAGATGGAAATTTACATTTAAATGCTGGAGCTTGCAAAACATTTAGAAAGAAGGGAATTGGTCATTGCATATTTTGCACAGTATTTCTAATTCTAAGAATATGGAGGGGGGTTGTTTGTTTGCGGATCCGTTTGGCTTTTTATTTTTATTACTTATTTATTTTTAGGAACAGACCACCTAACTGCAGATTACCTGTCATTTTTCTGTCACTCACTGAAATGGCTGACCGTGTCCTTTTTATTGAATTACCTGTATAGTAATTAGATAAGTGTCACATTTATTCCATCTGTGTTTCACTTCTAGACTTGCACTCACACGAGGAGTTCCCATGAGAAGTAATTCTGGGATCTATAGACACAGCCACAGGACAAGGAAGGTTAAGATGTGTTCTCCTGTACTTAGAATGCCTTCACATTGAGGATGCTCACTGGAATGCCTGGTTCTATTGTGCTATGGCTAACAGTCTCAAGAATGGCTAACTCTGACCCTGAAAGTTGTCAATGAATATGAAATGCAGTCTTTGAGAGAAGAGAAAAGAATAAGATCTAAAATTGATATTCTCATTTTTAAGCATTCCTTCAGAAATTTGCAATCCATTTATTTATTATCTATAATGTCTTTCTTCAGTCTCTCCCTTCCTCTTCCTATTTTATTTCATTCTTTTGTTCATTCTTTCCTTTCTTCCTTTCCTTCTTTTTGCTTTTCCATTTTTTAATTGATGATTTTGCAGGTTACAAACCTGAGCAAATTATCCTGCTCTTGAAATGACTATAAGGAAAGAATAATCTGGCACATTTAGGCTTTTTCTACTAGCTCTAAGTGTTCTCTAGTTTTGTTTTTTTTTTTTTTTTTTTTTTTTTTTTTTTTTTTTTTTTTGTCACCACAGTTAATCAAATCTCTTATTTATAGTGTTTACAGTTTTTGTTTTGAGGACACAATAGAAAACAGGCTGAGAATGTGAAGAGTGAGAGAGATGCCAAGTTATCTGTCAACAATGCAGCAACTGCTCTGAGAGACACTATTATTTAAAACAACCAACTCTAGTCTTCCTTGATTTCAGTTCTGCTTTCAAATTAAAGGTGCAGGTGGAATGTGGCAACAGATAAAATGTGGCCAGCTGCCTCCAGCTCCTGACTCCAGGACTTCTTTGCCATAATGTACTATATATAACCTTGGACAGTGAGACAAAATGAACTCATTATCTCCTAAGTAGCCTCTGTCAGAATATTTTATTGCAGCAACAAGAAAAGCAACTAAGATAGGACTGATAAATAAAGCAAGCGTCATCCATGCATCTCTTAAAATAATTTTGTTGTTGTTGAAATACCAGCAGTCCCGCAACCCCTGATCTGAACAAGGTCTATCTGCAGCAGATGGTTATCTTTTTCTTTGGGAGACTAATCTCCCTGGATTTGTTCACAGATCTATGACATTTGTTCTGAAATTGATCCTGAAGTGATACATGCTCAGAAATGATTATGAAATAACATGTTTCAATTAGTTTTATATCATGTAGCACAGTAATACTCTCTCACCTTTGCCTCACATAGCTTTCGTGAACTTTCTACCATGTATAGTAAGCAATGGAAACCTTACAGATACCCAGGAGTTCAGTTAAAAAAAAAAAAATACAGTTATGTGTTACATGAGACAGAAGTGGAATGAAGCAAGAAACATAAAATTCTTTTTTTTTTTTTCCACACAAAAAAGTTTTATTTTATTAGGGGGAGGGAGAAGAGGAAGAAGAAAAAGAGAGAGAAGAAAGGGCGGAGATGCAAGCTACCTCCGACAGGAGAGAGGGGGACATAACATTCTTTTAAGATGCTAGTTAAAAAATTCAAGCAACACTGAAGTAAGCTGGCTTAATCATAAGTATTTACAAGTAGACATTATTCTTTCTAAATTGAGAATATTTAAATTTTCATTCAAGCCAAGAAATATACTTTTGGGGTATGAAAGACCATTAAGTTAATGAACACTTTTGAAAGGAGAAAATAAAATATATTTGAAATAATTGTATTTTAATTGGCTTCATTATAAAATTACAGAAATCAGCAGTATTCTGAGTTATGAAACAAAACCACAGAATACATTATTGTTCCTTATTATACAACAAAACTGTAAATCTTCTTAAAATAAAGGTCAGTAAATGAAATATGCTTATATCTACAAACTAAAACTATGGATTACGTTCAATTACTTTCTTAAGTAATGCACTATGGAAAAGTAAAGAATTGAACATTTTGGTATCATTAATCTCTTTCAAATAAAAGAGTCCTGTTACCACTAAAAATATTTGCAAATTGACCACAAACCATTTTTTCCTTAAAAAATAAAATATTTTTTTAATATACACTCATTATGACACTGTAACAAACTCATTTCATTTAGAGCTTTGACAAATATGTTTACTAATTCACCTCAGGAAATGTGCTGCATGTGAGGCTGTGACAATCATGCACCTTTCTCTCTAGCTTCACTTATTGCTTATAGTCTTTTTATATCTGGGCCTCCATTATCCCCAATCAAAGAGATGATTATAGTACTCCGCCTTCAATTTCCACCATCCGAGTTTCTTGCAACCACTTTTATTTTTTTTTTTAAAGCAATGACCAAAGTGGAGAGTAGAGAAGTCCTCAAGATAGATTTATGCCCTATGAGAATCATTTCATCTTATCAAAAGCAGAGTCCTTTCCCAATCTCTGCCTCTCTCTCTGAGTATCTCTATTCTACTGATGGATAGCCACCAGAGGCAGTTGGTTATTTAAATGCCATAGCGATTCTCCAATGCCTCCACACTCCTAAGGCAACTTGAAATTTATCTCAAGTCCAGACTTTTCTAAGTTTGTGCATGATTCGTTGTTAGTTATATAGTCCTTTGTCAGCACACCCTCTAGGAACTAAAAACCCAGAAAAGAGAGGATATGAGTTTTATCCCAAAAAGTATTTTAATAATTTACACATCATTGAATATTCATTTAAATGTAAACAGATTAAATGCAGCAGTAGTAATAGTAAAATCTCAATAGTTAACTAGCAGAACTTTGGTTTCAGGTGCAGAAGAATCTATTTCATTCTTAAAATAATTTTCTATTAGTTTGTTTTTCTTTTCCACAAAATGCTGTTGCAAATAGAGTGATTTTTTAATCAGAGGTGGTGTTGACTGCTACCTGAAGAGCATCAGTAACAATGCAATCTAAGAATGAATGCAAAAAGCCTTAATATGCTGCCCTGTCTCAAACCTTAATTTTAGGCTTATTAGAACATTCATTACTGACAGTCAACATTCCAGTTCTAAAGGATTTGATTTTTTTTTCTCCCACAGAGGTATAGTCTTCTTTCTAAATAAAGTGGAAAAAAATAAAAGAAAATTAAAAAAAAAAATGCTTTCCCTGGAATGTAGGAATGTAGATATTGTGTTTAAATGTATTAAAAACCCATACAAAGTTGACCATTAAAATGAAATCTTTATTTTGTTAAAATTATAGGCATACACTTTGACTTAAGAAACACTTGTATTACTCCAGACAGTAGTGGAGGGGGTGCTTGAGCAGGACTTCCCCTACAGTCAGATGGGTGACCACGCTGAGTGTCCTACATCCAACAGGGAGTGAATAGAGGTGGAGTCAAAGATCCATGAATGAGCTCTGGGCAGAGCTCCTGGTCCTGCTGGGAGCAGGGGAGGGGTGTCTGTGTGAACTAGGGGATGGGGATTGTGAGGAGAGTTCCTGCAATGATGGCTAGCTGGAGCTCTGGGGGGCTCACCGAATCAGGAATGGCCACTGGAGATCTATCAGGAAAGGGAGCTGGGCCCTCTAAGGGTTCCTAACCTTTCACTGGCCTGAGCAGTGTGTAGAGCCTCAAGGGGTGGCTGTGTGCACAGGACTGTGTTCCTGTGCATGGGCTGGCACCTTGGAGCCCATTCCCTGCATAGGAACATGTAACCCAGCCTTGACTTTGGGATGAGTAGATCAGACTTGCCTGAAGTGGACGTGCCACATTGAAGTGTGGCACCTTGGGACTTCTTGCCATTTTGGGGGGATGGGATGGGTGTATGGGAAGAGGTAAGGCTTAAGGCTGACTGTGACGGATTGGGAGGAGGGAAGGGAGGGGGAGCAGGGGAATACAGTGATAAAAAATGACATTTTTGAATATACTAAAAATAAAAAGACTTCGTACTTTGAATATATTGAAATTGTTAATGACTGTGGGGACCTTTAACATGGGAATACATACATCTTATATAGTCATGAGCCCATGGAGAAAATTAATTGAAGGGTGTCCTATGAAATAATGAGACTCAGGGACAGATTTCTGAAGAAGTTGGAGATACTAGAGGGAATAAACACCACAGTCAAATCTTACCCAGCTGTCTTCTAGCTTCCTCAGCCTCAGCCTCGATTCCCTTGGAATGGTTTTCTGTATTTGAATCCTGTCTTAAGTATTCTTTCGGTAATTAAGGCGTAGCCATACCACACCTGCTTGGGAGCCTGGAATTCTTCTATAATCTGAAGTGACCTTGACTCAGTTGGGATTAAGGGTGTAGGTCACCACTCCCAGGATACTCCCTGTGCTGGGATTAAAGGTTTGAATCACCACTCTGATTTTCCTAGACTGACTGTGGTTAGAGCTCTGGGACTTCTGGAGCTTTTACTAACCCCCCACATAGACTGTGGGTAGATTCCCTCTGATATATCCAAAATTTCTGAAACTTTATTAAATCCCTACAGAAGGGCATATTAATTACTTTTCTTTTGCTGTGATTAAACCCCATAACCAGGAAAAAAAATAGACTTTAAGTAAACTATCCATTGTTCAATGTTATTATTTATTTGATACTTAGAACTAGGACCTTCATTGTAATAACTATGCAATGTTTCTATACCTAGTACCAAATTTCTACATTATAGACAAAGTTATACATATTTACAATAAAGAGAGCTTAGTACTGACATGAGATTGTTAACTAAATGCAAATTTCAGATCATTCTGACAACTTGTTAAAGTTAACCCTTTTATGATCAAGTTGTAACCACTCTTGGTTATGTAGCCAAAGGACTATATAGCCTCTATATCCTGCCACAGGCATTTTCTCATCCATGAACATTTCTGATCATAATGGTTAATAACTGGATCCAGATTAGCTGAATATCAACTGATAAATGGGTCAGTAGTAAAAATAAACTACAGATTTTCATTGGTATTTTATTCAGCTGAAAATAACATATTTGGTAAGGTAACAAAGGCCCCAGAAGTTGAGTGTGATATGCTCATTCGTGTGTAGATCCTTATCTTAGAAATTTTAGACTTGTCTGTTTGACTTAGAGAATATATAGGTTCAAGAACCTAGAAAGCAGAGATGGGGCATGTGAGATTCAATACAGTAAGGAATAAAGGATAGTGTAATATAGCTGGAGGAAAGAAGAGGGTAAAGGATGTAGAACATTTAAGATGGGGTGGAGGACTGTGGGAGACAGAAAGATGAAAGTGATGGCTAATGATAAGGATGTAGGAAAGGTCACATGGAAGCCTACTATTTTTAAGCTTATTTAAAATGTAAGTTAAAGTAAACCACGTTTGAAAGAAGAGAGCTGATGTAAACAGATAATGCTTTCTTAGAAGACAAAGGCCATTAAACAAAAATCCTGGTGCTAGTATGGGATACTCCCTTCTGAGATGTCAGAGTTCACCAAAAAGAAGCAGGCTTTTGTTATTCTACAAGGTTTCTCCAGAAATATAAGCTGCAGGCCTGCTCCTGAGCATGCTATGAATTTTGGTTGCAAGATGTAAAGAAATCAATACAGAAGTTACCTAGAAACTTACTCATTCCTGGTTAGTTTTAAGAGTATCAGGCACTGTTATGAGCTGGCAGCTGAGAAAAGACATCATGTTCCTCCTCAGATAAAAAAGCATGGTAACTATTGTAACAAGCTTTCAGGGAAAGAGGAAATGTGGTTTCACTGATGTTAAAAAAAATTGGCATGACCGTAATAAGAGTAACTAATTAATGATCTCTATTATAAACTTGGTCAAAGCCCATGAATGAGAAATTCATAGATTTTCATAACCCAATGGACATATCAAACCACCCCATAAATATTTGTCTATAGCTGTAGGTTAGTGCTGTTTACTTCCTTGGTCAAAACATCATGGTTTTCAGTAGGTAAAGGAAAGTGTAGGTCAACCAGACAGAAACTCAGCAGAGAAATAAGGGATCTAATAACATGTTATGACCGAAATGGACTTAATTGTTATATATACAGAACCTTCCACCCAAACACAAAGGAATATACATATTTCTCAGTCCCATGGAACTTTCTCTATAATTGACTACATACTCTGTCATAGAGCAAACATAAATAGATTCTAAAAATTGCGAATAACTCCCTGTATCATGCTCTAAAGCTAGAGTTCAACAACAACAAAAATCACAGGAAGCCTACAGATTCATAGAAACTGAACATCTCTCACATGAACAACCTCTGGGTCAAGGAAGAAGTTAAGAAAAAAAGTTAAAGACTTCCTAGAATTTAATGAAAATGAATCCACAGCATACCCAAACTTATGGAACACAATGAAAGCAGTGTTAAGAGTAAAACTCATAGCAATACATGCCTATATGAAAAACCAGAAATATCACACAAGAGACCTAACAGCACAGCTGAAGGCTTTAGAAAAATTAGAGGCAAACTCATTTAGGAGAGGAGGAGTAGATGGCTGGAAATAATCAAAGTTAGAGCCGAAATCAATACAATAGAAATAAAGAGAACAATACAAAGAATCAATGAATCAAAGAGCTGATTCTTTGAGAAAGTCAAGATAAACAAACCTTATCCAAAATAACCAAAAAGCAGAGAGAGAGAGAGAGAGAGAGAGAGAGAGAGAGAGAGAGAGAGAGAGAGAGAGAGAGAGAGAGAGAGAGAATCCAAATTAACAGATATCAGAAATGAAAAGGGAGGCATAGCAATAGACACTCAGGAAATCCAAAGAATTATCAGGTCATACTTTGAAAATCTATACTCCACTAAAATATAAAACCTAAAAGAAATGGACAGCTTTCTGGACAGGTACCACTTACCGAAGAGAAACCATGATCAGAATAAAGACCTAAACAGACCCATAACCCCAAAGGAAATTGAAGCTGTTATTAAATGTCTCCTAAGTAAAAAAAGCCTAGGACCAGATTATTTCATTTTATATTTCTACTAGACATTCAAAGAAGAACTAATAACAGCACTCCTCAAACTGTTCCTTACAGTAGAAACTGAAAGAATATTGCCTACACTTTTTATGAGGCCACAATCAGATTGATACTCAAGCCACTCAAGGATGCAGCAAAGAAAGAGAATTATAGACCAATCGCCCTCATGAAGATTGATGCAAGAATACTCAATAAAATTCTGACAAACAAAATCTAACAAGATATCAAAAAAAGAAAAAAAAAAACCAAACTATCCTACACAATCAGGTAGGCTTCATCCCAGAGATACAGGGATGGTTCAACATACAAGAAACTGTGAATGTCATTCATCATATAAACAAATTGAAAGAAAAAAAACCCACAGGATCATCTTGTTAGATGATGAAAAAGCCTTTGAGAAAACCTAACACTCCTTCATGATAAAAGTAATGGAGATATAGGAATACAGGAAAATAGCTAAATATAATAAAGATGATATATAGCAAGCTGACAGCCAACATTAAAATAAATGGAGAAACACTCAAAGCAATCCCCCTAAAATCAGGAACAAAACAAAGCTGTCCTCTCTCTCCTTATCTATCAATATAGTTTTTGAAGTTTCAGCTGCACAATAAGAGAACAAAAGGAGATTAAGGGGATACAAATTGGAAAGTAAGAAGTCAAATTATCTCTATTTGAACATGATATGATCATATATACATATGTGATCTCTCCTGGACTAGAACCTTGGAGCCCATTCCCTGCAGAGGAACACCTATCCTAGTCTTGACTTTGGGACGAGGAAATCGGACTGGTCTGGAGTGGATGTGCCATGCTGAGCTGACTCACATTGGGACTCCTAGCCCTCTTTTCCGGGGAGGGGATCAGGTATAGGGAGAGGGAGGCTAAAGGCTGACTGGGAGGCTTGGGAGGAGGGAAGGGAAGGGGAGCCTGGGGATACATGATTTAAAAAGACTTTTTAATAAAATAAATTAATAAGCAAACAAAGAAAGAAAGAACAGCATACAGAAAGATGAAATCTAGACCTATGAGATTGTTGAACCTGTCAGCTCTGCAGATGTTGGAACTTGGACAAGACCAACATTACTGGGTTAATCAACATTCCATCATGGAGAGGGTAGGAATTGGAAAGTTTATCTTTCCTAGAACGTTTTAGAGGGTTCAAATTTGCAAGTGAATTTATATTTCTTGGTTTGTGACAATTAGGGCTTTAGTCCTACTGAAGCATATAACCCTTCATCTATATTAGTGTCCCCTGGGGCTCTGCATCATAATTTCTGGGTTCTATGCTTTTTGTTTTTCTGGTTTGCTGTTTTACTTTACTATGTGTTCAAAAAAGAAACCTAGAAACTCTATTTTCTCTCCAATTCTCCTCTGTCCTAGTTTCTACACAACTAGGGACTAATGGTCTGTTGGGAATTCAGTTCCTGACCAGGCCCACAGAATATCTAAGGCTGCTTGAAGCTAAGAAATCTCCCACTGACTTGTTAACCTATTGTGATTTTCCAGTTTCTTTTGCTGCTCACATTATCTTCCAGCATCTAGGTTTCACTTTTGGTCTTATTATGTTTTTATTGCTTCAGTGACAGAGCCTCACACTAGAATTATTCTAATTTCAAAATATGATGTTGTTACTGCTTAAAAATCCTCAAAAAACTTCCAGCACGCTGAATTTTGCTTGTCTTTTTGCTTGTCAGCATTATTCAAAAGTTCTCTCTTTTTATGTGTAACACTTAGTATGATGGCAGGTCCTAATTACATACTTAGCAAGATGAAAAATGAAGTTTTGAAAAATCTCAACCTTGAATATTTTCTTTCTATAAATATATGCTTCTCTCTCTCTCTCTTTTTTTTTTTTTGGGTGAAGAATACCAAAAAAGGCAGTCACTAGAATAAACATAGGGGAGCTATAGATTCTTTAGCTTATGTGTTTAAGCATGTTATGTTCATCTACTGTTTTGATGTGGACACTGAAAAGTGATCTGATGATTTCCTGTAAGATTTATTAAGAATCTATGATTTTAAGTAAAAATTAGAATGCAGCTCTTTAGTACACAGACTAAATACAGCTTTTCCTTTGCTTTTTTACATTAAATAAGGACTATTAATTTGGGGTTAATGCTTAAAGACAAAGAATTCAGTTCTAAAAATCATTCCAGAACATTCATGTATACACAATTAAGTTCAACTAACTAGAGTAGTAAGTCTTACTTCTTGAAGCAAATTCTACAGTAAATACAGAATACACTGTGCTTCTCTCCAGGTTCAAGAGAGAGGTACATGTTTGAGGATGTGTTAGAAGCTCATTTTATGTTATTATTAGTGGTGATGTGATATATGCACAAGTATGAAAAGGAAAAATATTTCATAAGGACATTAACAAGTAATATCTCCACTATTTCTGTTCTTATGCAGGCCAATTGTAATATGCTGGAAAAACAGACACCTCTCAGACAGAGATGATCAAACTCATATTTATAATGACCCTTATTAATTTAATTCAACTTTATTTGTGTTCAGTTAAAAGCAGTACAGGTTTAAAGAAATGTTTGTAGTCACACGATCATTCTTTGTAGTAAGAGCTGGCTTCCTGCTATTGTTTAGTTAGCTTTGTGACTGACTCCATGTATAAAGACGTTCTACTGTTATTCTAATATTATATTGTGAGAAAAATATTTTGCCAGGGAATTATATTTCAAAGTTCTGTAATAAGTAGTACTTTGCTCTTATGAAGGGGAACCAGTGGAATGGCAAGAAGCAAGTCCTCCAACATGTGGGTGTGGTGTGGTGTGGTGTGGGATATGAATGTGTGTGTGTGTATGTGTATGTGCTTATTTCTTACAAGCCAGCCTCTGTCCAAAACTGTGAATTTTCAAGTGACAAAGACAGCAGTCAATTTATTACCCACCATATCAATACTAAGGAAAATATGAAATGATTCTCTTGTTTGTATGCATGAATAAATGGAAAAGCTAAACCTTAGCTAATTAATAAAGTCCATATAGTTATACATTCATTAATTCATGTAGTCAAATTTTAAAAACTGTTCCTATGTATTCACTCCATCCAATTTGTCTGTGTATGTTGTGTTCACTATATGCATGTGCTCATTTTAAAAAATGGATTCTAAATGCTGTGTGCCAGGCATTGGCTTAGCCTTACAGGTATGAGGTCTTTTCACCTTACTTGACATTTGAGACAAGTGGTTCAGCCAGAGGATAATCCATTTCTCATTTCACTCCCCCAAAAGATTACACATATTACACACACACACACACACACACACACACACACACACACACACACACACACACACACACACACTACACATACACACAGAGAGAGTGGGAGAAAGAGAGAGAGAGACTCAGAGAATAACATAAACCCATAATAAATATAAATTAAAATTTAAAATTGGAACTAAAGTTAATGTAGGGTTCTGGGTTCTCCATTGTTTCTGAACATTCAAGCCTTATGATAAAAGATATTCCTTATATTTGATATTTTCTTTTTAGATTAATATCAGTTGAACTCTATAATTATTTCAAACCTCAAATTAGTGATGTAGCAAATCTCTATAATAAATTCTCTACTAAATGACATAGTAAAAAAAACCAAAAATAATAAATGTCCTCATAAATGTTGTATGAGTAACCCACCAGTTTTTGGCTGGATTTAAAGGCAGCTCTATGAGATGAAACTCACTTTTAAAAGTATTAAAATGTCCAAGACCTTGAAACTAATAGTTAATCTGCCGAAAGAAAATCCAATATTTCCAAACTTCTAAAAAGTATAGCAAAATGCTTCTGAATGACATATGGCTATACACACTCATACATCAGAGCACTGGAACATCAGTTAGAGAAGTTGTTTTTGTCAAAGATACACAACTGGAAAATGTTCACAGAGTGAAAGACCCAGGAACATTCAATTCTAAGTTAGATGTCTTCATCAAACCTCTTCCCGTATGGTCATCCAAATATGTTTGGAAGAACAGGCAGAGAGGTTGTAAAAGCAAAAGACTATGGATAAAGCCTAGAAAACAGTGTCTTCCCAACACAACAGGACTGAAGCACAGAAACTAGGGCAGAAGCCATAAAACACATGTTCAAGCCAAACGTGGACTTACTACCTAATAATGGGGAACGGACACAACCTAAACCCCAAACCAAAAACACTATATGCAATCAATACCGCTAGAAGAAGAAAAAATATTTTTGTGCTATTGGTCTTTTTCATACTTTTTATTTTTGAGAGAGATAGATCAATGATTAGAGAGAGAGAGAGACAGAGAGAGAGAGAGAGAGAGAGAGAGAGAGAGAGAGAGAGAGAGGACTATAGTTGAATTGAGAGGGAAGTGGGGGGTGTGTGGCAAAGGGGGAGTGAAAAACATGATCAAAATCCATCATATGGAAAAGTAACTTTTAAAATGATTTTTACATTTTTATAATGAAAAAGTTATAGTAAATAAATGGCTACTTAAAATGTGATGAATAGCCCAGGAGAAGGTAAATACGCTCAGAAGAATAACAGTGCAAGTGATACAAAGCTCTCAGATAAGGAAATATAAGCTAAATCCTACAGAACCTCCCCTGACTCGGTGATCTGAGATGCTACATCAAAATTGAAGACATACACAGAGACAATCCTGAGCTGTGTTTCTATTGAAACTGAAGTAAATCACTTCACATAGTCTGTGACGTCTGTGCACTGACAATTTAGTTGTCTTTCAAATGGGAAAGGTTCAAGGGAATACATTGAAGGAAAGATCATCTGAGGTCAGCCAAACTCTTCCTGGTCTTCCAACTCCCCTCTCTTTGAATGGACTCTGAAGGCCAGTCTTTCTTCTACCCCAAAGGAAGTTTGTTTGTTTAGAGATATTTGTCTTTACTCAAAAGAGATTCTATGACATTGATCATTTTCTCTTCTTTCCCCACCCCCTATATGTGACCATAGGCATTTGGGTTTTAGGATTACTGTAGCTTCATAGAAAGAGTGATGTGGGAATGCCTTTCTGTATGCTGTGAATATCAATCTTTAAAAAAGAGCTGTTTTGACCCATGACAGGCACCATAGAAAAAGTAGGAGAAATCAGAGTGTAGGTAGGAGAAGCAGGGCAGAGTCAGACAGACTGAGCCCAAAGCCCAAAGGAGCAACATGTAAGGAACACAGGTGAGCCATGGGGCCACATGGCAGACAATTTAGTGGAAATGGGTTGAGTTAAGATGAAAGAGCAAGCCAGCAACGTGCCTAAGCCATAGGCCTAACAGCATGAACTTAATATAAGCATCTGAATCATTTCTGGGGCCTGATCAGCTGCAGGCAGCTAAGGGGTCTGGACTGAAGGTCTGGGGTCTGGACCTCTGGCTGCCTGGAGCCAAGAAACCTCATTGTAACACCTGTGTTCCTTACATGTTTCTTCTTTGGGTATCTGGCTCGATCTGTCTCAGACTCCACCCTTCCTTTCCTACCTATTCTGATTCCCCACCTACTACTTCTATAGTGCTCACCAAGGACCAAAACAACTCCTTTATTTAAAAATGATATTCACATACAGAAAGACATTCCCACATCAATATCCTTCTCACTATATCTAATAGTTATGAATGCCAGAAGTATTACTTCTGGTTCTTCTCTTTATCACAGATATCTATCTGTTTATATATGGGAAAGATAGGATGACACTAAATGTCAGGAGACAAGAGGAAATCTACAGCTTTCTATCACTATGTCATTGCAAAATGCAGACTTGGATGGTCTTTTAAAATATTTTGTGTAAGTTATTCTTTAAAAATTTACTACATATATTGACTTTGTTTTGACCTCATCCATCTATCATTAGCTCACATCAACTTCCCCTAGTGTGTCAGCTCTCCAAAATTCATGTGTATTTTATTGTTATTTCTTGTTCTGAATAATCCTCAGAGTCCAGGTATGAGAACCTCTATGGAGACATGAACCACCTACTAAAAGCCACATCTTCAATGAAGAGTAACTCTTCCCTCAGCATCCAGCCACTGGTAACAGCTCCTCTGACAGATTGGGAACCCTCCACTGTTCATAATGGAATTTTGATTGGCTTGCTATTCTGGCAGCATAAAAATGTAAAATTTAAATTTAGGTATTTTTCTTCTGTCTCTCTCCTCCCTTCCCCTTCCCCCCATATGTGTCTGTTTGGGTGTGTGTTCTTGTGGAAGCACTTTTATTTTCCAAGTACAAGTCTGGACGCAAACTTGTGTAGAGTCTAGACTTCATATGGTGACATAATTAAGCAAGAGCTACCCACCTTAAGAATAGTCTACCTCTCCTATTTACTTTATAAATGTGGTTAGGATACCCTGCCAGTAAACTCCAGGGAAGTTACTATTGCTACTTTCCTATATCTGGAATCACAAATGCAAGGCACTATACTGTGCATTTACATAGGAGCTCAAAGTCAAAGTCAGCTCTTCATGCTTGCTGAAGAAGTATTATATCAATTGAACTATCTCCTTAGAAATCATTTCTCCTCTTAAATAATAGTTTATAAAACCTTGTAGTCTGTGCCATGCACTATCATATGTTATGCAAGATGAAACTATGATAGTTATAAAACTATCACCACTGCCAAACCTGAAATACAACCATCACACCTGAAATATCTTTCTTCCCTATTTACTCAATGGTATTTCCTTACATGATGGTCTGTCTTCATGACCATTTTTTCTACTACCTATTATATTGACTTAAAAGCAGTGAGAAGTCTAAATAAAAGTAACAAAGTACTTATTGACCATGTTATTTGCCTTACAGAAGCTACTCAGTTTCGTGTAATCCCATTTACTAATTGCGGCTCTCAGTGCCTGTGATACTGGTGTTTTATTTAGAATGTGGTCTCTTGTGCCACTCCGTTCAAGGCTACTTCCCACTTTCTTTTCTATCAGGTTCAGTGTAACTGGATTTATGTTGAGGTCTTTGATCCACTTGAACTTGAGTTTGGTGCAGTGTGATAGATAGGGATCTATTTGCATTCTTCTACATGCCACCATCCAATTATACCAGCACCATTTGTTGAAGATGCTTTCCTTTTTTCCATTGTATATTTTTTTGCTTCCTTGTCAAAAATCAAGTTTTTACATTGGCCTGCCAAGTTGTTAGCAATATGAAATCTCTTCCCACAGACATTTTTTTTTTCTGTCTGAATGGAACCAGGTTTTAGCCTTTACTTTCTCCCACATGAAATTCCTGGGAGGGCAGGATTCAGTTCTTCATAATCTTTGTTTCTTAGTCTGGCAAGCAATGGTTTAAATATATTTTTAGAATATTCTTAATTATGCCAGACTAGTTACAATATTAAAAGATATGATAAAAGGCAGATATAAGAAAATCTGAAATAGAAATCTGTTATTTGTCAATGTACATAAATTTATTTACAGTTCAGATTGAGTAGATATCTAAGATGAATATTCCAGAATGTTTATAAGTTAATAAAGTTAAAGGTCACTGTTGGAGAAACCAGATACAATAATGATGAAGAGAAATGAATCAGCAGATCATTCATGAAGCATAAGCAAACACTTATCTGTAGCAATGAAATGAAGATTCAAAAGGAACCAGTTATATGATATTCTTAGGCATTTGTTCTGAAATACAGAACCATTGAAGAATTTCAACATGAAAGTAGTAAACAGTCATTACTTTTATAAAAATCACCAACAATAAAGATTTTTAGCATTCATGCAGGTCAATAAGAGTATATGTCAGCAGCAATCTTTGTTAATAACATCTTCCATAGCATTAAAAAATTTACTTATATATATAAAAAATATATATAATAATCACACACACATACATATGTATGAAATTAAACACATGTGTTTACTGCACCCTGGTTAAATACAAGCTTACTTAGGATGGAAAACATGACTCTTAGTTGACACAGAACCTTTTATAGGGTATGGTATCAGCAGTTATGTCTTCATTTGATGGGTTGCTTCAGATTTGTGGTGGTGGTAGGTGCAGGATACATTATGTGGTATATTGTTTCAAATAGAAAATATTTTGCCTAAGTTTTGTGGATGTTGCTACCCTTCAGAAACATTCAATTTCACTAATTTCTATTTTATTCTTTTTTTTTCCTAGAAACTAAGCAAACGTTAATTATAGACATCTCAGTCAGAAAGAAGATGAATTGACTTTCTCTGCTTCTACATATCAGTATCTAGGTGATAAAATAAAGTGATTTTCCCTCAGTCTCTGTTAAAGAGGATTATTTTGTAGAAGTCTAAAGCTACTGAGAAATTGGTACTGTTTATTGCTGTCTCTAATGGAAATTACATTTTATGGGGAATTGAGATTGATTACTCTTATCTTGACAAGTGAAGATTGAGGGCATATACTATAGGATAGTGTTGTTTCAATAGCAACAGGAAAATGTTTAATACCTGTTTACTAGGGTTTTCAGCTCAGCATTATAGAAGGGAATCTATTTAATGCAACCATTTTTAATTCTACATTTGTGTAAAGGTTTTTGGAGAGTTGTTACATTTATATTAATTTGTTTTCTGAAGGAAACATAAAACCTAACTATATTGATTTTTAAAAAATCTAATTTGAAAAATTCTCTGTCATGAGTACTGAGAAAGAGAAAACAGACATAGAATGAAGTTTTAAAGCACAATTATCATGAAATTTTAATCATTTATCTCCCCCACATCAACTATAGAAAAAAGTGTGAAATTTTAATGTCATTAATCTAAGCCACATTTATTTACTAACTTTAAAACTAAATTCTTTAAAATTAGCAATAAAATATATTTTAATAAAAATATTTTTGCTTTATAGCACCTACCATTTATGACATTCACATCTAGTTACATTATAACTTACTTGTTTCTGTAACACCAAATGAGTACTATTGAATTATTATGTTAATAATTTTATAATATATTTAAATTATGTTTTAATTGACTTGTGTCAACAACCTAACATTGTAAATGTAATCTTTTACTGAACTTTTAATGTATTCTGAAATCAGAATCTAAGTGTTAGAAAGCTGTGCAATTGTATAAACACATAATGAGTATTACAATTGCTTAATTTCATTATATCTTATATTATGTAAAAGATACTTATGAAATAAAATTTGAAGAATACAATTGTTACAAAATATGATGAGTGAATGGAGCTTCTGCATAGGCAAAGGGGAACAATATTTTCATATTATTAAAGATATATTTCTGTTAACTGATAAAATATTTTTTTAAAAAAAATCATTGTGCCAAGATAATAAATACACTTAAAACAAATAAATACACAATTTGTAGCCATAGATTAATTTCCAAATATTATTTATACTTGCACTCAAGTTGATGGGTAATATATAATAGGCATTAAATTTTGAAAACAGGGTAAAGTATGCTTGAAGCATGAAACAAAGAGGTGACTTAGTGGGCCCCATACATCAGCAAGGAAGCTAGCCTCCTAAGGGAATAAAAATAAGCTTCAGTGTGGTGGGTCAAGATTGCTTCAGGAAAGAGAGGGAAAGTGTGTCCTTGTTCCTAATTTATAATTTTACCCAAAGCAAAGTTCCACCTGAAATAGCAGTATGCCTTCATTCTAATCCAAATAGAACAAGTTATGTATAGCATTTACCTACAGAACAAGATCGGCTCATTAGTTGTCTGTGAATGTGCTTTACCAATGTTGAGCACATAATACCATAAAACAAACAGGATCTGTGGGGAATAATTCAGTTTAGTGGCAATTTATCTGAAAGATCAATGTACAAATCTCTTTGAATTTAAATTATTGACTATCTTAGGTTATTAAATATTTACACAATGTCTGAAAGATACAATTCACTGACCATTAATATTATTCAAATTAGAAAACTTCATTTATCAATACAATATTTTAGATTTATAAATGATTTATATGTGAAGCATGTGACAATTTTTTAAATAAAAATACTGTTATAGTTCATTATAGAAAAAAATTTAAATCACAATTTATTTAGGAGTATATTATTGAATAACATATTTATTAAAATTAGGTTTGTGATGTAGAGAAGGAAGAAAAGTAACTGTATAAATGTCTCAATTCATTCAGTTCCAAAAAGCAGTTGTGAAATGCTTTTATTCTTATTTAATTGTAATTAAAAATAAGAAACTTCAATTTTTGTATCATGGTTTTCAATAATTATATATTTTACATTGTAATTTCAAGGGGGAAGACTACATTAGCAAAGCAATGGTATAGCTGCTAATACACTTTATTTTTGCTATTTTTTTAATTTTTGAGATTATAATTACATTTCTCTCAACTCTATTCTTTCTCCAATCATTCTTTTATACCCCATTAATCTCTTTCAAATTCATGACCATCACTTGTTTTATATATATATGTAGAGGGATTATGTTATTCTATTGTAAATAATTGTCCCACCCACTGGTTTAATAAAAGCATTGATTGGCCAAAGGCAGACAGGAAGTATGGGCAGGGCTACCAGACTAAGAAAACTCTGGGAACAGAAAGAACAAATCAGAAATGTCACAGAGACTCCAGAGTTGCCAGACAAGCCAGAAGTTTCAGAGGACAACTATGCGCTCTGAGAAAAGGTACTGAGCCCCATGGTTAAACAGGGTAAGAATCATGGATTAGTTTAAAGGTAAAGATTTAGCAAGTTATATGCCTGGGCCTTAGGCCGATCAGCCTAAAATTAATGTAAGCATCTGTGTGTCTCTGTGGGACTGTGGGCCTGCAGGTCTAAACCTTGAAGCTAGCCTGAAAGTCCAGGCCAGAAACCTCTTATCACACACACACACACACACACACACACACACACACACACACACACACACATTGTGTGTGTGTGTGTATTTATATGTATATACATCTACATGCATATAAATTAACTTTAACATAAAATGTTAATCTCACTACTAACATAGAAGTACAGAAAAATTATTCATTGAATGAAAGCATGCACAATTACTAATTGAAAACTCTTTTTTTCAGATGTTATTTCACACCCAATAGCATTCTTAAGTAATGACATTAAGTGTGTATAAAATTAGAATTCTATGATGAGAAGTCAATTTGCAATTTGAATAAGAGTGCTAGATTTTATGGAATTGGGCATCTCATCCTTCATTCTTTTTATTCCCATTACAAATGCAGAACGTGATAACTCCTGCCTCATTTTATGAATCTGAATAAATGTAGTATTAACCCTGTAGTTCTACAGATTTGACTGTTTCCATCATCACTGCCAATGATTATTTGACTCAGAGGATTAAGTATATTCCTATCAGTCAGCTCTAAGCTGTACTTTGTGAATACATTAACCCTTTGACCTTTCTTACTGATCCAGGGATATAGTTGTTAAGTTGCAGATTGGGCATGATTCTTTCTGTCTTTAATGTTTTCAAAGAATTTTAATAATTTCACACTGAGTCTAAAGTAACTGGAGATAAAAACTGTTTCAAGATATATGAACCAAAAGATGTGGAAAGGATGACTAATACATTCACATTAACAATAATTTTATCACTCCTATTTATAATGATTCCTAAGAACATTTGTTAATTACAATGTCCTGGGATTTGAAGTTCACATCAAAAATAAGAATTTTAATAAAATTTGCATAGCTCTAATAAATAGCAAGAGTGCAAATGTTGTTTATTTTCTCATGCAGTGAGCTATTTCAATTGAAAGAAAAGGTTGTATCAAAGATCTAGTATTTTCTGCAAGCATGAGAAATTAATAAATTCCTTGAGAGAACAAAAAAGTGGCTTTATGGTTTAAGACTAGTTTTGGCAGATAATTTATTCTTATACTTACGGTGTCTGTCTTTTGTCAAATGATGACATAAAAGTCAGTATTGTCTTTATAAATACCTCAGAGTGCGCTGACTCCTACACAATGCTTAGTACATACGTCATGGTTGTTTCCCAAGAGACCAATCTTTCCTTTTCCGTTTGCAATCTGCCCCATCTACCCAACTTCTCCCTGCTCATAACTTCTGAAATCTATCTTTAGAGCTGCCATTTTATAGTTATTTTCTTTGTGTCCCTGCAATATAGAACATTCACTTTAAAATAAAAAGAATGTGCACTCTTAATTTTGACAGTGGATTCAAAGCAATTTCTAATCAGGAACTATGTAATATGCCTCAGCTGTTGTACCAATTCAAACTTTAATACTTTAAAAAGTATTTTTGGCAATGTAATATATGCACACAAGGCTCTCAGATCATATTGTCTACCTATTACTCTCGTTTCCTCTCCTTGCTCTGTAGAAATTCTGCTTCTTTCCAACTACCCCCTCCTACCTGCATATCACGTGTGTATGTGTGAGTGCACACCCACATGTGTAAAATTTGAAAGGAAGAAAGAATCACTATACTTGATAAGGTTAAAATTACTGTGGCCTGAATAACTTACTATGATTATACTACAATGTACTGATATAATAAAACCTAACTCAAAATTTCCATTTGTTTTCATACATGCCTTTACCTATTCAGAGTTATCTCTTGTCCTAGTAACTCTCCTTCAAACCATGATTTATTATCCTCTTGATGTTATGTGGGAGAAAATATTCTAATATAATCCTTTGTTATATATATATATATACATATATATATATGTCTGTGTGTGTATCATATATATGATACAGAAAGCAATTATGTAAAAATTGCAGAATAAATTATTGTAAACCATAGTGCTAAAAATTTACAATTTTGCTAATTTTGATAAAAGTTTCAATGTTATTTATTTATTTTTATTTTTAAAAATGAAAACAAAATATAATAATATACTTCATAAATGAGATAAGGCAATATTCAAATTAGAAATATTTGATTTCAATCAATTTTAAAATTAATTCAAAATTGTTACAGGTTGATTAGTTTTCCTATCCAAAAATAAAATATAGAATGTTTTCTTTAATACATTTCTTTGCATTGTATAAATAAGGTGAATCATAAGGTTTCATTTTTTCTTATTACTCTATTTAAACATTTGACTAATGCTGAGTATATACTAACTTGTCATCACTGATATATTTCAGTGATTTTTAAAAAATTTCATTAGAAATATCAAGTTTAATCAAAAATAATTTTATAAATATTTTTGCTATTTTTAAATGTAAAATTCTCTTTAGCTCTGTTGTGTAGTATGAATTTTCTAGTCCAGACTAGCCCCAAGATCTAGATCAGCTATCCCAAATATATGGCCCAAAGCTGCTTGGTCACAAATAATCACACAAAGTCTTATATTACTTTCATGCTGTTGTATCTGTGGCTCAAGCTTTTTGCTTGCTAGCTCACTCATCATAACTCAACCCATTTCCATTAATCTGTCTTGCCATGTGGCTTATGGCTGATGTAAATTCCTTTACATATTGCTCCTTGGGCAGCTGGATCACCTCTCCCTTGATTCTGCTCTCCTCCTTTATCTATGCAGTGGAGCACAACCTTGCCAGCAAGGACGACACGACATCAGGCTCTTCTTTCAGCAGTTTATTCAGGACCTTGAAACAGAGCTTCTCCTGCTGGGGAAAACCTGCTCCCAGCTAAATACCTTCTGGACTGCCAATCACGAGACGCCACGTGGGCCATGCCAATAGATCCAGGTGCACGGAAGCAAGCCACACCTGGAAGCAAGCCATGAGCTTAGCCTTAGCCAAATAAGGAGTTGTTTATCTCAGAGAGCACTCACCATCGGGAAGGTGGAAGGCGAAAGCCAGCACCATCTCTAAGTTGCAGCCATGCAGCTCTCTACACTATGCTCTGATTTCCCCCTGCTTCTAAAATGCCTTGTTATAGGGGTATTGTATTGTTTCATTGTAAATAATTGTTCCACCCACTGGTTTAATAAAAAGTGCTGATTGGCCAAAGGAAGGTAGGAAGTGTGGACAGAGCTACCAGACTAAGAAAAACTCTGAGAACAGCACGTACAGAGCAGAATGCCAGAGAGAACCAGGAAGAAACAGAGGACAACTATGATGCTCTAAAGAAAGGTACCCAGCCACATGGCTGAACAGGATAAGAGTAATGGGTTAGATGAAGGATAGAGAGCCAGCAAGTGATATGCCTGGGCCTGAGGCTGATCAGCCTAAAACTAATAAAAGCATCTGTATGTCTCTGTGTGTCTCTGTGGGACTGAGGGTCTGTGGGTCCTAAACCTTGAGGTTAGGCCCAAAAGTCCAGGCCAGAAACCTCTTACAATAAATGGCAGCTCAACATGGGGCAAATATGCCCAAATAAAGACACAGAAAGCTTAAAAATGGTCTAGAGCCCAAAGTAGCCTCTGAATTGTGTGTCTCATATGAGCCATGGTACAGAGACGCCCTGCTGAAGCACATGGGCTTGAGCTAAAATGGCAGCATTTGGAGTGCAGTTTAAGGTGTAAAATGGCTTGTTCCTGAAGTCTCACAGGACCCTCAATATAAGGAAAAGGTTATAAATGATTTATTTAAGGTTTACATTCATAAGGAGAAAAAGGGGACCGATTCAAACCATCTCAGCTTGTTCTGCCAAAGTTCAGAGGTCACATTTCTTTGGAACCTGCATGCCCAGTTTTAACAGCATACTGTCAAGCAGTCAATATAAGAACAGGTTCACTTCTAGTGGCTAACTGATGCCACAAAGAAACTAATCTCCATATGGAGTTTCTTGGTACAGGGTGAACATAGGTCCAGACCCACAGACCTGTCACCCCATACCCCTTAGCTGCCTGCAGCTGCTCAGGCTCCTAGAAATGAATCAGACACTTATATTAAGTTCATGCTGTTTGCCCTATGGCTTAGGCACATTGCTAGATATTTTGTACATCTTAACTCAGCCCACTTTCACTAATCTGTTTGCCACGTGGCCTGTGGCTCACCTGTGTTCCTCACATGTTGCTCATTTGGGCTTCAGGCTTGGTCTGTCTGACTCTGCCCTGCTTCTCCTACCTATGCTCTGATTTCTCCTCCTACTTTTTCTATGGTGCCTGTTATGGGCCAAAACAGCTCTTTTTTAAAGATTGATATTCACAGCATACAGAAAGACATTCCCACATCACTCTTTCTATGAAGCTACAGTAATCCTAAAACTCAAATTATACAAAGATGAAACAAATAAAGAAAATTACAGAGCAATCTTTCTCATTAACATTGATGAAAAATGCTCAATAAAATATGAGCAAACTGAATCAAAAAAAATAAAAGATTATCTACTATGATCAAGTAGGCTTCATCTCAGAAATGCAGATAGTACTCATATGAAGATCTCTCAATATCATTGACCATATAAACAAATTAAAAAAAAAAAAACAACAATACATGTTCATTTCATTAGATGTTGAAAAAAACTTTGAAAGTATCCAATATCACTTCATGATAAAAGTCATGAGATCAGAGATACAAAGGACATACATATATGATGATATATTTAATAAAATTAGTCTATAATATCAGAGTACAGAGCCATCTCTCCAGCCTTTTTTTGGTTTTGTTTTTTCAAGACAGGATTTTCTGTGTAACAGTCCTGGCTTTCCTGGAACTAGCTATGTACCTTGAACTCACAGAGGTCCTCCTGCCTCTGCCTCACAAGTGCTGGGGCTAACTTCATGTGTCACCACTGCCAGAATTACCACTTGTTTATCCCGAGTCATGGAATTAAAGGCATGGGTCTCGACTCTCTGATCTTCATTGTTTGACTATGGATGATTTTGTCTTCTAATATTCCAGACTGATTTTTATTAAATATACACTATATCACCACATAGCTAAATATAATAAAAGAAATATATAGGAAGCCAACAGCCAACATCAAATTAAATGGAGAAAAACTCAAAGTGATTCAACTAAATTCAGGAAAAAGACAAGGCTGCCCACTCTCTCCATATCTATTCAGTATAGTAGAGTTCTAGCTAGAGAAATAAGACAACAAAAGGGGATCAAGGGAATAAAAATTGAAAAAGAAGAAAAAACTTTCTCTATTTGTAGGTGGTATGACATTGTACATAAGTGACCCCAGACAGAAAGTGTGTCAGAGAACTTCGTGCCTAATAAACACTTTCCACAATATGTCAAGACACAATATTAACTAAAAAAAAATCAGTAACATTCCTATATACAAATGATAAATGGGGTGAGAAAGAAATCAGAAATACAACAGTCTTTATAATAGCACAAATAATATAAAATAATTTTGGGTAATTCTATAAAAACAAGTGATAGACTTGTATATCAAAGCTTTATATCTATGAGGAAAAAGAATATGTCAAAAAATGGAAAGATTTCCCATTGTTTTAGGTGGGTAGGATTCACATACTAAAACTGTCAATCTTACCAAGAACAATCTATAGATTAAATATAATACCCATCAAAATCCCAACACAATCTTTCACAGACCTCAAAAGAACAATACTTAAACTCATAAGGAAAAACAAAACACCCCGGCTAACTGTAAACAAGATTCTGTACAATGAAGAAACCTTTTGGAGGCATCATCATCCTGACTTCCAGTTCTACTAGATTATCATAGCAGTAAAACCAGCTCAGTATTGGCATTAAAACAGACTAGAGGATTAATGGAGTTGAACTAAAGATTCAGACATTAATCCTACAAACACCTGATTTTTGGCAAAAAAGTCAAAATTGTACAGTAAAAACAGAAACATCTTCACCAAATGGTGCCACCATAACTGGATGGTGGCATGTAGAAGCATATTGAGCCTTATCTATTGTCCTGCACAAAACTCAAGTTCTAATGGTTCAAAGACCTCAATACAAATCTAGTTACACTGAACCCTAGAGAAGAGAAAGTAGGAAGTAGTCTTGAACAATTGGCACAGGAAACTACTTTCTGAACATAACACCAGTAGAACAGACACTAAGATCAACAAATTATTAAGTAGGGACTCCTGAAATTGACAGCCTTCTGTATGGGAAATAACAAATTCAACAAAGTAAAACAGCAACCTACAGAATGCAAAAAATATTTTTACCAAACTCACACCTGACAGTTGACCTCCAAAATATATAAAGAACTCAAGAAATTAGAGACTATAATACCAAATAATTCAATTTAAAATTAGTACAAGTCTAAATAGAGTTCTCAATAGAAGAATCATAATTGGTCAAGGGATCCTTATGAATTTCTCGACATCCTTAGTCATCAGGGAAATGCGAATGAAAATTACTTGGAAATAACATCTTACACCTGTCAGAATGACTAAGATCAGAAATACAGGTGACAGCCTATACTGCAGGGGATGTGAAGTAAGGGGAACACTCCTTAATTGCTGGTGGGAATGTAAATTTGTACAATCTTTGGAAATTAGTATAACAGTTTCTCAGAAAATTGGGAAGAAATTTACCTATGACCCAGCAATAACTCTCCTGACCATATATCTAAAAGATGCACATTAATACCACAGAGATATTGGCTCAACTAAGTTCATAGCAACATTATTTGTAATAGCCAGAACCTAGAAATAACCTAAAAATGGATAAAGAAATGTAGTACATTTACATAATGAACATTACTCAGAGGGGAACAAAAAGAAAAAAGAAAAAGAAAAAGAAAAAAAGGGACATCATGAAATTACAGAGAAAAGAATGGAACTAGAAAATATCGTCCTGTGTGAGGTACCCCAGAACCAGGAAGACAAACAGGGTACTTATGTACTCACTTATAAGTTGATATTAGGTGTAACACAATGTGTAACCAAGATACAATCCACAAATCCAGAAAAGCTAGGTTACAAGGAATACCATGAGAGACATATGGATTGCTATGGGAGGGGAAATAGATGATAACTCCTAGGTAATCTGGGGGTGGGAGGTATGAGGGATGGGAAAATGTGGGATCAGGATGGTCAAGTTGGGAAAGTGATGGAGAGGGGAGAGCAATGAAAGAGACATCTTTATAGAGGGGGCCAATATGGGGTAACAAAATCCTGGTGGAGGGGTATTCCCAGGAATGCACATGAATGACCCCAGCTTGTTACAGTAAGGTTTTTTTGGTCCCAGATGGCCAGAGGTCCAGACACGCAGTCCTGCAGCCCCAGACCCCTTAGTTGCCCGCAGCTGATCAGGCCCACAAAATGACTCAGACACTTATATTAACTTCATGCTGTTTGGTGTACAGCTCAGGCACATTGCTAGCTTGCTCTTTCATCTTAACTCAACCCATTCTCATTAATCTGTCTGCCATGTGGCCCGTGGGTCACCTGTGTTCCTTACATGCTTCTTCTTGGGCTGGCTCAGTCTGTCTCTGAATCTGCCCTACATTTCCTACCTTCTGATTCCTCCTCCTACTTTTTCTGTGGTGCCTGTCATAGACCAAAACAGCTCCTTTATTTAGAGATTGATATTCACAGCATAAAAAAAGATATTCCCACATCACCAGCTAATACTCCTAGAAATAGTGGAGAGAGTGCCTGAACTGGCCTTCTCCTGTATCAGATTGGTGACTATCCTAATTGCCAGGACAAAACCTTCATCCACTAACTGATAGAAGAAGATACAGAGATTCACAATCAAGAACTGAGCTCAAGGAGTAAATTAGAAGAGAGGAAGGAGGGATTATATGAGCACTGGGGTCAAGATCATGACATGTTAACCACCGGAATAGCTGAGTTGAGTTTGTGAGAGTTCATGGACTCTAGACTGACAGGGATCCTGCATGAACAGACCTATGCTCTCTGCATGTGGGTAATAGTTTTGTAGCTTGTTCTGTTTGTGACCTCTAGCTGTGAGACCAAGATTTGTACCTTGCTCATGATCTGGCATTGTTCAAACTATTCCTTATAGTGTGATGCCTTGCCCAGCCTTGATGCAGTGGGGAGGAGCTTGTTCCTGCCTCTGCTTGGTGTGCCATGCTTTGGTGAATCCCAGGAAAGACCTTAGCCTTTCTGAGGACTGGTTTGAAAATTAGAAAGGATTTGAAGGAGGGAATGGGATGGGGGGATTCTAGTTGTGTAAAATAAAATTAAATATTAATAAAAAGGAAAATAAGAAAAGACTGTAAATTCTAGCCAATTACATAATTTCCATATTTATTATTATATTTAAAAGTTAGTCAGATTTTGTAAATCCTCACTTGAATTAGGAAGGAAAAATATGTGCAGTCTTTAAATGTGAATAAATTAGTCTTCTAATATAGTAGTTATCACTAAAATCACTATGGGAAATTAAGTTTCTATTTTATTGACAATTTTGTTCATTAGTTGAATTTTGTAAAATATTCACAGCTTTAGGATCCAGTGGGGTCAAGGAAACCACAAAAATAATCAAACAAACAAACACCCCCTGCCTCACAGAACCAACTACCTAGGTTCATAAGGACTCATAGAAATTGAACTCGTAACCAGGGAGCCTGCCTAGAAGTTATATTTTCTTTGAAATTCAGTCTATTTAAAGATTAGCATTAAAGAAAGCTAAATTTATTTATAGAACATTACTTATTTAGTGACAAAAAGGGATGCTATCTCTCAAAACATAAACTAGAACCTAATGTTTCTTCCAGAAACAAGAATAGAAAATATCCATTAGAGAATATATATTCTAAAATTGTAAACACAAGATTCAGGAATAAATATGAAGCCAATACTTAAATGTATAAAGTTCTATTACTAACTATTATAATACTAGATCTTATGAGAACAAAAATATTAACACTGAGACTCAAGTAAAACATCTATCAATTTAAAATATTTAGACAATTGTTTTATTTATTTTTAATAAGAATAAAAAAATGACTAGAGGCTGAAAATGACAAAACAAATAATTGTATATAAAAGCTTCAAAGTCATAGAATTATGTTCTTTAATAAATTTCATGAAAGTTACTACTATAAATTATCTGTATAAATATGGTTGTGTATTTTAAAATCTTTTTGAATAAACATATGGAACATTTTATTTTATTAAGAATATGAGTTCATTTCTTCACATTTTTTCTTGGAGAATTTATTTCTTTCCAGATTATAAATTAAGTTAGAATGATTAATATTAACTTTTAAAATGTAGCAAAAGATATTAATTTAAAATCACAAGAGCAGTTTACAGAAAAATAGATAATAAAATGATACATAGATATAACTTAATTTCAGCTGCATTTTCTGGATGTTTATAAAAATTTTCACAGGCAGATCTGCTTGTGTATGCCACATTCACAGCAGAAAATGCATCATGGAGTAACATGGGAAGGAGATGCCCAGAGCTTTAGGACTGCAAACTGGCATTGTTCTGCCTGGCTTCTATATAAACAAAGTAAAGCTCTAGTAAATTCTGGAACTTGCAGCTTTCCTGAAAAGCTAATTAGTACCGCTTCTCCCTTGGTTAATTTTACTTTCTTCATATAGTCAAAGGTAGTTTGGTATGTCAATGGGAATGATGTTTCTTAGAACACATTTGTCTTATTTGAATATGCAGTTGCAAACCTCATTCTGTACAACACTGAGGCAATAGAACAAAGCCATTTGGTCTTGAACAGTAGTTATTTCTGCTTGTGGAGTTTACTCAGTCCCATGAGAATTTTCTGAAAAATAATGCTAAGCAAACATCTTCATATTTTTGTAGGATTCCTATTGTTAGTTTCGAGAAACTCAACTTGTAAAGAAAGATTCCAAGAGACGCTCTCTCATGTAAAAAGCAAAGGGCTAGTTTATTTACCAGGCAGCATGAGGCTCTTTGTCACAAAGGAACAGAGGGCCCTGAACTGAAATTGAGCAGGCTTTTTATAAGATGTAAAGAACAAAGAAATTTAAATATAAGTCACAGGAGTAGCCTTGTGTAGGAAACAGACAAGGTTTTGCTGAGAACAGGGTGGTCATAGCAACTTTGTGGTTCTTCCAAGAACAGGGTGGTCATGACATTTTTAAGAATGGTGTAGTCATAACATTTCTAACAGCAGGGTGGTCATAACTTTCTTTTGAAACCTTGGGCACATTCTTTTGCTTATCAGAAAAAGGGGGTTCATGAACAGTAACAAACTTTCTTTTGCATAAATTCTTTCTTAACACTATTACCTGGTTAAACTGGCTCTGACTTAAAAAGGGAACATCAACTGCTAAAAGACATTGGGTAATAGAGAAATCTTCCGAGATAAATCAACTCATATACTTCAAGGATGTGTTGACTTAAGAATGGAAGACAGGATATGTGCTTCAATTGGGTAGAGGTTTTGCTTTTGTTTCAATAGGAAAAGAAAAGATATGGGTACCGACAAAATTAATAAAGGTCCGCTTCGAAAAGGATTGCTCATCTCTGATATGACAAATAGATACATGGTAAGGAAAACACACTTAACAAGCCTGGGCCAGTGTCTCAATTTTGTATTTACAGGAAAATGGATACAACTGTCTTTAAGAAATTGACTGGACATTGAATGATTAATCATCTGCAATGGAAGAGAGATCAATGATGAAGGAATATAGACAATGGACTATGAGACCAACTGATACAAATATGCACTACTGGGTAATCTCTCAATTTTTACTGCTTTAGATCTTGCATCTATACCTCAAAAAAATTTTTGTGGTCCTAATCTTGGATTTGGATTGGGAGCAAGCAGCTTTCTCCCTCTCTAAAACCAAGCATATTGGTAAAGAAAAATGTGAGAAATTCTGTCTCATATCAGAAAAGCTACCTGGTGTGGGACAGAAGACAGAACGTTTAGGGACTAATATTATTGTGACTTCATCTTGAACCTTGTTTCTCTCTGTATCTGTACCTTCCAAACATCCTGTCTGCATACAATCTTCTGAAGTCATAAAGGATATAAATATCTTCTTTGAGTAGCAACAATGCTTATGTTTTCCATTTTAAATAACATTTCCTCCTATCACCTATCTACAAAGAATCTGGAACTGAGATGGGGTCCCCACTGCAACATCTTCTACTAGTGAAACAAGAATAAAAGGGAGAGTATGAGAGAGAGAGAAAGAGACAGGCAGACAGACAGGCAGAGGCAGAAATAGAGAAATCAAGAACCTGGTGCACACCAATCAATGACTGTTTTTAGAAAATAGATTATTTAAAAACGGTTGCAAGATAGCTCTCTATGATTATCCTTCAGGTCACATTTATAATTAGAATTCCAAATGTAGTTAACCACCATTATGAGAATGATTATAGATGTTTATAGGTCAGTCCATTAGGATCTAACCATTGTTTTAGCTTTTACAGGATCCCAAAGAGATGCCATTGTCCTTAAGTCAGCAGGAAGCAACCTTATGAAAGACTATGACCCCTTTCCCAATAAGTTTTGTGCTCTAAGGGTTGTGAGTAATTATTATTCTGATAGAATAGTTATAAATTAAAATCGAGTTGAGGACAGAACAATAATATAGCCTCAAGGATTTCTTTTGAAGAAAGGAAAGGAGATAGATGCAATAGATTAAGGTAGATTCTTCTACCTACCTATAAACAATTTTAGCTGAATATATGGGATAAGCTAAAGACAATTTGCACTGGCATAGATATTTGTATATTGACACAAATGTGAAATCATTTTATATGTTTAATTGAGATAATTTGTACATTGGTACAAAGTTTAATCTGAAATTGCTTTACATAACCAAAGCAACTTGTACATCTATATAAAACTGAATCTGTAACTGTTATGTAAAATTGAATATGTAATTGCTATATTTTATTTATGCTTCTACCTCTGTTGAAAATATTTGCACATTATTGTCACATTCACTATGTAATTACTACCTCCATTTAACTATACTAGATATGATGTATGATTGCACTAGTTATGATATATGCACAAGATGTTTTATATACCTCTGTTTGGATGATATATTTGAATATACATGTCTAAAATACTGTGGTCACTTTACATGGTATAAGTACCCCTGGCTAATGTTTGATAGTCATACTAAAAGTCACTGTTCAGAGATTATACACCCCTTATATAGGTATTCTAATTTTTGGAACAGGATTTAATCCTTAAGACAATAAAATCTGCATTCAACATTACTTAAGGTGCCATGTCACAGTCATCTCAGATACTAGAATCTTAGAATATCATAGATAGAGAGGAATCTTCAACCATTTCATAGACCCAGAGAATATGGCATTTAACATTTGGAATTTGGCCTCAAGAGACGCGACGACTCCTGGTGTCACTGCTCCCTTCACGAGATGGTGTTGAGCATTGAGGATACTTCTTTGGAGTTTGTCCTTTTGGCAGAGAATGGCTGGTTGGATAAAGAATTGTCCTTACCTTGGTTTCTGACAGTACACACATAATGTCCAAGCTGGATGAACAAGTTGATGGATGGAGACTGATGAAACCTGCCTGGACAGGATAAGACAGTCCCTCCAAAATTGCCCTGCTTGTGATAAGATCTCTCAGATACCATAAGCCTGTAGCTAATATGATGGATGCTCCAATGGCACAGAAAACCAGAGGTGATTGTCCAGGTAGCTGTGTTGCTGTCCTCTCCCAAATTTTGGAAGCCACTACTTCCATATACTTCTGACTTTCAGGTGATACATCTTCCTTCTCAGGTCTTGAAAGGGTTGAAGAAGATATTTAAGGTTACTACCCTATTATCCCTTAGCAAGGAACATTTAGGTATTGAATTTTCACTTTCCCAGATGAACCTTTGAAGTAATTTATACACCCTACCATCTTCCTATATTCTAGAAATACATGATGTACTTTATATGTGTTAGGTTTTGGTTGTAATTTGTGCATTATCCTCTAATAGATACTACCTCATAATAATTCCTATTGTATATAGTCTTAGTTTAGAACCTTCTTAGTTAGAAAAAAGGGAGAGATGTGGTGGGATTCAGGTGTCAGCTGATAAGATCAGGGTCCTGGGCTCCTGAAGGAGGAGTGGCCAACTGATGTGGGAATGCCTTTCTGTATGCTGTGAATCTCAATCTTTAAATAAAGGAGCTGTTTTGGGTCATGACAGGCACCATAGAAGAAGTAGGAGGAGGAATAAGAATAGGTAGGAAAAGAAGGGTGGAGTCAGAAGCAGACCGAGCCGAAGCCACCCAAGGAACAACATGTAGGAACACAGGTGAGCCACGGGCCACATGGCAGACAGATTAATAGCAATGGGTTGATTTAAGATGTAAGAGCAAGCTAGCAATGTGCCTGAGCCATAGGCCAAACAGCATGAAGCTAATATAAGCATCTGAGTCATTTCTGGGGGCCTGAGCGGCAGACAGCGGTGGCTGGGCGGCTAAGGGGTCTGGCACAACAGGTCTGTGGGTCTTGGACCTCTAGCCGCCTGGGACTGAGAAACCCCACTACTACAGCCAACCTCATTGATAAGGGGCTACTGGGACTCTGGGAAGGCCCATTTCCTGGTTCTGGACTGTTGGAGAGACTGGTTTGGCATCCATCGTCCATTGCTCGGTACTCCAGTCCCTGTTCAGGTACCACTATAAGCTGATACTTGTATCATGAGTGTTGGTTTATATTTTAATAAATATAATAGTTATTTAATAAATAAATCTTGGATTGGTGCATTTTAAGAGAAACTCCACCTACACATAAGTCACGGGAGTAGGCTTGTGTAGGAAGCAGATAAGGTTTTTCTGAGAACAGGGTGTTCATAGCAACTTTGTGGTTCTTCCAAGAACAGGGTGGTCATGACATTTTTAAGAACAGCGTAGTCATAGCATTTCTAACAGAAGGGTGGTCATAACTTTCTTTTGGAACCTTGGGCACATTCTTTTGCTTATCAGAAAAAGGGGGTGAACAGTAGCAAACTTTCTTTTGCATAAATTCTTTCTTAACACTATTACCTGGTTAAACTGGCTCTGACCTATGTTTGCAAGTGTGGAGTTAAAACTGTTGGTGACCTTTGCATTGTAAGTCTCTGCAATCACTTTTTCTCCACTGTTTTTATCAGCCCTGTAATAAGTGTCTAAAGGTTTGTTTTCGCCTTGTCATAATCATCTTGCACAGCTTTACACTTATTGTAGCATTACAGATTGTATGACAATTGTCCGTAAAGCTAGCTAGTTAGTTTGCTGACTGTCACTACCTACGGTCTTCATGGCCTTAGCTCTGTCTCACCTATACTATAATATGCCTTTTCATAGAAGAGAGAGACATCAGCTAACAGTTCTGTGAGCACTATGATAGTGAAGCGTTCTTCGAAGCTTCCATTCTATTTAAGTGGTTCCAATTTATGGCATAGGGCATTACATCATCTTTGTTCATCTGAAATATCTTATTTGCAGGCTTGAGTGCTCTGCTCTGTAAATACACTGTTCTGCCCATAACTGTTTATTTCAGTTAACTCCACAAGTCAGACACCAACAGCTCTCCTGCTGATGCTGGCCATCTGGGATGAGGTAACAGCTCAAATTAACAATTTTAAACTGAGATGCCATGGATATCTGATGGTAACATTCTGTAATTAGTGCTATGACAAAATAAGTTTCAAATGAGGACAGAGAGGATAATGGGAGAGGAATCAGACATCGGAATATCTCTCCTGTCCTTCAGAAACACTTATGTTTAGAGTAAAAAAAAGTGGTGCAAAGTTGGTACAGACTGCTAAAGGAAGTGTGATTGCTTTTTATTCACTTGCAGAATGAGCATAGTGTATTCGTGGAAAAACTTCAAGGAAACTCCTGTGAATAACTGACGGATACTGGCTGATATCAAAAAGCAGAGAGAAATTAAAGCATGAACTAGGTACATTATCTGAATTAGTAACTGCGTGTAGCCAAATAGGCAGTATAGTTGAGGAATTAGTACACAGTAACCAGTAGTGTTAAGACCCTCTCCCTTGTTACTCCTTTGCTTTTGATAGGAGAAGCTGCAAACTGAAGCTCATGGAGGGAGGGAGGAAACTGTTGACTCACAAAGCTTTGGTTGACAAATTGTAAGAGACATTTATACTAACTACAACTTTTTTTTTTTTAATTAGTTACCTGTGGATCCAGAAAAAGAAAAAGAAAAAAAAAACTGAATAAACACTTGTCTCATTGGATAGAATATCTCTAAAGTAGATAATATAGTTCTTTAAAATGCTCCCGATGGCTTCTATCTACTGCTGGATGAAGGGTGGAAAAGGTAACAGAGAAAACAGAGGAGTGGGGACAGGGAGACCTGGAAAGGACAAAGGAGAAAGAGAAAGAAAAGCTGGCAAAGAGCTGTGTCCCAAAAGTTGGATCCAGAAAGGTGCTTCCACAGTGAGAAGGGTCCTGTTACCCGGGAAGAAAGAAGATGGCCGAAAGGAGTGAAGGAGTTAAAAAAAAACCAACAACACCTGCATGAGCTTCCTCAGAATTGGAGGTCGATAAAGATGAAAAGTTTTATTCCCAAAGGCCTGGCTGTGCGGCATGGGTGTCTTCCATTACAAGTCGCATAATTTCCTCAAGACACAAGGAACTGGCTGGACTTAGGCACTGAAAGAGAAACAGGAGAAAGAACATGATGGAAAGTATGGGGTGACAGTGGTTGGTGTTTAGAATGTCTTTCTTGTGAAATAGATGTGACTTGATGTCAGCAAAGTTAGAAGCATTAGAAAACTTTAAGTAGAGGAATTCTTCGCTCCTCATAAATGATTTATATATACATATATATATATGTATATATATATAATTTTCATCAAAAAATGTCATCTCCATCAATGCATTCCTCTGTTCCCCCTCCCCACCCCTCCCAAGTCCTCCCAGCCAGCCCTCCCTCAGCCTAACCCCTCCCCATCCATCCATTCCCTCTCTCACAATTTCTTGTACTTCAAATGAGAAAGCATCATTGTCCTCAAACTTCCTAATCAGATTTGGCCTACTTCTACCAAATAGCTTTGCACGGAGCCTGACAAGTGATGGGGATAAGTGTTTACTTCCAGTGATGTCTCTTGCAGCCTTTATCTTAATGTGTTGACTCGATCTTTCTTTTCCATGTCTAAAGCGACATACTATGAAAGTTTTCCAGAGATTTAAACAGAAAGTGTTTCTACTGTGTCGACTAGAGGCTGAAGATACATGTTCATATTTGGACATGACCATTAATCATACAGAGACAACCCTGAAAAGCTAAAAGTGGGATCTCCTGAGCATTCTGAGATCTATCATGTGTGGAAAAGGAATCATAGGAAATAACTAGTGTTTTTGGCTTAAAAGGTGAACACACACACACACACACACACACACACACACACCCCCCAACAAATTAAAATTGTTTGACAAATATACAAATATAGACAATAGAAGTAAATATTTATTAATCTTTTATTGTGTAGAATTCTCTTTTGAATGTGTTTTAATGTTCTAACCTATTAATATTTAATAACTCAAAACATTTCTTTCTTGTTTTAGTTTTATGGACAGACAGATTGAAAAGCCTAGAAAGTACTTACAGACCTAAGATTTGTGTTAAAAACCTTATTCTAAATGATGAATTCTTATTTACACATGCTGACTTTTTAAATATTCCCAGGTGTTCTCAGTATCTCCTATTATAATACATTCAAATCATATTGAAAGTCAGTTATGTATTTTATATAAAATTAATTGGCAATATACTTACATACACTCATGGGAATGTGTTGCTATGATTAAAAAACGCAAACAGGATACTAAAGTAATGTTTTATTTTTCTCAAGTCTTTATCATTTTATTTTGATGAGAAATTTTTATATTTCTCTAATAAATTTTGAATAGAAAATACACAGACAAACAGTATTCACTATGATGTATAATAAATCTCCAAAAAGAAAATAAAAAAGCCTGACTACTCCTAATGCTCAGCAGACAGCACTGTTCACCTTTTTTCCTGAGATTTTTTGAATATGTACTCTGGTTACCATTTCCTCAGCTCAAGCCTGTCTACAGTCTTCTGGTAAATAACATTCTGATCTTCTTCTACCAGCCTCTTGCTTTAGATTTCACATGTAAGTCTGGTTTATTCACCTTTTTAGAATGCTGTCCAATTCTTTCCACAATACTGAAGTTAACAGAATTTCCTTCAAAGACTGATTTTTTTTTTTTTTTTTTTATTTCTCAGGTGCACTGATTTCAAATTTTGAGTAAATGCACCGAAGGTACTTATTGATCATATATTAATCTTAATTTAGTTTATTGATTATATATTCGTTATACAATGATGGTTCCATTTTTAGTGTGTTTCCATTTCTCTAAACTAGATGATTTTGCTTTTCTAGTGATGTACAAAATCCTCAATTCAGTGTAACAGACAAACTGGAAGTTGAGAAAAAATAGGTCAGCATATGTTCAATGGTTAGCATATTGTTAATTTTATGATCTAAAGAAATACTAGGAATGCAATTGTCATAATTCACAAAGATGGATTTATGCTGAACAATTACACATTTGGTACACATAAATTCATGTACACACACACACACACAAAATAAAGAAATAAATGTGAAAAAATAATCTCATGGTGAAAACATAAAGTGTACAGAGGAGAGTTTTGTCCAGGGCTTAATAGCTCCAGGTCTTGAAGCTGGATGCTTTTCTGGAACTTGTTCAGAGAGCCCCAATTAAGAGAAAACAGCACACTCACGGATTTTAGTGACATGAAGCTTTATTTTGTTGTTGATAACAGAACAGTTTAAACCTGTGTCCTGGGAAGTTAAGCTTTAAAGTAAATGCCAGTGATATAAAATTCAGAAATGTTCAAAGGCTGGAAGCTTTTCCATGCTTAAAAACATAAAGGATAGTGGTCTTCACCTGCTCTCCTTAAACACAAGGTGAAGAGATGGTCGTATCATGTCTCATCTAGCACAGAATGATTTTTTTTTTTTAACATTGTGCTCCTGTGCTGTACTAAGTATGATATCATTCATTGTACATGACTCCTTGAAAATTGCTTTTAAAAGTTTGTACCAAAAAATGTTCATGAAGGGAACAATTTACTGTCCTTTAGCTATTAAGAAACTGAGAACTGTCACTTCAGGAAATTGGATACTGTACCGTGGAAAACATGTCTTTCTGATGCTTTGTTTAGCAGTTGCCACCTATCATCCATCAGCCTGTGAGCACTGTTCAGTTGCTAAGCTGGACACTTTAAGGACATCCAGATGTTAGAAAAGAGAATACCAAGGTCTTGTGGAATATAGTGGGTCTGAATGAGTTGAAAATGCTGCTATCTACATTAGTGCTTGAAGTTTATGATTGAGCTGGTATGATGAGCTATCTAGTTCTGCAGCCTCGTAGTTTTTTCCATAGTTTCCACTATGGCTACCATGGTTTAAGTTGTGAACACTGGTGACCATATCCTGTAAACTGTATGAAAAAAAAAAGAAAATTATGATCCCTTTTTTTTTCTTTTCCCAGCAATGTTTGCTTATCAAATTTCCGATATGAACTTTATATTAGGCTAAAGATTAGGTTCATGAAATCAAATATTAACCATGAGCTTAAAATGAATTAATTATATACTTTAACATTCACAACAATTAGAAGATGGGACAATATTTTACAAACATATTCAAGTTACAGAGATATATTTGGTTTATGTGGCAGCATCATTCTCTATTCCAAAGTTTTTATTCTAATGTGTCATTCGGGATCGTGGGATTTGAAAGTTTAACTATCCCTTCATAAATTTTATATTTTTTAAAACAGTTTTCCAGGGATTGCTATCACTTTTATTTAGTTAATTATTTTGTTATTTAATTATTCTTCTTTCACACATTACATCCTCACCAGTTTCTCTTCCCTCCATTCTTCCCAGCACCACCGCCTCCCTACAGGAAGAAAAGGGTGTTAAGAGCAGGCAGAGTCAGTGCCGCCCCAACACCATTAGGAGTCCCACAAGAGCACCCAGCTACACAACCACAACACATATGCAGAGCACCTATCTCAGACCTATACAGACTCCATGACTGTTTCTTTAGTGCTTAGTTTACTATGTATTTCATGGGCTTTGGCTTCCTCAACCCCACTGGCTCCTACAATCTTTCCTCCCCTTAATGTCTGAAGTGTGTGACTAGGAAATTCAATGAGTTTTAAATGCTATATAAACATGATTTTGATTTACACTGTTTTAAAATATACAGATAAACTGTGTTAATCTGATATGTGATATGTATATGTGATATATATATATTATATATATATATATATATATATATATATATATATATATATATATATAATCTGTGTATTAGTTTGGATGATTGAAGATCTCAGTTGACTATCAAAGTTAAATTAATTAAAATAAAGTTACATGAGTATCATTATAGTATTATTTTACTACTATGTTGAATACACAGTTAATTTTGCTTTAATCAGCTTATGTATATTTTTATACTTTCAATTAATCTAATAGTTGTATTTACTATTTTTTATATTTCATCTAACAGGTACTGCATTATCCTGTATATATCTGTGTTTAATTTGCCTTTTCTTGTTACCGTCAGACTAGATATTTAAACCAAAAACTCACTAGTTCTTATATATTGCCTACTTCTTTCCTCTGCTTAGTGTGTGTCGAATGTAATGATTTCACAGAGGCAAATATTGTGCCACTTACCTATGCCCCCATTTTGTTGTGGTCCTTCCTCCTCCTCATCTTCCTCCTCCTTCACCTTCCTGAGTATAAAGGTTCCTTTAAGCATTTTTTATGCACATCTCACACATTTTGAGCAATGGTTTTGATATAAATTAGACACAAATTAATTAACTCTCTTATTTCCCCATACTTGTCACTCTGCTGTTTGAACCTATTGCTCCAAAAATTCACCTCTACTCCTCTTTTGTCAGCTACTTCTTTTGTTCCCCCATCTCCTCTCCCTAAACAGATACTACCCAGCTGTACCCACACCTCCTGGTTCCTAGATTCTACACATATTTCAGTTTAAAGACAACGAATAAGAACATTGAAGCTGGAGCATCTGGGAGAGAACAAACACCCTTTGTTTATTGAAGCCTGTCTGACCTTTCCTTGTATAATATTTTCTAAATAAATTAATTGAGAATTTCATTATTTTAATTTTGAAAGTCTTATGTACAGTATTTTTCATATGACAGCTCTATATGAGTATAATAAAGACCCACTGGTCAAGGAAATGCTCTTTTAAACCTACCACAAACTTCTCTTTGGTGATTTTTCAAGTACTTAGAAGCTTACCGGTGTTTATTTATTTATTTTTTTCATTTCAGTAAATGAGTGCAGTATTGATTCTTGTTTAACCAAGAAAGTAATCATTTTCTTCTAGTCATACTGAATAATTTTGTGATTCTAACTGTGCCTCAAAAGCATGATGGAGTAATAATAAAAAGTAAAAAACCTTCTTTATATAGAGAGAATATTAATTTTCTCACATTTAGTTTCATGGGCTTTAAGCTGAGATCTGAAAATATATTTCTCTAAATATAAGATATGAGTTTCTCTTAAAGGTAAGGGATAACCATTCATATTATCCAGACTGGGCCATCACCTCATAAAATGCTGTGATACGATAGTGCCTAGGAACTGGAGCAAGAATGTGGTTCAGAATATGTTATAACTGCTTAGATAGTTTTATAAGTAGAAAACAAAAGAGAAATGAACAAGGCTACTAAAACCTATTTCATACTAGTTACCTTGGTCAGGTGATAGTGTACATAATGTAGTCAATATTGAATACTATCAATTTCTATAGTAGTAGGAAGGTTGGACAGTGTTAATCAAAGAACATTTACTGAGGAAAATATAAGAAGAAAGAAATATATGTAGAAAAACCAGCTTGCTGCAGAGATTGGAATACATTTTGGTGAATAGTAATTTAAGACAATAGTTTCCTGTGCCAAAATACAATTATAATTATTAAATTCCTTATCAATGTAGATACTTATACAAAAGAAAGAAAAAGCTTAAGTTTTAACAAAAACTTGCAGAAAATTGGGAATGCAGATAATAACTAACAAATTTATGGTGAAAAAGAAGTGTTAGGGAAAAAACCTTGTAGAAAATGAAACAGGCAGTAAGGCTTTTGTCAGGAAACTGAGTTTCTTTTAAAAGTATATTCTGTGTTTTAAGGCTGATCTTGAAGGAGTGATGAACTGTATCTTTATAACAAATCTTACTAAGTGTCAAAAAGAATGTAAGTGTACTGTGAGGAAGTAGCAGATGTAGAAAGTAGCATTTCTCTTCTCTTCTCACTGACTTGGTCCCTGGTGAGCACTGAGACCACACAGTTGCTATTCAGTCTGTGTGACAAACAGCCCTAGCACAGATGCCTAAATGTGGTTACCTCTCTACTTGTGCACTTATGATGACCCTGCAATTTCAGGAGAAACTTGTGCTGTTGTCAAAAGTAATGGCTACATGTGTTATACCTATAGCCTTAGGGGAACAAGTATAACTATGTTTAGTTTTGAGTTTGGTGTTTCACAAATAGCCAGAGATCTGTTATTCAGCTATGGCTTTCATTTATGTTTCCTGTATAACATAGAAACTTGGAAACAAAGAGAGCTGTACTTGAAAGGAGACAGCTGTCATGTTTCTGAGTTTACAAGTATGTGTTTCATGATATCTATCAATAAAAGGAAGATGGATGGATCTAAGTCGGAGGACTGCTCCTCTCTGATGGTAGCAGGGCTTCATTATGTGTTAGAAGAGTGACATATACAGTCACTCTTGCCTTCTAAGAGTGATCTTGCTATCACGAAGAGCAAGATCAAAGAAAAGAGCAAGGCCAAAGTACAGTATTAGTTATTCCACATCCAAGTGGAACACAAGAAAAATGACTTGTGTTACCAGGAATGATGCTACCACTGTGGTTGAGTCTTATTGCTGAATCTAGCATAACTGTCCAATGTGCATTGCATACTGCCAAAATATATAATTTACAAAATATAATTATACTCTTTTGCACAACACACATAGATGATCTACTTTGTGACCATGCTTTAAAAGGAAACACTAGAATGGAGTTTGTCTTGTTTGTAATGCAAAAATTCCCTGAAATGACAGCAAGGACACTGTCAATAGGCTGTTATGCTGACTCAATTCATAGTTGAGATGAATAGAATAATTTTACCCCTAAGGAATGGTTATTATCTTTGTCCTTTACAATACTAGTTTTATTTTGAAGGCTTAATTGTATCCTTTTTATTTTATTCCATGTCACACATAATAGCTCACACTTAATTATAAATATAATAAAGTTTAATAAGTATTTAAAAATCAATTAGGTATATATTAAGATTTAAACTAAATTCAAAACTAAACAAACAGTCTATGGCAGGGATATGACAATCTCTGCTATCATGTTTAAAGGAAGTGAGTAGTTTCTCTCATTGTTTCTGTATGAAGTTCTTGTTTCATGAATTCCTGTATAAATGACATATTAACTCATGCAGTAAGTTTTACTGGATAGTAGCTATTTTGGGGTCAATTGGTATGATTCCTAATAGACCATCACATAATTTTTTTTACATGGATAAAGATTAAAGATAGGTTCTCTGTGTCTCTGTTCTTTCTCTCAGGTCAGGAAATATCTGTCTATAGCTCTGTCTTTCTATCTCTCATTGGTCTATTTTGTAGTAGTTTTGTTAAGGCAATGATATCTTTGAAATACTATATTAAAACAGACTACTTTAAAGTAGCCACTCAAAAAAATCATTAACAGCTTACATAAAAGGAACCTAGTGTATAAACTATCACTTTTATGGCTGAGATCTGCAGTTCACAGCAGAGTTAAAAGGCATTGCGAAGTCTTTCTGCATTAGCAGTGTGACCGGAGCACTTAGGAATTTCTTTTTCTCACATCCTTTATTCCATCTATTGTCCTAATTTAATTTTCTATGATTTTCCTGACAGTGAAGGTTGGCAACTCTTAAGCGGAGTATAAAAGGTCTGCATAGCTCATGTTCATAATTACACAAGCCGTTGAAGCTTTCTACTGAAGGGTGTATTGTCAAAAATATCAAATTTAGACAAAGGCAGAAGCTACAGATGTTAGTGGAGCTGGAATCCCTGAGTGCCTTTGTTTTTTAACCATAGAGAAAAGCCACCTCGTGAGCTTGAAATGTTATTAAAGCATTCAGACACCTTGAGGCCTTCAGAGAGCTCTAAACAGGAAAACAAGATCTTTGGAAAACTGCCACCAAATTGTTGCTTCTATTGTCTCCACTGATACCTACTGGGGTCCTTCTGACAATATAACAACTGTTATTTATGAGGTATTTTTAAATCAAATTGATTTGTTTTTCATGATACATATTGGTCGTAAAACTTTACTCAGAAAATTGTTTGCTTGTAGAATAAAGTGATCTTTACTCTGGCATATTTTTACTTATTCACTAATGATGCAGACATTTGTTCTGGATTTATTATTTCTCATCACAGAAGTCCAAATTCCTTTTAGTGTATGACTATCCTATAACTCTCCAACCCATATTTCCAAATTTTCAGACCCATTAACCAGAACTTGAAGAGATTCGCTACTTTTAGACTGTTATTATTATTAGAAATTATCCAGGATATGATTCATTTCATATCAAAGAAAAACAGATGGATTGTATGCTTATTATTTATTTAGGAACAAATTGTTTATGTATAAGTTGTCATGCACATATATGTAAATGCATATACATTCATATTCTGAAATATAACCTGCTCAGTCTGTGTAACGCTGCTTGTATTTATGTCTTCAGGATGGACTCTTTGGGATTGAACACTCAGTTGGTTTGATCTTCCCGGGAGACTCTCCCATTTTCTGTCTTCTCAGTGGACTGTAGTTCTTCCGATAAGGTTGAGGCCTTGTGGGACTTTCCCCACCTACTCTGGTTTGTCTCTTGGTGTCATTTTTGCTCAGGTTATGCTTAGGTAGTTATTTTTGTGAGACATTATGGGTGTAGCTTATGACATTACAAAGAAACACGATCTTGCACCAAATCCCTGATTTCTGGCTCTTTCAGTATTTCTGGCCCCTCTTCTGCGGTGCCTTGGAGCTTTTGGTGCAGGATGGCTTTGATGATATTTCATTGGGACTGTTCTGTGTTGTGTAATATTTTGACTGTATTTTGACAAATGTTTTGAGTAAGAGGGTGAAGCTAGTCACTAGCTGACCAAAATTAACCATAGAGGTTTTGGAGGATTGAGGACAGATAGGAGACTGAAAGTAGTAAGGCAAGGCTGAGAGAGGATCTCAGCTTTTTTTGATATGGGAACAGAAGAGATAGGAAGCCACGGATGGGTTCTTCAAAGTTTCTCTGATTATTTAGGTTCTTACCTCAATATTTAGCTCCTGATTTTTATTAATAAAGAATAATTAGATAAGCGCATCAGGTCTACGCAACGTGACATTTTTATTGATTGAGTTTTTCTGTAATGCTCTCAGTCTGTTGCAAGGAGATGTTTTCTTGATCAAGATATAGACCACATTTATTTCTGGCTATAAGAACAGAATTGTAGGTTGTAGGGATTACATTGTTTTAGTAAAGTAGAGGTCACATGATTTTCAGTTGCAATGACTATCTTAGCACTGAGAAATTATAGTAGCAGGCATGTTTCAATTTTGTTGAGCTTCTTAGTTCCAGTTAGAGAACTGTTGGCTAATAACAAGGTGTTTGTATCACTAACATTATATTAGTACTAGAAGTACTATTGGAAGTCATATTTATTATTAAAAAGTTATATGGTTGATTTTATACATATAAAGATTAACCTTGATTTTTCAAATTTTACAGTTTTTTGAACTTATTGCTTATTTGAAGGCTCCAAATCTCTAAAACAAGACAAAAAGTGAATTCTGTGACTCAACAAAGAAATTTTAAGCAGACTACTAAATCTCTAATAATAACAAGTTCTAATCTATACATAGCGTGTCATAGGAAAAAGCCAAGGCAAAATAAGTAACATGAAATGCTAAGAATAGCTTTACTTAACTGCACTCTATTTTTATAATTTTAGACCTATCAGGACAATTAAACTTATTTGCATTGTTCAAACATAGCCCACTGTTAGTCAGTGTGTTAAAATGACTAGTGAGTTATGAACATGTAGCTAGAACATGTTATGGAAGTTAACATATCTCATGATTTTACAACCTCTAGAAGCCACAGAGTAGTGGGAAGCAGGCAATATCACTTGACCTAGAGGTGCCTTGAGGCCCCAGTGTACAGAGAGTGGCCAGGCTAGTTTAAGACTGGGTGCACATCAGCTCTGCATTCCAGGACAGCCAGGACTGTTACACAGAAAACTCTGTCTTGAAAAAACAAACAAAGACTGGAAGAGGTGGATCGTCCTCTGATATATCCGACTGCTTTTATTATATTTGAAAATATCTCCACACTGCTCTTCTCTCGTTTGCTCTCTTGAGCTCTTGGAGAAAGGATCAGACCTGCTTGAGCCTTGTGGACCAGCATAGCTTTCTAGGAGTAGCCCAACTGTTCAGTCTCTTGTATCAGAGAGTGTTTTATATAAACCCTTTAATAAATATTAACCTTTCAATGAGGTGCTAGTGATTAACCAACTACACTGAAATAATCTGATTTGGAATAGTATGCAAATTGATACAATTATGACTCCTAAAATATTTCTATAAAGCAATTGCTTATATGCTTAAGCTAAACTTCACATGAAAAATATTTTTATGAATTTTACACAATCATAATTTTATTGTTGATCATAATAAGTATGCTTTAATTTTAAGCCATAAAGTATTAGCCAAACTCCTGCTATAACTTATAGAATATTCCTTATTTCAAGAACACATCTTCATACATGTCCACATATTTTAGCAGATAAGACCAAAAGAATTAATAAAAAAATCATCAATTTTCTTAGTTGCAAAGTGTCACTCTCTCTTAATATCTTTTATTTATATAAATTTTCACAAATGTGACTCACCCTCTGCTAGTAGCAACATTTTGAACTCCATAAAGTAACAATAAGAAAAACGAATGTATGCATATGGTAAGGTAACTTCCCCAGAGCCATCCAGATAACTAATTATAGATAAAAGAATAAAAAAAAAACCTTTTATAACAACTGTGAAATGTGTATAACTAGATAGAATACAGTTAAACAGAACAAGAGAATGTAAGCAGAGAAATCCATACAGCGGAGGCATTTTATATTAAATTCAAAGAATGAACTCAAGGACACAGGCATACCTAAAGATGATATTTACCTGAGCAAAACAAGCTTACCCCCTCTCCCCTTTCAATGTAGCAATGGCAGGAATACTCAGGAGAGGTGATCTTTGTTAAAGAAGTTTTGCGGAAGGCATCAGCAAAGAACACTCTCATTCAAATAGAACACAGGCAGCATCTCCTGTGACATTTAACTAGGTAGAAAATAAGTCTCGGAGCAGCCAGAAAATAGAAAAAGCAATCTCATCTCTGAAATCTATGAAATACAACTCAGAAGCTCTTAAAGGTGAAGCATACTATTTAGACCAAAACTGAGATTTCATAGAGCAATTGGTTAGCAGGGCCAGAAGCAAGGGATAAAGTGTGTGATCCTGAGGGTGTGAGAGCCCTTCTGTGGACTATCCTCTGACAACCTGTTGTCTCCAAACTTTCAGGAATCTGTTTGTGGTAGGCCCTTTCTTTTGCTGAATGCTATTCTGATTAATGCAGGCTTACTGCTTTCTGAGATTCTGAGTTAGGAAATTATCCTATGTCAGACTCACATTGAATCCTAAGAGTATCCTGACTATTACAGATGTACACTTTGTGGAATATTTATTGAATTAGAGAAAGATGTGCTATATTTGTGTTAATAAAATAAAAATTAATCTGAGAAAGAGGTTAAAGTAAGTTATATGAGCTAGTTGGGCAACCGTAAGATAAGGTTGAGTATTCATAACTAATAAGTCATGATTTGGGAACTGGTCGGTGGTCCAATTATTAAACACACTCACTACATGACTTTTATTATGCTTTTATTAATGTATATTCCATGGATGGGAACTCAGGTTGTAGGTTTTGCAAGGCACTCTTTTTCCCAACATGCCTTCTCATCAACTACCTTATCTTTGTAGGCATTGTTACTATTCTCAAAAAACTCATTTGTGGTTTCTCAGAATGAGTAACTCTGACTTATCATTTAAAGTTCTGTTGAAGTCTCATTATATCAGCAGAACTTGTTCCAGATTCCAAATCAAATAACAATGCATTTTCTTATCACCTGCAAGTAGTTCTGTATCTTTCCACCATGGCATTGATCTTCTTGTCAGTCGTCTCTGGAGAAAAAATGATTTGATATTACTGATTATACTATTTCACCTTATCTGTAGATATTTATTGTATAAATATTTGCTTGGATTTCCTTAAATTTATACATTATTCAACTTAGTAACTATTAATAAAAATGTATTAATTTACAAATAAAGCACTGTTAAAATTCTATACATTGATGTAGCCTTAGATAATTTTCAAGTATGGGTTATTACAGAAACTCAGAAAAATACATACACTAAATTCTGTATTTTGGACAAAGAATCTGTCCTACATAAAAAAAAAAAGCCCAAGATGAGGTTTGTAGGATTGATGTTGAATGTATAAGATATTTGTAATAACTTTGGCAAAATTAAATAGAAAATGTAGTATGTGGAGCCTCGAGGGGTGGGATCAGACTGTGTTCCTGTGCATGGGCTGGCACCTTGGAGCCCGTTCTATGCAGAGGAACACCTAACCCACTCTTGAGTTTGGGATGAGGAAATTGGACTTGCCTTGAGTGCATGCGCTGAAGTGGATGGGGAGGGGGGAGGCTGAAGGCTGACTGGGAGGGACTGGAAGGAGGGAAGGAAGAGGGAGCAGGGTGATACATAGATAAAAATGACATTTTTTTTAAAAAAATCAATCAATCAATAAATAAAGGTTATATTGGTTCCTTCTAATAAATTTAATGTCAAATATATCATTTGACTTTTATGAACTAACTTATAAGTTAATTATAAGTTATATGGAGATTAGCTACAAAGTAAATGGTAAAAAATAAACATCTTTTTTATTCAAATATTAACTTTCCACTAGGAAAATGTCATAGAATTAGAAGTACCACATAAATAGGATGAGTCATACATCTGAAATACAAATGTACTTTTATTAATATTTTGTTTGAAGCAAGCTAATTCATCATCTTTATACTAAATTTTCCTCAACAACTAATATATATGCAAAATGTGTTTATTATACTAGAGATATGTTATTATATCCTCAAAACTATGCACAGTCAAATTATGCCTAGTCACTTTTTTGTTTGTTTGATTCACATAGAATTACCCAAAGTAAATATACAAGAGAAAAAATTAAAAGAGTTAAAAATGTGAAATTAAAAGATAAGTCATCTTTGTTAAAACATGGTTATGGATATTAAACCTAAGAAATCCTGAAAATTTACTGGAATGAATTAGCACACACATCAAAGGTGTATCATGAAAAATCCACACAGACTAGTTATGTTTTTACACCAACAATGGAACAGTCAAAGCAGAAATGAAAATAATTTATTTATAAAAGGCTCTAAGAATAATCCTAGTATGTATAGCTATTATAGTAAATTACACTGCATGTTAAAGTGTACATGACTGAAAAAATCTGACAGGCATAAATAAATGGAGCAATTCTTCACATGCACAGATTAAAAGATATAATACATTTTACACTCTGCTACTTAATCAGACTACATATTGAATCTGAATTCTATCAAACTTATGTTGACTTTTAGTATGTAAGAAATCAACTTCAAAGTACATAGGAAAGCTCAAACAAACTCTATAAATGTTAGAGAGTGTTTTATGCATGGAAGGAAACATTCATTCACTCTTGTTGCAATACATATTGTTAAAACATTTCTGGGAAACAGTAAAAATGTTTTTTAAAATTTTAAAGTGGAGCTTACTTTTATTTGGTCAATTAAATTTCTGAAAAAAATTTATTATGTGTGTGTATGTTGTACATGTATGTGTTTGTATTTATTTGTGTCTAGGTGCAGATACATTGTGTACAGGTGCAGACTCAAACATTCAAAGCTCATAGTTGCACATGTTGCCAATATTCTGGAGCATGCTATTCATAGGAATCACTGATAGCATTTATTAAGATTTATCATACTTCTATTTTCTTCCCTGTGAGGCTGTTAGCATAGCATACAGCTACACTGACCAAATCACTCTGTAAAAGGAATATAGTTAATCTGAAGTTTGAAGTCTACATTTTAAAAGAATACAAAGATAAACTAGTTCAAGTTTTCACATTCCGTATCTTGTCACATGTTTCCTCATGTCTTTGATTTGTAACTCATAATGCTCGCTCCCTGAAGATAAAATATGTACAATAACCTTGCTCTTGCACACACTTGAATTTCTGGAAGCCTATATATTTTGTTTCCATACACAATCATGCACTATTGCTCTATAAGCACATAGGCACTCATTGGGGACCCAGGAGAGAAAAGAGTATTCCACAAAATTGTATGCATGCACATTATGTTCCAGTTTTGTGGCCACAGATGCATAAAGAAGCCATTAGATGACATTATAGACAATACCATGACACCATTCTGATACTGGAAACTGAGCATTAGTTTTCCTCAAAAGCAAACAGTGCTCTTAAAAGCTGAGTCATCTCTCAGCCCCCTCATTTTTATTTCTTCTTTACTTTCACTGAACAATTCTTTCATTTGTTTCTCTTTAGTTTAACTGAATAACTCCATACCTATCATCCAGTAGGGTTTTTTCTGTAATGTTTTCACTAAAATTAAAACTATTTGAATGATAAAGTAAGAGCTGTGTATTAATAAGATGTTACCTTTGAGATACTTTCACACATAAACATAATATAAATGTACGGATTGCCTCCTTGGTACTCCTTCCAGATACACTTATGGTTTTAACATCTGGCCCCAACATTCTTTGAAGTAAACAAATTAGAAGATAAATAGATATAGATAAAAAAGTTAAGACTTACTGAACAAGAATAAAATAACAAAGGAACATCTCTCTGATGCCTTCACTACTTCCTGGTTTTAAGCTGGGAGATCCAGCTACATACCAAATACTACATTCTGAGATATCCTGACATGTGTGACAAAAGTATCTAAACTTTTACTGGATAAACTATATTTACTAGAAGGTAAAGAAGATTTCTAAAGGTTTTGATTGTTCCAGAGAAATGGGACAAAAAAAAAAACCCAAAAACCTTTCTATCTGTTTATCTATACTATTATTGTCTATCTACCTTCCATTATCTACTGTTTCACCACACACACACACACACACACACACACACACACACACACACACACACACACAATTAGTTTATCATGGAGATCAAGATCTTCCATCTGAGATAAATTACTTGAAATACTTAGAATCTGGTGAATTAAGAAATATCATGTATTAGCTTGTTTCAATTCTAAATATTAATAATTAAGGTTTGGTGGTGCAAAATAGTGATGCCTAAGGGCAAGAGAGAATGATTTCTGTTATGTAAAAGGGTGTCTTCTGTATTTTGTTCTAGCTTGACCCTTAGTAGATTAGACAAGGCCATATTCTGAAACATTACTGCTCTACTCAGTTCAGCTATTCGAGAGCCAATTGCTTTGTAAATAACTGTTATAAAACCATATAGATGCAGTATTTACCACATATCTGGTAAAATAAAATAAATTGGCATGTAGCCATCGTAAGTACACTTTAACTATTGAACATATTCACAAACTGTACTTGACCTCTCAAAAACTTAATAAATTCAGTAATTCTGTCTTCTGTATGAAACTCAAAGAATACAATAGGACATGTAATAATGACTTTTACTGAAGAAGAAGCAAAGTCTTTGAATAACATTTGCTTTTCTGCTCATATTCTGAGATGCTTTTATGTGCTATCAAACAATTTTTACAGTGCCAGGACAGTAATATAAACCAAATTATCTTATAAAAAGCTAGAATATAAAAGAGAATTTTAAAAGCCTGATGTTTATTTATAAATGCACACAAATGCATATGTATTCACACATAAAAGTTCACAAGAGAAAAATATGCTATCGTGTACAAACAGAGCATACATGGAATGCAAATTGTCATTTAGCTAGTGTTCTCTACAGTAATGATAAAGCACTGCCCATACCATGATGAAAGTTTAATATAGTCATTCAGTCTGCAAGTAGCTAACTGAAGGCTTTGAGATGATAACATATTGACAGCTCAGTTTTGAGCTCTCCTATAGGCTGACTGCATGATAGTTTAATTGGAATTTGTGATTTATAGTTTTTGTCACTGAAATGGGCATAATCTTCATCCTACACAGGTGTTTTACACTTATGAATTCACCGTGTGATAACAGAGTGACTGGTCAATGAGGTAACCTGAAGTCCAGAGTGTGTCTCTTATTCAATCTATAACTAATAGTATTCCTCTGTTAAGTCACAAATAATTATGTGAAGGGCAAATATATTTTTGAGAGTTTTATGTACATATAGCTTTCTCAATTTTCCTTACTAAGTGTGTGTGAGTGTGTGTGTGTGTGTGTGTGTGTGTGTGTGTGTGCGTGTGTGTTTGTGTGTGTGAGTGTGAGTGTGTATGTACGATCTGTTGTTCCCTCTAAGTTTCTGGCCATTTCACTGAAGCATTGACAGCCTATGAATTAAATATACAATTTAATTCACATTTAGCCATTTTTTTTCTTTTAGACAAAGTGCATAATGAGGTATACTGATCCATCTTCTGGAAAGATTTTTTTTTCCTCTTTGGCCTTTAAGCACACTCTAGTAAAGGACTGTAGTTTACAAGCATCTCAGTTTAAAGTAATACCCCATGTTATACAAAATGACTTGTGAACCAGGTCTACTTTGCCACCACATATCAAATGATTATAGTGAGCTCATCTGGAGGCCATGAGCTTTCCCTTTACAAATAGCCATGTAATAAAGTTATCTGTCCATTCAAGTTTTTCTTAATCCATATAAGGTAATGGTACTTGCATTGGATGATAGAGTGTTGGAGCACATGGTAAACAATAATCTTTGAGTTTAAAAATAAAAGTATTTAAAGCTAGGTACTGGAAATATATTTTGTAGATTGCACTGATACTTAAGATAAATTTGTGAAATAGTTTTTAAAGTACTGTTTGCTTCTAGGCATTGAGTCATAGAATAAATTTACTTCAATTAACAAGATTCATAGCAGGAGCCCAAACTGTCATTTGTTTCTCTTTTTTTTTGTTTGTTTGTTTGCAAACCACTGATCTTACGTACACATTGTTTACATTAATACCATATTAATTTCATCTAGCTTAAAATTTCTGACATTTCAAATGTAATTAAAGTAAAATAATTTTCTTTTGTTTTATAAAACATATTCTGGTCTTTTATGTTTGTCATTTACTGAACAATAACAATACAAAGACAAGTTTCACAGTTATTTCTTTCTAACTCCAAAAGTATCTATGTTACCTTTGAAATATTACTTACTCTGTAACTATTTTCTTCTTTCTTCTGTGCCTGCTATCTATAGTCTTGTTTTGTGTTGTTTTGAGTGCCACTTATATAAGTGGAATACATACTTACTGTTTTTGATGTCATTATGTTATCTTTAATGCTTCAAGATCAGATATTTTATATTTGCTAGTTTCATTTTTTGCTGAAATTCAGAGATTTTTATTTACTTCTGAGTTTTTGTTTCTAACATTCCATATTTGTATTTCTCTGTTTCTATGTCTTTGTTGATTTTTTTAAACATTTTTTTATGCCTCCCTTGTTTTATTTGTTTTTCTTCTTGTTTTCAACCAGAAACTTACTTGTTTGTTCTCTTTGTATGTAATTTTAATTATTTTCTGAAATTCTCTGTGTGGAATTTTATCTAACTCACTCTCATTAGATATTATTACTGTAAGACTAGTAATTTTGAAAAAAAATTATATTTTGCATGTCTCTGTGAATATTTATGTCACTGTGTTGGTTTATTTTCTTAGCTATAATTTTTAGTCAAATTATTTGCAACGTTCAAAATGAACTTGGAAATGATGGAATTGAGTGTATATTTTATAAATTAGATCAGTCCATGAACTCAAGTTGTCTTGAGTAAACTTTAAATATTATTTGCTGAGTAGTTGTTAAGTAAGAGAGCAACCATGATTGATATTACTCCAATTCAAATGTCATAGTTCCCAACTAATAATAATGGCACATTTGATTATATTCCAGGAACAGCACGGAACTTTAGTTAATGAAACTAGAAAATAGGAGAAAGCAGGGAGGGAAGAATAATGATCAGTTATTAATTAGATTGTTTCTGAAAAGAAAAACAAAACAAAACACATACACACACAAAAATAATAACAGAGGATAAATAAAAGATAAGAAAAATTATGGGATATTGTTGTTTCATAGATTCTATAGATTATTGTCACTTTATAATAATAAAGGACAAACTGGATGAGGATGAGAAAAAGAAACAAAGAAACAGGAAGAGTATATTAAATGTTCCTGAAGATTACTGATGAATGCCTTACTGATCAGTAAGATTTTATTAACTGATGCTTTTTTATACAAACACACACACAAACACATACATATCCACATCATTGTTTTATATATATATGAATAATAGATGTTAAATAATAGTTAATATAAGAGCAAAATAATACTTATAGAGTGAATAGCTGGCACAGCTACACTAAGTTGATAGATGGTATTCTCAGTTTCCTCTGAATGCAATAGACTCTATCAATGATGTGAATGTGAATGACTGGTGTCACTATAACCTATGTGTGATTGTTTGAACAAAAAATGGCCCCCATAGTCTCATAGGAATAACATTATTTGAAAGGATTAGGACTTCTAGACTTGTTGGAATAGATGTAGCCTCATTGGAGAAAGTGTGTCACTGGGGTTGTTCTGTTTTAGGGTTTCATATACTTCACAACTGAGCTAGGTTCAGTTACTCTTTCTTGTTGCCTGCCTATGCCGATGTAGAACTCTCAGTCCCGTCTCCAGCATTATGTCTGGCTGCATACTCCCATGCTTCTTGCCATGATAATATGGACTAAATCACTAAACCTCTCATTCATCCCCAATGAAATGTTTTCTGTTATAAGAGCTGCTGTGGTCATTATTTCTCTTCACAGCAGTAGAAACTTTAGTTAAGACACTTAGTGTTGTGATGTGTGGATAAGGGAGTCTGCAAGTACTTTCTGATCATTCTCGTGGATCTCTGAACTTTACTAAAGGCCCTGTTGGTCCTGCATATTTGTTTCTCTGCTGAGTCTCTTTCCATAATGCTCTTCTTACCTGGAAAGCTTTATTTTTCACACAGTCCAGTGATGTCTCCATGTCTCCAGATGAGATATGATTCTCTCATGTTCTTTTCAGTCCCTTCCTGAAGTGTCCCACAGGTTTACAGAGCCTGTATCTTGCATAATAATTATTAAAATTTAGTATCTTCTTTGTTTTCTTTCACTAAATTTTAGCTCTGAATCTGTCACATTACCCAGAAATTTAGGAAATCACTTTAATAATATGTAGTAAATTCATAAAATTAGCTTACAATCAAAATTATATCAAAATAATTTTATATCTGAATTGTCCTCTTCCATTTGGAAGATAATTAAAATATTTTCAGTATTTAATAACAATATTCTAGTTTTGCATTAAAGTGAAATGAAAAATTAGGGGTAGTGTTAGTGTTTGTGGAAGTGTGTATGATTAAACATGTCAAAGTCCCTATTTATAACCTGAGAAGCTATGAAATGAATGATAAAATTTATTTTCTTATAGTCCTAAATTAATTTTAGAGATGATATTATTCATTATAATATTTAAAAACATGTTTTTTTTCTCATTTTACCTTGGTATCATTTATATAAACGTATGTTGATAATGGAGACTAGAGACAGAGATATCACTTCATCCAACTGGGCTGGGCACAGTCCTTATGATTCCAGACTGAAAAAATCTTCAGTACTTTTTCATCCTCTGTAACATCTATTTTCCTTCTAAGTATGAAGAAAACAGACTATAAATCAAGCAAATGACTTTAGCTTAATAGATTTTGAAAAATATTTGATCTTTGCTCTCATGGAGTTACACATCCAAAATGCTTTTACTTCCTGGCATGAGGCCCAGACTCCCAAGTGTCATTCAAAGAAAATGTTTTGATGTTATAGTGTTTGATATTTTACCACTTACAAGTTTCCTTTTCTTATGACTCCCTTATTTTTACAAATAGCTGCGGAATATGTCAAAAAGTGCAAGTATGCATGGACTTACAGTTATTTCTTTAGAATTGGTCACCTGTTAAAATGTTACAGAAAAATAGACAGAGAGAAAATTAAATATGTAACAGAGCAATAACATCAGCTTTACTGCTGGCTGTGCATGGAGGTTTATACCCAGTCCCTGAACACAATGCAGGTACACCATATCTGTGAACGTCATGAATACTTGATAAACCCACAGCAACAATACCAGAATAAAGTCTGTGTTAATGTTTGCACAGTCAGAGGCTGCACAAGATTTATACTATGCAGGGTAAAGATCAGACAATAGAATATTTACCTCCTTTTTCTTGTAGAATAAAAAAAAAAAAAACTCTTTTACCTTTGAGGAATAAAAATTAGTTATTTTAAATATCTTCAGTTCATTTATTATTGTTTCTAGTATTTTTAAATTATAAGATATAAAATAAGAATATTAGTCATGCTAAAAAAAACAGTGCAGAATGATGCTCACAAGGAATGTTTCTTCTATATTTTAAACATTGTGAAATGAAAACGTGATATGTAATTTATAAGAAAGGAATCAATCAATATCTCATAGTGAGATTAAATTTGGACTGTTTCTTGCCGTTCAAAGACATTTGAGAAATCTGAAGCAATTCACAGAGAAGAGAAAAGGAACAATCACATGTCTTACAGCTGACTACAAAAGAGAAAAGAACTTGCAAAAATAATTAGTAGATGGATAGCAACTCTAGTAAGAGAGACTTTCTCATCCAGTTGAGGATTTCTGAGATACTGAAACCATGGCCATGCCCATATTTACACTACTGGGGAAAATAAAAACACAAAACAAACAAACAAACCTCTTTAATTCCTGTTCCTGGTTCATAAGAGGTGTATAATCTTTTCAATAAATATCCTATAAGGATGTGGAAGGTATATTTGACTGGAATTATGAAAATAAATTAATGTATGAGTGAAGATTCAAGAGTAGACTTTCAGCGGCTGAATACAGAGAGAGCTGCCCCTAGCTCTGAAGGCAAAGAGCCAAGATTGCAGCAGCAGACTGAATGCCAGGTCAGAGAACAAAAAATTTAGAGGCAGCTTTGGGCCATATTAAAAATGAGGAACACCTATTGGATTAGTGTGAAAGGAGGGGGTTCATAGAAGAGTTAGATTGCATTTGGTAGAGATTAAGAAATGAGAATAATCTAGGAAACTGAGATCAGAGATGAGAATAGTAATAATGAGCTCATTTGAACAGATGTTTTAGATGTTTTAGCCACCTAAGTAAATTTTCTAAGTAATGTATGATAAATTGTGATCTTCATATTAAATTCTATTATAAATTATTCTACTTGAAGTATTTTTAAAGAATAGAATAAATGTAAATCGTATTGTTTAGATAAAATATTTATGTTAGAATCTTTTATCAAATTATATATAATTTATAAGATTTAATATTGAAATTTAGCTATTTGTATACTCCAACGTATAGTACACATTAAAATATATGCTATACACAATGAGTTATGTTTTAGTAACTGGACATTATTTTCTCACTGCATATATGTATCACATTGTTTTTCCAATCTTATAAAATGGTTGAATCAATCTTCAACACATGCCATTCTCTCTTGAATTCTCTTTGAAAAGATGCAGTTAGTCAAAATTGACCCCAAGGGTCAAATGTCTTTGGAATTACTATCAGGTCAAGTGTATTATGTAATGTAAGCATTAACATAGGGCCAAAAGAGCATCTAATAGTAGTTTCATAGGATCCAAATGGCAAAGACTAGCACTCGTGATTCATTCTGCTAGAGATTGATGGTGTTTGCAAAGTAAAAGAGATTTATTGACTTATTTATTGATTTGATTTATTGGTTTGGAATGAGTTTTTTTTTTTTTTTTCCCTCTAAGAAGCACTCATGAATGTACCACCAATACAACCATAGAAATGCAGCGTCTGCATCTCCGAGGAGGGCACATCTCAGCGGGCATCTGCAAGCAAAGAAGAGTTAACGAAGAAGAATGATTTCTGCGGCAGTGATATATTACAACCACAGCACTCTTCTGAGTCAATAGTGATGACTAACCAGCACGAGACAGAATGCGAGCAGAAAACAATGCCTGTGTCCTGAATGTTGTTAGAATGAATGAAAGACACTAACCACGCAGAGTTTTAAGTTTGCATTTTCTTCCAACTACGGAGTACTGTGAAATAAAAAATTGCTGAATGGAGCAGAAATGCCACAAAGCAAAGCAAAAATCAATAACGTGTTTCTGTTTAAATAGATACAAAGAGCATTTACACTATAAGTGAGTAATAAAGTCTCCAATGATAAGTTGGTTGTTAAGTGAGAAAAAAACAATAGCTTTAAAATAACTGATTCTTTAAATAAAATAAAGAATTATGAGATGTAAGATCACAAGATCCATCGACTTATGTTTGGAAGCCACAAAATGCAAACTTAGGCCTAAATATTTGCAAGCATACATCCACTAAAGCAAACACACAAACCTACTTCTGAGATACCAAATGAAATCATAGAAACTTCTGGGGCATTGTCTTAGAAAGTGCCCCTGTTGGCTATCTGGCCCAGCAACTCTGAGTCTCTTCAACTTTAGGTTACTTACAGCCTGACTATCAGTGTTCAATCAGTTAAAACTTCTCTGTTCCTTATTACTTCACCTCTGAGATACTGTCAAGGTGAAGTCTCAGAATTTGGGGGTTTTAAGTTTGAGACTGGGCATACCATATTTTTTAGGGATAGTTTACATTTGGTGTCCATACAATTGAAGAATGGAATTTAAAATGATAATAATGTCAAATTACCAGTGAAACAAATAAACAAGGAGACTCATTCTTACAGCCTTATAAAATGAGAAGTCAGGTCTGTGCAGTCTTCTATTGTTTGATACTATACAATAAGTAAATGAACATATTGCTGTGAGAACCTTTAACAAGATTACATTTATTGAGATCCTCTAATATAAGTGAATTTGTAATTTAAAAATATACTATTTAAAAATATGTATTAGAATATAGTGTTCTTATTTCTCAACTGATCCAATGTTTCTGGCTAAATTTAGGTTTTAGTTTTTACTTTTTGGCTTCAAAAATTTCCATTCAATTCTGCACATGCCAATTTTTCTAAAATATCAACTCCCCTTTATAAACTATAAAATTAGACTCCAAGATACCTGCCATCTACAAACCAAATCCAAACTAGAGCAGGTACATTTACCGAAAAATATTTTTACTCTTAAGTTTATAATTGAAATAATTAAAATTTACTAATCCATCAATATTAAATAGATCACAAATGAAGAATAAAATATAAAGAAGTAACATACTTATTATTCAAATGCGTATTAATATTCTGACCGTGAAATCTGAGAAAATAAATTTTGATGACAAATAGCCACGGTCATTCTTCTTAGACATGGTTCTGAATTAAGTCATGTATGGACTTATAAAAGAAAGGAAGGCCTAGGAACAATAAGCAGATGTTCAAGAGAAAGTCTGTAATGATACAATCAGAGTATGGAGATATGGAGAAACCAGAAGGATAGAGAAGCCATAAGAATTATTTCATAAAGTCACTGTAGGCCATGCAGCTTCATGAACATCCGATGCCCTTAACTAGAGCAGAATAAGTGTTTTTTTTTGGGGGGGGGGCATTGTTTGTATTTATTTTTGTTTTTGGTTTATTTTTCTGTCATGTTTGTTGTAACCTTTATACATGAACACAGGAAACAGAACACACACATTTTATTCTCTTTTGTCATGGCATAAATCATCTTTTTCTTAAGTGTAAATAAGGTTTTTATTTGTTTTGTTGTTTTTTTTGAAGTCCATTATAGAAATGTTTATGAGATAATAGTTTAAATATTAGTTCAGAAAATAAGGCACAAATCAAGTAAATCTTTGGAATAGATTCATGGGAAAGCAGGTAAATTTAAGGTTCTTAAATGGAGCTAGTGCATGCAAATCTGAAGTCAGGAGGTGAATCTGAAAATTTGCCCATGAGCCATTTTTGTAGCTCTTTCCTTGTTCTTCTAGATCAGTCTTGTGTATTTAATTGATGAAGATAAACATAATTGTTTAAATCAGCCCCCTTAGAGGAAGCATTGCTTTTATATTCCATCACGTTTATTACTGCTTGAGCATTATGCAACTGGCACTCTGAACTGACTTCCTTTCTCCCTCCCTCCTCCTGCCCTCCCTCCATTGTATCCCCTCCCTCCCTTCATTTCCTTCATCCACTCAACTCCCTCAAATTACCTCTCCCTCCCTTCTTTCCTCCTTCTTTTATTTTTCTCCCTTTCATTCTTGTTTCATAGTGTTAATCAATTCACTGCTTTTTATTTTATTTCTTCTTAGTCTGATGAACTTTTGTCTCATTACATATGAGAAATACCCTTAAAAATGTACTTTCATATACTACCTCCTCAGTAGAATGTCTATTTGTTTTGCTACTAAAACTTGCTTCTATGTACCTATTACAGTTGGCACTTAGAATTAATGAAAAGACTGGCATATAGAGCCCTGGCATTTTCCTTGTTGATGGGTAAGTAATATTCCTTTTCCCCATTTCATTTGCTATTTTCTAATGTTGATGCCTTTTTACAACTTATACTTCTTTAAAATATTATACCATGCGTGAGCCACTAATGTATGAACAACAATTGCACCACATTGTTTACTTTGAGAATTTTTTCTCATTGTTTCTGTCCTTTCATATTTGTCATAGTCCACTCTTAATATTCCCCTTATTTAAATGTCAATTTTTGCATGTTACAACAGTCTCATTATTTCATTTTTAAATATTTATTATTCAAGTGCTTTCTTTGTTCTATAATTCAGTTTTGTCCACAATGTAAAGACTGCGTTAATCTGTGAATAACTTTTAATCTGCTATGTGAGGATTAAATATAGGTTTTATGTGGGGTCCCCTTGAGCTGTTTAAGAACTGGCAAAGCAGAACATGAGACAACTGAAGTCTTACTTGGAATTTTTATAGTTAACCAT